>PVIA01000111.1:0-658953 GCA_004024845.1 Tonatia bakeri
TGCGCTTGCTTGACTGAGTAGCCTCGGTCTTGCAGAGCAGGTGAGAAACTTCTGGAAGGTCTTCTGCTGTTTTTGTTCGGTTGCTTGGTTTGGGCTGTTTTCCCTTCCTTCTCTTCACCCCAATTTGCTTTTTGGCAAATTGTGGATAGAGGGATGGGGAGTCAACGAGTGTTAAGGACATCAAAGAGAACGTGAAAATCGAGGGAGAGGAGAAAGGAGGAAAGGTGGCAGTGAACTTGAGAGAAAGGGGTCTGGGAGACACAGGCTCAGAGCCCCCTGGGAGGCTCCTGTGATGCCACATTCACTGTTTACCACGTCCAAGAACAGTGCTCAGAAGAAAGGACAAATAATGATTCCAGTTTCCTTCAGTCTTAATATAGAAGGCCCCCAAAGGTCCAAAACAATTTTAGAAAGAGACCTGCAGGGCGGGGAGGAAAAAGTATTGTGCACCTCTGAGGAAATGAAGGGGAGGACAAACAATATTGTTTCAGAGCATCTGCGACAACCTCTGTGGGCTCCCAGCTCCCATCCACTGCATCCTTCTGACCCCGAGACATTTATTGTTAAATTTTCTAAAGAAAAAAAAATCTGCTCTGGACAGAACTCCCTGTGTTGTCCTATTTTACAAGAAAATATCTGTGGCTAAGCTATTAGTACTTTGATGCTTTTGTGTCACTTGGGGGAATGAACAGACAAAATCACAAGTCTCACTTCCCTTCTCACCGAGTCTATATTTAGTTAAAGTGACTGCAGAAAGACAACCTGGCTTAACTTTACAGAAACAACATTTTTTAAAGTCTCAGAAAATATAATTCTGAAACTGTCATCAGAGATCAATAAAAAAAAAAACATTTCAGATACAGTTTTCCTGACATTTATTATTCAGTCAGCTTCCCTCTCTTTACATGATTTTGAGGATGGCCCTCTCCTCCTGTACAACAGGGCGTTGTCCTTACACATGCACAGTAAATGTATCACCTCTAGAACCAGAAAGCCCTAGCCTCTCTTCTGTTGGATAGCGGCCTGGCTTACAACAGTATTCTTCTGCCAAAGAATACTGATCATTATGGTCAGTATTTGAACACTGACTATGCTTAAGAATAGTTACTCTGTGATATTTAACCATGACTAGAGGTAGAAATATGTATTAGTAATCAATGCTGTGTAACAAATCACCCCCATTTAGCAGTTCTGAATACTAAGTGTTTACCATCTCACCATTTCTGTGGGGCAGGAGTCTGGGCATGGCTTAGCTGGGTACATTCTGGTTCGGAGTCTCTCACAAAACTGCCCCGACGGCTGTCACCCAAAAGGTTGGCAGGCTACAGGTGCTCACTGGTGGTTGACCAGATTCTTTAGCCCTTCACCACATGGGTCTCTCCATAGGGCTGAACACAAGATGGCAGCACGGGTCCCCCAACGTGAGGGTTCCAACCAAGAGAGCACAAGAGAGGGCACCCAAGATGCAAGCCACAGTCTTTTTATAACCTAATCTTGGTAGGGTCATCCTAAAGCTTCTGCCCCATTCTGTTCACTAGAAGTAAGTCAGTAAGTTCAACCCATTCTGGACTGGGAGAGAGTTGTGCCAAGGCGACCACACCAGAAGGAGGAGATCATTGGTGGTCATCTTAGAGGCTGCCTACCACCCGAATATGACTCACCACAGCAGCCTGAAACAGCAGCGCTTCCTAAAATTAATATATAAAATTGAGTCACTTCTATTAACACAGAAAAAACCCCCACCAGCTGGACTGAATGCAGAGTGATTTATAGACAGGTAACTTGTGAAGGTCATAATCTGGATGATCTGCCAAATATTAGAAACAAAGTATGACAAATTCCCTGTCATCATCACGATCAAATTGAGAGACTAAAGAGACATGGTGCATTCATTCTGAGGCCTTGGTCATGCTACATTGGTCATGGTTACACTTCAGTCCTTTGGTGATTGGAGCAACTTGACATATGAACTGCCTTTGAGGGAAATTTGGTTTTCAAGCCTCAAGACTTCAACTCAGAACAATTTATCACTGGACCTACTGTAACTGTGAGTAATCCTACCCCAAGTCACATGTGCACAGATGTGTGCATGTGTGTAAGAATAAGATGAAAATGTTAACCGTGTTCCATTTATGAGGTTGAAGATCTTTTCAATGTTTTGCAGCCAAAGGCTCCATAGTACAATAAAAGCTTATCAACCACAATTCAGAGCCTGTGGGTCTTGGCATTGTCCTCTTCAGTTAATGGGGATTGTAAAACCCAAATAGAATTTCAAAGGAGCCAACATATTGCTTTTTGTAAAGAAAGAAAAATAAACAACTACAAAGAATGTACTAGGCTATCACAATTTGGTTTCCTAATCTAGTAAGGAAATTTACCCCCTCTGATTTGACTTTCTACTCAGAGTTTGTGACTTAGAATCCATCCCCTCATTCTCTAGAATGGCTTAGGACAAGGCTCACGCAGTATAACACACTCTCCTATAGCCACAATGATATCATGCATTGATAAAGCGAAGTATAATATATGGGGGGCTCATCATGTTATCTTTGAGAAACCAAGTGCACAAGACCATACAGCTACTAAGTGACAATCTAGCTACCTGTCCTAACTCCCAGCCACTTTCTCTAACCCACACATCACCTTTTCCTTAACCGGAAGAACTATTGTCTCTGCTGCTGTAGGTGTGGCACAATGCCAGCTCAGAGAAAGCTTTTGTTCTCCAGTATTTAGAATCCTTAAAATTGTGTAAAATCATGTAGTTCTGGACATTGTTGGAATATAAGAAACATTTGGCCTCTCTCCCCTGATCCAGAAGGTACGGTGTGTTCTTTGGACCTCAGACAAGTTTTCGGGCAGTTCCAGATAAGGTATCCCATAACCTCACTCCGTGTCCCCATTCTTCTTGCCCTCATTCCAGAAGGAGTTGGAGAGCTGCCTCCCAAATAATTTTATTGTGAGGAAAGTTATTATGAAAACGTACTCCACTGGTTTTCACTGACCTCCAAAACACACTCTCTAATTAAGTGCAAATGGGAAACTGACTTGGAGCAGGTCGTCTCTGATTTTGGACTTGGGAGCAGTACTAAAGTTTATGAACTCGATCTGCGAGCTTCATCTGCCAAATGAGGAATTTCTTATTTCATTGGGTAACTGCAAGGAGATTATATAATGCTCCTCAGAAAGCTCTGAGTGCTGAAGATGCGGAAACCAGCTGTCTGTGCTGAAGTATCAAAAAACACACTACCCTTCCTTCCCCCGCCCTCCCGCTGGGTCACGGGCCGTAACATTATTTATCCAGAGCAATTTCATCAGAGTTTTTTTGTTGTTGTTTTAAACATCAAGTCTACCTAAACATACATTTTTACAGTGCTAAAGAGGCCATGATTCTATTTATTCTCTCACTTTTCTAGGAAGCTAGGGTTATCCAGTGTTAGTATTGAAAGAAATCTGAAGACCTGGTGGAGAGAAGTGAGAGAAAAGGAACAACAGGCAGGAGGGCGAATTTAGTTTCATCTCCAACATCTTCTCTTTCTCTCCCCAGCCAGCAGGGGGCAGTAGTAACAGGGGAAGTGAAGCTTGCTTTTTTCGAATGGGAAGATACTAAACAAGGAGAGAGAGTGAAAGTTGAATGAGCTTTCTTTACTTTCCAGGGGTTTCCTATGGGCAGGGGTAAGTATCAGGGGTAGCCCTGAATTCAGTGTTGTCCCGTAGTAGCTACAGTTATAACTATATTTATGATAATAATAGTCACTAATACATTAAGACCACACCCTGACCACGTGCTTAAGCACTTCATGGGCATTATTTTACCCCTTCGGCAGGCAAAGTAAGATGAAGTAGGTTTTGTTACTTATTTGTGTTTTTAAAATAAGGAAACTGAGGCGGAAGAGATTAAGTATCTTGCTCAAGGTTAAAACTGTAACAAACTAGGAAAAGGACCTGGAATATTCATCTGTAGCCCAGGCATTAATTCTGATTCTTATTCAACGAGTTTTTCTGTACTTTCTTCCCCCACACTTTCTTAATACTTTAACCTGACAAAGGAGATGCAAGTATTTTTAGGGTTTTTTTGTTCTTACCCTAAGTTTAAGCCATGGAATACGCAATTGCCAAGGATTTGAACATGTCTGTGTTGCCAATCAGAGTAATTCAAGAGAAAGACGATTCTCCTCTAAAGTCCCAAATTGGCTAACAGCGGTGATACGTCTGAGTAATAAACAGTCTTAATGTAGATACCGCACCGTCTCCCTTTCCTTAAATAGCATGGCCACAAATTGGATCCATAGCATCTGCGGCTCTGACCCTCTGTCGTCGTTTCAGCAAAACGGAGTAGAGTTAACAGCCCCGAGTTTATCCTCAGGTAGACGGGGTTCCCCTCCGGGCTCCGTATGTCCCTGTCCAGGGCTCAGAACCCTCATCTGGAAGACGAATGTATCCTTAATTCAGGATTCATTCAATGGCCGGGCGGATCCGACAGGCCAGTGCAGGTAAAATATTCAGCCTGGCTCGAGCACGCTAGTTATTATTACGCTGACCCGACGTCAAACTTGGAAAACAAGCGGGGGATTCAGGCCAGCGTCCAGATGTTTTGGTTCTGGGTGCCAAACGTCCAGATGTTTGAGAAACCTCCGATAATTAATTGTTGGTGTTCGCCGGTGTCGTTGGCACAACGTGATCGCAGATTACGTTCAAGGGCAAACGCGGGTTAATGTTCTCCCCATTCCTGCACAGTCGGCCTTTGTCAGGAACTAAAAATACAAAGGCCCACAGGCTTCCCCTTCCCACGTCTGCCGAAAAGATTACCGACGGTCAGAAAGCAGCTCTTTTTTTTTCCAGGCACTTAAACTCCTTTTAAAATATTGGATTTTTTTAAAAAAAACATTTCTTTATTTCCTGTACTTTTTTCAGCTTTCAAATATATCACAAGAATCCACATCTAATTCAATATTATTAATTTCTTTATTCCACTGTTATCCTGAACAGCCCAGAATTGAAAATAAATATCCAACACTAACCCGTCTCTCTTACTTAGAGGTGGTTTTGTTGTTGTTTGGACCTGTATGTACTATTTTAAATAACTTGTGAACTATAAATTCCTTTAAGTAGAAAGCTCCTTCTCTGCCTCCTTTAATAAGATCTGATACGCAAATATCACAACATACACAGTCAATCTATTAGAAGGCAATTAATTGTATAATAGAAGAATCAACCAAAAAGAATAATTGTATACTTTTCTAATAAGTGTAAAAATATGGCATTATTTCACACACTTAAGGTTTCTCAAACATTTCTGTTTTATTAATCCTATTCAATGTTTTTCTTAATCTTCTTATTTGTTCCACATTGTTTTATGATTTTAGAACATACATTAACTTCACAAAATTTTTGTGTTCAAATGAGACAAATTTATTCCTTTCTTACAATGTCTATAAGTCAAAGAAAAAAAATGGCTTTATTTGACCCAGCAGCATACTTGTCATTTGAATGCTGGTTGATGTTTTTCTTTATGTTATTAACAAGTTATTAATGAGAGTAAAAGGAAAGTGAATCAATTAGGACATATCAGAAACTCATCTGTCAATTATTTGAGCGACTTCTTGGGTTTCTAATTAGGATTATAATTTTCAAATCCTGAAAGTATTATTGCATCAAGTTTTGTGCTATTCAGAATGTGACAGCTAAAGGCACTATCCACTTTTCAAGTGAATTTAATTAAGATTGACTTGATATGAATTATTAGCATTTTCTCCATCACTTTCCTAAGACTTGATGGTCAACAAAACAGTGACTCAAACCCTCCTTCGCATCTTTTATCTGTTTCCATGGTGTAAACGGTCAAGCTGCCACCATGGTGGCCCCGGAAGTGGAAGAAAGAGTATCCTGTAGTACACTGCTTTACAGCATTTTCACCATGAAGGTGCAATAGACATAACTAACCCCCAGCACTTACCTAGTGGTGCACTGTGGTAAAATAATTAGGAAATAAAGAGTGTTGAGTACTTATTAGTTTGTTCTTCATGTAATTTATTCTGGTGTGTGCTTTTACGATTCACATTTTAACAATGGCCATGTTGAACAACTGCCTCCCAGAACTCCTCAAAATGGAACAACAGGCCCTCAGGAGCTGTGTTGCTCCAGCTTGAGCACACGTCTACCTCCGGCCACTGGGCACTCGGCTGGACCCGCCTTCCCGAATCTTTCCAGAAGTCGTTCAGCTCAGGGCGGCCTCGACTACGACCTACTTCTCAAATAACTGCATGCCCCTCCTGGTTCCCAAGGGCTTGCTGGGCCTTTCTCTCTCTCTCTCTCTCTCTCTGTCCCTCTCTCTCCCTCTCTCTATATATATATTATTAAGGCCTTTCTCAGAGGCTAACCTCATCTTTTCAGCATTGGAAATTTCATTATCTAAAATAAAATTCTTCTGAGATCTGCAGAAGTTGCCCAATAATCCTCTTTGCTAAGATGCCTGGATATCCGTCAGTTTGGCATTTGACTTACAGCTACATCCAGTATTTTAAAATTCATAAATGGATGAAACAATAAACTGTTTCACTCCAATTTGCTCACTGCTGGAAGGGGGTTGCTTGGAATATAATCCGGGCAAGGCTTCTTGCTTGCAGTGACTTTAAAAGGCTGACACGCCAAATGGGGCCCCTCTACCACCCACTCTGAGCTGTAAGCTATTGCTAGAGTCGGCTTACTTCCTAATTCAGGGTCCCCTGACACGCTCACCCTTGACTTTGTCACCTCATAAATGTGTCACTTCCAGCACCGCCTTCCTTTTTAAGAAAATGCGCTGCCCACCCTGACTTTGTGGACTCATCTTAGAAACATGGAACCTGAGCCAAAATAAAGGAGTTAATTTACACGATCAACTTATATTAAGTGGCTCCAGGGCACCAGGCCCTGTGACGGGCCCGGGAACACCCAGAAGAATCCCCATCTTCCAAGAGGTTCGGGACTCAACCATGGTGCTCAATCCAAGGGGCACGCTCAAGCTGGAAAACCTACCCTTGCCCAGGCCCCGCTGCAAACTACTGAAGTCAGATGCCTCCAGTGGGACAGGACTGCTCACAGCCTCCCTCCCCTTGGTTCTGATTTGAAGCCAGAACTGAAATCCACTGGAATAACGGTGAATTGTCCCTCCTCTGTGTGTGGGTGGGGAGTGGAGAGGGGGCAACCTTGGATGCCTTCTTATCTGGCACCAGCCCTGTTGGATCTGGCTCTCCCGTAATATCCATTCAGCACGTACTTACCAGACTTCTGCCTGTATCCAGCAGAAAACTCCAGTAGTTCTTTCGGAGTGGAGCATGCCTCTTCATACTGTTCAGACTTGGGTCCGTACGGATCTAGTCTACTCCTTCCACCTGTTAAAGAATGTTATGTTCTAGGGAGGCAAAGAAGGCTGAGATTCCACTCAACCTTCTAGATGTAACTGCAAGTGCTAGATGTAAGAAAGGGGAATTACTGGGTGTGCGTATTTTTTTTAATTTGCAGAGGTTCTTTCTCTTTACTTATCAAAGTGTAGTCAATATCCATTACATTAGTTTCAGGCATACAATGCAGTGATGTGATATTGGTATCTCTCATGATGTGCATTTTGAGTTGTAAGGAACTCTGCGAAGTTGCCCTCCACGTGGTTACTGCGCTCCCATCAGCAAGAAATCGGAGCACCTGTCCTCCACATCTTCCCACTGCCTGTCATTCTTTGCATTTTACTTACATTTTTGCTATTTTTTTTTTGCTTATTTAAAGAATGAGAATGACATCTCATTTACTGCTTTATTTCACATTTTTCTAATCAGTACTCAAATTAAGCATCTTTTCATACTTTTTCAGCCATTTGTATTTCTTCTATTGTCTATTTTTTGCCTGTTTATTGCCCATTTTTGGCCATTTTGCCCATTTTTATGTTGAAATATCTATTCTTTTTGTATTGGTTTGTAGATATTCTTTATCTAATTAAGCAGCAAATATTTTGTCTATGAAATGTCCTGCAAAAATCTTCTCCCAGTTTGGTCTTATATTTTCTCTTTGTTTATGCTATATCTTTTTGTTATATAGAAATTTTCTTTCTCTTTTTTTTAATATGGTCAAATTTTTCAATATTTCCTTCTTTTATTTCTTTCCTGAGGGTTTATAACATGCATGTGAAGATTTAGGTCTCTCATTCTTTTAGATGGGATTTTTTTTGTTGTTTTTCCTTTGCATAAAATATGAGGAGGTTGGAATTTTTTTCTGTGTGGAGAGCCCACTGTCTGAGTACCATTCCCCTGGCTTTCAAATGCCACTTTTTATTCCTAATCCCTACACATGCATGAATTTGTTTCTTTATTCTGGTTTATTTTTTATTCTGCCCCATTTCTCCCACACTGACCCACACCAATGCTATAAACTCATAGTATGTTTTGATAACTTGTAGGACCCATGCTCTTCCTTTGCTATCAATTTCATCTTTATAAAAATTCTTACATATGAATGTGAGAATCACTTTATGACGGTTCGTGAAAACTCTGGCAATCACATGAATTATAAGCTAATTTTGGAAGAATTGACATCTTTACAATATTGAGTCAAACTCCCCATAACCAAATTACTGGAAATACGCTCATTGACACTCCCTCATGCTGAATTCACCCAGCAAGAACATTTCCAGAACACCCACATATTCCCGCTCTCAAGGAAGTTGAAAGCTTCCACACCCTTTTCATGACATCTGCACTGGTTGATATTAATATTCAATTTAATTAAATGTTACAGAAACCAAAGGCATGTGAAAAGATAGTACTGTTGTACTGACTAATCCTCAACTGATGCTTTGGAAAGACTCTATAAAGGGAAGTTGCTACAATTAGATGTAAGTGAGGAATTGGTTAAATATTGCTTCATCAATACTTTTCACTAGTACTTTCCCTTCAAAGGAAATGAAACTGGATATATGACTTGCTGCCTTTATGGGATGGCTTATGCAAAGCAGTCAATGAGGCACTCCAATCAGTGACCTTGTAAAAGATAAGACAGAAAGCTCTGCTCTACAGAACAGTATTGGTGAATAAACGTAAATGTATAGGCTGAAAGTTCACAAAAATATTTTAGTTTACATTTATCTTTTTCTTCCATTACTCCAGGCCTTAAGAAGCTTTTTTATCACCAAATACTTGAGAACAAAACAATCGCAACTCTACTCCAAGTCCTTGAAAAAGGAGTACAGCAGAGAACATTTGCCAACACATTTGGTGAAGCTGGCATTATACTGACAGTAAAATTATACGACCACATTATAAGGGCAAGAAACTACCAAAACTAGGTACAAAAAATACTCTAAAAAAAACATAGGCGCCAAAATACTTACATAAATGTCAAAGAATTAAACATATATGAATGTATAGATATACTTAAATAATATATTTTTAAAAAGAAGCTTTTTAAAGCTGAGTCTCAATCATAAGAGAACAACCTTTCTCTCTACTTCTCCTGGTAATCTTCAGTGTCTTGGGAATATTTATACCATTTTTTTAAAAGCCTGTGTAATTTTGTTAATTTTATCTGTAATCGCTTTATAGCTTTTCTGCTACTGTGAAAATTTTTATTGGTTATTTTCTCATTGTTTTTGCTGATTAAAGGAAAACTACTGAGTTTTGACACTGATCTTGTATTGGTCTACTGGTTATTTCAATAGACCTTTTCATTCATCTTAATATTTTGGTTTGGGAGCGTTTATATTATTAGATGATGACGTCCTCAGTATGGGTTTCAGGTCAAGCTCCCTAGGAAAGTCTACTGGGAAGATCTGTTCGTAGAACCCCTGTTGGGGCAGGAAGGTACTAAGACTGGACAGAGGACGAAGCTGGGCTAGAATGCTGCCACAGCAAAAGGCTCCAGGGTTCTCGCCAGAGAGTGGCGGAGCCGGGGCGGCTCTGCAGAGTGGCAGAGCGGAGGCGAGAGGAGGAAGCCTTTCCATTCTCACCTGCTCTGCCTTTGCACAGGCGTGACACCCAGAGACAGTGTGACCTGGAGGAAGGTCACTCTCTTCAGCTAAAGGCTCGCTATTGTCCATCAACCCTCACAGCAGCTGCGAGAGCCTGTTAGCCATGAAAGAGGAAGGTCTGGGTGACCCACCACAGCATCCACTATGGTATAAAAAGAAAATGTTGCCCTATTTCTCAAATATTTACGTCTCATTCCATTTCACTGCCTTCTAGAACGTGGCTAGGCCCTCCAGTACCATGCTGAATTCATAAGGGCAGGGACCCTCATCTCTCCCCTGGCTTCATCGGACTTCTAATGGTTCGCTGATATATGATATTTGCCGTAAGCTTCTAGTAGAAGCCCTTCCTGGATGAAGAAAGTTGTCTTTTGTTCCAAAATAAAAGGATGGAATATTTTATCATGAATAGGGATTCCTGTATGAAGTGCTTTTGTTTCATGTAATGATGTAAATGCATAGTGTTCTCTTTAATGTGTTATTGTAGTAAATGAATTTTATTGACACCCAAACAAATATGAAACAATCCTAGCATTCCTGGGATAAACCAAACATGGTTGTAAAATTCTATCAAAACACTGTTAGATTCTAACTTCCTAATAACCTCATTCGGGATCTTTATACCTGCACTTATAACTAAGATTGACCCATACTTTTGTTTTCCCGTTTGCTACCTTCGGATTACAGTCATGTTGGTTTCTTTGAAGTAATTGGGTAACTTCCTTTTCTATTCTCCAGAAAGATTTAGTTGCATGATGAGATTTGGCTGGCCTTTAGATTCTTGGTAAAACATACAATTATCTTGGCCCAGTGGTATTTAAAAATTGGTGAGTAGATCTTTACTGTTTCAATTCTTTTTAAGGTCATTATTGTCACTTTTTTTTTTAATTCTCCTTGGGACAATTACAATAATGAGTATTTTCCTAAAAGGTTGACCAATGCATCTAGGTATTATATTTACTGGGGTCATTTATTGTATTCCTAGTAAACCTTTAAGTTTTTATTTCATTTGAATCCAGACATATATAAAATATATGTATATATATATTTACCTCTTGATGTAGTTTATAACTTTTCTTTCTTCCTTTATTATATTTGCCACTGGCTTTGTTCACGGAGATCTGACTTCAGGGCTGCTGATCACCTCTGCTTTGACTCTTTAATTTATGCGCTTGTTTACACTATTTCCTTATTCTTAGTCACTTTGTGTTGTGTTTATTTTGTTGTTTGCTTATTTGTTTTTTTCTAACTTAGTAAGTTAAAAAGCCTTATTTATGTACTATTTTTCCCTTTGTAAATGCATTTCAGAGTGTAAATTTTCCCCTAAGAATTACTTTGGCTCTGTTCCCACAGATGATTGGAACACCATTTGTTTTTCTCATAGTTCTAAATGTTTTATTAATTTTTAAGAAATTTTATAGATAAACAATGTTTATCTTTCATTTTCATCTGATCTCTTCTGGGAATGTTCCCTGAAGTCCCTCTAAATTAATGGTACCAAAAGGAAGACTAAGGCATAGATTTGGATGTCAAAGGGAATGCAAGTAGCCTGAAAGCAGAAATTATAATGTGGAAAGTTGGTCTATTTGATTAAACAAAATTCAGAATTTCTGCCTAATCAAACATACCACTGACAATTTTAACAGACAATGGCAATTCAGAAAATATACTTTCAACACCTAAAGCAATACATGACTAATACCAAAAAGACTTCTGAAAATCAAAATGTGAAAGGTAGGCATCTCAGTAGGAACATGGCAAAGGGTAGGTGAAATTCTAATGGTTAACAGACATAGGCAGTGATGTTAAAACACTTGGGCAATCAGCAATGTTTTAGACTGACAAGCTGAATGCTAAGAGATAGGAACCTCATGCCCATGGCTGGGAACACAGCCTGGGTACACAGCCTTTCTGGTCAGCAATATGATGCTATGTAGCTAAACTGACTCCACATACGCTCTGTGACTGAGCAGTTCAGCTCTGAGAGAGCTGCCACAGAAAGCTGCTCACACAAAGCTGTGCACTGCTGATTTGCACCGTGACATCTTTAAGCCAGAATCACTTCTCCGAAAGTCCTCTTCTCTGTTTGGCCTGAATGACTCTGGGCCATGGGGATATTTCACACAAGATTTGAAAGCAGCATGGATGCAGCCCACATAATTTTTCACACTTGGAGAGTCACTGCTGAGTACCGGGCACAACCAAGGGGTAGAAAACTGGCTTCAGTTAAAGCAGAGTCTGAGTGTTGATTCAGCATTCCCAAGCCTTGTTCTAGGTCCATGTCCCTTCCCAGACTCAGCTGAGCTTTTTATGTCAGTTCTGAGGTTTGGTGTTTATAAAATTGCTGGCTACTGGGATAGCAGTCCTCTGTCCACCCCCCTCTCTATGCCTTTTTTTTCTCTTTGTCCACCCTCCTCCCCTCGTACTTTCTCCTCTCCTCTCCCGAGACTATGAAGACATCCCATGATGAGTTTCATCAATAACTCCTCAGGCTAAAGACACTACATGATAACCCACTGAATAACTCTCTGTCCAGGAGATGGACCACATTATATTAATGACCCTTTCTAGACACCTAATTTGATGATTGCATATCACTTCTTTAATACCCCTGCTAAGAAAATTATAAATTAAATTGCTCTTTATTTTTTAAAAAATGACTATTTCTCTAAACCTGCTGTTTAACCAAGATTAATGTTCTATATCTGAAGTATAAATTACCTAATAATTCCTCCCACCATGCAACTCAGGAATTTGGAAATATACCATATCAGGATATCCCCTGGAAATGTATGCCATGAGTGAACCTCAGCCCTCTCAGGACACATACCAAAATGGCTTTCAGAATTGTGCAGTATGACTCATTCCATCCCAAATGTCTCAGCTCTGATAAGACTCAAAGGTATTGCATATCATAGCCCTTCCTCCCCACTTTTCCTTTATTCTCTCTCTCTCCCTGTTTAATTCTTGAGAACACACAAAAATATTTTATAGGTGCATGTGTGTATTAATTCATCTATCTTTTCTTTGTACAAGTAGTTAAATATTGGTATTTTTAAAGTACTTGAGTCTATTATTTTTTTATAAGCCAGGTCCTAAAATTTTCTAAAATATAAAGAGAAACTCTTTAGATTCTTGGTGTTAAGAAGTTTGGAGGGACTTCCTGGGCCGAATTTCAAATCCTGAATCCAAGGCTCCCAGGAGTTCTACTATCACCCATTATCAATAAATCAGTAAAATTTCACCTAAAATATTAAACTGTTAATCCTATCAAAACGCATATTGCCGTCTAGTGAACAATGTGCATTTTTACTAAGTCGGCTTTCATTCATTCATGCTATATACACGAAGAATGCTTGCTTTGAAAGCTGGTAGTGAATCATCTGGTAAAATGAAGAAGTTTATGGAAATGCAAATGATTGTCTCCTAATTTGTCTTTTAAGATGCAGGAATGTTGAAACACTCCATAAAACAGAGGCACAAAATGAGTGATGAAGTGTCCAGGACAGGATTTAGGAATGCAGAAATCCCTGTTTCTTCGAGGACATGGACAACTGTTCTGTTGATTGCTATGTAACCATCCACCCTAAAATGTCACAGCTCAAAGTAAAAATTGAATGTTGCCTCCCACAGGTTCTGTGGTTTGACTGGGGCTCAGCCCCAAGGTCCCTCGACATCCTTCCTGGGAGTTGGTTGAATCAGGCATCAGCTGGAGCTGCAGCCTGAATGCTCACCTGGGCTGAGCATACAAAAGCGTTCCCCCAAATGAGTGGCAGTTGATACTGGTTGTCACCTGGGTCTCAACTAACAGGTTTTGGTTACCTACCCCACCCTCCATGAGCTTCCCCACAGGATCCCTGGGCTTCCTCACAGGAAGAGGAAACCAAGCTACTGAATGATCTGCGCAGAAGCGTCAGAACTTCTTTATGGGATCTCGTCTCAGAAGCTCCAGAACAGTATTTATGCTGCATTCTGTTGAGCCACTGAGGACAGCCATGATTGATGGGAACAGGAATTGGATTCCACCTCTGCACGGAGAATGGCAGAGCCATATTGCAGAAGAACATCTGGGGAGGGAGATGTTTGAACAGCCATCTTGGAAAAATACAACCCGCTTCACCAGTTCAGCCCATCTTAAACCTAAATGACATAAAACTGCTTCTCAGTAACAACTCAAGATGGATCAGAGACAAACAGCTTGTCCCCTGCATTTTACCCAGGATGACATGGAAAGGTCACGTTGGGGGGTGAACTGTGTTAACGTCCTGTGTTAATGTCCTAACACCCAGCTCCTCAGAATGTGACCTTATTTGGAGATGTCTTTACAGAGATGATCAAGTTAAAATTAGGCTGTTAGGTTGGGCCCTAATCCAATATGACTGGTATCCCTGGAACAAGGAAAAATGTAGACACAGAGACAGAAACACACACAGGAAAATGCTGCATGAACGTGATTTCAGAGTTTGAAGTGACACATCAACAAGCAAAAGCACACCAGCGAGTGTTAGCAACCCACCAGGAGCTGGGAGAGAGGAACCTAACAGATCCGCAGCCCTCAGAGGGAAACAACCCTGCTGGCTCTTTGATCTGACACTCGGCCTCCAGAACTCCGAGATGATGGGTTTCTGTTGTGTAAGGCACTCAGTTTGTGGCACTTTGGTACAGCAACCTCCACTCCCCAAAAAACTAACACAGGTAAAAACATTAAATCAACAGATCTGACCATACACCCTAACATCGACCCACTTCTTTGTAGGCAGTAATCACAGAACAACTCAAAACAAGACAATATTTATGGGGTTTCTCCTGAGCCCAATAAAAGACCTAAAATTGTCCAGCTCCACATCCTACTGCTCCTGAGTTTCAGAGCCTCTTTGTTTTTACTTTTCTTTCTCTTTCTTCCACTCCCTTTCCTTCCCTCCTTCCTTCCCTCTCTCAATAAGCCTCTTTTGCTTTATTTTCTTTCTTGTCCTTCCTCCTTCCTCTCTCCTATAGATCTTTCATTTTTTGGTGTTCAGGCTGATGTCCTTAATAGGTTTTTCTAACTGACTTTCACAAGATGCCTGTGAAGCATGGTTTGATAACTTGCAGATGAAGAATCAAACAACTAAGCCTGGATTTCGAGCACAGAACTTTGTGGAGTCAACATTAAATTCCAGTAAAGGAGACCAGAGCCTCCTGAGAATGTGCTTGTAGTGCCTGGCAGTTTTCTGGCAGTTTCCTGAGAATGAATGTCAAAGAGTCATACAGACTCCCTTGCCTAACCTCCCCATTTTACAGATGAGGAAGCACAGACCCAGTGAATAAAATCACCCAGAATTACAAAGCCAGCCGGTGGCAGAGTCCTAAGGACAGGGAACTCCCCTATGCAGTAAGGTCTTCTGCAGACAAGTGTGGTTACAATTCCTTCGTGCCCACCTCCACTACATTTCCATAGTGAAAAGGCCTGTCAGGCGACTAAAGCAGTTTTATTTTGTTTGGAGAAGCTCCCACAGCCAGCTTTGCACGGGGTATAAAACTGCAACAACAGCTTGGAACATAGCTGGCAGTGGACACGACCACATGGACACTTGGATTAAAACTCCCTGTCCCATGCTCTCTTCTGCATCCCTGTGCAGGGACAAGGAGTAGCAGCCTCGTTAGAAGAATGTCTTATTACCAGACTGTCACTGGACTTCATCGCTTCATTTGAGGGACGCCACCGATGGGCTAGACCTCAAACTGAGCCTTTCAGAGCTCCCTAAAGTTCTGGAATAAGAGATGTGAGGCTGATGTTGGTTTCCATCGATGGAGAAAACAATACCCTTCATTTGCCTGCATTGAAGCAGCCACAGCAATTGTGCATAGTTTGTGTCTTGGTTATTTTAATCCTTTTGAAAATACTTGGCACTGTGGCACCATTGTCATTTCTGTGCTGAAAGTGCCCTCTGTTCTAAGCATGACACGTCTCCCTGGCTAAGGTTCACCACCACAGTCAAAATCCAGAGATAACTATGAAAACACTGGTGCAGGGCAGGAGTGCCTCAGCTCGTGTGCATGTCAGCATCACCTGGGGCGCTTGACAAAATACAACACCAGGCCTCATCTCCCGAGTTTTTGTTCCAACGGATCCACAGTGGAGGCCGGGAATTTGTATTTCTAAGGTGTTTCCTTCCAGGTAATGCTGATGCGGTCAGTCCGGGGACCCCACTTTGCGAACCACTGGAGTGTGTGTTGTTATGTCCGGAACCCACCTTCTACACTCATTCCCCTGCCTCCCATGTGCACCCTTACCTGAATATCGTGCACAGTTACTATAGCTCCTTTTTTTTCTGTGCCCCTAATTTTTCATTGTCCCTTTAAGTTTGGGGGAGAGGAGAGAGAGAGAGAATGAGAGAGATTTTGGAATACTTAAAGTGCAGTGAACTGGGGAGTCAGACATCGGTCTGCTTTGTGCCCTACGTGTGACTGTTGTGCACTCACTAAACAGTCCAGCACAGGTAGAAAATAAAAAATTCCATGAGCAGATGCATTCTGAGCTGCCCAATCACATGTTCTGTGCCTGTATGTTTTGCGCCTACACATTCTGCGCCGGTGGCCAAATTCGGTGATGAACGGGTTGTCTTGGGCCTTCCACCTGGGCGGGACAGTTGCTGCCCATCCGCAGTGCCCACAGGCTGCTTCTGGGCCATCTCTGTCCCCCTGAGCTTTGTCATTTGGAATCAAACTCTGCAGCAGTGCATTGGCCAAAAGCAGACTGATAGGCACCAAGGGCCCGAATGGAGCTATAAATAAGTAAATACATTTCCAAGGGACCTAATTCTGCTTCTGTTGGGATCCTGACTGAGGAATGCGAGCTCCATGTGGGCCTGGGACCCGCACTGTCTGTCTTTCCGTGCCGCCGTTGTGCCGGCTGAAAAGCCTTGCACTTGAACATCTGACAGGTGCACTGCCGAGGTTGTTTTCCTTCCTGAGCTCCTGAGGAAATCATAAACCAAATATATTACTACAGGATGGTTTCTGGGGTGCCCTGCAAGCACACGGGGAGGAGAGATGGATCAACAACCAGCCGACAGGGGCAGTAAATCAACAGACTCAAGGAGGACTTAGAATAGACTCTCACGGGCCTCCGGGGGCAGCCAAGGACAAGTCCCCTGTCAGTCAGAGCCTGAGCACTGATGTCAAAGCCAGCTGGTGTGGGAGTCCGCTGGCCCTGAGGAAATGATTGAGCCGTCTGTCCGCTGCTTGCGGGCCACTGGAGGCCCGTGCAACTCGAGGGCAGGGCAGTGTTCCTCGGCTCTGAGCGGCCTGCCCTTCCCCCAGAGCTCGGGGCAGACAGCCCCTCCATCCCTATTGCCCAGTGCCTGTGATTCTCAGCCCTACAGAGCTCAGCTAGGGAGGGAGAGAGATGAACAGTCCTTCCTCCATCAGAGGACGTGACGCCACAGGATCCATTTACCCTGGTTCCCACACACTCCTTCCAGGCAGATGAAAACCATTTTCCTCCCAGATTGTAGGGGGGCTCGTCACAGGGTTTCCTGCAATCCAGGGCCATTGGGAAAACAATCAGAAGTGGACTTCCCTGGAAACTCTCTCCACAGACTGTGGGGTCTGACGACAGGCAAGCCATCGCAGTCCCGGGCATAGTTTCCATGCTTTTCCTACCAGTAGCCATTGTCCCCGGAACGAACAGGCGCAAGGAGAGTGGATGAGGTCCCAGTCAACACAATCACGTCTTAGAGGCATGATGAGAGGTGCGGCCTAAAAATCCAAACATTCTTGAGACTTCAGTCTCCTCCTTGCATAGAACAGAAGCAATTACTGTGGCTATAATAAGATTCATATTACTTCCTATGTGTTACGTGCCAGAGGCTGTGCTAACGATTTTAACTGTCCCAACTCTTAATCTTCATGACACCGACAGGTAGATGTTATCTTCGTCCCATTTCACAGGTGAGAAATCTGAGGCATAGGGAGTTTTAGTAACTCATTCAAGATCGGCTCCATGCTCGTTATCACTTTGCTCTGATGCCTTCATTCCTGTATTCAAACACTAGTTATTGGGCTGCCACTGTGTGCCACTGTGTGCCGGTGCCTGGCTCAACTGCCACTGCAGGACAGCATGGAAAAGGCACACACCCTTCCCCGAGGCGGCTTTTGGTGCCCCTTGTGGAAGGGCATCTGAACTATGTTTTTAAAAATAATTAAAACCATTTTAGCTGTTATAAAAATCACTCACTCTTTTCCCAGTGCTTCCTGTTTTCCTTACAAGGTTATTTTTTTAATAACAATTTTTTTAAAGATTTTATTTATTTATTTTTAGAGAGGGAAGGGAGAGGGAGAGAGAGAGAAACATCAATGTGCGGTTGCTGGGGGACATGGCCTGCAACCTAAGCATGTGCTCTGACTGGGAATCGAACCTGCGATGCCTGGTTCGCATCCCAAGCTCAATCCACTGAGCTACGCCAGCCAGGGCTTATTTTTTCAATAACAATTTTACAGTGGAAGGAAAAACAGCAACCTCAGCTTTATTGGTCATGTGGACAGAAGTCCATTTAACAGTGAAGGAAATGATGGAATTATGAGGGGTTTGGGCATTTCAGAGACTTTAAAGATATTGTTTCCTAGTGTAGCCTGAAGAATACATGCTATAACATCCACACACATACGCACATGCACACCATATGCAAAACACCATAGTATACACACATACACACATGAATGCACACCCACATGCCCATACACAAATACCACAGTACACACAGTACATACACAGTATACATATGTGTGCACACCACACACCTCACACATCTACACACAAGACACAATAGTACTTACACATGTATACACATACATGTCTCACAAGCCTGAAGGAGCTGCACTCAACTGTCCGACTCTCTGTTCTTCCATTGTGTGTGGGTGTCGGGGAACTTGGCTCCCAGCGCTGTCAGCAGTAAGTCTAAAACTAAGAAAAAAGGAACCACTGATTTATGACCCAAAGTGCTGAGTCTCGTTTCAGAAATGTGAATATTATAGGTACATACATACAAAATGCATGCACACACAACCCACTCACATACACACTCATACACACACACAATCATATGCGACTCCTATATAACACCCACGCACAGAGACACACCAGGTATGCCACATACGTGCATCTGTACACATGCACACACGCACAGACACACTCAGAAAACACACTCTGATGTTGATGTCCAAAAAAAGGTAAAGACAGTTAACACCCAAAGAAGATGAACTGTTCAATGACAGATGCAGAACGTAGTATTCTTTGTGATTTTAAGTAACATTTGTAAAAAGACTACCTTATGAGACTATCTCATCCATGCAAGAGACTCTTCTGTCTATAAATATAAAACACAATACCCTTTGGGGTGAAAAATAAAACAGTAGTTATTTATAAAACCACTTACCACGAGCCAGAAACCACTAACCTGTGCTCAGTTTGGTTTTGGTTGTTGGGAGGTCTGTACCATGTGAGGAGGAGTGGTGAACAATTATCTTCATTGACGAGCTGAGATGACTATGTTGCAGACCAGAGAAAGGCCACATTACTCTATTACCTGGTCTCTCATGGTTTACAAGGATGCTGACCATATTGAGAACCACATTGCTGGTCAACATCAGGGAAGAGGCTCCAGGCACAAGAAGCAATGTCCTTCCGACCTTTTAGCAGGTTTCAGTTACATGGTGATCCCCTAAACCCCTAAATCTTTCTGTCACTTTTTATGGTTTCCTATTTCCTATAGATAGTTTTGAGGTTTTGGTTAGTGTTTAAACTTTTTAAACACGGTTGTTTTAGAATCTATGTCTGGTAATTCCAAAATCTGATACCTGTGCTGACTGGTGTCTCTAGGGCCCGTGTTTGTGCAAGCTCTTGACTTGCTGCCTTGTTTCCTTGCGTGCCTACTTACCTTTGCGTGCATGCTGATCACTGCCCTGGAAAAATGACCTGCCACCCTGGTTGAGTAGTTCCCTCCACCACAGAGGCTCTGTATTTACTTCTGTGAGACATCTGGGGCACTTCCAGAAAGGGACCACCTTGGACCAAGGCTCGAGGTTGTAGCGTTCACCCAGGTTATGTGTCTGGGGTATAAATCTGTGCCAGCCTACAGTCACCTTGGAGATCAGCTGTAATTATTTTCTTCCTTTTCCTTCTCTTCTTCTGCTATGCTCAGGATCAAGGGAGCCTTTTCTACACTCCCTAACTTAAAGGGAAGAGTGTGGGTTTAGTCCTACTTCAGCTCTAAGTACAACACGTAGCTCTTGGCATTCCTGCTTAACTAGTGAGGGTACCTTATACAACCCCTAGTGTTCAGTACACCTTGGGCCTTACTTCTGTTTCTCTCACTGCAGTTAGCCACTGACCCAAAATCCAAGTGTGTTGTGTTGGCAAATACTTTAAGGGCCTAAGCAGCCTGAGCGTGCCCATATTCTACCTACCGTTCTAGATACTGGCTTTCGTCTCTAAATTAACCTGGAAGTTTCTTTGTCCCTTTTTTTAAGCACTTCCAAGATTTCATTGCCTTTTCAATAAAAATATTTTATCCGTCATTTTTATTGTTTTTGACAAGAAGATAGATCAGAATAACCTAGACCACAATAACCAGAAATAGTTTATAAGAGGGCATTTTCTATTTGGAAGTTACACGGAAAATCTATTTCAATGATTCTCGACTGTACGTCTCCCACAACGCCTGGAGTCTCAGCAGAGAGCTCTGTGGTGCACTCACATGAACAGAAGTTCACGTTAGTATTATACCGGAGGTTCTTGGCTGTACTGATTACAAATGACTTATAGATAAATGGCTTGGAAGGTAGTAAGTTGAATGGACTTATTTCAAACAAATGATGAAACAATTTAATATGTATTAAATCAAGTGTTTATTATGTATTTTGTGTTTTTCAAATGCACATTTTAATGAACAGTGTATAGGAATTAACTGTTCAAGTTTGGAAATAAATATAAAATCCAACTTCTATATATTTGCTGAATATTAAAACTAAAATAGGCATTCTAGGTAATTTATCTTTGAAAACGGATGTGAATTATTTAAACCATAAGTAATTGGGTATGTTAATTATATGCTTTTAATCACCACTGCCGGCACGTGTCTGTTAACTGTGGACCGAGCCCAGTTAAATGGCATGTTGATGTCTTTTTAGAAATGATATATTCACAAATTTATATTTTAAACCAGATATTTATATATCTTGTTCAGTTGTCTGAATGGTTTTTGTCAGTTTCATTTCAGAACACAAACTTAAGTTGCTTTCAATAAATTGTATAACTCAATAGAAAAAGAAAAATAAACAAAAATAAACCCAAAAGGGCTCTTGCATTTGCTATATTTCACACACTGTGTATCACCCATCATGCAATATCTAGGTTTTTTGACTAAACCTCTCCCTATCATTTGCCATTATGGGAGATTTTTTGAAAGCACACTGTGGCTGCTTTGCAAAATGCCCTTTTAAAGGCAACCTATCTGCTCCAGACTTTCCCCAGATTTATCCTAGATTACATTTTCTCATATAATCACAGGACCCACTTAGATCCAGCTGACTAGTAATTCATTTAAAAGGCAGATACTCTACTTTACCTTACAAGGGAAAACTGCTGGACTTGTCTGATTCCTTTAAAAAATGAACTATTTTTGATTATTTGTTTTTTTTCCCCATGCTAATGTCAAAAACAATCATCCCTGAATAAAGAAAATGCCAAAGAGTAAAAACAAGCCAATGCATGTACATTGTAGAATTACGTCTTAAAAATGAGGCTGGACCGGACTGCAGTTTTCTAACTCGACCACATTTTAATTCCATCTTGCATAAGGTCATGGCGCACATGATCTGAGTTCTCCTTAGAGCTTTCCCATCTCTTCCTAGCAGGCTGAAACACTCAGAGAAACAAAATAGGCAAGGACATTTCTTGGAGAGTATGCAACGCAGTTCATCCGGAATGACATCTTGGAGGGTATTTTGTCCTCCCAAGCTCTCGTGTAAGTCATGCTGATGCAGTGAAATATTTGTAAAATTCATAACCGAAGTGTTCTGTTAGAGACATAAAAAAATTAAGTACTTCCAGCCAAAGTCCTAATGAGACCAGTCCCAGCCCCACATTCCCCATGAATAATGAAAATGCTCCTCTTGAGAAAAATAGGAGATTTTAATTTTATTAGCCCTGATCTGAGGAACATTCCCTCATGTACTCATCCTCACTTGAAGGTACCTTTGCGATTATGATTAGGTAACCCAGGAGTGAGCATGTGAAAATACAGTGCCTCTCAGACAGTAAACCCATCTCTAAATATGGCAGTCACAAAAAAGATAGATCCTGTCAACCTGTCGTATTAGAGCAAAAGAAACTAGTTTTCTTTTGATTTACTTGCTACCACTGAGCATTTCCAGAAAACCATGCTTTTACAGAGCGCACTAGGGTCGTAAATGTGTTAATGTACAAACCATCCCATTATTCTTGCTATCTCCTCCAGAGAAGGAAATGATGATAGAGAGAGATTAATGGATGGACCAAAAGCCATCCAGGAAATTAGGAACAGGTCTGGGATTAAACTCCGGAGTTCCTGCCACCCACTGCTAAGGAGACGTCAACAGTCCCCTTGGCCTCTCCAGACGCCACTCAAAGCTGTAGTGGAAATGTGGGCAGGGAGGGCACAGCTCGTTCACCCTGACAGCTAGGTAGGCTGAGATACAACTGGGAAAACAGTCAGGGAACCTGTTTCCACTCCAAGTTGCTTAGAAGCCTCCCTCTGCCTCCAAGATGTCATCCCAACAACAGAGCATGGAGAAATGCTGAGGCCATTTGAACTACACACCCCCAAAAGACAGTGTTTTTATACCCGTGCAGAACAATGCTATGAATTGTCTCACTGAGGAGGGGAAAGCCTGAGAGTCGCATTAAAGTCATAAACAGAGAGTAGGAGGGGGAGGTAGGGGCCTGGGATGGCCTCCACGGCTTCTCCGTGACTTTTTTATGTGCTGGCCGCTGAGGGCTCACAATGGGCCCATATCAGTCTTCAGGCTCACGGGCCAAAGGTCTTACCCAGGGAGCTGTTTATGAAATGGTGAAGGGGGAGAAGACCCGAAAGACGTTACTAAGTCCGACACTTTCCCGCAGGATGACTTTGGGCAAGTTACTTGCCTTTCCATGACCTCATTTTTATCGTCTATGTCTAGAATCCAAATTACTTAAGCCTTATATATCCATAGGCCATTGTAAAGATAAAATGAGATGGAAAAAGATATAGCTGTTCATAAAAAATAGAAAATCCTAAGTCCACTAAAAGAATTATAATAGTTGCATATACGAGCAACCAGAATAATTCTTTAAATCTTCCATCTCTTTAAGCAATAGATATACACTAATATGTCTATAATAAACTAAATGTTGTTTATTTTAGAAAAGCGGTCTGTTTGGTGGCAGGAACATAGGCTTTGGAACCAGAGAGACCTGAGTTCAAATCCTGATGTATCTACTTTCTAGCTACAATCCCCTTTGATTACTAACCTAGTCTTTCTGAGACTCAGTTTCCTCCCTTGCAAAACACACAAACATCAATACCTTCCCTAAAGAGTACAAGAAAGAAAAATGATTTTTTATGCTACATTTGGACCATTGCACAGAATAGGTACTTAAAATATGTCAACTATAATGATTGTCGAAATGAATTTAAAAGAACTGTATTCATTCTGTACACAGCCACACATCAGTACAAGTAGTGTCACAGGCCATTCAACTCAGGGTTCTGGACAAAGTGAAGGGTGGAGATTTTGTTTTTGATGGTCTCATTTAGTGGCCACTGGCTCACTACACTAAACACAGGAGTGTAAATCTCCTATAGCGGGTGGTAGAGATTTACCATGGGGTACATCTGAGAGGACAATATTATGGGAAGAAAATCCAAGGACATAATGGATGAACCTAAGCCTGGACCCCTTGGAAAGTGAGCTTGTGACAATGTACCAGTTGCAGAGTCTCCAAGCTAAAACTGCCTTTCATTAATTCATCAAATATATCTTAACTACCTTTCAGATACAGAGGAAGATTTTTTTAAAGAAGTGCCATAAATTTTTAAAGTATAAGACCCCTGCCTTCCACAAACTCATAACCCCATTGGTCAAACAAGATCAACGCTCATGAAACAGCTAATTAACAGCCTCACGCTGACCTTGGCCAAGATTAGACCAGGTGAACCATTGGGTCACTCTCTTTAGAAAGTCATAGTCACACTGCCCTCATCGTGGACATCACTGTCTCTCCCGGTCATGGGCCTAACTCAGGCACCCTGAGGGAGTCAGCAGAACCCCTACATTGTCACCACAGCACCAGTCACTGGGTTGCACCAACGGTTTCCACTTTAGGTGGGTGATCCCCCAAATGACAGGTGCTCAGGAAGGTGAACGTCATTCCAAATCAGGCTAAAGAGCATGAACGCACACACAGTGCCAGCTGTTTCTTCCAACGTGACTCAGCGCACACTGGAATGCGAGGGTCTTGGTCCCTCTCTCTAAGTAAGTTCTGTTTTCCAGCCACACCAACTAAGTGCGTCTCACGACTCCAGTGGATGCCATGTCCGACCTCCAAAAGGAGTGACGCCCCCTTCGCTATGTGTCAGTTATTTTCTGTATCAGTAGATGGAATTCACGGCGGCTTCAGAGCTACAATTATTATTTTCCCATCTGGTTGCTGAAATTCCATTTTCTTCCATAGTTCTTCTGGACATTGAGTTACTTACCTTTATCCAATACAAAAAGGGGAGGAGGGTGGTGGGGAGGGGTTGAAAGGACCAGCGCATTTGGGGAAGTGTAATCATTTGCTAAACCTTACATTTTAAAGTGATTAGCCAAGGTTTGAGAAATTTCTCAGAGTGACTGTAGCGTGGAACCAAATAAAAAACCACAGAGATATTTGTAGTTTAAATGTTCTTTAAGTAACTGCATTATTACCACAGCGCCTCTGAAGCTTCCCCTTTTTTGCAGATTGCACATTGTCACCACTTCCTAAATAGCTGGCCTTATTAAAACTCTACAGGCTTTTATAAAAATACCTCGGGCTTTGAATAATTTAATAACTGGGTTCAAAGGGGAAGAGCTGGTTTTGTCCTACAAAATCCCATCTTTGGGTTTACCGCCTGGAAGAAGGGGATCGATTTACAACATGTGTGTGGCATATGGACTGTGTCCCCAAGACCACGCTTGACAGGCAGATGGTGAAGAACTTACCAAGGAAATGGCAGAGATCACGGACACCCTCAAAATGATATAATGAGAGTTTCAGGGATCGGGTCATTTTCAAAGGGTCAGAAGAAGGAGAAACCGTTGGGTGCCAGACTCCCCCCACAGTTCTCATTCCCTGTTGTTCCTTTTAGCTGTTAGCTTTACCCTTGGCCGTCCTCATGGAGCGAAGTCTGCACAGCCTATAGCGGGATGATGTTTGCCGTCCGCTCAGCTGTAAATACCATCTTGTGTCAATGTCGTCTTGGCATTGACTGGGTTCCCATAAAGAGCTTAAAAGTGGCTGCTTGTGTCCCTGCTGTTTCTTGACTAGCAGTAGTAGTGATGGAGGGGTGGAGGTACCCCATGGACAGACAGGAAGGAGCCCCATGGACAGACAGGAAGAAATGTTGGTCCTTCTGTGGGCAGCCTTGTGTCCAAGTTCATGATTCTATAATGAGGGTCTGTTTCCTTGGAGAAAGTGTCCCCTGAGAAGATGGGTAGTGTGAGTATTTTCCATCTTCATGGCAGAGTATTTCTCAGTAGGCTTTTTATGTTTTCCTGTTAATTCTTGGCCTCAGCAGACAATTCAAAAACAAGTCTCAGGTAAGTTAAAAACTACTTAAAGTGCTTTCCCCAGGGGCGAGGCTCTATAACGGGAGACCAAAGCACAACGCTTCTGGCTGAGTCCTGGCCTTGGCCTTCCAAAACATGCTAGTTAAAATTCTTGTCGTCACCCGATGACAATCAGCCTCTGGGAATCTGGAATGGTTGCAAACCCACCATTTCCTGCAATTCATCAAACCTGCTCTCCCAATGGTCTTGACTTCTTCAGAAATATCACCACACATCACGGTCCTGGGAGTCCCCTGCGCACCTCTCCCCACCACCGCCGGGGCACCGCGCGGAGCCTCTTCACTCTGGGAAAAAGTGGGACGGGGTGACCCCTGTTGAGCCACGTCTAATCTGAGAGGCCTCAGGAGGACTTCCCCTTTGAGAACCTCAGGAGGGTTCAGGATCTAAATGGCAGATTAATTGAATGAGCTTGTCTTCCAGAAGAGCTAGGGCAGGAGAAAACAAAATCACACACACACACACACACACACACACACACACAACTCACAAAAACCAACAACAGTGAGTACTCAAACACCCTGCAGTTTAGGAGGAAAAAAAACAAGAATCCCTAGATTGAATGGAAACAGGATAAACATTAAGGGCAAGCAAAGTTCTCGGAGCAATGTGGCAAATAAATAATAAATAAATACACATGAAAAACTCTAGACTGAAGAAATTCAAGTACCAATGTTTTCGTTCTCACTTTCTGAGTGAATTCTCTCTGGTCTCAGTTTCCTCAGCCCATGGCCTGCCAGTACTAACATTCTGTGACTCAGATGAAGAGATCACTGTACAATCTTCCCAGACGTCTTCATCCTCTCTTTCCTCTACGGTGAGGGAAGGAAACGAGACAAAAGCAGACCCTACAATGCAATCTGCTTTTCCAACAAGGCGACCATTGTTTGCATCCTGCCTGCCACCTCCGTCTCATGCAGGGACCTCTTCGGAACCTACTTGGGCTTCTTTGGAAAAACATGAAACACTTTAAACCCATATCTGTCCAGAAAGACCCAGAGCTTCCTCCCTCCAGTTCTAAGTTGAAGACAGTCTGTAGTCCCTTTAGTTACTCTTTCAACCTCTTGTTCCAGATTTCTTAGACACCGGCTGTGTTCCCTTCCCTCGTGGACAGGGGTCAAAATCGAGACCTGTTAGAGAGGCATTCCAGACCTCCTAGGTAAGGTCCAGCCTGTTTGGCATGTCTTCTGGTCCAAATCGAGAGTCCATCGTCTTTGCTTCATTAATCCTCGCTCCTGTTCACTGTGTGTAGAACCTCACCGGCCGCACCAGAAGGCTGGCAGTGTGCTCTCGTGAGGGGTGGCCCTGCAGGTGGAGGGAGCAAAGCAGAGGAAAGGTGCCCTCTGTCCCACTGAAATGCACATCCAACATGGCAACCAAGAAGAGCAAAGAGCCACTGGGGAAGGTGAGCTGTACTTCTGTTCACGTTTCTCCTCCCAGGTGATTAGACTCATTGCACTGGGAGGGGCCTCAGGCCACCGAGTCATCTCTTTTACTTTAACTAAGAATCCTTCTTTAACGTAAGTTCTTCTTTGTACATTTTTATGCAAATTCATAACATTTTCCAGTATGCCTGAATTTCATACTTCTTCTAATTCACACCTCACAGTCAAGTCGGGTGATTATTTAATGCCTTTAACACAACCAATGTTTCAAGTTCAGAATGGAAGTATAGTTAGAAACACAAAATATGTATCCTAATTATTGCATTCTGCCAACATAAACTACATAGAATATTAGACTAGAGAGAGAAGTAATAGTCATTCCTTGAACAAAAATCTGTGAGCAACATGAAAGTTAGATTTCTTAAGCCTGTTCCTCTTTATTTTCTAATTGTCTGTGCTTTTAAATAGGCCCGGTTTCCCATTTCCTTAGTCACCCCTTATGCCTCACTTCTCCAAATTAATATGTCTGCTGATCAATAACTCTGTAGCAGCATTTGAAATTCCAGTTGCGTGGAGAAGAGCTTTTAAAATTTCAATTTATTTTTATGGAAAAGAACTTTTCTCTGCTTGACCTTTGCAAGTTCACATGTAATTCTACCCACACCGTGAGTCACATATCTAATCTGCTGTCGGGCCCCCCAGGATCCCCCTCTCTCCGTGTGGAAAATCCCTGGCCTACACGAGACCTTTGCTGCTGTAATTTACTGGTGATAAATTAGAAAGCCAAAGCTCCGGCTTGTTTCTTCCCTGACTAGGAAAGGGGAAGTTACACTTGATTAAACCGGTTCTAAAAAAAAAAAAAAAAGGAATGCTATCTAATCTATATTGCAGTGGGGCCCCCAAACCAGCTGGGGGACTTGTCCACCCCAAGGCCTGTTTTGGGAAATATACCTTAGCAACCCTCAGGTTGGGATTCGGTTGCCGTCCTCATTGAATCGGGTGAGCTGGGAAAGAAACAGAATCCGCAGTGTGACACAGAACCCTCTAGCGGTATAGCCATCCATTGAAGAACTTCCATTGCCTACCACGATGGGACATACTACTCGTTGTCGGGACACAGAGATGAACAAACCTTGACCCCAGGGAGCTCCCAGTCTAGGTGTCCATCCTCCCCTGGATTGCACACATCTAAATTTATCCAATCAGAAATCAGTTCTTAAGCCAGACTGCGTCTCATTGCCTCTTGGTTGACTGGAAGAGAAAATTCTGTGTATTGACTAAGTTTGGTTAATAAGAAACAAAAAGAAACAAAACTTATCAACTAACTACACTTTATCGCCACCCTATTCCCATGATGTTCCCCAGGTGTTAAAACTTAAAAACAAACAAACGAAAGCTTTTCCCTTTCTACTTATAGAAAATAACATTTCTCTTTCACTCATTGGTGAGACCATTTTTTTTGCAAAAATTAACCGTGTATGTGGAAGCCTGAATATTTTAATTCCCTTCTCAGTTTTCACTGAGCTCTGCAGAGGCGTGGCTGGGCATTGGTCTTGTAGCTCCTTTGCAGTTTCCTTATTTGGTTCATAAGCATATAAAGGGCTCCTTCCACTTACTGACCAAGTGATCGCTACCTTCCACTGGAGGGTAATGGCCTGGTAGGAAAGTCCTACCCTCCAAATTCCTGTGAATTTGGAATCGGAAGACTAAGGTTCTAGCTCCAATCCTATTGGTAACTAGCTTTGTGGCCTTTTAATGGGCCCCTTCATCTGTCTGTGACTCAGTCACTTTATCCATAGAATAGCGGGTGACACTGCACAACATCTCTGCTTCCTTTCCATCCTCAGCCAAATATATAAATTTTGAAAAAATTACATCTTTGGGGCAGAGAATGAATGTTCCACTCTCTAGAGTAATAATACATCAAGTGTTGTGAGAGGGACAAAGGACTTTTAATCTCCATTCATATTAGAAATGAACCAATATTTAGAATTCCATCCTTGTCTAACTTATCAGAACCACCACCCTGCTTTTTATAAATACTCTTCATGACTAAAGAGTCCCGGTTCACTCCTCTCCACCCCTCGTCATTCTGTAAGCCCTTCTGCTGACCAGATTCTGCTGTCTCAGTAACGTAGTTCGGGGCTCAGCTCAAAGCCACTTCCCCCGAGAAGCCTTCCTCTATTCCCCCAGCCAAATAACAAGAAGAAAATGAAAATAAAAGCCCCTCCTTTACCCATTGTGCTGACTTCTATTATGTCATTGGACTCTTGCTACCTTGTTTTATAGTACGAATGGATCTCAAGTGTTCTTGGCCTTCCTAGAAGGAAAAGCCTGAGGAATGATGAGCCCCCACTCCCTGGGCCCTTGCTGAAGTTCCCCTCAGACATCAAGAAAACGTGCAACACTTAACCTGATTGGCGGCACCACGGCAGGCCATAAACAAGCATAGGCTCTGCACGCTGTTCAAGTCTCCGTCACGCAGGGTTCTGTACCCAGAAGGGACTTGAAGTCAACCAAAGGCCCAACAGACCTTTCTGGAGTGACACTTGGAAGTCGGACTGTGTATCTCTGGAAACGTTACCTCTTGGCCCCGTTTTCTTCTCTGTTGTTTCTTTCTTCCTTTCCTCCCTCCCTGCCTCCCTCTCTCTGTTCACTTCCTTCCCTCCCTCCTTCCCTCCTTCCTTCCCTCCCTCCCTTCTTTTTCTTTCCTTGGCAGAATAAACACAACAATGCTGCTTTATTTGGATTCTGCCCCGTATGAAGAGGAAGTCTGAAATCCTGTAAGAAGTCAAGGACTGGGCTCCAACCGATTTCACCAAATAGTTTAAAGACTTACAGGGACAAATGGCTCATCTCCCCAATCCCCATGCCGGGGCCCGCTTCACGACAGCAAAACGACAGGTACGCTCACGGCCAGGCAGCCAGGAATGCTTAGACTTTCTGCGTTTCCAATTATTTAGGCCAAAATGAATCACTTGCTTTCTTTTCTTTTTTTTTCTTTTGGAAACAGTTTTACTTCCCATTTCCTCACTGGACACATACTTTGATTTATAAACCCAACAGTCCTGAGTGAAAGGAAGTTTCAAACAAAGCTGATGCCCCCGCCTCTGGTTGTTTTTTTTCCCTTTGCCTGCAATATTCTCAGAAAATGCTTTGCCTGGCTTTCCTGAAGATGCAAATCCAGCTTGTGCTGAGCCAACCTCAGGAGTCTGACTCCCCAAGGCCTCTGAGTTCTTCTTAGTCGAGGGCCTCATCTTATAAATTCCACCAAACTTGCTCCAACGGCAATGCACTTTCAACTGGGATAAATCTGTCTTCCAATATTATGCCTTGTAAATCTCCCTTTGCAGGGGTATTTACGATCCAGCTACCGCATGCTTGCTTTATTGACTAGGAATGAATAAATCAGTCTTCCATTTCTCTCCATTCGCCATTGCTGATATTTTTTATTTGCGGGCTCCCCAGAAGCCTCTGATCAAAGTTTGTGATCATGGAAACATCACTTGACCTGATCATTATTTAAGAAACAGACAGTAGGATTTACAGCTTGTTGCTCTAGTCTGAAAATGAATTTCTCTGCGTTGAAATGCAAGGATGCATGTGAGATGGGCCATTTGCCTTGACTGCGGGAAGGCAACAGACCTACCCTCCACACCCAGATGTTGCAACACATGCTGATTACAAAGAACACTACTGACTGCTTCTGATGTTTGCATGTTTTCACGCGATTAATGCTCACAATGATCATCTGAGGTAGGGACCCCGATGGTCTGCATCTTACAGATGAGGAAACCGAGGGACAGGAAGGTTAAATCTTGGCCAAAGGTCACACGGTCAGTAAACAGAGGAGCCTGAACCAGCCCAGGCAGCTGGCTCCAGCAGGCCCTGCCCTTAACCACTCTACGAAGCTGTCTCTGTAGCCTGAAGCACTCAACTGAGCAACCTCACTTCTGCGTTTTTTAACATTATCCTTCACAGTTCCATGGTGCTCTTCAGCCTCTAGACAATTATCTCATTTCCACCTCACAGCCTAGGCGGCAATATTACCTCCATTTTACAGATGAATGAACTGAGGCAAAGGGAAGTTGAGTGACTTGCCCAGGGACTACAAATGGGAACACTGGTTTCCAAGCCCCAGTCTTCTGTTTGCCAGTGCGGTTCCATCCTTGGGCCTCAGTTTCCTCATCTGTGACCCCGGAGCCGAGAAACCCTTGGATCTCTGTATCGAGTGTGCTTTCACCTCCACATTGCACACCTCCTGACTGTGACTCCACGAGGACAGGGACAGGCCCCAAGTCACTGCCCCCTGGGCCCTGGCATGCGGCGCAGAGTCGGTGCTCAGTGAGCGTTTGGTATAGACAGGAAAGTGCCGGGCACGGGGCTAAGGGTAGGGCATGCAAAAAGAAATGGGGCTTGGCCCTTCAGTCACAGCTGAGGCCCCCTGGCAGGTCCAGGGGCCCTGCCCCCGACCCCCCGCCACACTAAGTATGTGGATAATGGCTCCCACTGTGCTCAAGTCCACCAAAGATAATTGACCGTGACATGAGATATGTGTCCCCAGCTGAATGGCGTCTGGGTCAATTACTTGGTTTTAGAGGCCACGGCAAAGAGGACCATTTGCAATGCAGGGCTCACATCATTAAAACAACATTTAGGGATTTTATTTTAATCTAAGGGATGGGGTTCTAGGGCTGTGGGGCTATCAAAGTATAATACTCTGTGCCCTAAACACCACCCCAAACTCTCCATACAACTTGGGGAACACCAGGGAGTAGGGCCATGATTAATAGGAACACCCAAGCCCCACCCTACCCCTGATCTGTTTAACTCAGTTCCAAGGCAAACTTGAGCAGCATTTCACCCCCAACTGGAGCAACCGGCGAGGTGTTGGGTTTTTTTTTCCTATCATCTCTATGAAATGATTGAATGATTTTTATGGTGTTGGCATTGAGGTTTGAAGCTCAGCTACCTTACGGTTGCCAGATAAAATACATGAAGTCCACCTAAACTGCAGTTTCAGATGAACAACAAACAATTTTTCATACAAGTATGTGCCATGCAATATTTGGGATGTACTTCAGGAAAATATGAGTCATTTATCTGAAATTCAAATTTAGGTGGGCACCCTGTATTTTTATATGCTGAGTGTGGAAGCCCTAAGCTTATTGCAGAAATCAAGCAAATAAAAGGTCTTTGTATGATTGAGCTTGCCTATATGAAATTGGATAAGATCTAAAACCCAAGAAAAAAGAGATTAGCAGTGGGGTGAGGTCTCTCTTTTGGAAAACACAGACACATTGCCCCAGAGGTTGTCCCCACCATCTCTGGTACATCATAGCAAAGTGCTACTTTGGGCATTTAAGGATAATAGTTAAGAAGAAGGTTCTGGACTCAGACTGGTGGGATTAAAATCCATCATACCCCCATTACTAGCTCTACGACCTTGGTCATGCTGCTTTCATTTTGCAAAATGGATATAAAATAGTACCTATCTCTTAGGATTTTGTGAGGATTAAATGGTTTGCTATAGTGGCACTAGTGATCAACAAATGGTTATCATCACAACCACCTCCATCCCCACCATCATCGTTCTCACTTCTGCAGGCAAGTTACTCTTCAAGCAGCCTCAGCTTTTCCTTTGCATGTCTCTGCGTCTCCTTATGGAAAACATCAAATTGGTAAGAAAGAGCTGATGCTCCATTGGCGGAAGTTTCCTCCGAATAGCCTCACACAGAGGTGATCACAGAGGGACCTACACTGCACGAGAACAACCAGGTGAAAACCAAAAGCTCAGCTGAAAACTTAGGGAAGATAGCTGTTCAGAACACGTTCAACCTCCCCAAAGATGCTTTGGGGAAGATTTAGCATTTCACGAAATCAGTTTCTGAGGCCAGATGCAGTCCATGAGAAACTCAAGCACCATCCATACATGAGTAAAGACAGCTAATATATTTGCTGGTGTATTTGTTCGTGCCTTAAATTCACACCTTTGGTTCAAATAAGTGGAGACCGGTAGGAATTCTCAGCAGAAGGCTGTGGAAGTGTGGGGAGGAATATCACTTGAAGGGACTCCATTCATGAGATAAGAGGGCATTGTAGCATGCTGTTAATTTTATGCACGTGGTAGACTGCTGAAAAGCAGGGAGCACTTGTGGGGAGCCAGAAAAAGATCTCTTGAGATCATCCCACTGAGCAACTGAGCGTCCTTACCTGGTGCTTCTCAAGCCCCAAGTTTCATATGCGAGCTCCATGCTGAGTATTCCTGAAACCTTTTGAGTTAACTGGGCAACTCCAGCCTTCCCAGAATTGTTCAGTGGACCTCCCAAACCAGTTGCAGGGTGCCAGCAGTCTTTTAGCCAAAAATACCATATTTACACATAATGAAATATCTTTAAGCTCTCTTTTGTGACTTATTTCACAGTCTCAACATCTTAAAGATTCTTTTAAATAAAATTAAGCCCAACACTATATTGCTATATTCAGATTATATGCAACTCTGGGACCTTGTGAAAGATATTTTGATTCCTTGTCAAAAGCATCTTGAAATTGCTTTCTGATCATTCTTTTAGAACTGCCTCCCAATCTATATGAACTTGACTGGTACCTCCCTCTCCGTCGTTTGGAGAATTTTATGAATACAAAGGTCTGTGGAAATGAATGAGCAGGGACAGTAACAAGAAAGGTGTTTAAACAGACTCTGCAGATAAGGGCCACTGAGGAAGCATTCATACGTTGCATCATTAACTGTGCTAGAAGTTAGAAAGTGAGAAGTGGTTTAGAATTTCCCCATTTTATTTTGATGTGCAGTAAGTGTGCTTTGCATAACTTCAAATATACCTTCTAACATTTTCCACTAACATCATGTTTTTTTAATGCTCCTTAATACTTCCATAGACTTAATAATAATGTCTATGCCAGGGAAAGAAGATAGTTTTAAGTATTTGGAGCCAACAGGATAGACCACAATACAGATCTTAATGCCCACAAATACCTTGAACTAGCCCTGCCATTTGGGGAAAGGGCCTGTGCGGAGCCGTCTGTCTTGCTTTCTTCAGCGGGGCCCTGGTTTTGTTTTTGTTTTGGGGGGAGGATCTGAACCTTTCTTCATGGAGGCGCTATGAGCATATTGTCCCACACGCCTTCGCCTCCAGTATTTAGAAAGCCATCTAAATACCCCACTGACAATTCATTAATTGCACTTCTGTTAGGCTTTCTATTGCAAGACTTAGTTGTTTAGGAATATCTTGGCTCCAGCCAATACTCAACTATTTCCTCAAGGTCTGTCATTTTAACCAGGGACCCAGGCTCACTTCTGTAGTTATTGTCGGTGGAGTGCTGGAAAACGGACTCTCCAAAGAAACAAGCAACCCTGATTGGTAGGTAGCCTTTGCTGATTTCCATGGTGTGAAGAGTCCCAGCAAAGCCAATGTCAATTTCCAAATGGGTAACAACTGGCTCATAACATTCCTGAATATTTATTAATCTGCTCTCTCAAATCCATAAAACTGGTGCTAGCACATCGGCAGGAGCTTTTGTGAATAATGTTTCTGTAAAATTCTGAATTATTCCCTTACATTGAACATTAGCTGGCATTTGGTCTTTAATCTTGGCACGGAAAAATTTATTTTTAATTTATTCAACATTAAAGAGTGCCTGCAATGTATGAGATGCTCTGTTAGCTCTGGGGGAAATGCAAAGACCCAAACACGGCCCCTGACTTCCAGATACCCATAGGCCCTGAGAAGGGACAGACAACATGCAAGAAATGCAAATCTGACCATACAAAGCTCAATAACAAAAGCACAAATTTAAAAAAGGGAAACAGGAAAGAAATAAATACCATGTAAATACAGCAGAGGAAATTACTTCTATTTCTAACACTTTTCGACCAAGTTCAAGCTGATCAGTGAACTTTTGAAAAAAAATAGAAGTAGAGCATTTGTGCATACTTTTAGTTAAAAGTGATAAGGAAAAAGGAGGGATTACAAACAGGTGTGAAACCTTTACCAAGTCTTCCAAAAGGTAAGGTGGTGGATCTTCCACAAAAAGATCAATAATCACACTGGGCCGAACATTCCTTTTTCTACTTCCAACAGCAAAGTCCTACTTCTTTCTCTGTTCCTACATTTGAGTTTAAACTGCCATTTGACTAGATCGGCATAATGTTAAGTTTCACAGTCTCTAAACATTGCAAGATATTCCCAACCCAACCTCCTCAAATACCATTCCACAAGCAACCAGTACCAAGCAGTACTAATTATTAAACATGTAATATGTGGCAACCACTTTAAGGTGCTTCATACATGTTATCCCATCTGACTGTGATGTCTGCTGTTTCCGTGGCAGGAAGTTCTCTCCCTTAAGCACTGCTCCCTAAAACACCTTCCTGGTGTTATCCGACTGTGGGCCCAGGAGGAAAAGGAAGTGCCCCCCTGCAATGGTTTTGAGATGGAGGTGCCTTGTAGGAACGAGAAGGGCCCCAGGCTCGTGGGCTGGTGGGTGTGGAGCCAATGACAGCAAAGACTTCCTGGGAAGAAGCCAGAATGCATTCTGGAAATGGCGTGGGACAATCAACAATGACAATGTTTAACCCAGAGGTGAAAGAAAACTTTGGTGCAAGGCCAGAGGGAAAAAGGTGGTGATGGAGTAAAGGAAATAGAAAAAAAAAAGAGAGAACAAAACAAACAAAACCATGTCTAGTACCTGAAAAGTCTTCAGAGGGCGAAGCTGGCAAATCCAAGATGGATGTGACAGATAAGACATTGTCAAAATCTCTACCCAAACAAGACACCTGCTAAGAAGATAAATGATGTAGACATGAAGATAAGACAGGAGAAATGAAGAGCTAAATGGGGGTAGAGGGGTATAAAAATAGTGGGGTGGAAGACTCCTAAAATGATCCATGAAAATTTCAAATAAACATAATAAGCAAGTTGGAAGTCCAATGACGTGGAGAAACCACAGCGACAGCAGCAAGAGGGCCGAAACAGACAGGAGACCCTAAAATCGGGGGCACACGGGAACATGGAGGATAATAGACTGCCAGTCCCCCACCCCCTTCATCCTCCTCACTCCAGGAGCAAAGCTGGATTCCTAGGCCAGCATCAGAACAGTGTTCCTAACTGCCCCTTTCATACGAAGGAAGAGAGGACTCATGGAGGTTAAACTCCTTTTACGTTTGTTGACACCACCTACAGCGCTGAGACAGATGCTCTTCCATCCATGACAGAAATGAGGAAACTAAAACACAAAGAGGGTAAGTAATTTGACCCTGATTTTTCCAGGTGGGACCTGAACCCAGATCTACCTAATCCAAAGGCCATTGTCTTTCCTCAACAGCACCCCACTTCCCAATCTAGCACCTGATGCCTTTTAAAGTCACTCTGTGTTTGTTGGCTGTTTACTGTCCTGAGAGCCTGGTGACATCCAGGACAGGTGCCATCATCCTGTTTGAGGAAACGGAATCTCAGGAAGTCTTGTGCTGAGTCAAAGGGTGACTTGGGGACAGGACTGCCAACGGGGTCTTCTCATTCATAGCTCTTGATTTTCATGGCCATATCCAAGGAACCCATCAAAATACAGCAACACTGTATATTTTTTTTGTATCCAAATGGAAGTGATCTAGCTCTGCTGGAGTCACAGTGTCATCCTTAAAACAACATTTAGGGACTGTCATGGTCCCCATGATTGGCCCAGTCTGGATCGTTATCTGCTGCTGCGGCTGGGTCCGGAGGTGCTGGGTGGCAGTGGCTGTAATAAACTGCTTCTGACCATGAGAACCAGGTACAAGAGGAGAGGAGAACTTTCCAGAGTGGAATAGAGGGACTGGCAGACAACAATAGTAAATAGCTATTAAACTCCATAAATTTTTAAATCTTAAATTGATGCTTTAAGAGAGTGTGCCTCCCCCATGAACTCTGTGACCACGTACCCTCCACATAGAAACCACAGACTGCATTGTGATGGAAACTGAGTATCCTTGTATCTTTGAACTTGATGATTAACCTCAGAAAGGCTTTCCCTGGGACAGTACTGCAGGAAGGGCCTTCCTTATGAGAAAATGCCTGTTAAGACCATTCCAAACAACGGCCTTTGCCAGCCAATGCAACAACAATCTCATGCTCTCAAAACAGGGAACTGAACCTAACTCTAACTTGGAAAGTTGTGGTTAGAGTCCTCCCCTCCCCTTCCATTGATTCCCTGGGCCCTAACAAATACCACGACCACACCCCGCCCCCACCCCCGGGTTAGAGATTATGTCTGTGTGTGGAGAGGTGACTAAAATTTGACTAAGCCACTTAAGTCTAGTCCCAATGCCTCTGAACATTTAATTTCAGCTCTCAGGGGGAGAAAATGCATTTAAGATGCAGAAATCATAGGGTTCATGGGGCTGAATCTGGCAGCCTGCTCGACCACCTCCGAACAGACCTTCCAGAGGAGGGTACGTGGTCACAGAGTTCACGGGGGTGTTAAGTACAAAAGCATTCCTGAAAAAAAATTTTTTGGACTACAGGTATAAAAATTACACTCATTTGAAAACTGAGGGAAACCTAAAAAGAGAGCTACATAGAACTGCCTTCTTGCGGCAGATAAAGCAGCACTGCCCTTGGAAAGACAATGTCCTGGCAGGAAGGCCCTTGTCCGGAGGAACCCCGTGTACAGGTCAGTGTCCTTCACCAGTGGCCTTCTGTAACCACCGAGAGAATAAAGGAAATGCAAAGAAGAGACAAAGGATTGCCTTTCCTGACTCTCTGAATATTGGGACCAGAATTACAGGCCCCTCCCCCTGCCCCATCCAAACTTTCATAGCTGCGCCCCTCCGTGACCAACGACATGGCACAGCCTGTGTCCATGGAAGAGACTTTTTTCCAGTTTTGTGGACCATGTTAGTGATAAGGTTCGATACTTGGGTCTCACTGGTGTTGTGCTATATCTTACGTGGTGAAATATAATGGTAAATATTACATCTATCACAGCTGGTGCTTTCCATCACTGCCCTGAGGTGTTTCCATGGAGACAGGGTCCTCTGACCCTTTCCAACATGGGGAAGAGAGCTGCTCCCATGCCTGAAGCCCCGCCTTCATCTCTCATCTCCAATTATTGCCACGAAAGCTACTCCTTTCCTTCCCCTAAGACCAAGTCAGTTTATCCAGAATCCAGAACAGATCCCGAGCCAATCCAAGATCTACCCTTTTGTGACAAGATGATTTGCATTCAGGGAGAGAAAGAGAGAAGGCAACACCCAGCCATCCCTTCCATTCCCTTGCTTTTGACTTCCTTTCCCCACCACCCCTGCCTTTTGCTATATCAATCATAACTCAGGAGACAATAAAGCCACAGTAGTCCAGACAGTATGTCATAAAAACAGATGACACAGAAATAAACTTTTAATTGTTTGTCAATTGAGTTTCAGTAAAGGTGCCAAGGTAATTCAATGGGGTAAGGATATCCATAACTGGCACTGGTATAACTGAATATTCCCATGTAAGAAAAATAACTTAGCCCTCCTTCACTTCACCCCATACAGAAAAATTAACTCATGTGGGTCATACGTAGTCCTAGACATAAGAGCTTAAGCTATAGAACTGCTAGAAGAAAACGTGAGAGAAAATTCTGTGACCTATGTTACATAAAAACTTTGTTGACACAGTATCAAAACAACATTCCTCTTCACTCCTGTGCCTCTGCTCTTGATTTCTACTTTTATCTTCATTTCCTTCTTTCTTTTTTCTTTAGGCTCTCTCACTGCCACGTTTCCATCTTCATAAACTGAAAACTCAGCTCATTTGCTTTCAATCCTTAGAGTTTCATGTTATTTTTAGTTATTAATTTTTAGCTTAATTGCAACCACAGATTTTGACATACAATGTTTTCACCTTTAACGTACAAATTGTTTGGAAACATTCAGCTTCCAAATACGTGATACATGTTTGAACTATTTAAAAAGCAACCCCTAAAAATCCATGTCCTTTAACAACCTCCGCCAGCCATCCCACCTCCCTCCCTGTCAGAAGCTCCACTGGCCACAGTCCTGACAGGGTTTTCACAGGTTCTAGGATGTCAGACATGTTTATTAGCATTGGTTTTCACCCTTAGCCTGTTAAGAATTTGCTAATTGAAGTGACGAATTCTATTCCCAATCGGTCACTGGCAGAAAGTTGTCTGTGCTGGTGCTGACACAGCAATCGGTTCCCGCTGGGATCTGCATCAGACCGTCCTTAGCCTGGTGCTCAGCCACCGTCTTCCTGAACCCTGGCCCTGCTCCCTGAATGCAAGCTGGCTCGTACCCCACTGGCTGAACTCCTTCCCAGGCACACCCCCTCTGGTTAGCTGAGGAATTCTCTGTAGAGGAAACGGCACTCAATTTCAGGGTCAGGTTCACATCCCTGCTCTTCCAGAAACCAGAGGCACGACTACGGCAAAGCCACCTCATCGCGTCCTCAGCCTTTTCACCTACAGAATGGGGTTCACGGTGGAAATAGTTGGCGTAAACCATTACAAATGCTTCAGACTCTCAAATTCCATGATTTAGTTTCATGTTATCCAGACTTAAGTTACCACCTATTTCTCTAGACCTAGGTTGATGTCGCTTTTTAGAAATTCCAAAAGCCACCCTTTCCCCCCAATACTAGACAGTGCCTTCTCTACTCAGAGAAGTGGTGTGGATGGACATCCCTATGCCTAATTTATTTTCACCAGCACAAAATTGCACAAAAAATAATCAAAGACTTACCCACCCCCAAATATGTAATAAATTCAAAGTTAGAACCTTTGTTATCATAATTTAGCAATCTACTGCCTGTCACTTATAAGCAGAACCCACCACTAAAACTGTGATAAGGGCTAAGGTCCCAACATTATCCAGACCACCACCATCTTTGGTCAGTTCAAAAATTTAAGGAAATACATTTCTTAATGTCTTCATTCAGCCTTGAGCAATGAAGCAGAAATCAGAGTATTCTGCTCACTTGGTAATGCTCTTGGAAATGCACTGAATTCTTCTTAAACTTCTTCAAGAAGGTTTGGGTTCAGTGTAAATTTGGGGCGAAGGAGACCTTGGTTCCTGTTTTGGTAATGGCAGTTGCCTGTCTCAAATATGACTAAGCCAAATGGCTACGCAAAGTTCAGTATGCCAAGCTGTTAACACAAAACAACTATCATCACAATTTTTTTCAACAGCACAAGGCTTGTAGCTCCTGGAAGCTGCAGGGAGAATTTCCAAAGCTCTCACAAATGATCAGACTGGGGAGAACACGGGTCCGGGACTTCTGTCAAAATTAAAAAGGGAAATCTTGGCCAGGCAGCCGCCGAAGCACACTCAGTTTCCCCCCGGAGTCTCTCCCGAAATGGCCCTTCAGACCGGCGTTTTGGGTTCCGGCGCTGAAAGGCGTTTCAAGCCCACGCTCCCGAGTCGCGATTCTTCGCATGAAGCTCTCTGCCAACAAGCTTCGAAAAGCTAATGACCCTCCAGCGCCTTTATTAGATGAAATGCGTGTGCTATCTACACTATTTGGACTCCCGTTGTGATTACTGTCCTTTGTAAACTCCAAAATTTCCCTACCTTTGCTTAAACATATCCTCCCTAAGTACGGCCATATATGGCCGTATCACATCACACACACATTTCATAGTGTAGGCCAGGAATCGGCGAACTTTTTTATGAAGGGCCAGATAGTAAATATTCCTGGCTTTGTAAGCCAGAGGTGTCTGTCAGAAGTACTTGACTCTGACAATGTAGCTGCAGACAATACCACACCCGATGGGCGTGGCTGTCCTCCAATGAAAGTTTTCCGTGGGCGATCACTGCCTGGTACAGGCAGCCTTTCCATAAAACAGCCAGGTCAAGCAATTTTGGACTGAATCTAAAAACGGGTGGAGTTTTTATTTATTTGTATTTTTATCCTGACACAGACAGGGAAGCAGAGATGCATTCTGGACTTGGATTTTCTCATAATGATTGAAAATGTAAGCACTGCTTTGCTGAGATGTAGTAATCACTTAAGGCTTTGTAATTGACTTAAGGCTTTACAAGCAATAAAAATTCTTTAACAGAACTCATTTCACAGAGTCATCAAAAGAACACCATGAAATAACTTTTCCCTCTCATTTTGTAGCTGAAGAAATTAAGAGTTTCATTTCATAATTGACTTAGAAAGTCTCGCAGCCAGTATATGAGCCCAGGCCTGACACCCAAACTTCTCTCTTCCACAGCCGAGGGGCAGCAAGGCGAGCAGACCTGCTGTGACGCAGGAGCCTGCCCAGGTGGCTGATGAGTGTTAAGTCACCGCATGAGGATGCTGGCAAGTGACTACGTCTTCATTTAAGGCACAGATCTCAGCACAAAGCTGCAAGTCCACATTCCCTCCTGCGCATAACAACAGTCAGAACACAGCACCACACCCCGATTCACCTTGGGTACTGTAGTCCCAGGTGAAAATAAGGTTGATCCTAATAACCTGTCCTGGCAAACCCTTCCTGGTGACTAGTAATGACCGGTTCTTTTTCCGAATATTCAATTATTACATCCTAATAATCCCTTTTAGAATGTTTTCATCTAGAACAAAATTCAGGTGCATTGGCTCACCGTGTCTGTGTTATAGGTTCATGTGTCAGAACTGCTGGCCACTTCTCCAAGTCTTCGCAGTAAAATGACAGTTATTGAAATGATTCTGGTATCATATCTTCTACGTTTGCAGCACTTGAACTTGAACGGCATCTAGGCCTGAGACAGGAATGCATTGTGAGCTGCTACATGAGTTCTTAGTTGCTCCTCCCCAAATATAATGGTCAATTTCATCTTAAGCAAGTGAGTGCCAAATTTTATCATTTGAAGACTGTTCTCCTTGAAGGAAAAAAAAAAAACAGAAACAAAAATTCAAATGGTTTTGCCTTCCCTTCTTTGATTAACTTCAGGCTGTCTTCCCAAAGCAGAAATGCCATTCTTTTATTATTATTCTCACTACAAATGATTGTTTTTAAATTTATGGTTTCAGATTTCTTTAAAAAATTTAATACATTCTCCAGTCCTGCCTTGGAGAACTCATTTTTATGGGCTATTCAACATTCATCTATGCACCCAAATATTTGCACTGCTGCCCCTGTCTTTTCAAAATATCCTTAATAAATTTAAGGATAAAGGAGAAAATGATTGAGGTTCTTTTCCTCATTAATCACTATGTTGCCTGTAAAAAATAAAGCATTGTGGGGGGAGGGGCCCTGCATTTGTAACCCCACAGCACAGTGGGATTTATTCCAGAGAGAAGACTTACAAGCCCTCTGGCCCTCAGGGGCTAGGTGACCACACATAAATCTCCAACTCCCTTAGAGTCTGACCCTCTTATTTGGATTCTCCCAAAATCAGACCTGAGACAATGACCTTGGTGCAGGCGGCTTACTGGAAGGGGTGGTGGCAGTAGGGTGATCTCTGGAAGCACTATGAGTGACAAACAGGGACAAACAGGGCAGGGACCATTAGTGTGCTGGTTTATTGCTCTGGGCGACCAGAACTCGGTTCACCTTCCCACTCATCCTACTCCCAGAACCTTCTGGAACACTAAGTAAAACTCAACTCAGAATGTCTGACTGAGAGGGGAGAAAACAGGGGTGTTTAGCCACCTACTCCTGTCCCTCATTCGTTGGGGGGTCACTCCTGAAGTGTTAGCTCTCCAGCGCTTCTGGCTGGCCCCAAGTTCAAAGGACAGCCTCACTCAGGGAGACCCAGGAAGCTGACCAAGAGGAGAAACACCATCTGCAGGCAACTTTCCACATGTGAAAAGGCACACGGGCAGGGCCCAACCAGTGCTGGCTACGCTCAGTTTTCTCCTTTTTTAATGGAAATAAAAACATCGCCTCAGCGACCTCATGAGATGGCCGAAGGGATTGATCACAACTAATATGTAGACACCGCTTTTTGTTCGCCAAGGAGTTTCACAGACATTTTGCAACGCATTCCCCACACATTCCTGCAAGGATGCTGCATAATGATGGTCTCCACTTATTGCAGGAAAAGCGGAGGCTCGGAAACGAGAAGTGACTGGCCTCACATTACAGAAGTAGCAACTAGCAAAGGCAGGATTTGAACCAGGTTTATGACTGTCGATTCTGGACTCTTTCCACCACTGTATGTGTGAATATTCTTCGTCAAATACAAAGTATCCTAAAAACACAAGGAATGGTTATTCCTCGAGGAGAGTTACGCCAACAAAACAAACTCCTAAGTAAAAATGCTTCCTATTTAACAACTAGATAGAAAGATAGATAGATAGATAGATAGATAGATAGATAGATTCTTATTTAAGTCAATTAGCAAAATGCATGAAGGACGCGAGCATGGGCATTTTCTAACCCTTGAGTGGCCCATTAGGCGAAACTATATCCATGTGATTAGCTGCTCTGAGAGCTACTTAATTAATTACGTGAAGGAGGGAACAGGACACAAGCCAAGCCCACCAAGGCGCATCCAGGGACAGAGTCAACCAAGTGTGGGGGGGCTTACAAGCAGACGGAGAGCCCCCTCCACCCATTTGTGCAGACTGGATACACACATTCCTTTTCTCAATGGAGCTAGTAAAGAAAATTAAATTAGTTCACAGCCTCCACGTAGCCTTGGTCACCAGAGAGCCGAACGGAACGAAGAGCTGACCCACCTTGGCCTTGGGTCAAAGCACTTGATTCACCAGAAGAGGCTTATAAAACTCCTCTTACAAAGCCAAGGCCCAGGGGGAAGGTGGAAAGCACAAATCGAGTGTATTTGCTAAGCAAAATGTTTTCACTCACCGTGTTGACATTACCGACTTGTTCTAAAACTATTCGGCCGGCAGGCACTTCGGGGGTTTTCTCCGAATAGTATTGGTCCGTTGACTTCTCACTCTGTGCATTTATTTTCCCTTCATTTATTAGATTTCTGAGACATGCCTGCTGCCCACAGGTCTCTGGGCAGCAGTTCAAGATGAAATGCTACAATCACATGAAATGCCACGGCCAAAGCCTCTAACTTCACGTAAGAGGTGTGTGGGTGAGTCGGGAGTGGGAGGGGCTTCTTGGGGGAGCCGGTCCTGAAAGGTACATCTTGTACTGCACCCTGCAGGCACCCAGCACAAGGAGCTATTTGCTGGACTCAGTGAATGAGCAAATCCCTTAAAAGTCTGAGGTTGCATTTAAAGGAAGACGCCAGCGGTTTAAAGTGGGTTATGAAGCTGGCAAAAAACCACCCCTCGCCCCTAGCCTGTGGCTATATATCTACGTGCAGGAAAGCTGAAAGAAAGAAAGCTACTGAGCTCGTCCAGTGAAGATGGGGCCGATGTGTGAAGAGAAGGGCTGGTTGCAGTAATAGTTCACATTTATGGAGTGCTTACTACATATCTACTCTTATTTTTATGGATATACATCATCTGATCTGCGTAAGACCCTTTGGAGGGTCATTTTATCCATGAGAGCATCGAGGCACAGAGGGTTCAAGTCATTTGCCCAATGTCACACAACAGTAGGTGGAGGGCCAGGAAAAACCCAGTCTGACACCAGCGATGACCATACTGTATTGACCATGGGGGTCAAGGACGGCATCCATATCCAACTGAAGGACTTGACCATTTAGACAACACATTTTTTATCAAGGGTATCCCAAAACATCATCAAAACAGACTCAAAAGAGGACAGAAATGCTTCCTTTTTCTCAAGAAGCTACTTTTTCCTCTTCTTTGTGGGTAAAATAAAACAAAAACACACAAACAAAAACCACAGAAACATCTTACAGGCCTTTCCTCCCTAATTCTTCCATTTCCTTCCCCTTCCCCTTTGGTTCGCCTGGTCTCTTCTCACTTGAAGAACCAAGGCCATGGCCGAGCAAGCAGGGCCAAAGGGACGAGTCTCAAGGAGCAGACTCAGACACGACACAGATTTTGGAATTATCAGACAGAGAAGTCAAAGTAACTGCGACTATGTTATGCTAAGGATTCTAATAGGGGAAATGACCATGTTCGAAAATAAGTCGGGAAACATAGCAGAGATGGAAATTCTAAGAGAGAATCAAAGGAGATGTTAGAAACTTTGGGCCTCACTATGGGTGAGGTGGGGCGGGGGGGGGGGAGGTTACTTCTGAGATGTTAGGCCAGGTTATTGGGTTGTTGTTTTTTATGTTTTTACACAAAAGACTAAAACCAAAATGGAAATAAAAAATGCCTTTGTAGGTTCATCAGAAGACTGAACACTGCTGAGAAAAGAATCAGTGAGTTGAAGATATAGCAACAGAAATTTCCCGAACTGACATGGAAAGAAAAAAGGAATGACAATAAAAAAAAAAAAAAAGAACAGAACATCAAAAAATTGTGGGACAAGTTCAAAAGATCTAGCAATGTGTAATTGGAATACCAGAGGCAAAAAGAGAAAACAGAGTAGAAAAATATTTGAGGTAATAACGGTTGAGAATTTTCCAAAATTAGTGAGGACACCAAACCACCAGACCAGGAGGCTCAGAAAACTACAAGCAGGAACAAATACCTCAAAAATCTATGCACATGCGTATCAGACCGAAGTGCAGGATTCCAGAGACAAAGAGAAAGTCTTTAAATAAAGCCAGAGACCAGAACTCCTTACCTACAGGGAACAACAGTGACAGTTAAGTGGACTTCTCATCAGAAATCAGGCAAGGAACAAGGGAACGGCGTGCACTATTTAAGTGTTGGGGAAAAAAACCACCGACCTAGAATTCTATTCAGTAAAACGATCATTCCAAAGTGAAGCAAAAATAACAGCTTTCTTAAGACAAGCAAAAACTGAGGGACTTCAAAGCCACCCATGGACCCTGCAAAGAAATGTTAAAAGATGTTCTATAGGGTTAAGAAAATGATATAAAATGGAAACTTCTAAGTCAGACATTTTGAGTCAGAAACTTGTATCTACATAAAGAAAGAGCATTAGAAAGGAGAAAATAAAAAGAGAGAAGTACAATTAAACCTTTAATATTTCTTATTGTTAATCGACTTAAAAGGTAACTTAAAAATAACACTAGTGACAATGTCTTGCACGATTGTAGTATATTAATTAATTGATTCAAACTGATGCTGAACAGGTCTAAGACGGGAGAGAGAAATGGAAACAGCACTGTTATAAGGTACCTGCACTACAGGTCAAGTGTTCTACAGACAGGCTAAAGAAGAGAAATTACACGACCATATCGGTTTCCCCAGAAAAAGTATTTGATAAAATTTAACACTCACTCATGATTTTTTTTGTTAAATGTTAGCAAAATAGTAATAGGGACTCCCTAGACTTGAGAAAGAGCATGCACAAAAAACTCTATAGCTAGACCGGGACCAAGGCCGGGGAGACCCCTCTCGCCTCTCCTACTCAACACCGTGACAAAAGCCCTGGTTACTGCGAGAAGACGAGACAGTGCAATAAAAGTGACACAGACTGGAAAGGAAGAGATGAAAGGGACGTGGACACATCCTCACAAGACAGCTGCCCCGAGCCCCGGGAGAAGGAAAATGAATTTAGCAGGACTGTACCCAGAGCATTAGCCTCCGGCTCACTAACCGGACGCCCAGTGACCACCCCTTCCGTAGGCTGCCGGGACAACTCAGGATTGACAACGCCAGAAGTCAGGTTAACCTCTTTTTTTTTTCTGTCGCTTATCTTTCAGGTTGGCATTCCATCCCAGGAATGTTCCTCCCCAACAGCAAACCTAGTGCAGGTGACAAGCCTCACGAGACAATGGGGCATGCAATGACACAGACTTCCTGCCCCAGACAGACTGGGAGACACTGTCCCTTGCAGACGGATGGGAGGTGCCCGAAGGCCCAGGGATCGGAGACTTCCTGGACTCGCCGGGGTGGACTCATTCTTTCCAGTCACTTTACACTAAAGCCAGAAATGTTACCAGAGCTCCCTTGGGGTGTCTAATTGCCCTAGTGGCTTCAGTAATTGCTCCGGACTCTCTCCGCTGAAGAGTAAACAGTGATGTGTCCTTTCAGATTCCCCACATCCTCTCCATCCAGACTCTCCTCAAATAAGTTTGTGCCCAGGAGACAAAGCCCCTGATAATTTGCATGATTGTGGGTTCTTCTCCACATGGTGTCAAGTGTTTTTGGTGTTTGTTTTAATCATCAAACTTTCCTCCTGTCATAGGCCCTTCGCTCCAGGAAGCAGAGAGTTCAGCCCAGTTTCGAGTCACCGAAGACTGTAAAGGTCCTCATGGAAACGTCTTGGGGGACTGATAATAGCACCTCCGCCTTTATTTTAAAACAGATGCCCCAGTCAAATGACTACCAGCTACTCTCAGAAATGCTCCTTGGCTTACCGGAGATACCCAGACTCCAGCTTCCTCCCACTGCCTGAAATATCTTATTTGAAAGGCCCTATTCGATGAGAACCTCCAGCATTGCCTCGCTGTCATTTTCTGCTAGAGTAGTTGACAAGGATTGACTTTACTCCTGTGGGAAAACAATACTTCACTTCCTACATAGCCAAAGACACCCAGCACTGTTAAACTCTTGGTCTGCTAGACCAGGCACAGGGCCTGAAGGCAAAATAAAACAATGTTAAGAATTTGGACACCTCAAGAAGCAGCAGTGAGAAGGAGAAAGAAGGTGTTTGGGTGTGAGAAGCGGGAAGCCCCTGGGTAGAAATGTCACTCCCTGCACAGGCTGGACGCTCTGGGGGGGACAATGTGCACAGTGATGGGTGAGCTCTGAGTGGCTCTGCAGACAGACAGGCCACAATTTCAGCACCCACACTGCCATGTGCTGGCTGTGCTATTCAGAACAAATAGTAAACTTTGCTGAACCTCAGTTTCCTCATCCGTAAAGCAGTAAGAATAATAATTATCTCAGGCTTGTTCTAATATGCATAAAGTGGCAGGTAAATGGTTATGTATATAATATACATTAGCTATTACTTTCCCCCCACTTTATTGAGGTTTTATTGACATACAACCTTTACATGTAATATATAACAATAACGTGTAACTTTGACATAACTGTCACTTTTATAGAACAGAGCACAGGTGGCTTCAATGTCATTGGTTGGTTGGTTGGTTGGTTGATTGATTGATTATATCACAAAAAAAAAAACACATTAAAATGCTCTCGAATGGTTCTACTTAGTTCAAAGTCTAAGGAGAGGACGTTTGTTCTTCCATCAGTGTGCCTGAGTCAGCTCGAGCTGCCATAACAAAGTTCTGATGCCTGGGCGGCATCGACAACAGACTTTTCTTTTTATTGTCTCACAGTTCTGAAGGCTAGAACTTCAGGACCAAGGAGCCAGCAGACCTGGTTTCTGGTGGAAGCGTTCTTCCTGGAATGAAGATGGCTGTCTTTTGCCATGGTCTCATATGGGCTTTCCTCAGTTCATGCAGAGAGAGAAGGGGCAGGGGTGGAGAGAACACATACAAGTGCATTGGTGCCCCTCTTATAAGGACACTAATCATAGCAAAATGGGCCCCACCCTCAGCTAATCTTAGTTATTTCCCACCTCCCGCCCCACTGGGAGTTAAGACTTCAACAGATGACTTTGCTGGGACACCCACATCCAACCCACAGCCATTTGCTGTCATTTCTTCCTCTCAGAAGAAAAGGAAATGAATGTCCTTTGAGTAATGGCAAATATGCCTCTTGGCGATGCAAGAGTTACTATATTTATCTGCACAGTGAGTTATGAAAGTAGGAAGAATTAGGTGACCTTTAATTCTCATTATCAAAAAGAAACTGTAAAAATAACTACTGTTGTGGACTGACTGCTGAAATGGCCCCAGCTTTCCCTCTTCCTCTGTCCATGACCTTGGCAGTGCCCTTGGACACTGGCTCAGGGTTGAGCCATGTGATGACTTTCTCTTTCGGCCTGTGGGACATGAGCCGCTGAGATGCAAGTGGAGTCATAAGAAGCACTTGCACGTTGAAGCATGTCTGCTGGTTACTTTGGAAGCCCATCTGCCACAGGAGCAAGCCCATGTTATCCTGCAGTTAAGAGACCTCCTGAAGGGGATTGGAGACCCTCTGCTAACAATCAGACTATTTTGATGGTTGACAGCAGAAGCATGAATGACCCCCTCCATCTCCCAGGCTGAGATCGGCCAAGCCTGGCCTAGGTAAGTGGTACTATCGAGATAGTCCAACCTAAATTGCTGGTCCACAGTACCATGTGCTAAATAACTTCTCACTGTTTTAAGACAGTAAGTTTCGAGTTGGTTTGTTACACAGCAATAGCAAGCTGATACATCTACAAAGTAGTCAGGGCTGTACTATGCTGGTTAGGAAATAGAGAGGGAATGTGGCATACACTTAATTACATGTGAGAAGAAAAGACGTAGACATATAGCATGTATCTTGCAGCTATTAATAAGGAGAATTTCACCTTTACTTGAATGCAATACGATAACATTAAATATGAAGGTGTGAGGAAGTTATATGCCTAGAAATTATTATCGTTATGTAATTCCAGCATTTTGCATCTCATTTAGAATGAAAGTTAATGAGGCTTCTGAAAATGAATAACAGGGGGGAAAGACATCAGGAATAATTATTTTGTATCCAAGAAAACTATCTCTCTCTCTCTCTCTCTCTCATTCAATCCATGTTTTAGAAAACGAGTCAGATCACTTTTACTTTTACCCAAATCGGTTTGCCCATTCCTTGAAATTACATATGATGACATAATCCAAGTCCAACTTGGCCAAAGAAAGAATTTGCAGCTCGAGTCTGGTTTCTCTTCAATTCTCATTTCCCCTGGGCCCCATTCATATTTCTTACAGACACTTTCCCTTGTGACCCAATCTAATTTGATTCCCTACCACATTTCCCCTACCAAGAGCATCCAAAGCTATTTTGCAGAGCTCCTATAAATAATGCTTTGACAATATTTAAAAGATAATATTCCAGGGGGAATAGAAGCCTTTAACTCCACCAAAAAAAGGAGAATAAGAAAAAAAATGATTTTGGGGGGACGGTGTCTACAATTGTACCTGGATGTCACCAATCTGTCTCATTGTGCCCGATCGACTTTCCCATGAGACCTGACAGAACTAAAGCCTGCTGTGTTGGCTTTATATACAAACAGCCACAGTGAATTGAAAATGGAAGGAAAAATCTGACCAATCAGAACAAAGTTCTGGAAATGAGTGATGGCTGTTTTTTTTTGTTTCTTTTTTTATGAAAAAGCACAATGATAAAACTAAGGATGGTCACTCGGGTACCACACCCCACTGCCATCTGATGAAGTTAGAGAGGAGCTGGCTTTTCCCTTTGCAGACAGATCTGACATCTGGGGACGGCCACTCTTTGACAGTTAGGTCAAGAAGTTCTAACCTTCTCCTTCATTCACCCTCTGTCCCCTCCCTGACCTCACTTCACCTCTTTAAAGAGTGCCTCTCCAAACACAGTCACTTTCTGAGGTACCAGGGATTAGGGGTTCAATACATGAATTGGGGGTGGGGGGCGGCACACAATTCAGTCCCTAATACATCTTAAGATCCTTTTCCTTGGAGACCTATCTGCCTTCACCTTACTTATTCAATATTAAGTCAATTTTATCAGTTTCATAACTACACACGGGGGACGAAAACGACTTCCAGGTGAAATATACATACCAATTTCAAACTGCAGAAATGGGAACTGTAAGAGGAAAATTGATCCTAGAAAAAAATATGGTAACAGATGTCTTTGAAAACTAAGAAATTGCTGCTACATTCAAAAGAACGGACTCTCTGATAGTTAGAATTACAATAAAACCATGATGGTCCATGAAAGAGGGACGGGAAGAGGGAGCCCCATTGGACGACCCAGGTAATCAGTTGGCTACATGTTCTCAGCACTCGCAACGTCGTTGAGATTTTCAGTGTGGGTGGGACAGGCAGTGAGGAAGGGAACAGAGTCCCTTCAGTCCGTTCAGAACTAGGACACTGGACATCAAACACAACAGTCACAAGCTTTTTCTTACAAGGCCCTCCTTTTCGAACCCCTACACTGCTCTCATAATAACGACGTAAGTATTAATAGGCAGCCAGTAACTGTTGACTGGCTGATTTAGTATCATCACATCAGGGATATGAACACAGGGGCACTGCTCACGCCAAGCTGCCTCCGTCTTTACTTCCGCAGATGAGGACATGTAGTTGTGCTCCTGTGAATCTTAGCACCCATGTCCAATCGGAAGGACAAGTTGTTCCCTGGAAGGACGGCCACAGCTCAGCGGTGAGTATGAAATCATCACTCATGGTTGGCTCCAAATACTTCTCCTTCTGTGTCAACACTTCTCCCCAAAGTCAATGACTTGAATATTCACATTGAACATGAAACACTGAACAGACACCGAACGCTAACCTTGACCGACACCCCCACCCCACATGGCACCGTCTCCTTGAGGCACGTTCAGTTACCTTCCAAATTCTACCACTAAGGCTACCCCACCGCTTGGTACCTTCAGAAATACCGCTAATGGCTGAAGGCAGGTCAGTTTCAGAATCTATTTCTTCTTTCCCACTCAGAGCATTTCCTTGTTTCTGCAGGTTATGTCTAAAGATCACCCTTTTTGGAAGTCATCTTAAAAGAGTATCACTCTTACCTTGATCTCTCTCTCTAACCCACAGAACGTAGGCCAGGGCTGCCCCCTAACTGGTGTGTGTGTGTGTGTGTGTGTGTATGTGTGTGTGTGTGTTGGGGGGGTGGGGCAAACTGATCAAAAGTCCCCTGGCTAATTATATCATCTGCGAAGGAGGCATTAGAGGGGAGGGAGTGCCATTCACACTTAATTGGCTGCAGCTACTATGTCGCCACTGTGCAAAGAGGCTAATTCTTTGGATGTTGACCAAAAAAAAAAAAAAAAAAAAGAGGGAGAACCAGCACCAGGGAGACAAACAGGCTGCTATTCTCGGACCCATAAAAACATACCTTTGAAAGTGGTTTAGCAGGAGAAAATTCATTTTAACTCCCCCCACCCCCTTTGTCAGTTTCGTGTCCTCCTGAATAAACAGCACCCTGTTGGAGCTAAAACGATGATACAAGTTTTCCAGCTAAATGGCTTTCGTTGTTTTCAAGGGTTATCTATCCCTGTGGCTTGTTGTCTGGTCACTTGCCCCTCCCAGGTTAAGGCAAAGGCATAAACTGTGCCCCTATCATCCTTTTATTTTTAAGGGAAGGGGCACCAGGACAAGTCAGGAGACACTGAAGTGCTGGGAAATTTCTGAGTCTGAGTATTCTTTCTCAGGAGTCAGCTTTCCCCACCAGTGCCTCTATTCATGTGGGATCCAATGTTATTTCATTTTCCTCTGGTCATTTTACATCCCTGGAGAGAGCTTGACTCATGGTATAATTATATGCTCAGCCAGTTCCCAGTGAAAGCCACTCTAGACTGCCACCCGCCTGTCCCCCGCTGATCTCCCACTCCAATGCCAAAGAGCCCAGGGCTTGGCCAGGAACTGAGCGACACTTTTTGCAGCACTGTTAATGATTAGGTGCTCAGAGGGCACTTGGCACTGACTGCCCCCCTTCCTCTGAGGGGTCAGCGAGCCCGAAGCCTGGTGACTCACTGCAGAACCAGCTCACTTTGCGGTCTCCGGGGCCTGGCCAGCGGAGCCTGCCTCCTTCTTTTGGGTGGCTCATAAAATGGCTCCCGGAAGACATATTTTCAAGTGTTCGAGAATCTAGGGTTATTTCACAGAAGATAGAAATACTGCCATTTGAGTCACAGCGTGGTCTTGTGTAAGGCCAGCTTGGAGTCGACTGTGGCAGCCCCCTTTCTACCCAATAGCTTGGCACCCACCCCTAATCCTGCTTACCCTGGATACAGGTCCACCAGGGCTGGGAAACCCCAGCTCCAGAGGGGGACTGGGGGAGCCATCGTTTCTGGCTGCTCAACTTCATACAGGTAAACTGTCTTCTCAACTTGGCAATTACTTCCAGAGCTGGAAGCTCCATAAGCAATATAGTTGAGGGTCCTAGCAGAACTAGAGTGCCAGAAATGCAGAATATATGTTTAAATATAAATCATTTGCTTTTATTTCTTCACTCTCTTTTTAACAATTGGCTATTTAAAGCACAAATCAGTTTAAAATGTATTGTTGGGCTTGCAGCATATGCAGAAGTGAAGTGCATGACAATAATAATACTAAGGCAGGAAAGGGAGAAACGAAAGTACGTTCTTCTGAAGTTCTTATACTTCATGCAGAATGGTTTGATAGCACCTGAAGGTGGTTTATACAGGATAAACCACAAAACAGTCACTGAAAGTAGGTATTTAAAATGACCTGTAACAAATAAGCCCATACAAAAGATAAAATGGAATAAAAAATATGCAACTAACCTAAAACAAGGCAGAAAAGAGGAAAAGGGGTAGAGGAGGAGATGGGGGAATAGGAAATAAATAGCAATCACATAAAGGCAGAGGTTCCCAGATTGAAAAACAAATACAAAACAAATGAAAACAAATCGCCTGCCCACTACAGGAAACCAGATTTTAGCATGAAGACACAGATTAAAAGGAAAAGGATGGAAACAGGTGCAGCACTGTAGTATTAATCAAAGAGAAGAGAAGCGGCTGTGTCAGTATCAAAGCTGATTTCCAGTAAGGACTATTACAAGAGAGAAAGAGGGTGATTTCATAATAAGAAAGCCGTTAACTTATCAGGAGTGTGTTATCAATCCTAAATACTTACACAGTTAGTAATAGAGATTCAAAATACAGGTGAAAGGAAGACTAGATTAACTCACAAATATAATCAGGTCTTTAGACACCCCTCTCAATAAATTATAGAACAAGTATACACACACACACACACAAATATTAAGAGTATGGAAGAAAAACGTTACCTTATTGACATTTATAGAACACTCTGCCTAACAATGCCAAAATATACTTTTTCTCTAGTGTACCAGAACATTTTTCAAAGTCAACAATAGTTCAAAGCCATAAGACAAGTCTCAATAAATTTAAAAATATTCAAATCATACAAAGTATGTTCTCTGACCATGCTGGAATTAAATTAAATACGAGTAGCAGAAAGATCTTGGCAAAATCTCCCAATATTTAGAAGCTAAAAAATGCCATTTTCAATAACCCACAGGTCAAATGTGGAATCAACAGAAATGGGAAGTATTTAAAATGGAATAAAAATGAAAAGAAAACATATCAAAATGTGTGGGGTCCAGCTAAAGTCATACATAAAGGAAAATGTATAGCTTTAAATGGCTCTATTAGAAAAGAAGAAAGCCTCAAATCAGTGACCCAAATGTTCACCTTGAGGGACAACAAAAAGAATAGCAAATATGAATTAATAATAATAATAATAATAGAGCAGAACTCAATGAAGTGGAAAATAGAAAAATAATACAGAAAATTAATTAAATCAAAAGCTGGTACTTTGAGAAGGTAAATGAGTCTGATAAACATCTAGAGAAAAGTGAGAACATATCAACTACCTCCACTGGAAATCAGACGAGGGCATCACTATAGATCCTACAAGACAATATGAGAGTATTCGCTGGCAAATAACAGCAGAAAGGAAAATGATTTTAAGGTGTAAATTCCTTCTAAATTGATGACTAGATAGAAAATAATCACAGTCAAAATACCAGCAGGCTAGTGTGTACAAACTGACCAGTTGATTTTAAAATTCATACTGAAATTCAAAGGATCTCAAATAAGTAAAACATTTTAAAACAGAAAGAACAAATTTAGAATACTTACATTATCTTATTTTAAGAGTCACTATAAATCTATAGTAATCAAGACAGTATGATATTTGAATCAACAAATAGATAAAACCAAGAGTTAAGAATACATATAAATGGTGTATTACAACACTGCCACAAAAATTAGCTCAAAATGGATCATAGATATAAAAGACCAAACCATAAAACTTCCAGAAGAAAACAAGGAGAAAATCTTAATTACCTTGGATTTGGCAAAATTTTTAAAAATAGGCATAAAAACATTATCTATAATAATGAATATGTATAGTTTGCAGTATATTTATAATTTATAACATCTATACTATGTTGGGCTTACTAAGAATTAAAAACTATTGTTCTTCAAAGACTGTTAAGAAAATATAAAGCCAGCTACAGACTGAAAGATAAATTTGTAAATCTTACATCCCCAAAATTACTGATATCTGGTCCATATAAAGAAGTCTTAAATTTTATATAATATATATTCATATGCTAGAGGAAAATACACAAAAAATATTTATACTGATCATTTCTGTATGTATGAATGATTTTTAAATATTACCATTCCTTACTTCTGTATTTAATATTACTATTTCTTACTTCTGCATTCTAAAGCTAGCATATGCTATTTTTAAAACCAGAACAACAACGAAAGACCTAATTAAAAAATATTCACAGAACAGCTGCTGTTCATAAAATTACAATTTGAGGGTCACCGTACAGAACGATGGGTGCCCAGGGCCTCACTGGAGATGACCCAGGGAGGGTGCCTGCTAGTTTCAGAAAACCCTCCAGGGGCCAAGGGGTCGGGGGCCGTGGATCAGAGTCCTACTCAAGGCGGCACCAGGTGGGAAGTCAGAATTTTAGAGGAACTAAAGCTACAGTGAAATAAAACAGGTCAAATCTAAGAGTCAAAAAATTAAAACAAAGAAGATAGAACCTGGTAGGTTCTGCAGTGGAGGAAAGTGTGACTTCTTAAAGAGGCCACCCCACGCCTTGTACTTTCCTTTTCTTTTTTTTAGAATGAAGCCTATCCAGGGTTTAGGGCCAGACAAGAAAGAGCCCTTTCACGTGCAAGGCCATATAAAAGTTGGGGCACAGGTGGCAGAACTGGTTGCAAGATCCAGGTGACAAATTTCCGCTCGGAGGTGAGGGAAGGGCGGCACTCTCCACCCCTCCACCACATCTGCAGACTCCACCGTGTGGTTTCAGCTGGGAGGACGCCACAGCCTCCTTCTCTAAGCAGAACCTCCTTCACTCCCCTTTTCCTCCAGTAAATTCCTGCCCAGCATCCAGGCTCGCTCCTCACACCCTAGATCCTGCTGAGCCGCTCAATGCGGGGTGCTGTCTCATGCCCTGTGCTTTAGCTTCATGGAATTTGCCTCACTTGCCATGCACATTTCTTTAGAAAGACTTGGTTAAGTTGGTCCCCTCTACAGAGCGCAAACTCCATTGTGTTCCTGCTGCTTAGCACAGTGCCTCGAAGACAGAAATCCCGCGATAAGAGCAGCAAACAAATTTTAATGAATGAGTGAAGGTACAGAGCGAGGGTGGTTTGCCTGTAGCGCAGGACTGAAGCTGCTTCGCGGAAGTTACCAGGAGCAGTGTCGGTGGCAGATTTCCATCCTGGGGTAGCTGGCAGGCAGCAGCTGACCGACCAGGCACCCCTAAGGAAGAGAAGAGGATGGGACAGGAGAGGCATCCTAGATCCATGAAAAAATCACCAAGTCACACTAAGCGCATGCATGTAGCAACTCCCCACTCTGCCCTAACCACACACACACACACACACACACACACACACACACGAGGTCCCTCTTGTGACTTCTTAAAGGGAATCTTGCCCACAGTATGGAACGGAAATTCAGACTAATCACTGAGTGGGTTCTGTTGTCTTTTTATTACGTTCACCCATCCCCTTTGCACCCAGGGCTCCCATACTTTTTTCTGCCCTTACTCAAGACACTCAGTTCCACGCCATCTCATTCTGTGAGGTGAAGGGGTGGAGTGTCTCAGGGTCTCTGCATGGCGGAGGCTCCAAGCGCTCATCCCAGAAGCCCCAGAAGGTACCAGAGCCAGGAGGACTTGCCGATTAGCTCTGCATCTGCTTATCCCACTGCAGCCAAACCCCTTCACACAGATGTTTGTGTTGCATTCTATAGGGACCATTTCTGGGAACTTATTTACTTGGTTTGGGCTCTTGAAAGAGAAGGACAAAAGCAGGGTGGGGGGAACAAGAAAAAAGAAAAGAAACCAGCTACACTGGCTGAAATATGTTTGTCTTGGTTAATCTCTAAGCTAGTCACTAAGGGCCGGAAGTGATTGTGATGATGATGATGATGTTCAGGAGGAGGAAGAAGACGGGGATGAGAGGCAGGAGACAGAATGCAAGCTACAAACAGCACCTGCCCACAGAGCTAGCTCTGGCTGCTCACCGGTCCTGCGGGGAAAGCCTTCGTCAGGCTCCGAGTGGGTGGGATCATTATGACAGATCTCAGAGGGAAGTCTTGAAACTCTCATGCTCCAACGACAGGACTACACAGGCTGCTGTGCCATCGTTGGCTGTGCCAGACCCACACCTCGGTGACTTCAGGACTGGCCCTGCTCTCCTGAGGCCTGGAACCAAACCATGATCTGAACGTGCTCTGAGGATGGCTTCAGGAGCACTCCCTCCTACGACTAGAATTGGAACTTGGGGCGAACCACCTGCATGATTCAAGTCATTAGACAAGCCTAGGAGTTTCTACTACCCAGAAACAGGTTAAAACTGAGGCCAAAGTCACTCATAACTACGTGTTTTCAGCTTGCTGTCAATTAAGCTTAAACGTATACTTAAGAAACCGTGCCTCAGGATACCTGTTTGTCCTTCCGGAAAAACTAAAGATTCAACCTGTCTGAAGCAGCCTAACCAGCTGAACTAATACTTCCTTCTTGCATAATATCGGATGTTTAAACCCTATCGACAAATGACAGGCATTGATGGGAATACAGAACAAAGCCCATGGAGGCAACAGATCCATGTTATAACCCAAGTCAGTCCTGGGCTCCAAGCTACTTCCCTTGGAAGAAAATAGCTTTTCAGAACACAGAAAATTGGCTATGTAGCCTGCAAATTTATTTTGTTTTTATTGACTTGAATGTGGAAACCAAAAAAAAAAAAAGAACAAGAAAAAGAAAAGCAACCACTCAAATTTTTAGCTCCGGGGACCTACATTGCATCAATTTTAGGTTCTCTGCCCAATGGGCCAGTATCAGTGCAGAAAACCCGCCGTAAGGAGAAAAATGAAAACCCATTAAAACAAGAAAATCTCTCTTTGCAAGCAACCTCTTTACTGGGGAGAAGCCACAACTTTATGACTTTCTCAGCAGAGACAAAAGTGTGTATTTTTAATCCTCTTATTCCTCTGGGGCAGTAAAGACACACCATAAAGCAGTGCGCTGTCAATCAGTCATGAAAAGCTTAATGGATGGTGACATCCATGACAAGACTAGATAGATCGCCACATTTTTAAACCAGAGACTAATTTTTAATTCTCCAGGCTTCTCAGAACAAAACGAGCTCTCTGGAAAACAAGGGAAGAGTCCACATCTTAGAAAGAAGAGGGAAAGCTTTGTGCTGTTTTCCAGCTCCCGACTCCATCCAAGTTGAATGTTGCATACAAATCTGTTTGCGAGACACCCTCATCCACCAGTTAATCAAAGCCCTGGAAATTCAAGGAAACCTGTGTTTATGGAAATCTGGCATTTCTGTAAAGTTTTGAATGAGGGCTAAATAGAGCAGTTCATCTCATTTTGAAACTAATGACCCCTGCCAAGTGGTTTTCCAAAGCTGGGTCTTCTGGCTCAGTCAGCTTTGAGGAATCCATTTATGAGTTGGGTTAGTCGGAGACTCTGGAATTCAAATTTATGTCTGCAGCCCACGGGTTTGCTCCTGATAGGTCTCTGAAAAGAGATTGTAATCAATTTAGCAAACCCAGACTTCAGGAAATTTTCATATCCCAGAAAGAAGTGCTGGTTTGGGGCTGTGTCTCCTTCCTCAGCCTGCCCTCCCTCCTAGCTCCCTGCTGAGAGCCGAGTGGGCTGCACCGGGTATCTAATTGTCTCCAGCACTTTCTCCATGGCCCACCCCTCCATTCAGGGCAGCCTCCCTGGGTGTGCTGGGACCCACCTCCCTCACTAGGCAGACCTGCCAGTGGTTTCTAAAATGGCAGAAGATATGTGTGGTTAGTCACCTCGGACAGTTTCTGTGTGTTATCCGTCTGCTTCTTGATGGAAGTAGCAAAAGCTCTGATTATTAGTCATCCAATTTGTTTTGAAGATTGATCTGCCCAGAAATGGTTCAGGAAATTAGAATATGGGTTTGGGTGTGTATGTGTGTGCGCGTGTGTGTGTGCGTGTGTGCCTGCACAGACGTGCGTATCTCAGTCTTGTAAACCTAGCCATTCCTGTCTCTCAGGGCCAGGAGCAAGCATGCAGCAGCCCTTTTCATGGAAGCATAAATTTACTGCTTTTTAGAAAATTTCCCTTTGAAGAAGTCATCAAATAAATTAGCAAAGCTGGAACTGTGCCTGTAGTTTGTGTTGGCTTTGGGTTTTAGGGAGTTACTTAATAAACAAAAGTCAGTGAATTCAAACAGTAACAAAGTAATTTCCATGATTAATCAAGTGTTAAAAGTAGTTTAACCTCTCCTGTTTTACAAACTCTATATCACCCTGACTAAACTAATACAGGAATAAGACACCCATCTGGAAATCTCATCTGAAATATTAGATCAGGAATCTAAAATTCAGCCAAATAGTGTGGCTTGTAGGGATATCCTGTCGGATAATAAACTGCATTAATCTTACTTAAATTTTCCATCTAAATCGTGGCCTGAGGCCATAGTACACTGAGGAATCTAGGCCTTACTTTAAATGCATTGTGCTACTGAAAATATTAAAAGGAAAGGGAAAAAGAACTTTTCTCATTTTTTTTTCTTCTGAGTGGTTTTTCCAACATTAAAAAAAAAAAAATCTGTGTGAGCCCTTCTGACTCTTCTGGAAGAACCCAAGGCCAGCTGAAGTCAGCAGGAGCTTTACGGTCACGGATGGAACCAGTGTCCAGTGTCGGTCCGGGGACCTTTCAGGAACTCTCCGCTTCTTTGTCTGTGAACTCGTAGCCAGGGCGGCTTATAGGAAACTTTTTGTTTCGTTTTGTTGGGGTGGGGGGCAGGCAGTTATCCTTTTCTTAGCCTCCTTCTGACTTTCATTTATATAGAACTGCGAAGTGTCTTTCCTGAGGATTCCACTGTGGCCTCCTTATTCCTTTTATTTATTTTTTAATAGAAAACGTTTAAATCGGCTTCAATGTTTCAACCATAAAAAAAAATTGCCAGGAGGAGAGAAAATCTCACGGTGGCTTTCCTGGAGCTTCAGGGAAGGAGTCTGTTAGCAGGGGGGTTTCGGGGGTTTCGGGGGTTGGGGTTGCAGGGAGGAGCCCTCCCGGTACTGAGCCTCTGTCTGCCACCTACTAGACGCTGTAAATATTCAGTGAACTTGAAGGTGTTAGAATAATGTTGACTCAATGTTAAACCCACACACACACTCCCAAATGCTGAGCCGGCTCTGCTGGTTTGGAGTGTCCGCTCTGTTGGCCTTCCTGGGGAGGGGGTGCTCCAGGAACAAAGCCCCACCAATCCCCCATGCTGGGAAAGGGGCTGAGCAGAGAAAAGAGATGGGGAGCTATGTGAGGAATGATGCCAACCACCAGGGGTACAGTGCCTCCCACCCTTCACAGGCGTCTCCAGAGGGGTCCTCAGAGCACCCTGTAGGGCAGGCATCCCTCTCATTACCTGTGCATGAGGGACCATATTTAGAGGTCACTCACTGGCCTGCCCATAGGGACAAGACTACCAGTAGCTGGTGGAGCCAGGATCAGGGAGGGACTCCACTCCTCTGACCACTGGTGGAAAGAAGTAAGTTCGTTGCCCGTCGCCTTTCAGAATAGATGCCAGAAGGCGCCTGACCCTCAGCCCATCAAACCCAGGGGCAGTCAGAGGCAGCGCCATGAAGTCAGCCAAGGGAGCCGCACACGTGGAGGGAAGTCCAGACTCTTCCTCCATGTCCTGACAGCATCCGCACCTTCAGAAGTTTAAGTGACAAATGCTTTCTGCACCCATCACTCCTTCCCATTCTCAGTGCCGTCACCTGAAGCAAGTCCCCAGACCTCTCATTGTAAGAGTCCCTGGACTGTGAAGAGCTGTGGCCCTCGCGCTGTCCCTCCTCACAACCCCAGCATGCTAGTGCCCGTGTTCAGACCCCTCTCGGGTTCTCAGGGTCAGCTCCGCAGTGCACATGTGGCCCCTGCCTGGAGTCCCCATGCATCTCCCTCCACCCACCCACCTCAGTTCAAACTGGATGGGCCAGGGGTTCAGGCTCAGTGAGCAGCTCAGCAAACATCACGCAGTTTCATGAGTGAGGACTTTCCCTTCTACCCGTGAGAACCTTGCCCACTCCCTCTCACTCCCCCACACCACCCAGACTTCTTTACGAGAATGAATCTCATGCCTTCCTTCTTTCATACTCACCTTCCACCCTTCTCAAGGTCAAACGGGGTCCTACTCCTCTGGGTTTCCATAGCACCCTGGGCACCCCCCTAGCCCAGCCTTATCACAGGGTATTAAAACCATCCATCTACTGCTTGTCTCTGACTAGACAGGGCAGAATCATTTCTTCCTCACCTTGGTCTTCCGACACCTCACCCACCACCCTGCTGGTAGCAAATGCACAATAATAAATGCCTGTTGAACTCAGCTTAGACTCTGCCTCTGTTTTAATGTCTTACCTAAAACTCTTTAGTGAGTCAGACAGCAAGCAATGATATTTTTTTTTTCCCTGAGGGAATTTTAGCTGGTCTGCTTATCTAATGGTTTCATTTCCCTTCCATTTCCCACAACTCATTGCTCCTTCCTCCTTAACTTCCCGTATGACCTACCCCGGGGCAAACTAGAACATTCTCTCTGCTCCTTTTTGTTGATCATAATCTCCAGATCTCCCATTCACTTGTTTTCCTGCTGACCTTCCCTAACTCGACTTCTCCTCCACACAGCCGAGCCACCCCGGCCATCTGGGAGCTCAGCTCTACCTGGTAACAAGCTTGGACTTGGGCTCCTGCACTTGAGGGTAGAGCCCCATCAGTGGCTTGTTTGGATACACTGGACTGTGGGCTCTGTGAGGGCAGGGACCTCAGCTCTGCTGATTCTCCTCAAGAAGCGCACCCTGGAGGCACAGCCTCACCCCACCATCACGAGGGCTGCCTCCAGAAAACACAGTAATGTTCTCAGTCCCTGCAAACTCCTGGGTCTAGCAGGGCAAAGCTGTGTTCAATGTGAATGGTTTAAAGCAGAAATATCACAGACCACCAACAGAGAAGAAGCTGGCTGCTCAGCTATCCCTTGGTCCTGCCAGTGGCGGATTACTCTGAACCTACTGTCCATTACTCTGTTTCAACAAGCTCCTCTCATAACATTCTTTGAGGTTAGGTGCTCCCACTGAACTGAATAATGGCATAGTTGATGGTAAAGGGCGAACTGAAAAACAGCGGTGTCATTATTGCTGTAAGTACCCACAAAAGATGTTTATCATCCTACACGGACACAGCCACAAACATAGCTCATTGCTAATAAACTCATTTATTTCCATGTCATGTTACACAATGTTGTGCAATCCAGCGGAGGGCTGAGAAATGTCAGCAATTCAGGCCAGGACTATTTGTCAACAAAACCCATCCATTTCACCAGCTTCAGCAAACCATTGCTGCAAGCATTGGCCTTTTTATTTCCATAGAAGAAAATGGTTACACGGAACCTTAAACAGAAAGGACAGATGCTTGCAACCACACAGACAAGGCACACGTAACTAGCTGAGGTAACATTCAGGGGAAACCAGGAGGTCGTGAGGTAGAGAAAGAAGATGCCATTTTGCTCCCTGAAGTGTCCAGACCATAGTTTTGTCTACTACTTAAAAAAAATTTTTAAAGAAAAGGAGGATAGTTTTTCAATTATGAAACTTTTTAAAAAAGAAATCTGAGAGTGTGCTCACATTGGCAGCACATATTCTAAAGAAATCTAAGATCTCTTTCGTGTCCTGCACACGTTTATTGTGGGCTCACTGTGCCCCAGATACCATGTTGGGTACTCAGCACGTAGAAATCAATAAAGCTGAGCTCGAGGACTAACGATGGGAGAAAGAAACATAAGCACAAATCACGAGAGCCCAGGATGACTGGTTAGGATGGAGCTACGTCAGGGGGAATTACAAGCTTAGAAAAGAGGCATTTCCAGTTCGCCTCTGACAAACTTTCTGCTCCAGTCACAGCCTGTCTGCCTAATTTGTTTTTCTTACAATAATCCTTGTAGATCTTGAAAGTAAATACCTGAAACTAGTTAAGGGGAGGAGGGAATGAATATGTAGAGAGAGCAAATAATTGTTGCCATGACTCAAAGTAAAACAAGGTCATTGAGAGGAAAGAGACCGTGAAATAAGCCAGAGAAATGTGGGAAATGAGAACCCCCGAGGGGCTGTCCTTCCACGTGTGGTAATGAGAATTCAAGAATCAATATAGAGAGAGCTGTGTCAGGCCTCACTGCGACAAAGTCCGGGACAGGAAATAGAGGCGGCCTCTGAACTTGATCCTCTCTCTTCCCCACGTTCAACCGGATTTCTTCTTTTCAACCCACGCATGCCCCTTACAATAACCTAGTGGTCTTAGGACTACCCATGAGGAAATTCTTGCATTTCCTATCCTTCCAAGGTTCAAACTCAGTTGGGGGAGACGAGGCCAGAAGGCGTGCAAATGTGTGACAAGCGTGTGAAGGTCCTGGAGGCCGAGAGCCGGGAAAGGTCGGAGCTGACTAAAGCTATCTGTGAGAGGAAGACACTGGGTACTCCAAGAGAAGGAACAGTGAGAACAAAAAGACTTGGAAACCAAAATTAGCAAAGTTCAGAAGACTTTCAAAAGTTGGAATTGAATACACTAAAAGCATCCTTCCAGTTAGGGACAAGTAGATCTTGCAGTTACTAAGTCAGATGGAGGCAGACTGGGAAGAATCCAGGAACCAGCCAAAGGGATTTGGACAGGTAGATATTCTTGTCCCCAGTTTTAATAACAACCCCTCTATAGAACCAATCAGACTGGCTGGGGAGCTGATCAAACCTGGATATTCCTATTTTTGAAAACCGGGTTATAACCAGGTCCAGTATTTTCCAGTATCAGCCAAAGTGAAAATGCTTCCTCCTAATCAAACATTTTCCTATAAATGAGAAAGAAAATACCTAAGACCCAAGAAGAGACTCTTCAAAGTACAAACTAGATTTTCTCAATGTGTTTACTTCTTTCAGACTTACAGAAGACCATGTTTGAACCCTCTGTGAGCCGGGCGTTTTCAGGATACCCTGTCACTCGCTCTAACGTTCCCTGGATTGTCAAGCACACCCTTGAACTCTTCGCCTTGCCTTGGTGTCCCCTCCAGAACGGCGCGCGGTACCAGCCATGTGGAGAGAATCCAGGAAGCTCCGTTCTTTCCTGCTCCCAGCTCTGCCACTGATGCACAACGTCCCATAGAAATGCTACCGTCTCTGTGAATCGGGCTCCTTCTCAGCAAAATGAGAAGGGTTAAGCTGGTGATCATTCTGTGTCTTCCAGACCCGAAATTCCATCATACCTGGTACCATGGGAGAGGAAACGAAATCTTCCCAACCCTGGATTCTATTACAGAAGTTACACGTTAATAAGTTCTGCTATCAACATCTTTGCTTGTCCTGTGCACATAAAGCCAGAGCGCAGTCTGTGCCCTCAACAAATTTGGTCTCTTAGGGCTTCCCAGATGTTCGGATTCCAGATAAACAGTAGTAGATAGTTGGAAAATGACAGCAGAGAGTCACCAGCAGAGAAGAAGCTGAGCTTCCGAAACCACAGGCTGGGGAGAGAGCAGTTGTCAAATGCTGGGGGGACAAAGCAGCCCCAGGCCAGCCCAGGCCAGACAGCTCGGCTCAGGAGGGTCTGTCTGCCAGATCTCCTCTGAACATCTCAGGGCGATCAGGGCTGGCAGCTGCCTGAAGGAGGCAGATAAGCTCCAGATATATGATCTGCTTTCCTGCGGAGGGCAATTTGCCTGACAGGCCTCCTGCTTATAAAACACGAAGGCATTCTTTGTGGCCTGAAAACGTTTGGGTCTTTTTGTCAATGACCTCTCTCTGTAGTAGGGAAAGGGAGGGAAAAAGAAAAAAAAAAAAACAACCATTTGATATTTAAAAGGGCAAGGTAGAGAGTGAACAGAGTTTATAGATTTTTCCAGTTGAAGGAAATGAAACTCAGTTGTAGCTTTTAGATTCTGGTCCCGGCGCGCCCATCTGAGAGGAATATTGATCTTTATAGGGATCAAAAATATGTACGTACATGTTCCAAAAGCCTTAAGGGATGTCGTCAAGACTTTACAGCTAATAAATTTGTAAGGAAGCCTTGACCCAAGTACAGTTGGTCCGTGCACTCCCAGTCCTCGATGGCCCTTCCGCATCTCAACTTCCGGTTTTCCTTTTGTTTTGACTTGTAAACTACATGATTATGCCGTGATTTACATTACAATGGCATGACTATGACAATTCTTCCCAAATATACATGTAAGCTTGACACACTGATAATCAAAAACCCCAACAGGAAGTTTTTTTGAAGGTATTTTTTTTAACTCTATTTAGCCCTGGCAGGTATGGTTCCGCAGGTTTGGCATTGTCCCACAAAACCAAAAGGTCGTGGGTTCGATTCCTGGTCAGGGCACATACCTGGGTTGCAGGTTTGGTTCCCAGTCAGGTTGTGTATGGGAGGCAGCCGATTGGTGTTTCTCTCTCACATCAATGTTTCTCCCCACACCCTCTCCCTCCCTTCCCCTCTCTCTAAAAATAAATAATTTTTTAACATCTACTTAAACCAGCTCATTTTTAAATGGAGGTGATAACAAGAGAAATAGCACTAGAAGTTATTAAAGTATTATATGTATAATAATTAAATAAGAATGGTATTGACATAAGACTAGACAGAAAAGTGGCAGAAAGTCAATGTTTCAGAAACAGGACTTATTATAAATTAATAATAAATATATGAAAACTGGAATATCACAAATTAATGGAGAATAGGAACAGTATTCTACAATAGATGTTAGGATAGTTGGTTAGATATTAATTTTTTAATTATGTCTATGCACTGAACTACACAGAATAAACACTTATGTATTAAAAAAAGCACAAAAAGCAAAAGAAAATATAGGGAAATATTCAATGTGAATGCATAAGAACTTGTTAAGCTTAAATTCAATGGAAGAAATTATAAACAGAAAATACAAAGGTAACTTTGATACATATTTTAATTTCCACATACCACAAGAATATGCTAATTAATATAAAAAAACTAAACTGGGTGAAATATTTGCATCAACTATGAAAGACAAAGTTATACACTCTCACTTTCAATATAATACTCTAAGAAAATAGAGTATTTTCTCACTTTCAATAAATAGGCAAAGGACTTGTGACCCAGTGATTCCATTTCTGGGTACATATCTGAAAAAAACTCAAAATGCTATGTCAAAAGAATATGTGCACCCCTATGTCATTGCAGCCAGTGAATGTAGCCAAGATTTGGAAGCAACCCAATTACCCATTAATAGATGAGTGGATAAAAAAATTGTGGTACATAAATACCAAGGACTATTACTCAGCCATTAAAAAGAACAAACCTTACCATTTGCAACAGCACAGATGGATGTAGAGGGTATTACGCTCAGTGAAAGAAGTCAGTCAGAGAAAGAAAAATACCATATGGTTGCACTTACATGTGGAACCTAAAGAACAAAATAAACAAAGAGACGAAATGGAAATAGACACAGAGAACAGACTGGTGGTTGCCAGAGAAGGTTGGGGGACTGGGTGACAAAGGTGAAGGAATTGAGAAGCGCAGATTGGTGGTTACAAATAGTCACTGGGGTGTAAAGTACAGCATAGGGAATACAGTCAAAATGTTGTCATAACTAGGTATGGTGCCAGGTGGGTGCTGGAAATATCAGGGGAAACACTTTGTAAAGTGTATCATTCTCTAACCACTATGCTGCACCCCTGAAACTAAATACAAAATAATATTGAGTGTAAACTGAAATTGAAAAAATAGAATGTAAGTTAAAAAAATAAAGAGACAAAGGATGTGAGCAGATAATTCACAGGAAAGGAAATTCAAGTGAACAATTAACATACCAAAAAGTGGAACCTCACTAGTATTCTTAAGGCAAATTAAAATGATATAGTACTTTTTGCCTATCATATGAGTAGTGTTTTAAAATTGTAATTCTTGATGCAAAAAAGTTGCTGTGAGGCCACACCCTAAGATGTCGCACTATTGAAAAGCATGCCAGGACCATTTTGATACAAAGCAATTTGACTCTGTGTTTCCAAAGTTGTTTAACTATTCACATTCTTGAGTTCAAGAATCTCTTCTAAAAAAAGGAATCAAGCCCTGGCTGGCATAGCTCAGTGGATTGAGCGCGGGCTGCGAAACCAGGCATCGCAGGTTCGATTCCCAGTCAGGGCACATGCCTAGGTTGCAGGCCATGTCCCCCAGCAACCGCACATTGATGTTTCTCTCTCTCTCTCTCCCTCTCCCTTCCCTCTCTAAAAATAAAATAAATAAAATCTTTAAAAAAAAAAAAGGAATCAGACATATGACCAAAGACTTATAGACGGGGGCATCACCTAAAGCATTATTTATAATAAAAGAAAAATATGAAAAAACATCCCAATGTCGAAAATTGTAGAATGTTTAGGGAAGTGATGAACTATTTTGTGCCTACCAAAAACGTAACAAAGAGTTTTTATTACATGAGGACATAGTTTTGACATGATGTTCACTTTTAAGAATCAAGAAACAAAATCTGTATACACTAGGAGGTCAGCCACTTGTTTAGATGTCTAACACATCAAGGAAAATGCACACACACTCACCCAGGAAACTGTTGACCCACCATCCACAGGGCTCCCCCATGGAATCTTCTTTTCTGGGAGTGAGCATGGGTTATACTAATCGATCAATTTCCCATTATCCCTTTCCCGTGTGACATTGTACAGCGATTGGCCTGCCTGTGGATGCCAGCTGTAGACACGCAACAGAGCACAGGACACTGAACCCCAAAGCTTTAACGTCAGTGGAGTGCTCGGACCCACTGAGGTGAAGAATGTATCTATAATCATGTAATGACCCCCATTCCACCTCCATTACCGCACTTGATGAAAGAGCTCCATGGGTACACACGGGGCAACGGTATGTGTCGAAGCGATAAAAGTTTATCATTCCATTGCCATCTTATTTTCGAGCATGGCTGAAGATGCTGAGCTAATTACATTTCTCCTGATCAGATTCAAATCATAGAGTAGTCTGCGTCAGTCATGGACATGGAGACAGTGTCGAGAACTAATTGAAAACATCCAGTTTTCTTTTACACTCTAGTTGATTAGAACTCTGGTTTCTCAAAAAATAGGTCAAACCATCTTAGCTTTTTCTGATATTTAGCTGACTTTTCCCATTTTCATCTGGCACTAACACTTTGTGTACAGTACAGCTCTCTGAAGTGCACGGTCAGGAGTGGGCTGGTGCTGGCTCAGCCCAGCTCGGCAGAACCACTGCGGCTCTGGCCAGCTCTGTGACCAGTGCGATCTGTTGAGAGTTTGAAACCAGCCCCCAGGGAAGGTACACACCCAGAAATGCTGCAAATCAAGGCTGTTTGCTCCAAAGAGGCGGCTTTCCAGCACCCCACAGTGCAACAGTGGGCACTTGAACAATATTTGTTACATGAACAAAGGAATGACTAAACTGAGTATGTTTTTATTGTCATTAACGATAGTTTTCTTGGGGAAAAAAAGGCAAACATCAGAGAAAGACAAACCCATTTCCCAACTTTCCAAGACTAGCTGCTCTAAAGTAAAAAATCCGAGTTCCCTGAGGCAAAATTCAGAAACTATTAGATTCTAATTCCCCAAGTTTTCATCTAAGTGGGTGGACAAAACCAGGCTTCTTTTGAAATTAGGGATCCAGAAAAACAAGACTAAAATGTTTGTGGATCTAAACCAATGGCTTATATGATGGAAAAAAATATACTACTTCTCTCCATATAGAGCTTTGACTGTAAAAGTTTTCTCCTCATGGGGAATAAGTCAAGAACCACAAATATTTATCACCTTTTCTAGGTTCTTAAGAGTCCTAAAATTTGATCTCCAAGAATGTTAGCGTAACATAAACTTTTTTTTGGCAAAGCAAAATAAATCACTGCCACATGATAGTTACTCAGTTTCCAGATGATTTGATAGTTAATCCCGGGACAATAACTAACTAGTCTCAACCCCTGCAGTCCTAATGATACAGCAGGCGATCATTTAATACAATTATTACAAGCCAGACATATCAATCATTATCTAATAATCTGTTACTGGAATTGTTTCTGCTGCCTCTGAAATATAAGAAAAAATCGAAGTGATCCTATGGAGGGATTCTATAAGATTTCTGGGCAGCAAAATAACTTGTAAAGGAAGCCCAAGAAACTCTTTTCCAAGTTTTAGCATCACAACGAGACACTATGTGAAAAAAGTCAACCCAGCCGTGGTCCAGGTGGCTGGTGAGGTTGTCTGGTTCTCACTCTTCAGCCGGTGCCCCTTGGAGCACAGGGTGCAGCTGTGCAGCCTTCAGACAGAGCAGCAGTTGAAGTCACTTACGCTCTTTGGGCCCCCGTATCTTTCAACTCGGGATCATTGACCCCTCCCCAGTTATGTCAAGAACCATCACAACAATAATTGTCCCCAATAAACTGAACACCTGCAATGTTCCCAATATGATGCTAAGCATTTGTCATAAACGGATTTCTGCAGAGTGCAAGCATGGTAAATGTGATCTTCGTTTGTAGAGGAGAATAACCAAAGTTTGGGAAGTGTAAGTGATCTGTGCCAGGTCACATAACCAATCATTGTGGGAGCTAGGGTTCCTCCCTAGTGCCGCCTGACTGAAAGCCAATGGCCTCAGACTAAAACGGCTTATAATTTACAGGGGCCCTGTACAGAATGAATAAGACCAGGACTGAGAAAGCACCGTTAAAATTACAAATGGCTCCATAACTGTTTTCAACCATAAAGCAACCCTTGTCAAGGACACAGAAAAGACTGGCCATTTGCTACGGAACTAAGACAGCGGGCTGGTTGTTCTCTCTATTCTGCTCAATCAGCTCCGGTCACTAGTTAATTTATTACTCAAATAAAAAAATAAGTCACAGAATCTTAGCTTTTTTGTGATCTCATACACAACCAAATGATAAACCTTATCATTAATCCCAATGGCTGCTAGGGTCTGTTATGTTTTTAATAATCATTTATGGAGTGTTTGCTGAATCCCAGAGAAATTTCTAAATTGTTCTGACTTTCCATTAGCACACTCAGCTCTATTCAAATGTCTCATGTTCTCCGGCACACTAGTGAGTTTTAATTCTTTTAGTAGTGATGTCTCAGTATTGAAACTACTTCCTCTCTTAAAAGTCTGTAATGTTTTAGACTTGACTTTGAGAAATCGTGAAACTAGCAGGACAAAAACTTCCATAAACCGCTTGCCTTCTTGCCAAGAACACACAATGGGGAAAGGACGGTCTCCATAATAAATGGTGTGAGTAAAACCAGGTCTCCACATGCAGAAGAATGAGGCTGCACTCTTATCTCATACTGTACACAAAAATCAGATCAAAATGGATTGAAGGCTTCAAGGTCATACCTGAAACTGGAGAACTACTAGAAAAAAACTTCGTGTCATTGGGCTGGGCATGGATTTTTTTTGGCTATGGCCCCACAAGTACAGGCAACGAAAGCAAAAATAGACTAATAAGGCTGTGTCAAACTAAAACCTTCTGCACAGTAACAGGAACCAAGTGACAGAATGAAGAGACAACCTGCAGAATGGCAGGAAATCTTTCCAAATCGTGTATCTGATAAGAGGTTAGTATCCAAAATATGTAAGGAACCCAAACAACTCAACAGCAAGAAAACAACCCAGTCAACAAATGGACAAAGAGCCAGAATAAACATTTTTCAAAAGAAGACACACAGATGGCCAACAAGTACATGAAAAGGTAATCAACGCCACTAACCTGGAAAAGGCAAATCAAAACCACAATGAGATGTAACCTCACACCTCTTAGAATGTCTATCATCATAAAGATCTGTGTTGGCAAAGAAGTGGAGAGCAGGGCACCCTTGGGCGGTGTCAAATGCAAATGGGACGTTGTCTACAGTGGGGATGTAAATTGGTACAGCCATCACAAAAAGCAGTGTGGAGGTTCCTCAAAAAATAAAAACTGCGACTACACGTGATCTCGCCATCTCCCCTCTGGGCACACAGCCAACGGCAGTGAGCCCAGGGTCTCAGACAGGTGTCTGCCCTCCTGTGTTCACGGCAGTGTGAACCACCATAGACAACATGTGGCAACAACACAGGTGTCCACTGCTGGATGCGTCAAGAAAATGTGGTGTGTGCACACACGCATAGATGCATATAAATACACACAATGGCATATTACTCAGCCTTAAAAAGAGGATACCCTGCCATCTGTGATAACACGTATGAAGCTAGAGGACCAAAATCTGTGTGAAATTAGCCCTATGCAGAAAGGCAAGTAAACACGGCATAATCTCTCTTGGTGCTGCAATGCCCATTACCAAGAACTGGGGGCCTGGGAAATGCAGAAACATTCCTTTTGATTCGTTTTGACCAAGCTTTATCCATTTTGATCCAGTGATGCAGGACAAGTGGATTCTGGAGACCTTACCGCACAGCGTGGAGACAATTCTTAATAATACCATACTGTGTGCTCAAAACTTGCTAAGAGAGTAGATCTTAATTTTTCTCACCCAAAAAGAAAAGGAACCATGTGAGGTGATAATGGATATGTTGCCTTGATTGTGGTAACCATTTCACAAAGCACACATATATTAATGCATCATGCTGTACACCTTAGAGATATACAACCTTTGTCAATTACATCTCAATAAATCTAAAAAAAAGCATATTCTATGTACCACTTCTGTATTATGAGTTTAACATATATTTTGACTAATCCTATAACAATCCTGTGAAACCAATATGGTTAAATGTTAAGTATTAATAGGCATTGAGAAGTATAGCATTTTAACATATCAGAACAACAGCAGAGCTGGGACCCACAGGTCTACTAAAATTGTGACTCACCAGCTGAAATGAAAGAAAAAGCTGAAAAAGTCCTGGGACCCACAGAGCGAATTTCACATGGCAGTGGCATGCTTCAAGTCCCCACCGACTATAAACAAAGCGATTTCGTCCGTCCCCTACCCTCTCCCCATGAGCCAAACTTTGGTGCCGTTTAGCTGACTGCTCTTCACATATACCAGAAGGAAAAACAAATAGACAATAAACCTTCCATGAGGTTTATATTTATTTGAAAGATTGGGTGATTTGTAAATACATTTTAACCCAAGGAGGCTATAATATGCCCTTCAAGCTAAATGGGAAGAAAGCCTCATGTACCAAAATCAAGGCCCCAAAACCCAGGCTAAAGATTGAAGTCAAATTATATGTAAGAGGAAGCATATTTCTCAAACAGTTCCTAAAACTGTCTCCTTGGTTGACTTGCCCTCTGCTCAGTGGCTCCTGGTGTAGCTTATTTATGAGAACAACCAGACAAAGTTTATCTCCTTTGACCAGCATGTGTCTGTTTATTTGGGGTGCGTGTGTGTGTGTGTGTGTGTGTGAGAGAGAGAGAGAGAGAGAGAATGAGAGAGACAGAGAGAGAGGGAGAGAGAGAGAGAGGGAGAGAGAGAGAGAGGGGGAGAGAGAGAGAGAGGGAGAAACAGAGAGGGAGAGAGAGAGAGGGAGAAACAGAGAGGGAGAGAGAGAGGGAGAGAGAGACAGAGAGAGAGGGGGGAGAGAGAGGGAGAGAGAGACAGAGAGGGGGGGGAGAGAGAGAGGGGGAGAGAGAGAGAGGGAGAGAGAGATTGATTTTCTGCCACTTTGGGCAACGCTAAGATGTCCAACCCGAACATAACTGTGGAATCTTTATTGCTTTTGGAGGCAACAGACACAGACAGAAAGCCTGCAGCTGGGCTTGAAGTCCCGTTGGAGCTTACTGTGGTTGCCGTGGGGAAAAATGTGCTGTAGCTTACAAAATGAGAATGAGATACAGCAATCATTAAGGGCAATAATAAACAGGGGCTCCAATTTGTATACAAAATTGCAGCTCAATAAAACCAACAGAGGGGAACATCTATTTACTTTTACCCCTTTAACCACAATAGCTTAATATCTTCCATCACTTTCGATGGAGCTGCAGCCCGAATGAATGTCACATTCTGGAGTTTGGAAACGTAGAAGTTATGCCAGGTTCCTGCAGTTAAAACAACAATAAATATCTACAACTCAATCGCTCCAAGTTCAGTGATCTTATAAGCCAATCCAATGCTACTCCCTTGAGCCAATGATATCACTTTTTAGACTCGTCTAATAAATCACTTGGCCTGATTTAATCTCTACTTGCACAATGTTTGTTAGCACCCCATACATTCTGATGTCCCTCTAGGGCAATTCATGAATTAGACACTGTCATACCTGCAAAATCAGGGTTAGACTCCCCATCTTCCAGTTTTCATAGAAAGAAACAAAAAAAGCAAAGATTTCTTGCTCTCCTGCATTAGACAGAAGACAGTTGCATCCCATCTGTTACTATCTGAGTTTGGCTCTGTTAGTTACTGTGCTAAAGATCTCTGATTGCTTTGCAGACTTTCTGCTCTTTTCGAAGTGCTTTTCATGTGGACAACAGAATCATGAAAGTCAGCGGACAGAGAGTTTCACAGAGGGAACTCAGAAGAGTGCACACACAGTAAAGGGACTGGGGCTTGAAAACTGAACTGGTCCGTGAGATCTGGCCCGCTGGAGGTCACCGGTGGCTTGGATAAAGGAGATAGACAGGACAGGTGCCACAGGTGGAACTGTGATTTGAGACAAAAGGGAAGACAATGATGACAGATTACTGTTCCTAGAAGCGCGTGGTTGTGAATGAAAAAATGGTGGGTTTTTTTTGTGTCTGGCACTTTGATTATAGCTGTCGCCCAGGCTCAAAGCCAAGCCCTCTCTAACACCTCAGGTCCCTCACCCCTATGTTGCAATCACCAGCTTGCTGAGAGAAACACTGATGTGAGAGAGACACATTGACTGGTTGCCTCCCATAAGCATCCTGACGGGGGAACGAACCTGTAGCTGAGGCAGGTGCCCTGACCAGAGATTGAACCCACAGCTTTTCAGCATATGGGACGCTGCTCCCACCCACTGAGACACCTGACCAGGCTTCACTACCACATCCTAATACAGAACTTCATTATTTCACACCTGGCCCCTGTGAGAACTTCCTGGGTTTCTGGCCCAGAATTCCACATGCTCTGCAGTCTGCTACCTCATTGGGTGTATCTATCTTGAGAGCCCCATCGGGGTCTTCTGCTCCCCATCCCAGCTGCCCTGCACTTTCTCACATCCTTGTCTTTGTTTTTGGCCCCAATCACCACCTGTCCAATGCTTCACCATCCTTCAAGATCCATTTCAGGTATCATCTTGCCCATGAGTCACCTTGCCCTCTGCAGCCAGAATGATGTTTCCAGGCTCTGGCATCTCAGACCGACAAGTCCCTCATCATTCATCTTATATTGCCTCACCGTGGCTTCTTAAATTCCTTCAGAGCAGGGACCACATCCCGTCCTGGCTCTCGTAAACACCTGATCTCTCTGCATCACGTAAAACGGTACCTGCCACAAGGTTTTGAGAATGGTGTTTCTTATTTGTGCTAATTGACAGAGATAGCTAAAAACAAGGCCTATTTTTCAGCTAGCACTTATCCATTTTCATGCACGGGTCCTGATTGCCAGGTTATGATGGCTCAGAGAGGAAGCAACCACGTCCCTAAGACTCCTGTGAACAAACCATTCTCATCACTTGAATGCACAATAACAACACATTGAGTTGAACATCAGTTAGTTGGTAAAAGGAAGTTATCCATTGAAGCAATAATATTATCAGCTCACACCTTTCAGTCAATTAAACATTATGCAAGGAACTGTGGTAGGAGGGGGGTTCTTTAGAGATAATGTGTTGGCATTATTTCAATTAGTTCTCTCATATTTACTCCATTCGGTAAATGTGTATTTGTTGCATACCATGTGCCCAGCACTGTGTTTGATGTCACTTCTACTTTTAAAAGAGTTTCTAAGAAGTGCTACTGCAGCCTCAAGAAGGGGGAAGCAGAACCTACTGCGAGGAGACTCGGCCCTGGAATCAGGGGTCCCCACACTGAGCCCCCACTGCCTCAAACTCACAGCCATGTGGGTCCTCACTCTGCTGCTCTTCCCTCGTCCGTCGACTAGAATGTGGAGGAAAAAGACAGAATGGTTCAGCTTGGGAAACACGAGCCAGGATCCAGTCTGCACAAGGACAGATGTGTAAATACTGTGTTGAGAAGCAGTTGACAATAATCACAGTAAGAGTGTCTCAAATAAGTCAACAAAACCAAGAACAATTGTTAATGGTGCATTGTTGGAAAGATGTGAAATAAATTATGGAAATTCTTGATCTTTGAAGCCTACTATTTGGTTGGGCAAAAACTGTACACGTATAAAAGAACCTGAAAATCATCTCAAGACCACAAACTCTTCCTTGTTAACTCTCATAAAGCAGAGTTGCCCCCAAAACCAAGATCATAACCTGGAAAGCTATATATATAAATAATTAAAATTATTTTAGAAGTCAACATAGTAGCTACATTTTTTTGCTGTTAGCTTTCTATATTTTGAACTGGGTGCTGGATGCAAGGTGAAATTGTTCTAGTTGTCACATTTCTGTATGTACATAAGACTTCAATAAAAGATTTTGAAAATGTGGTTCCCTTAGTCCCATCAATAGGAGGAACAGGCAACTGCGTATCTTAATATCTCCCACGTGATCCTAATAATCAGACAGTCTTGGGTCACCTTCTCCCCACCCCCTAGGGCCTGGTGAGGTGATGCAGGGACGACAAGTTCTTTTGAGTGAAGAAGTGAGGGAGGCCCTTGGCAGAGGTGGAGGAGGGAGCAACATGGTAACCACCAGGTCCTGGAGTTAACTCCATCACCCAGAGACGGGGGTTGGAATCGGGGAAGACTGGAGTCAGAGAGACGGGGACTAAGCTGTTTTTATAATACAGGTGCGAGATGACAAGGGCTGAAATTACGCTGGTGACAGTGGAAACAGGGGAGAATGGCTGCTCAGAGAGACACTGCGGGCACATAATAAATTCCAGAGGGCATACTGGCAGATGCCAAAGGACAAGGTTTCCGAGAATTAAATCCCAATGCTCATAAACTCTGGTATGTTCCTGTATCCTGCTGGGTGTGTGTGTGTTTTCTGTGTGCTGGAGCTTTACCCCACGGGATCAAAGCCTAGTCACCATGCAAACGTGTACCCCATAAACACAGAACTGTCTGTTACCTAACTTTTGTACTTTTTAGGTCAAGCCCCAAACACAACCTAATTCTGAAATCTTTATTCTAAGATGAGATAGGTTGCCCTGTTTCCATCATGAGTTCATAAAGTCAAAAGGAGCGAGCCTTCATATGCTCTTTTGAGAAGTCGATATAGACAGATGCTGTAGAAGCTTCCCCACTCCTAACGTACAGAATACATCTCAGACCATTCTGGGGGCCTCTTCCAAAAAGCCGGGATGTGGTGCCAAGACCTGCAGTGGTTTTAGAGAAATGAACAGATGTCTGAGAAGAGGATGAGACCACTAGACATGTTTCCACCAGTGAGACAAGCCAAGCTTTCCAGCGAGACCTCCAAGGCAAGCAGCTGGCTGGGTATGCACCCACCATGCCACCTATGATAGCCCTAGTAGCTTTCTTCCCATAAATGAGTGTGTTCATTGGCTGCGATTTATGTTGGTTGAAGGAAAATGATACTGTTCAAGTGATGGAAATGACTCTTTGGTGAATTCAACACACAGGAAGATATAATAGCAGATCAGAATTCAGGGGAAGAGAAATTGTTTTTGGAAAATAAATGGCATCCTGGAGTTCCTGGTGAACAATGAGAAGGTGTGCCCAATTGCACCGTTTTCTGGACTTTGGTAAAAAGTAAACTATACCATTTCCATCATGAAAATTAAAATGCAGAAATCATTATGTTCTTTTGTCCTCTTGCAAACCATATAAGCAATACTTATGCCTCAAGTCTGCCAAACAAAACACATTTAATCCCTAAAGCTAAAGGCTTATAGATCTGAATGCTTTATGACTTCTGCTTATGTATTACTGTGTGCATCTGTGTGTCTGTGTTAGCATTTAGGACCTTCTCTTTTTGCCTGATGTCCCAAAGTTTCATGATAATATCCCAAATAGTGTCTATCAAGATACTATTTCCCTGCTTACCTGGTTCTAGGCTTGGCCAGGTCACTTGCTTTGGCCAATGGAGTATGAGCAGATGTGATGTAAACAGATGACTTAAATGTGCTCACAGAGCCCGGCCGTTTGTGTTCCCATGATGCTCCATGAGAACATGTTTTGAGTAATCATCGCACCTTTATCCCAGGCCCGTCCAGACAAAGGCGCGTGGAGAAGACTTGAACTCAATCTGACACCAGATTCAAGAAATATAGGAATGCGGGCAGCAGAAAAAATGGTTTCAGAAAACTATTAATATCTCCAAGAGATAAGAAAAAATATTGTGTTTATGAGACCAGAACAAGATACTATATAAAAAAAAATACTCAAAGACCAAGAAAAATCCCTTGAAAAGAAAAAAGTATGTATCACAGCAGAAACAGAACTTTCAGTAGTAGAGTAGGACAATAAAGCAAAGAAGAAAGTCAGAAAACAGGGCCTAAAACATAAGCTAGTGAGAAAATTCATTCAGGAAGCTCAACATCCAGCCAACAGTAGTTTCAAAGAGAACAGAGAAAACATAATGGAGAAAATTAGCAAAGAAATAACATGGGGACAATGTCCAAAACCTGCAGTACTCTGTATCCAGATTGAAATGCCCACTAAGAGTCTAATAAGAAAATGACTACCCAAGAATATTATGATGAAGTTTTAGAACATCAGGCAAAGAGTTTCCAAAAGAGTAGAAAATAGTTCTTGGAAACTATTGTACTGGGAATTGGATCAGTATCTCACTTCTCAGTAGCAACCCTGAATTCCAGAAGACAAGGCAAAAACCAATGCCTTCAGAATCTGAGGGAATTTCAACCTTAGGTTGAAATGTCCAGAATTAATTTCAAAAATCTCTCCTTCCAGGGAAGTGAGTGTTTTTATACACTTTTTCACCCACAAGAATGTGGGCTTGTTTATCCTCTAACCTCAAGATCTTCTTTCTTCCGTTTCTCACCTTTACAAAAGGACACTTGTTTTGAGAACAACCATTACAAATTAAAACAACTGGGTTGCTGGTGGTCCTTTGGGATCAGCACATAGATCTCAGTCCTATCCTTGCTCACCAGTTTGTCCTACCACCAGTGACTCTTGTCTGTTCTCCCTGTTTGAGAGCCTACATGGAGACCTCCCCAGTATCATCAGCGCATGGCACCCTTACTCCTTCCTGAACTTCTTAGAAAAAGTCTTTTTTTTTTTAATAGCTGGAGTACTGCTTACATGACTACTTATCACTTTTCAAATCGAATTGATTTTTTTTAATTGGTTATTAAAATTTTAAATAATTTTTCACTGCAAAATAAAAACACAAAGAAGTAGGTAAAACATATCCAAAACTGTACCACTTGAAAATAATACCAAACACAGAAGGCTTCTTTGGAAGACATCTTTGTAAATCATATAGAGTATATGCTTCATTTCCTATACATTTTATAATTTTATGTAAAGGTTTTATTATACACCTTATCTCCCAACTAAACTGTATGGTTTTTGAGGGGGAAGACAACATCACATACACCACTATGCCCTGAATCATCTTTTTTAACATTTAAATATTTTTCTTATTGATTTCAGAGAGAGAGAGAGAAAGAGCAATGAAGGAAGAGAAAGGGAGAAACATCCATTTGCTGTTCCACATCCACACATCCATTGGTCGATTCTTGTACGTGCCCTGACTGGGAATCAAACCCACAACCTTGGCATGTTGGGACAATGCTCTAACCAACTGAGCCACCTGGCCAGGGTGACCCCATACCACTTTACAGTGACCTAAATATATGCTTGCTCAAAACAAATACCTTCTGTTGAATGAAAACAGTTAGTGTTCTTACTTTTTATACTTCTTCCTCATTTTGGGTCTAGTCTTTCAACATTTGGACTAAAGTTTATGGGCAGATGATTTCAGAGAAATGAGTTGTATTGCTAATTAGACAATACTTGCTCACAAACAACAGGCTCAACTATGAGCTATGTCTCCATTTCAGAGGAGAATCCCTCAGTGCCAAGAACAGTCTTCATGGGACTCTCGAATAAAATAAAGCCAAAGTGTATGGCAAAGGAATGTCCACATCTCCACTTCTCCACAACTGAGTGGTGCCATCCTAGCCCTGTGCACCTGCTGGCTGCCTTTCCCTGCTGACAGAGCACCAGTGACCATGACCCCAGTTCCTCTGGAGAACTTCTCACCCAGCCCCGGTTGTATGGGATAGTTCCAGAAGACAAAATGAGAAGCTGTAAGACCTAGAGCAAATGTCACAGCTAACACTTTGACAGATATGAACAGAGACTGATGGAAAATTTCCCAAGAATGTTAGCATGACCCAATCATAAAGCAGCCACCAGATGGTTGCTCAGCACTATTCTCCTCCTCCCCCTTCATGAAGGGGAATAAAAGGGGCCCTTATCGATCTGCAAGGTCTGTTATGGGCTTATGCAGGAAAAGTTGGGGCCTGTCTTGCCTACTGCCTGAATCCCAACATGACAAGTTGTCCAAACATGGCCAAAAGGTACTAAGATCCCAAACAGAAGCTGTAAGGCAGGACTTTCTTCCAGACTCAAATCAAAGCCCAACCAATGTAGGGAAAAGTAGGAGAGTCACTTCTGGGGTTGTGTGTTTGGGCAGAGCACTAAGTAACAACTTGCCACCAAATGTCTCCTTCAGCCTCCTGTCACAGTTCCAGATGTCCTTGTATTAGAAAATGGCTCCTGGCATTCCTGAGGCACTGCAGTCCTGAGAATGCCCTTACTGTAATGTTCCCATCATACTGCACACTTCTCTCACAGTGCGCCTCCCACTGGTGAGAGCAGGCATTGGGCGACTGGGAACAGGAAGAGTAAATTGAAGACAAGGTGAGGGAAGAGGGAGAGGTGGCTAGTGAGGGTGCTGCACAGAGAAGAAAGGGTTGAAGTGAAGAATCAAAGACACCTTTACAACATAGTTAAGGCCTGACTCAGGGAGTCGGCTTTCCTAGCTCTCTACTTAACTCCCAAGACATTATTTGCAGGATTATCACAGAAGCCCACTAGACTGAAATTACTTGAGGCCAGAAACTATGTCCTATTTCTTATCCATATTTCTCTCCAATCAATACATGTAGATTAATGAGTTATGTTCATTGCAATATGATTTTGAATGCTACAGAAATAAGTCTTATCAAAATTCATTTCTTGCTTTCCCATCCAAAAGCTAGCCTTACTCAGTGACCTTGACTTTGAGCCCCAGCAAGAATAATTCTCTCCTTCTCCCAACTCCTCCTATGTTGCCTTAGCTGGTAACCCTGGATCCAAGCTCTGTCCCCCTAGAGATAGGCTTTTTGAGGGTAAGACTGCCTCAGACTTGCCTTTGGGAGGCCCAGTGCCCAATGCACAGTTGACTTCAATACATGATTGAACAATGAAAGCAGCCTGTGACCATCCCAGAGTTCTTGAATCTGCACCAACACCTTCACTATTGTCCCCATGCTGGTGAGAGTCACTGTACCCTTTAGAAGCGTCCTATTTGTAGTGACAGTTCTGTGGTGAACTCAGGATTGACACAGGGCCTTCTTTGTTGGGAACTTCCCTGCCTGGTTTCAGAAGCTGTAACCCCTCCATGGTTAAGGCTGAGTGAGCAACCTTCAGATCATAAGCCACTGAGGAGACAAAGCTTATCTCCCTGGCAGGGTCGCCATCTCTGCTCCTATTACTTCACCCTGCTTGGCCCCCAGTGCTTGGTTGGTCAGCCAATCACGGGTAAGATTCCTCAAGGGAGGGACGACTTAAGACAGGCACGATCATGGGAGCCCCCAGGGAAGGACTTGGGGGCTACAGAAAAGGGGTGACAGGCCCTCACCCCTTGGCTTTGACATAGCCTGAGTCCTCATTCTGTCTTAGAGAAGTCTCCTAATGTCTTGGCTGCCTTATTTCCCCTGCCTGACTTAAGCCTGAAACAATGCTTTAAGCCTGAAGCAATGCCGGTGGTGGGTGAAGCCCTGTGCTGGAAAGGGTGGGTTCCCTAGGGTGATCGAGCCAAAAAAAGAATACATAAAATCCTGTGAAATCTGCTTTGTTTAGAATGCTCTCAATTAAATGATAAGGGTCCAAGCAGGAAGTGAGTTTGTTCCCCAAAGTTTTATGGCTATTTAGCTATCTGACCCTGACTCAAAACAGGTCCTCAGAGTTCTTTGTATGGTATCTATTATTTGATCCTTACTGCCTGATAATGATTAATGAGCTTTACATATATACCCTGTATTCCTATGCAAATTGAATCCAATAAAAGCACGTCAAGGCAAGGGTGGGGGTGCTCTCCTCTTGAGAGGGTGGCAGAGGTGCTCTGAGGCTTGCTCTCCCCTTGAGAGAGAAGTCACACCATCCCGTTTCCTCCACAGGACTCAGTAGTCCATGTAAATTTATTTTGTCTCAGCCATAACGCTGCGGACACTGCAGGCCTGTGTCTGCGTCACTTCACGTTGTGAAGGCTTCTTCCCTTTGGAACCCCATGGGCTCTGAAGGTCCAGTGACTTCACAGCCACTTCAGCTATGGAGGAAAAGGCTGGAGAAGCCAGGGGCCACTTCTTCTCGTGCCTTTAGCCTTCATCCGTCTCCCACCTCTTCTATTTCCCAGCAGCACAGCCTCCCCGGTGCCTTCAAGAAAGTCTTATGGCTTTACAGTTGAGGGGTGAGGATATGCGAGAAAATATCCCACCCACGAGATGAGATCTTGGATTCCCATCCAAAATATTCTGTCCCGTTGCCCAAACATATCAGTGCTACTAGGTGTTAGATAACAATTTTTGGTTTCAGATGTGGTCATGGGATTCTATGAGGCCATATAATAAATAAGTCAAGGCTTCTGACTACTTTACCAAATTTACGTTCCCTCTGGAGGCAAAAAGCAATGTAGTGTAGCAGAAAAAGCACAGACAGGGCTAGTCTCTTGATTTCCAGCCCTTAGATTATCAAATTTTTAAAAAATGACAAAAGCAAACATAATATCTGTCCAGTGTGAATTTCCTGTCTTGAACCATAAATACATAGGTAGGTCATATCATAGAGTTGTATCTTATTGGTCATGTCACATAATAAAGTTGCATCTGATTGGTTAATTCTTGGTAATGGAAATCCCTATAGGCACCTGATTTTATAAAAAGTCACTTTGGAACAAAAAGGGTAGGTAATTACTATTATTACTTTTTGTAAGTCTATCAACATTATACCTATTATTTGTTCTGTCACATTGGCAAAAAGTACAGTTTTTGGTGTGCTGCATAATTTTATGTGCGTCATGCGATGGAAAAGGTTGGAGATTGCTGATCTAGTTTTATGTCTAGTTCTGTGTACTAGTTGTGTCATCTTAGGCAATTTTTAGGATTTCTCAATCTCAGTTTCCTCATCGGTAATATAGGAACAGTAATGATACTGTCAACTTAACCTTGGAAGACTAGAGGTCATGTATGTAAAGCAACTCACACTTATCAGGCATTTATTAAATAGCAATCATTCCATGTCATTTAATCTAATACAGTGTTCATTGTAAGATGTACCTTCATTTCATCTACCCAAAAGAAAGAACAAACTGCTTTCTTATCACTGATAATTCCTATCTCATACTCATCCAAAGCGCTTTTTTAGACTTATTTGATGTGCATCTTTGTAGCATAAAAACTTATGAGCACACATGAGAAGAAAAATATATGCAAAATAAAATGTCAACGTATTCTTAAAACTTATTCGCATCAGGTCTTGGCTAAACACCAGTGTTTGGAGCTTTTAAACTATGAAAACAACGCATTTGGCCTCGATGCAATAGAGCTGCTCTGTGGGTACACAATACGGTCTAGTGGTCGCTTTGCAATCTCCAGCTGTCCCTCCCTCGGCCAGGGGTTGTTTCAGGATTGATATTTATGCCCAAGTTAGCACAGAGCAGAATGTAACAAATATTCCTTCTCTGCTAAGAGCCAGCAACGTCGTCAGAGGAGGCAGCAAGGAAAAGCCAAGTATGAAAGTTCACCACCCTGGTCTTGTTCAGTACCTCCAACAGCCCTGTCCAGTGGGCCAAGGAAGCATCACTCCCACTGGCCAAAGGCCACCTAGCTAGTTAGACTCCACCCTCTTGCTTCCCATCTCAGGCTATTTCCATCCCACTCGGCAGCTTTTCCCTTTGTACCAAGTGCCTTCACGTGCTTGAGAAGGAGGAGAAGACCTCTCTGACTTTCGAACCCTTGAATGACCTGCAGCACAGGGAGTCCACTAACTGGGTTTCAAATCCTTCTTTTATCCTCCAGTTTACAAATGAGATCAACGAGCCCCAGGGTCACCAGGCCAGCAGATGGGACTCTAGGCTGTGCCGTGCCAATGTCTGGGCTCTTGACTGGTCCACGCACTGCCTCTCCCATGTAAGAGGAAAATGATACCTGCTTTTCAGAGTGTGGAGAATTTACTGTATTCCAGGCAAAGCGCCCAGCCCAAGTCGGTGTATAACGGGTACCCAGTAAATAGCACCTATAATCACTGTAGATAATAATAATAATAATAATAATAATTAATAATAATATTTTAGCAGTCCTGCGGCTGCATTTTGTGAGCTACAGATACTGCCCACCCCCAGTCCTGCTCCAGGCCAGACCTGTTGGGGGGAGGTGGGGGGCAGACAGTAAAACCAAATGATCTTCATAGAAAACTGTCACCTTCTTGTGTTTTCCCAAGTTGCCTCATCTCCTTCTGACTAACAATACACTGAAAGTCACATAGAGAAGAAAAATAGCCGAAAGACATCTCTAGCATTCAGGGATTAACGAATTAGATTTCGTGTCGCCTCCAGTGGAAGTCTCGGCTGAGAGAAGAGCTGCAGCCTACAGCGAGGGCCCGGCACATTCAGCTTTCCTACAGGAAGCGCAAGGCTTGTGACAGAGCTCTTGTGAAATCCAAATTAGGTTTCTCGCTCATGACTTGCCGCTGGCTCCCGACCAAGGGAAGACCCATTGGCTCAACAACTTCAGAACTCACATGTGAGCAGAGAGCAATCCGCACATTTGCTAACAGTTCCTCTTTACCATAACCTAGCCCTAGATTCTAAGAAAACAAAAGGAAAAACCTTAGCACTTGAGGTCTCAGAGTAGCAAATGGCTAATCTCCCCTTTAGCTTATAGAAAAGAATTCTTACTGGGAAGCAGCCTCAAAATGTCCCGTGTACTGGTACTAATTAAAATCAGCTGTGGTATTTTAAAACAGGTCCTAGGTACCCTGTAGGAACTACAGATTCATCGTGAGAGTCTAATTTTATCCAAAAGTCTCTGGGTACCTGTATAAGTAGTTTTCCTAGAAGAAGGGTTCAAAACCTTCATTACTTTCTTGAATGAGACCTGCAACCCAAACTCCACAGAGAATTACTGACCTACAAGTAAACTTGATGCTGAAGAAATGGTCACAATTCAGTGTTAAATAATAACAGAAAAGTCTCAATACTCTTGTGTGACATGCTACTGTTTTCAAACTACATATATAGTTTGAAATATATATAGCTCCATATATATGAAAAACTATTTAAAATACAGACCAAAATATTAACAGTAGATGTCAGGTACATGAATGACTTTTTAAAATGTTGTTCTTTGCATTCCTGTTTGTCTGCATTTTTCCTACAATGAACACGGTAGTTTTAGAATCTGGAAAGCCTGATAAATGTTATTTTCCAACTGATTCAAAAGCCTTTCTGCTCCCCTGCAGCATGACTTTGCAAGCTACTCGTGAACCTCTCTCTGTTGATATTGCATGACTGGGTCATAAGAATCTACACTGCAGATGGGTATGAGATTTATCAGAATGACTGCTTCATCAGGTACAATGACTAACCACTGAGGTGGGCACCTGAAACTAATAAGATATTGTATGTCAACCATAATTGAAAACTTTTTAAATGATAAAAAAAAATAAAATAAAATGTTTATCCTTTGGAAAGAAAAAAGAACCTACACTCCGGTTCAGGAGTGCCTTCGTGGTCTGGCGAGCCAGCCATTTCTGAGTCACAAAATCAGGACGCACAAATCGGCGGCCCAGTTCAGTCTGGAGCAGAGAAGACCACTACTTCCATAGGAGAAAAGGACTGGCAAACTCTGAACACGAGAGGAAGGAAACAGGAGGAAAGCTGTGTAACCCCGAGAGCGTTCACGCTGCGTGTGACGTCTGTGAGCAAGAATTGCGTGTCAGAAAGCCGGTGCTGCTTGGAGGCTGTTTCTAGCTCTCCAGCTCTGCCGCCAAAGCAGTCAAAAAAACAAACAAACAAGGTTCATATCAAACGCCCTATTAACACTGTGTTTTAGTGGTGGAACTAAGAAACATACGCAAAGGCTAGAAGGCAAATACACTCATCAAGGAAAATCCAATCAACTGTCCATAGCTGGGCTTCCTGTGGGCAGCCCAGGCAATGGGTAGGATTTGGAAAGTGGGGGCCTTGGGGGATGTGGGAGGCAGGGCACATCCACACCAAGGTTGCCAGATTTAGCAAACAAGATGCAGAATGCCTGGTTAAATTTAAATGTCAGCTATGCAATACATTTTCTTCTTAGTATAAGTATGAACCGTGCCAAATTTGGAATGTACTTATTATACCAACAATCACTCGTTTAGATGAAGCTCATAGTTAACTGGGCCTCCTGTCTATTACCTGATCTATGTAGAACAAGGGAGGGCCAATTACAGGTATAGTTGCTCACACGAGACAGACAATGTACATACTGAAGGGGCAGAGGGCAGAGAAAGAGGGAGTTGGGGGCTGAGAAGCCAGAGAAGGCTCCTACAAATTAAGTTTAACATGGGTTGTGTAAAGTCGCGCCTGCGGCCGTGTAAGAAAACTGGGTCTTTCTAATGCTTCTCTTGCTGGTCAAACCAATATTACCCCAAAAGCAGAAGGCAAAGAAACCCCGGAAAGTCCCGGGGCCCGTAGTGTGTGAGCAGACTGCAGGGGAACGTGCACAGTGGCCAAGGGTGAGCCTCGGAACTGCTGCCACTGGGGGTCGAAGGGCTGGTTGGTTCGGCTCGGTGCTTCCTGCAGCCAAGATTTCAGCATTACCTCTGAGCTGCTAGCACCTTGCCAGACTGTTTTCCAGAAAAAGCACACTGAAAAATGGAACAGCACTTTAAAAAATAACGATAAGGGAAAAGAGACCCGTGTTGATGCTGGAATCTCTACAGCACTGAACGAGTGAAGAGTGGAAAAATGCCATTCCCCACCCCCCCGCCCTGATGTTTCATGGAGGTAAGAACGGAGAACACTTTCGCTTTCCACACGGTTCACTGGCATGTAAATGAAGCCTGTGACTAAGACATGTAAAAGCACTGATTGAGAAATCAGAAGAAAAGATGGTTTTATGTCCCCCACAAATGGCCACTGCAAAATTTTTTCATCAACTTACTCTTAGCCCATCTGAACAATGGAATTGGCTGTGAAAACTGGCTCTGCATTCTGTTAGGCTAAATAAAAACATTGAAATGACTTCTTTATTTTCTGTTTTGCACTGAAATGTGCCCCTCACCTGTGTTCTCTGAGCATCTGGTTAAGAAGTCCTTAGTTTCTCAGAGCCAGACGGTTCGAATCCCACTGGAACCAGCTGTCCCCTCACCCTCCAGCTGTCCTAGTGATCGCAGTGTTCTAGATAGGTTGGAATCTGACAGAAGGTAACAGCTAAGGTTTGATGGGAAAAGCAGAACCCCCATATTTGTAGTAAAGGGTCTGTTATAGGGATTAGACCAGCCATCATTGTGGGAGCCGGTGAAGAATCTATGGGGGTCTATGCCTCTGCCTTTGGTAGTGACCTTGAAGTAGCTGCAGGTCAGCAGAGTCAGCAATTGGGGAGATAAGCTGGACCTAAAGCAGGGAGATGAAGAACAACCTAGAACCTGTCCCTGGCTCCCCTGGCCTTGAATGGTGACAGTACAAGTAACCTGCAGAAGAACTGGCACCCTTTGCCACAAAGCTGCATGAGGGTGCTGGTCCGGGACTCAAAGAACCTGCTAGAGATCGGCTGGGAGCTGGGGAAGACTGCCCTCTGAGCGCAAATGCTGCCGCTTCATCCTGCATCCCAAATCTCATGCAAACGTCTCTTGTAGCCAATCTCAACCAGGGGCCACAGGAACAGGGATTCTAGGACACGCAGCCCCCCCACAGCATAAAGCCTCCATGGAGTACTGGGTGTGATTCCCTACTCTGCCGTTATCTAGCTGGGGGAGCTTCTCAGAGTATTAACTCTCACTAAACCTCGGTTTCTTCCTGTGGCAGGATAATATTTGTCAAATAACTTAAAACGCAAATTTGCCGAGTGCTCAGCCTCCACCAGGGAACCAAAGTCCCTGCCTTCACCTGCTTACATTCTTGCTGCAGGCAACAATATTTTGTTCAGGTGCTGTTGTCGGGGTTGAATAAGATGGTGACCAAGAACGTTGCACACAGAAAGAGCTCAATCTATGTCACTTACCCCGTGACAAGTTCAACTTTAGAGTCCTCTGATCTTCTGTGAGCTGATGAATTGCACCCCCACCCCCCGCACAAAGTTCTTTACACAGGAACTTGGAGAACTACCCTCAGGGAGAAGCAACTCGTGAGTGAATTCCTAATGCCACTCAAAGTCATTCCTGCTTTTGAAAGAAGTGCCCCACTCAGCTTCCCTCCTACAAGCAACCCAGAAAGCTTTGGCTCTCCTCTCCTTAGAGCCACACTCAGGGAAGACACTGCTTCAGGAAAAGGAAAAGAGCGTGAAATCTGCCAGGCAGCTAAGGTTCAGGTACAGAAGGAAGGGGATCGCTTTCCAAACAGCTGCTGTGCTGCTGTTGTTGACACTGTCGTGGTCACCATCCCATAATTAGCGCAGTGAGGAAGTCTCCAGCCAGGTCCAGGTGGACTCCGAACAGGACTTCAGAGAGAACATAACACCCCACACTCCTACTACTTACCTCACTCGAAGTCTTGTTGGTACCATAATTCCAACGGCTTAGCAACCACATCTGCCTGCTTTTCTCTTTCCCTCCTATTGCCAGTGGCAAGCTGGCAGTGGGATGTTGTAGGTGGATTCTGTGCAGTGGTTCTTCCACATTTTGTAGCCCAAAGCTTGGCTCTCCGTGGACCAGTTGTGATTAATAATCTGTAGTCAAAGTAGTTCCCCAACTAGGGAGTACTAGGAACATGGAGGGTCTCTCTGAATAACAAGTCTGGGTCTACCTTTGCTCCAGAGCTGCGCTGCAGCACGGACATCCACATACAACTCTGGACGACAGGGCTCGTTGAGAAAGGCCATGTCTGAAAACACTGGCGCACTCGCTAGCACAACGCACTTCTAGTATCAGTCGACTGGTCGCAATAGGAAAGGTCTCATCTTACTCTTGAGTTTCTGATCTTATAATTTGAATAGTTGAAATATGCAAACATTCTCTCTCTCTCTCTCCCCCCCTCTCTCCCCTCTCCCTTCCCTCTCTCCCTCTCCCTTCCCTCTCTCCCTCTCCATATGTTGGCATGTGGAGCTGCCAACAGGATGACTAGTGGTTGATCTGTAGTCATATTTACAAATTCAGATCATTATGGAAGATCATTATATTCTGAAACAGATGCAAGATTCAGATGTCAAGGAGAAGTCATCATTCTTCGAAATAGATAGCTACCAGCTTTCTCAAGAACTCATTTTACAAACTCAAGTTAAAACAAATGAACACATGTTCCTCTTTTTGCTTCCTCTTTTGAGCAATTTTATGATTGAAAAAAGAGACTTTACCACAATGGAAAATACCTCATTTTTCCATTAAAATGTACTCTTCTTTTTTTAACAGCTATTAATCCACTTCCCTGTCCGCTGGGTTCAAAGGCGCTGTTCCTATAGGAGACCAAGCCATTGTTCCACCAAGGAGGTGGAGAGGGAGGTGATTGTTCGTGAGTCTCTTAACCAGCCAACACGAAGATGACCATGGCAGGATTAGCGGCAGCACCAAGGCAGCTGGCCAGAAAAATAAGAATAAATCATGCCATCGACTGACAGTTTGACCCCCTCTGAGCTGAACAAGACTCAGAGGCTGGTTTTCCCCACAGGTGGAGGGCTGGCTCGGGCAGCCCTTTTCAAAGCCAGTGGGTCCAGGCCAAGACTGATCTTGGTGCTTATATACTACTTCGTGTCGCCAAAAAGAGAGAGTTCACATAGCCCAACATCCAGTTGCAAGTTGGTTTAAAAGATGGAACCAGGATTACTGGTGAGATGAACTCCGGTGTACAATTGTTTGAATATTAAAATGTTGGTGTAAGCTCACAGGACCAGTCACTTCTACTTAAACAGACTTCTCTCCCAGGGTTTCACAGACAAAGAATTCAATCAAACATCCTGCTGTTTAACTTAATGTAGACAAATAGTTTGAAGGACTGACTGGCTACTTCGCTCTTCAACTCATTTTTTTTGTGGTTAGGGAGTCACAATATCATCAAAGGTAAAATCAGAAAGCTATGGACATGGTTCAGGATTTGGCGCCCCACGCTAATTTCACCCTCCCAAGGTGAGATTCCCTTTTCAACAATGGAACTCTTCCCATTTCAATCATCTCTCCAGAAAGTTTACATGTCTTCCCAAAGATGCGACGCCTGTGTAGACGGCTTATCCCCTACTGTCATCTCAAGGTTTGGACATGTTCCCTACACACGGTGTGGTATCACAGTCTACGGATGGATCAGCCCTGTCCTTAATAGTTTAGTTTTGAGAAATACATGATGATCACATACAGCAGTCTCTTGATGATCTGTCTTAAATGGATGAAAGGGGGAGGTGCTTATGCTGTCCAGGGAATTTGACTTTAAATTTGTAAGTATCAGAAAATATTACCAGTGCCTCCCAATTCTCTCTCTCTCTTTCTCTCTCTCTCTCCCTCTAGTACACACACACACACACACACACACACATACTATAGAGACATCCAGGCAGTGTTTCCTCACAAAAAGGTAACTAATTAGATTCCACTGACAGCTCTTGGGGAACGGGCCACTAAGCAGCAACATCTACCTAAGAAGACAAACACCGCAGATGAGAGAAGCGAGGAGCAGACATACTCTTCGTGCTGGATTATAACTGCAATCCTGAGTCACCTGGGTTTGGTTGAAATTCATTCTTTTTTATGAGTTTTTTTTTTCAAGTAACCTTTAGTGCACGATATTGTGGTGCTAAAATAGGAATACAGTAGAACCTTGTTATTGCAAAAATTTGGCAAAGCTACCAGTGAAATCATGTCCCTTGAAACGTAACAACTACGTACAGTGAAAGCACAAGCCCTCTCCACACACCCATAAAGAGGGTGTTAGCCCCGTTCCTCAGAGTCGACACTATAAAAAGGGTTCCAGCATATTTAGTGCACCCACATTCGACTCGGTAATTCTTATCTTGCCATTCATGTGGTGTGTTAAATCCATGTCCCAGTAAATTGCTGTGTGGTTTATGAAATGTATTAAAAGTACATGAGGTAAAGTTACTTTCCTTACACTGCACTTTAATGTCTGATCATTAAAAGGTCATTTTTCCCATCCCTATTATTGTGATTGTTTCACTGTTCAGAGTGCTTGCCCTTGACTGTGAATGAGGTGGAGGTGGGCCAGGGCTGCAAGACTTTTCTGAGATCTTGTCTCAAAGAAGTGATTAGGTTTCTCAAGCCCCACACACTGAACCTGCTGGGTCCAGGCTCTGTCGATGCCATCCAGTCGCTGGCATTGTGCCCAGTTCATAACAATGCTCACTATCTATTTATGAGACTGTGCTCATGTCCCGCGTGGAATGTTAGGTTAACAGGGGATGCAGTAGAGTGAGTCTTCACGGAGGCTCAGGGCAGTTGGCATGGCCAAGTTGAAAGGGCTTTCACTGCCCCCTTCCAGTCACATGGTTCCACACCCCCAACCATCTGCTGGCTTGGCCCAGATTTTTCCACTGAGTCTGTATCATTTCGCTGCGGTCAGACACAAAGGAATATATCTGAGGACGTGTAAGGAGCCTGCAGATTTTCCAAGCCTGGGTTCAAGCCTTTGAGAAGGTAAAAAGAAGTGTTTGGCTTACAGTTTCCCTTTCCGAGATGCAAGACGTCTAAGGCAATCATGGGGCTGCCCCAAGAGGGAGCAGCTGCGGGGTTCACACACTGACCACTCCTTGCTCTGGAGGTTAGCCCAGCTATACACTTTTCTGGAAGGGCCACAGGACCCACTCCTTTGTGTGAGGTCCTCTGATGAGCTGACCTCCAAGCACTGTTACAGTTAGAAGCTGAGGGCCAGCACAGTTCAGAATGAGGAAAGGAGAGCAGAGAAAAGTCATTTCCATTTAATGTAACTGCTGCTCAAAGAAAACTCAAGTCAGAGGCTTCCAAGACTGAACTTCAGACAGAAACGAGGCCCTTCTAAAGGCCGATTGAAACCAATGATGAAGGGTTTCCTTGGGGGGAAAGCTGTGTTTCACAGACCCCATGGGAACCAGAGGAGTCAAACAATTCGGTGGAAAAATGAAACGGATTTGCTGGAGCCTGTGTTACAAAGCGACAAACACACAGTGCAGCTGCTGTAACCATCTGTATTTTAACAGTTTAGGACGGTGCCCTGGGGCACAGCCTGGCATTTAGAGGATCTTGAGAAAATAGGATGCTGCCAGAAGGTGTTTCAAATCCAGAAGTAATAAGACCCAGAGGGCACTTGGGGGCAACGATATGTAAAACCCAGAGGGCACGTGCTGATGGCTTTCCTGGTATTCAACTAGAAAGGCTCATTTCACTCCTTGAAAAAAGCCTTTTCAAGTTTTATTTCTCCAAAATGAAATCTCACTTCCTTCCAAATCTGCTTCTCTTCTCAGATCAGCAAAATGTGTCCTCACATGGAAGAATGTGAAAACGATTTCTACAGGAGAAATGGGTTTATACAAAAGACAGTTCTTCGGAGTACACAATCCCACGCCATCCATCCACTCACTCAGCAGTCGATCACTGTGAGGCCCTGTCCGAAGTCTCCTCTTCTGCTATTTGGGAGCTTTGTATTAAATGAGGTCTGGATGCTTGCTCTGCATACTTTGCTTTTCAAAAACTGTATCATTTCACTTTTTGATTACAAAAAGAACGTTATCTTCTGCGTAAACCAGAAAGTATAGAAGTATGTGAAGAAGAGTCGACCTCACGTCTCTAAGGTAACTGATGTTAATAATTTGATGTATTAAATATATCCTTTCATTGGTTTCTTATGCTCACACAAGTACATGGTCATAGAGAAACTGTCTTTATCTATGGTGATAAACTGATTCCATCAACATTACTCTGTAACTTGCTTTTCTATGATTTTTTTTTTAATAGGAAAGTATGATACGCCCATTGAAAATGTTGGCTTCCCAAATCTGGTCAAAACACATTGAATTGTAAACAGCTTTAAATTGTTCGTATTTGCATACAGATAGACAGAAAGCTACTCCAATAAGGTCAGGAGGCAGCAGCTGTCTTTTTTTCTTTAAATGCTTCTTCTGGCTCCTGGAGACCTTTTGAAGTGTTCACATTTCTAAAGGTCATTGGAACACTACTTATGGCCCTGGGGAAATGGGGTCATAGAAACAGCAGCAGCATCCCCAGCACCAGGCTAGAGAGACTCGGAGCCGGCCCCTAGGAAGCCCTGAGGGCACATGGGGAAGTTTCCTGAGTGCTGATGGTCCACAGCACTGACCGGTGGAGGTGGAGACAATGTGGGTACCAGTCTCTGAGAAGAAATGGGTTATCTAGAGGAAAGAGCTCCAGAAAGGAGAGGGTGAAAAATTTTAGAAGACTTCCCTTCCTATTACCCTATTTCATTTTTTAAAAAAGCAGTATTTTATCTTCTGAAAGAAAATATCTCTGAATTATGACTCTATTTCAGGTAATAGTATTGCATTGATGGTAATTTTCCTCAATCTTGCCATTATATGGTGGTTATTTATAAGAAGAGCCTGCTTCTTAGCTGATACACACTAAAATATTTATTTAGAAAGAAGGATAATGTAGTTGCAACTTACTCTCAAATGGTCCTGAAAGGAAAGGGAAGGAAAGGAAAAGAACGTAGTGCTTCTATAATGTTAACTCATTTTTTATTTGCCTCAATGCGTGACCTAAATTAAGTTCCTTCAATATTAGCATGGAAAAGAGGAAGAAAAGCCAGCACAACAACTACAATAAAACACTCCTTAAAATTTTTACAATTCTTTCATAAAATGAAGCCATCTCATTCACCAAAAATGTTATTTTATTTATAAATAGTATCTTTAAAAGGATTTAGGATTTGTGCGAATTATTTTTCAAGAAGTGGTACCATGCAGTGCATATACTGGACTCCCCCAGAAATTTGGCTGACAGAGTAGGAGAATTCCGTGAGCTCAGTACAATGGACCTCTGGGGAGATCTGAGCCCCTCTCTTCATCAGACACGATGAAAATAAGGAGACAGGAAAGAAGAGACTTCTAACAAAATTTCAGAAGTGGAAATGTCCATTTAGGATTTCTTTTTTTTTTAATTTTTTTTATTGCTTAAATTCCCTTTTTTATTTTTTTTAGGTTTTATTTATTTATTTATTTATTTTTAGAGAGGGAAGGAGGGAGAAAGAGAGAGAGAGAGAAAGACATCGATGTGTGGTTGCTGGGGGCCGTGGCCCACAACCCAGGCATGTGCCCTGACTGGGAATCAAACCGGCGATGCTTTGGTTTGCAGCCCGCGCTCAATCCACTGAGCTACACCAGCCAGGGCATTTAGGATAAATTTCTTACCAAAAGTTATTCTGAAGACTAAATTCTCATGCTGGTTAAAATATTAAGCACATTTTGTATTCAATGTGAATTTTTACTGAAGAAAAAGCTCTCCACATTTTCTTCAAAATATTGTTTGTGTTATGTGTTTTTGGTTTGTTTCAGGTTTATTTTAATCGCACATAAGAAGAGAAGGGAGGTCAATTGTGTTTACCCATGTTTTTGCTAACCATGTTCTTTCTTCCCTATGCCCCAAGGATCCTTCATCTACCATTGCTTTTTCACTTGAAGAGGTTCCTTTAGTCATTCTTTTAAAAATAGATGTACTACTGAAAAAAATCTTAGTTTTTTCTTCATTCAAGAACACCCTGATTTCTCCTGATTCCTGAAGAACACTTTCACTGGCTATCAGATTCTCAGCTGAGAGTTCTTTTCTTTCAGCACTTGAAAAACATCCACTTCCTTCTGACCTATATACTCTCTGTGAGAAGCTCGTTGTCATTCTAATTGTTTTGCCCCGATAGGTAAGTTGCTTTCCAAATTTTCGTATTGTCTTTAGTTTTCAAGTTTCACTCTGATGTGTTTTCAAATAGCCACTTTTAGGGACTTATCCTCTTAGGGATTCACTCAGCTTCTTAAATTCGTTGCTTTACGTTTTTTTTGGTTTTTTTTTTTGCCAAATTGAGGGCATTTTAACCATTATTTCTTGGTGTGCTCTTTCAGCCTCTCCCTGTTTCTCCTCTTTCTCCAGGTCTCTGAGGCTCTGTCCACAGCTTCTTTGCATTATAATTTTTTCTCTGTTGTTCAGATGGGGTGATTTCTACTGTTCTTCCTGCCAATCACCACATTCTTCTCCCGGTCCTTGCATTCTGTCCTTTAGTTTCTTCACTGAGTTTCTTATTTTGGTTATTATATGTTCCAGTCCTAAACTTCCATTTCGTGGTAGTTCTTTATCTTTCCCATTGCATTCCTGAGACTTTCTGCTTCTTTGTTTATGCTTTGTAATTTTTTAAATTTGTAATGTTGTAATTGTTCATTAGTCATTCTTCTAAGAAATTCTCTAAAGTGTTTATCATTTTATATGTCCATCAGCTTGGGGTTGGCGTCTATTAATTGTCTTCATTGAGTTTTGGTTTTCAATTTGAGATCTTCCTAATTCTTAGTATAGTGAATGATTTTCACTTTAAACATTGACAATTTTGGTATCATGGTCTAAGACTTTGGATCTTATTTAAGCTTTCTATTTTAGCTAGCATCCATTTTAGCTAGAGATTATATCTAATGGCTGGGATTCAATGGAAAGTGTAGTCTAACTTTTTATTTCATATTCTCCCATATTATTTGCAGCATTAATTACAATTAATTTTAATTTAAATTAATTAAACTCACTTTACTTTAAGTACTTAAAAATTTTATTTTTAAACTTAAAATTTATACATGTGAGAATATGACCATTCTGACCATAGCTATGTAATACAATGCCAAAAAAAATGAAATAAATAAATAAATAAATAAATAAATAAATAAATCTGACAGTACCGTACCAAATAGCAAGTTCCTTTTTTATTTTAATTAATTTACTTATTTTTACTTTGCTCACAAAATTTAGCAGTAACACCCATATAGTATAGATCTGGCCTTAAAATTCAGGTTTTAATATCATATTTGGAAGGGACCTTACTCCAAATTTGCATTTATAACAAATTCTCAATTCTTAGAACAGAAAATAGTTCTTCACCCTCGGCGATTTAAAGCAAAATGCTGTTTTTGGAGCTATGTGGGACACCAGGGAATCCAAGGGCCATAGAAAAACCACGTGAGTCTCTGTGTGCCTCACTCAGAAAGTAGAAGCCAGGACAAAATTCTTAGATCGGCTTTTCTCTGGCCCCTGACGCTTCAGTCACTCAGCAGATCTGGTCCACAAAAGGGTCTGCCAACCCAACAAGGCGGGGTTGGAGCACAGCAGTGCTCAGATTCTTGGCTGGGCCCACCAATTTAACAGCTTTTTTATAGAGGATGTTTTTGTTTTTGATCTTCTATCCCAGAAATGTGATTGTCTTGGAATAGAAAATAGAAATGTGGGTGGGCCTACTCATTTCGTATTCTCTCTCTCCCCCTCTAGCTCACCCCCTTATTTCACACCCTCCGTTCTTTTCCAAGCACTGACTTCTCTCTGTGAGCCTTTCCCTCCCTCCCTTCATTCTCCTCCATCCTAGACTCAGCCATGGATGCCAGGATCAGGCAGCTCAGATTCAGGCACCAAGATGACCCAAAGAAGCAAGCAGCAGAATCATCATCTTAATTTTTTAAACATCTTAAGGATCAAAGGAGGCCAACTGTGGCACAATCTGTTATTTTTAAATGACTGCTTTCCAACGTCCTCCACTCTCCTCCAAAAAGGACAACAAGTCCACGGCATTTCTGACAAATGAGTCTTCAAATGCAGTTCCAGCATTCTATCTCTTTTCTTTCTCGCTTGGCCAGAGATCCACTATGAAATCATGCGTTCAAAGATTCTGTTCTAGCCACCACAATGTAGAAACAGGGAGAGAGGGGTTAAGAAGGAATCTCATTTCTAACTACAGTCTTTCCATCAACAGTGTCCTCTTTGTCCCTTGGGCCCCTTGCCGAAAGTTGTCACAGCCATTCACAGATAGTATTACTCTTCTCTCCCCCCAGTTACATGCTAGACTTTCCCTTCCCCACTCCCTTTGAAGTTACACATAGGCACATGACTTCCTTTGCCCTATAAATGCTAGCTGAAATGGCAGGCATTGCCTTCAAACAAAAACTAACAGCCAGGTCACCAGATTCTTTCTCTCTCTCTCTCTCTCTCTCTCTCTCTCTCTCTCTCTCTCTCTTTCTCCCTCCAGAGATCCTAGAAACGTGTTTCAAGATGGAACCATTGTCAGCCTGTGCCTCTGTATGACTTCCATGAGCTGAGCCCCCTCTGCTACCCATCCATGGTAGCTTGTACCTTTTAAGCCACTGAGATTTGGGGGTTGCTTGTTACATATCATAACCTAACTCATCCTGATTAACACATGCTTTATCTGTGAAATGGTGATGATGATGATGACATGTAGTGACACTCAGTGTTGCCCTGAAGATCAAAGGCGATGACCCCGCCCAGCACTCAGGCACAATAAGTGCCCAGTGACTGTTGGTTTTCACTACTTCTATGCGACACCTCAGGCAAACTGAACAGACGAGGAGAAGCACACCAATGGCTTTGCCTTGCAGGTAACTTTGAACAGAACCAAAAGGAGGTTTAAGGCAACACCACTATCATCACTCTCGCTGGAAAATTGTCCTGCCTTCCCCACCCCTGTGTCCTCACCAATAACCAATGGTCACTTCGTGCATACTCTGTCCTGCCCACACAGGCCACCATCATAATAGAAATACCTGCCTCCACTTCTTCACCATTTTAGGATGACTTCCCAGACCAATCCTGACTCTACACGTTATCCCAGAGCATATAGCAAGCACTCTTTCAAATGCCTACTTCCACAGCTGGCACTACATGCATTCCCACTTAGGTTTGCTTAAAGGACTTTAGCTCATTTTGTAATTGTTCCTAAAAGGACAAGAACCATGTTGTCTGTTTTCTGATGTGGTTTCTCTGTTTTTCTTGCCGATTCCATATTTCCCTGACTTCCTCCCACAATTGTCCCATATGGATCCTGTACCAACATATCTGAGAACCTACAGCAGAGACCTGCTTCCAGTGGATGTTCTAGTAATGTGTTTTTCAGACTGGGCTTCCCTGTGCCAAGACCTACAGAACAAGCTGAAATAAATGAGGCGCTTAGCAAGGGCTGAACATCAAGGTGATTCCAAGTCCTCCTTCACCTAAATCAGGATTTCTGACCACTTAAACATGCTTTATTACCCAGCAGTTGTAGAGGTCTGCAAAGCACTACCCCAAGAGCCCCAGAGGGTTTGTCATTTTGCTCACCCAATTACAGTAATTAAGAAAGTACATGAGAGCCTTGACTACCCAAAGGGGTCCATCAGAGGAGCAGAGGAATCCTAACATAACACACTTCCACAGCACGTTCCTGCAGGAATGTGCTGTGTAGACAGGCCCTTGTGAGTGCTTCCTGCCAAAAGGATGTATTTGCACTTTCTCAGAGCAGGGAAAAGGCAGCTAGCTATGGGACCAGGCATGACTCAGGAGCTGCCCATAAATCATCTGTTTGTCTGTTTGTTTGGGTCAGCAAACCAGCTCTCCACAAGCCGCTGAAGAGTGTGGCCCAGCAGCTGAACGAACAGCAGGAACCCGGAGGCTAACTGCCGAACCTGACTTCAGTCTTACACTTCTCCTTTCCTCTCTACATAGGCGATGTGCTTCGTCTGTGCTCGGCAGACACGTGGGGCACGGAATCTCTTTCACTTCCACATGGCCTCGTTTCCCAGAACCCAGGCTGAGATGGCCGAGCCACAACAAAGGGATGCCCAGGGCGCACACGGACCCCTCCATCACCACTGGGGCTTCTGTATTTGTGAAGTGGCAGCACGCTCCCTCCCCATCTAAGCAATGTCCTCCTCATCATTACGGTCTGTACCCTAAACACAGCTTTCTTTTATTTACAGAATTCATCACAATCTGAACATTTTTTTGGCTTATCTATGGGTTTATGTATCTCTTATCTTTTTCTACTTTTGAAATGTAAGCTCCAGAGGCAGGAATTTCCCATAGGACCATTCCTAGTGTGAAGCAGGTACTCAGTAAATGTTAGCAATTTCAGACAGAGGGAGAGGGATGCTTACATCCCCACAGGAAATTCCAAATCGGTACAAAAAAGAATATTATCAATGTTTAGCTTTGGGGAAGTAGCTTGAGAATGCCAAGAATGGGAAAGAGGACCTTTATTTTTCATTCTACACTTCATTGTGTCATTTTAGTTTTTATCATGGATATATATTTCTTTCACAGTAAAAAAACATTTAAAAAGAAAAAGAAAATTAAATATTTGACTATATAAAATTTTAGAAATTTCACATGGCAAAAGAAGCAGCCTAAACAAAGTGAAAAGACAAATAGCCTGAGAAGAAAAAATAATTTCAGCTAAAGACAAGGTGATATAATTCCTACACATGGAGCACCTAAAAATTAATTGGAGTAAGATAAATCCACAGGAAAATGGGCAAATAACATGAATAGGCAATTCAAAAGAATGAATTTCCAAGAGGTCAATAGATCAATAAAAATATATTTAACTTCATGGGTGCTTATAAAAATGTGAATTAAGATGAAATATCATTTTGCCATTCATTAGCTTGACAAAAGGTAAAAACAGTCAGTACTAATGAAGATGCAAGGAGCTGACCTCCCCCACATGTTGCTGGGTGCAGGGATAAAGGAAGCAGGAGAGTACAAATTGCTACAACCTTTTTGCAAAGTAAGTGTGTAATATCTATCAAAATTTAAAATGGACATGTTCTTTGACCTAGTGACCTTACTGTGTGAACTCTCTGCTTATAGAACTGAAACCTATCCGTGCATAAGGATATTTTTAATGCTAGTGTCAGCCCTGTTTTTAATGACGAAAAAAACAGGAAATAAAACTAAAATCTCATCAATAGAGGACAGGCTGGACAAATCCCACATATCCACCTAGCAGAAAATTTTAAATATATTAAATTTTAAACAATCTTTATTGACTAGAGAACTGTTAAGCATTTCATGTTTCTACTGGTTCGCTGATTTGATTCGCCGCCCAGAAGGAAGGTTGCCAGACACAATCGAGGTTACCCAGCTGTATGTAAACTTCAGTTAGATAAACAACACATGATTGCTTTGGTATAAGTATGTCCCAAAGATTTCACGGGTCCCATGTTGCCATGCACCAAATCTGGCAGTCCTACCTGGGGGGAACTGTTTATCCCTCACTCCCATTGTTCTCAGCAATGCCTCCCTTTCCCATAGCCACATTCTCCGATCACCACTGAGTTAGCCTTTCAAGGTTTAGCCACAGCTCTCCTCCCCTCATCTCTCAGAAACGTAGAAGTCACCACTGATTAACAGGAAAAACCCGTCTAGTTTTCTTCCTAAGTAATGTTCCAGCGTGAGTACAAGAGGGTGGCCTTGCTCAAATTACCTGATGACAAAAAATCCCCAGCTAATTTATAGACCGTTTCTTCTCAGCAGCATGAGTAGTTTGCTCAGATTTGTTGTTGTTTTAAAAATAATAATAACACAGCCCTGGCTGGCATAGCTCAGTGGATTGAGCGCAGGCTGTGAACCAAAGCATCGCAGGTTCGATTCCCAGTCAGGGCACATGCCTGGGTTGCAGGCCACAGCCCCCAGCAACTACACATTGATGTTTCTCTCTCTCTTTCTCCCTCCCTTTCCTCTCTAAAAATAAATAAATAAAATATTAAAATAATAATAATAATAAATAGTTCTGGTTGGTGTAGCTCAGTGGATTGAGCTCGGGCCTGTCAACCAAAGGGTCACCGGTTAGATTCCCCATCAGGGCACAGGCCTGGGTTGTGGGCCAGGTCCCCAGTAGGGAGTGTGACAGAGACAACCACACACTGATGTTTCTCTCCCTTTCTTTCTCCCTTCCCCTCCGTCTAAATAAAATCTTTTAAAAAAATAAACAACTTCTCAATGTTGGGAACACTGATACAAAGTGGTAATTGGCAAGGATGGGGTTTCTTTCATCTCCATAAAGGGCGTGATCAGATTACTCAGATGTCAAAGACATGCGTCAGACCTGCGCGGGCCAGAAGCCAGCGGAGATGTCCGCTTCGTCTCGCATTCTGCACTGTGACTGCACTCACAGCGTGTCACACGGAGCTGCCGCGCAGTGATATTCCAGCAGCGGTGGCACGTGGCGCTAGGGCATCCCCACTGTCTTGCTGGGCCTTGCTTTGAGCAACAACACAGGGTTCTAGCACCGGGCACTGGGTTACAGCAATTGTCCTCTGTAAACCTTGCAGGTACTCAAGAGAAAGGCCTGGGTCTCAACGGTAGCAAGTTATGTAAACTGGTTGCCACTTGGACCGTGCGATTGTCTAATCAGCTAACATCTGCTTTCTTTTGTCCGGTGGGCCTTGCTGATTCATTGTTGTCTGTTAATAAACTATATTCTTTGACTTTAAAAAATTAATACAGTTATTAGAGGAAGAAAAGAGAATTAGAGATACAAAGTGGGAAAAATGGAAGGCAGAAGAGAAAAATAAAAGATATAAAAAATTGAGCCTCGGTAGGGAAAACAGCCATGCAGGCTGGCCCTGTGTGGCAGTCTGCCCCTGCTCTGTCTCTCACAGTGAGGCCTCCCCACCCCCCACCCCAAATGCAAACAATTATGTCAGCTCAGATAATATGCATGATACCGTCATGTTGGAGAAATACTGGTATTTAGCAAAATGTCTACTGGGTATTACCAAGTTAAGGGAATATGGATGATTTTAATTTTTTGCTCATTCTGTTCTCTAAATTTTCCATTTCTAAGCTCACATGTGTTACTTTGTCACTGGAGATATAGATGCCATGACTGTAATCTACTTTAGCAATGGTACTTTTGTGTCCTGTGATACCTCAAGAACCCTCCCCTTGGAGCTGTTTCCTCGGGGTCCCCTCAGGAATATCATGTGTTACACCCTGGTTGGACTCATGGCCCTTTGCTACTTGGAAATGCAGGGAGAAAGCAGCAGCCCACAGAATCCTCATTTAGTTGGATTGGGAGAGACATCCCAGCTTCTGCGGGAGACAGACGGAAGCTGAAAAGAGTGACATGGAGGAATGACCTTCTATCAAGAAGAACCTAGTACTGGATGCTACTGTACACTACTGTTGGGATTTTCAGTTTATTAAGGGCAACATTTAGCACTGTGGCTGAGAGCTCAGCATTAGACTCAGAAGGACTTGGATTCTTACCCCAGCTCTACCGCTTCCTCCCTGTGGACATGGCACACAATCTCTGTGAACTTCACTCATCTGTACAGTGGGTAGCGGTCACATCTACACCGTAGGGGCTGATGAGAATGAATCCACGTATAGCAGCGCCTAGCATATAGTGAGTGCCCAGTGAATGCTGGCATGGTTTCATTATCACCTACTATCATCCCCATGTATAGGGATGACGTCACTAGGCTTGAGGAAGTTAAGTGACACTCAGAATCATCCAAATACCCGCAGAAAATCTGAAACTGGAGCCTGGTCTAATGTCACGTACAGTCCCCCTCCCACTCTGATTCACTGACTCACTGTTTAGACCCAAAACTTTCACGATACCATTTGCGCAGTTTGACTGAGTCTAACAGAAACAGAAATGGAGCAGAAAGTCTGGTGCCAGAAACCAAAGGGATCCTTGCAAGGGTCCTTCATTTCGCTGGCAGGGTCTGGACCAGGCTCCGAAGGAAGGACAACCGTCTGTAGTCAAGACATGGAGGAAACTGCGAAGGCCCTCAGGCCTCCAGGCTCCTCTCTCCCCTCGCGTTGTTTTAGCCCAAGTCACATCCAGTGTCACTTCCTGCCCCTGAGTCATCATCACGTATTAGTATCTCCGACCATACTGTGTTCCAGGAGCTCAGGAAAGAAAATGCTCCAAGCCTCACTTCAGAGTTGGCTCTATGTCATAATAAATACGTTCCAAACTCATCAAGGGAGGTTATGGAAGAGTCAATGTCCCCAAAGAACTTCATTTATTTTACAGATTTAGGAAACAGAGCCTCTTGCCAAGGCCTCGAGTGCACCTTTTTCCAAAAGAGGTGACACAGAGTTTCTCCCAAAATAAAATGGCCTCTTTCAGATGCTTAAGTTGAGAGTCATGAGGCATCCTGGCTACCCAGGACCACTGAGGATGCAGCTCCAGGAATCAGTGTAACTTCCTAACATAAAAGCTTACATAGCAGTTAGGGTTAGGCATTCTCGACGTCCAAAGAGTCTGGGGTAGGTGGTCTTTCCCACTCCCCAGTGACTCCGAGTCAGTAAAGCTCAGCGCCATCCTTCCTGACCGACTGTTTTACATCTAACCTTTGAGTTGGGCCAGAGTTCGCTATTAAACAAACCCTGTGCGCCTATAGGGGCAAGCACAAGACTGGGCAGTGGGAAAGTGCAAATCAGCAAGCACCTCCGTGTCCTTGAACTCACAGTCTGAGAGGGAGGGAGATGCCATTTTTAAGCTGCATTGTTTTATACAGTACAGACGCAAGCAAAGCACTGAGCAAGCAGAGCCTGGAGGGTGTTGTTACCAGAGGCATCACTAAGGAGGTGACACCCAGGCTGGCATTTTAGGAAGATTGCTGGGAGGATGAGCAGGGAGCATTCGTGAGAGACCAAACTGCGTGTGAAAGGCACGGAGCAGGGAAGAGGATAGGGGTGGGAGCAGGGGGAGGGGACGGCACTCCAGTGTGGGGAAAACCTGGTGGGAAAGCAGAAAGAGACGAATCTAGTGAGGAGCAGCTTGTGATGAGGCTGGTATAGTCTGCTGGGTCACACAGACATTATCCTCATGCTTTCTGAAAACATGGTCCTCGCAGTAATAATGACACAGTGACTGATGAGGACCAGCTTGTTGATAACCTGTGTCTATAGTCAGCACCCATGCCCCACAGCTGGTCACCATAAGGACATTTTCTTGGGCCTCTCCCTTATTGGAAGAGGGCTCTTCAGACGCTGCCCCCCCCCACACCCGTCATGTACTGCCTATAACCCCTCCGCGCAGGCCTGCAACGCACCACCTTCACTCCGCCGACCGGCGCTCACCACCCTCCCAGCAGAGACCTGCCGCTCCGCTCCACCCCATGCCGCCGCGGTAAAGCTGCTTGGCCCTGTGGCACAGCCACCAGCGCAGGCCAAACAGACATGGTCCCTGTCCTCGGGTCTTAGCAAATGTACCTCCTTAAACAAACCCCTAATAGGGATATATATCCCTAATTCTTCTCCTCTTAACCTTCCCCATCTATCCTGCCCTCATGCCTCTTAGACATTTCCTGATGTGACCCCAACAGCCTCCCAGCCTTTCGCCCTATTCTGCACTGCTGGCCGCTCTCTTCCAGTATTAATACAGTGACCTAATGAAGTTTTAAAGTGCATGTATGATCACATCAGTCTCTTACTTGATGTCTCATCTCCAAATGGGGCAAACAAACCCATACGTGTCACCTCCTATTGATCCAGCTCTGACTGACGTGGTCATCAACCTCTCCGCCTGACATTAACAGGTGAAGATGCTAAAGACCCATCACATCCAAGGAAACTCCTACTTTCCCTCCCTTCTCTGGCTCTGCCCTTCTCTCCCAGCAAAACAAAAATGGGCTCAGACGTTTTCTGACCCCCTTCACCTTCAGCTGACTGTCTTCTGCGCTCACACAACACACTGTTCTGCCTGCTACCACGGCTCTCATCTGCAAGTACTCAGGACATTCTTAAACAAACAAACAAACTAACTAACTAATAAATAAATCCCCAGAAACCTGGTGACCAACTCCTTCCACATTCGTTTTCAGCTGCCTGTGGGTTAAGTATATTCTGTGGGTTGGCTGGGAAACCTCCCTGCCATTTATAAATTTGTGTCCATGGGAAAATGCATTGGCAGTTCCAAAGACTTACAGAGTTTGGAACAAAACCCATTAGCAAACTGAAGATTGACTATATTTATCTCTTCGCGTTGCTGCTAGCTGTAAAATTAGTCTATCATCTTTCCCCTCTTGGTTGGTGAGGTTTTCAAATAGAGAGAACATAAATATACTTCTAACACTAAGTATTCTTTGATTGCCTTTATGGGCATTTAATAAACACTCAGGGGCTGGTTACATTGGCCTGGACTACAGGCGCCCTTGCTAGCAGTTGCTGAGACATTTCTTTTGTTTTCTGGCCCTGAATTCATGCAATCCTATTTAGGAAAACCTGTCATTGGGTAATCCAAACTTAGAAACCCGATACATGCAGGAGTTGTGACTCAGATTACAAAATAATTATTCACGTTAGAAATTTAATGGTGACTCATTCTGTTCATTCAAGAGCCATAAAAAATTATCACGTAACTCTGGAAAGAAATACAGAATTGAAGAACAGAGTTAAGGCGAGCTCTGTTTGTAGTCAGGAGCATTTCGCTTTGAAACACCATCATTTACCCCTCCCCAGTAGGGATTTATCCTTGTGGTATTACAGCACCCTCCCTACCAAGCATAACAAAAACACATTTGAGTAGGAAGCAGATGTGAATCTTCTAGAGCTTAACACCCCTGGCTCAAATCTGACAGTGAAAATTTACAGCCCTTAAAATATGCTAGACTGTAGTGGTTGGGACTGGGAGGCCTCTTCCCCAGCTGAAATGTTAGGGGCCAAAGGGGGACGGCTGGTGGGGGAAGGAGGCTGATTCTTCAGTGGGAGGAAATGAACCCCCAGATTATCAGTGGATGATATAATCAAAAACTCATATACCAGTATCCAAGTTTTATTACACTACTGAGGAAAACAGCTCATTTATATTGGATTTCCTGTCCTTTTTTTTTCTTAACAAGAGGAATCACATATCTATGAGTCACCATCATTATTATAGATTTAATGAGATATTTTGCCATGAAAATGCATAGGACATTTTTAAAGGAAGTATAAGCTACAACAGTTGCATGCCTCTTAATTTATTGACAGAATAGTAAAAAGGTAAGTTAATATATTCTTCTCATTTTTCATGTTTCTTGAAATAGCTTTGACTATTTTCAGTAGGCACACATCTCTGTTTAATAGTAACGTTCAAACATTAATAAACAGGGAAAAGGCACTATGGGAATAGGCCCTAATAAAGACAAATGGAATCCATATTTCAAAAGTTGGCAAGAGTGAACAGATACGCTCTTATTTTTTTTATTTGTGTAATAAAATGTTCTGCATTCAGAGTCATTTCTTTCCTTGTTATTTCTCTTGTCTTGAGTAAGAGCCATAAACGCTTCAACAAACAGAGAGTAGACTGAATGTTGAGTTAGTGTTGCTGAAGTCTTTTTATAAAGCACTACTAAGTGCTGAAGTGGCACAATGTTGTTTCAATGAGAAGCTTCCATTTGTTTTAGAAAGCCCACTCACACAAATATTCTCTGGAATATTATTGAGTCTCCGGTACTTCGGAGCCACACTGTGAACAGCAAAGGGGTAAGAAGGAGCAGTAAAAAGATGCAGCTATCTCTCAAAGAATGAAAGCATACTTAGGAGACAAAGTCATGAAGTGAGCATTTTCAAAACTGAATCACCAAAGCAATTGAAACCTGGCTTGGGCCTGAGGGTAGCAGGCAAAGAACCCTCCATCAATGGGCCTCACATCCCTTGCAAACAATTTTTCTCCACCCAACGTTATCGTGGACTGTGATAAGGAAGTCCCAGCTCTGAGAAAGAGCAGCCCTTGGAAAGTGTCTAGCGCAGTGATTTTCAATGGCTGTGCCACAAAAATTTTTTAAACCCACAATACCTGACTATTCAGTCAGGGGCAGTGGCCTCTTTTCCCTTAGATTGTCAAATAAAACAATGACAGCAATAACCATAATGATAGCTGTCCTGTGTGAATGAATCAAAATTGTACCTATTTTTGTCAGATCAGCAAAAAACATAATAGACTTTTTGGTGTGCCACAGAATTTTAGACATTAGTTTACTTGTGCCCCGAGATGGAGAAGGTTGAAAATTGCTGGTCCAGTGAACAGAAGATCTTCTGAACGCAGGCTTAGAAACACAGACATCAGCGATGCGTCCTGCACTGCCTGTAAAGACAGCCCTATGAATGTTATCAGCAGAGCCTCAGCTTGGATGGCTTTTCCTAAAGTCAGATGAGCCACCAGGGTCAACCCCACTCCCCCGACTTGGGCTGGCCGGGAATGATCTCCTATACTTTCTCTAGGGAGCTAGCCATGCTGACTGCTGAACTTAACTCCGGTGAGTACATTGAGGCTAAAGAAACTCACACCTGGAGACTGAATCATTGTCCCCCTCAGTCCTGTGGTCTAGCTTACTGCCAATCAGCCACAGGGAAGACGTATGGACACACCTTCGAGAAAAGGGGACACATGATACCAAATGAACTCAAAAGAAGTCACTGCCCCAGAGAACAAGCAGAGACAGCTAGTCGATCATGTGACATGTGTAAAAAAACTACCAACTCCCTGACTCTGATGGAATCCAGATCAGGTTAAGTCCCAACTCTTATATCAGATGGTCCATCTTCAAACTGAAAAACGTTATCTGCACACCAGTAGAGAAAAATGATCAACAGAACAGATTACTCCATTTGGGGTCTGTGTACATGCCATTCTCAAAGCTCATCAATTGCCTGAGATGCACGGCTTACCTAAAGTTGCTAATACTCATTATGCAACAGTCACTTTGACTTCACAAGGTTAAATAAGTTATACATTATAAAACTCCCTTAAGAAATTGAATGAATACTTCCATAGATCAGGACCCATAATAATCACTTCTTCCACATATACATGATCCTTCATACCGTACGGAAATTGGTCCAATACCTGGGTCCAAGTTCACCGTGGTTCCCATGGGATGATAACATTTACACCACATGTGCGTTTCATGTAGTCCCGATTCCTCTGGGGTGAGCCCAGCCTATTCCGGATGCCTTGGCTAGGGGCGAAATGCACACAAGTGTGTCCTACAGAAGAATGCTTCAGCCCCAGCCTTATCCTAATGAGCACAATTAACTACAACCATCACATCTGAATTATTAATGCTCCCTAATAGGGCGGATAAAGTGTCTCTGGAGCAAAGATGTTTGGAGTCCTGGTAAAGCTCATGCCAAATTCAATTTCGAAGTTCATCTTGAAGAGAGACAATGCTGGCATTGTGTTACACTGATTTAAAACAAGTCTGTCCGAAGGATTTGCTTCATCCTTATCTGCGGTAATAGAATACGAAAGTGGGGGGAGCGGTGAGTATCAAGTGCTGGAAAATATCTTTCTCAGAAACTACAGCAGACGGGTCACAACATTTTTAAACAATGATAGTAACATTTATTATATCAAAGCCATTTTATGTTTTATTTGGAACTCTGGCGCCTTTTTTTTTAAGTTCCCATAACATGACAGTAATTATAGCCATCAAGATGTTCCCTAGAAGACTGCACTCCAAACTCCAGATGCTGCGGCCTCGCTGCCCCATCGCTGGAGCTCCGAGTGTGCACATTACATCATGGTGTAGTTTATTTTAAAAGTGCTTTAAGAATGTAATGATAGTAATTGTAGACAGGGAAAATTAATGGGAGCATTGCCGGTCTGCAAATTCCATTTATAAAACACCCCCGCTGCTCCAAAAGAGAGTGCTTTTCTTGTTAACAGAGGCTTCAAAATACAATTTGGAGGATGTATTAAATAAACTCTGTGCTAAAGTCATTTTCAGCCAGGCCCTCTGTGTACATATTTCCCTCTCACTTCACCACCAGCCCACCACACAACTTTCCCTGAGAGGACACCAGCCTCTGCAGAGAAGCAGAGGGGGCACGTTCCCATGCAACACCTATCATGGCCGTGGGGCAAGGGCAGGTTCAGTGGTAGAGCTGGTCTTGAGCCAATGAGCACATTCATGGGGTGTAAAACAAGCCCAGCTATGGTCCTTTAACGGCATGCTATCCCTGGGTTTTAGGGACGTGGAGAGTTCCATGTTGCATTGATGGTACACGGTGGGCATCCAAGCCAGAAGCATGGTCTTCCCCCAGCTTGGATGGCACGGGATAGACGTTCTCACTGAGCCCCGCTTCCCATGTGTCCCTGATATCCATCCTCTCCCTTGTCGTGCCTACCTTCAGCAAAAATCGAATAACCTCCTCAGTTCAGCCTCTCAGATCCTGTTCACAATGGAACCAGCTGTTCGAAAGACAACCGGGTTTGTCCCGAGACATTGTCAAGGAAGTCCCAGTTGTTTCTGAAGTGAGAAGAGCGTGTGAAGAACAGACCAAAATGTGTAAGCCATTTCCTTCTTTCAAATTTTAGCAAAACAAAAAGAAAAAGAGAAAAAAGAAAGCTGCTCTACACATCCAGAGATTAGTTTTAAGAGTCTTTTATGCCTGGCTGATGAACCGGTATGCATAACAGGAGGGTGGCTGCCTGGGCTCAGGTCACCCCAGCATCACACCTCATATAAGGCCTGTCCAGAAGGTACCCAGCCATGTAATATGAACAGCAGAAACCTTCACTGAAGAAGATAAAAGATATAAGAAACACTGCACATAAAAAATGATACCTCAGTCCCCTTCAAAGTAAGCACCTTGGGACCTCACACAGTTCTCCCAATCACCATCAGCTGCCCCAACATATTTTCCTGAATCTCATCAACAGTCTGAAATCTCTTCCCTTTCAAAGAAAGGTGGTTTTAGTTTTGAGAAAAGTTAGAAGTCATAGGGTGCCAAATCTAACCTGTAGGGGGACAGAGTCACCTGGGTGATTTGATGTTTCACCAAAAATCTCTGTACGAGATGTGATGCATGAGTGGGCATGACATCATGATGAAGATGCCCATCACCAATTACCCATAGCTGCGACCTTCTGAATCATCTGAATAGTTTCCGGAGGAATGTTCAAGCTTAACACAAAATTGGATGCAAATTCATTTCTCTACTAGCTCAGTCATTTTGAATGCAATGGCCACAGAGTACACGTGCTCACTCGATGGTGTCTACCACCTCCACCGACGAGTACAGCGAAGTCATCACTGTTCACACATGCACATTCCAGTCCACTCTCCTTGGCTGCCAGGTCACATTGATGTTTGCAAACCATTCTTGTTTTTTCAACAATGGCTGTACTTTTTCTGGACAGACCTCGTACACAGAGAGGGAGTCTCTACCCCAACCACAGCAGACAGGTGAGTAACTGGAAGTGATTAGTGCTAGGAGATGGGCAGTCTGAGATAAACACTTGTCTTCTTCAAAAGCATATAGACTTGCACATCCACCTGCAATAACCTTTGGTAAACACAGCAGTTTGGGGAAAGGAGAAACCAAGGTGTGTACGTGCCCGTACATGTATATGTGGGAGGCAGTCAGAGGAGAAAGTATATGCTATTCTCAGTAAAAGGGAAGGAGTGAGCACGCTGCTCATTGCTGGGCCACTGCCTGTATATTCCCACCTGACTGCATATTCAGATGCCACTACCTCACAGTTCATAGTGCTCTGAGCTTGGTTCAAACACATACACACCTGAGACTTCATTGACTGACAGTCCTACAGGGGATGTGGCACCAGCATCATTATCCCTACTCTGCAGGTGAGAATATCAGACCACAGATAGGTAAAATACACTGTCCACTATCTTGGTGGAAAATTCCGGACTAAAGGTAGCTTGACCCCCCCAGGTAGGTTAATGGGACAGAACTGTAGCCCCTGCTCCTAAGCACCAAGCCCCTTTCATGCACCTTACGAGAGACTTAAAAATAATAGGAGGAAGAGAAGAGAAGTGAAACCAGATGAGAACATGGACAGAAGGGTGCTTCCTATGCCCTAGTCCCTCTTTAACAAGCCATACAGCTGTGAGCTCATCTACTCTCTGTAACAATCCGATAAAGCAGAGTTTATGAGCACCATTCTACAGATCAAGACACTGAAGATAGAACAATAATGCTTCCAGTCTAGTGGCCAATAGCCACTTAACACTCACTGTGGTCCGAGCACTGTGCTAAGCCCCTTCAATCTGAAAGACACAGTCTTCACCATAAGGTAGAGATGACTGTTATCATTTTCTCCACTTTAGAGCTGAGGAGAATGAGGCACAATGGTGTTAAGGATGTTGTTTAAGGTCACACAGTTAATATATGGCAGGGCCAGATTCAAACCCTCGTGATCCAGTGCTACAGTGCCTGCTGGGAACAGCCCTTCCCCGCCAGCCTCAGGCGACAAGACCACGTGCTGCCTAGGAATAGAACTCTTTCCCTTGACACAACATAACGTGCCCAGGATACATTCCCCAAGCAAATGAAAGGGCATATTCAACAAACCTCTCCTTAAAAACATCTTAGCATCCCAAGCTTTTCTTCCTTAACACACACCAAGGCAGAACCCCCACACACACACCAAGCCCTTCATCCCCCCACCTCCAGACCACTACCCCGTCTCTGTCATCCTGCTCCCCCCACCCACGGGAAATGTGTGTTCTCTCTCTGACCTCAGTAAAGCAGCCAGACAAGGCTGAGCTAACGAGCTAATCTGTATTCATTACTGTTGGTTGAGAAGGATGTGGAGACTAACCGTAGTTCATTCACCTGTCAATACAAAGAGCTGGGTGTACCGTAATGAGTGGAACAATCAAGTGCCAAATAAACACTGCAGTAGGGCTGTGCGTGCATTCACCCATCAGAAATGTATGTGAGCCATCTCATCACATCTTCACAGCAACTCAGAAGCAGAACATCTCACGTGCACTTAGCATACGAGAACGCTGGGGTCCATGTAGGTTAGGTCAATTATCCAAGGCTTCAAAGCTAACGCGGAGCTAAGGTGTAGTCTAACACTAGATGATCTAACGGGTGAATCAATACATGTACGAATCTAAAACCTCTATCTGTCCACTACCCCTTTCATTCACTCTCATTCAACAAGTATTTTTCAAGCATGTTCTATTTCCCAGGTGGTCTTAGGGACTTGGGATATGATGGTCTCTACACCACATCTTTGTGGGCAGAGAAGAAAAATATATAAACAAGGCTTTGGACCAACAAGAAAAAATATCATATGGTGATAATTACCATGTGGAGAAGTAAAAGAAGGTGTTGGAGACTGGTGGCTGTGTCACATGAGGGTGGGGCGTCCGGGAAGGAACTGACAATTATGTTGGATGAATGTTGCTGGAAGGAGGAGATGGGTAGGAGGCTCACAGGAAAGCATTCAAAGCCGTCAGAAGGGCTGCACAGAATCCCTAAGAAGGAAATGGGCTTAGACCAAAAGAAGGAGGGTGAGCAAAGGAACTCAGAGAGGGTGCAAGTCCCACAGGGTGCGGTAAGCCAGGGTAAGAAGTCTGGGATTTGTTTGAAGGGCAGAAAGGAGGACTCGGAACCCTTGACCTGTTTTCTTTTTCAAAGTCTGCCCTCCACCACACCACCTGCACTTCGGGGCCCTGTGTCTACCTCCCCCAATCCGAACCCTCCTGGATCTTATGTCTCATTGTCAGGGTGTTCCCTCACTCCCTGATGGCTATACCAATTGTCGAGTATCTAGTAAATGGCTCCAGGTCTGACAGTTACTTAAGGCATCGCCCCTCCCGGGACACCGCTATTAAACTGGGGGTAACTGGGGCAGACACAACGGCACACCCATCAGAGCCTTCCTCACCTTGAGCCACACGGCAGCCTCCAGCTGGGCGTGCCCTCAAGCCGGCTTTGACCGCCCCAACCCTGGTCACTGCAAAGCCCCCGCTCTGACAAGAACTACCATAATGACTGGGGCTTCGTTAGAACAAGAACCTTGAAGAGTCCCGTGCCATGAGGAAACCCTAGTAAAGGATGGCCAACCTTTTCGTGTCTCTGGGCCACACTGGAAAAAGAAAAGTTGAGTTGGACCACACAGTAAACACACTGCAACACAGAATCACACACACACACAAAATCTCATAATGTTTTAAGTAAATTTATGATTTTGTGTTGGGTTGCATTCATATCCATCCTGAGCCACATGTGGCCCACCGGCCACAGGTTGGACACCCCTGCCCTAGAAGGAGAGGACTTCTCTTCAATCAAGTTCTTATCTTATGTTATATATAAAAGGGAAAATAAGTGTGGGAGATAGTGGGAAGAGGACTGACCTCTTAGAACCAAAGCCAGACAACTAAATTTGAATTCTGACCCCAACATCAACTGCATAACCATGGACCAATAATGCAGAATGTTTAATTTCCTCATCTTTCAAACAGGACCACACTACTTGATAGGTTAGTTTGTGAGAGATGGAACAAAGAATGCAGAGTCTCTGCTACAAGGCTACATGGGATCCACTGGGCAGTGGGTGCTGAAGAAACGGTGCTGGAAGACGTACTGTAGTAACGGCAGGAATTGTCGGTGCTGCTGTTGGTGTGGCTGCTGCTCTGTGGTCACGGGTGCCAGGTGAGTGAGTCCTAAACAGGTCTCTATTTTCTCCTTTGAAAAGTAAAGGCATCAGACTAGATGATCTCTAAGACAATTCCATCTGTAAACATATTTGAGTTCCACTGAAATCCATTCTTAAATCTACAGCAGAGGCTTCTAGAGTATGAGAAAACACACCCTGAACATAAAGAGGGCAGAGGGTTTTTGTCCATGTCTTCTGATGTCCCTTTAAGTTCTTCCTCTGCCCCAAAGGCCACCTGTTTCTACAAATGAGGGTTCTACATCCCATAAGCCCCCAATGAGCGTTGGGGGCCAGGCAAGACACAGTGGGCCCCAGTGTGCCCACGCTCCATGAACTCCCTGCTTCAGAGTCAGTCTGGAGAGGTCCCTCCCGTAAATCTCTAAAGCTGAGTTCACTCAAACCGTTTCTTTCATGTGAGCTGATCTCCATGATTTTGTTTCCCTCCATGCACCACAGCCCCCAAATTATCACTGTTTAGAGCAAAATAAATTTGTCTTTTCTCCAAGAAGTCAAAGGCAGTACCTGGTTCCTGAGTTCACTACTGGACACACAGGTTCTACAGGTTCTGGGGACACTTCCCAGTACTTGGTCCAGCAGGCCCTGGACACCAAGGGTCAAGAGACAGAGGTGGAGAGCTTTCCCCTGGCCTAGTCCCAAACCATGACTCACTCCTCAGTGACTTTCCCCAAGACCCCATTTCTCCATCAGCAAGCATCCTTTGATGCTGTTACAACCACCCCGTCCAAGAGGCTGCTCAGAGCAACTCAAGTAAGTACTCAGCCGAACAGTGCCTTGAGTCAGCACCTCGCAGTCCTCCCAAAGGAACTCATTTTAATATTATATGCAGATTTACTACCTCAAGAAATAAGCATTTCCTGCTTCAAAAGGAAGCATAGGCATGCCCCGGAGACTCCTCTGCAGAGCAACAAGAACCAATATAGAGAGAAAGTCATCTCGCAAGATCCTCCGGGGAAACTTTCTTATTCTCAGGGAAGCATGTGTGGTGCTCAAGGAAATGAAAGTCTGTAAGAACAGTCTTGGGAATTTCAACACAGGGAAGTTTGCTAATGATTTCAAGAAATACTTTCCATTAGGAATAAATGGAACCACTTATTAATGGCATGTTCAACTCTCCGGGCCAACCTCTAATGAGGTTCCCGGCCTCAAAGCCTGTCACCAAAGCAGAACCTTTCAAGGGCACAACTAGGGTACCCGCAGATCTTCGTAAGGCCATGAAAGGGCAGAAATGGTTATTTTTTGGACAGGTCGACCATAGCACATGTTCCAACCATCTGGGACAGGTTTGTTTCTAAGAAGCCAGCTCTGCACATCGGTACATCAGCCATCTAGTTACTGCTTAATCTTGGAAAACGTGTTTAACCTCTCAATAAATAATAATAATAATAATAATAATATACTCACAAAAGTACTGTTAAGAGGATTAAAATGTTATGCTAATGTGGTTTTTTAATTCATTCATTCAACTAATATTTACTCAACTAAGAAACTACTCAGCCCCAGGTACTTACTCACTCGTAAGTGTTTGGAATATACCCATGAACAGAGTATCATTTTAACTGCCCTTATGGCGCTTATACTCTTGTGGGGGAGTCAGGGGTAGACATACAGTTATAGTAAACATAATAAATAAGTGAGTTACAGGTTACAAGTTGGTAAGTGCCATAGGAAAATAACACACCGAAGTGAGGGACATAGGGAGCGCCATGTGGTGGGTTGCAATGTGAAACAGGATGGTCCAGGCAGGTTCATCAAAAGGGGACACTTGAACCAAGACATGAGAAAAAAATCAAGAGAACCGGTCAGGTGTGTATTTCCAGGAGGTTCCCAGGCACAGAGAAGAGAGGCAGGGCAAAGGCCCGACGTGGGGAACATGTCTGAGGTACTGAGATCCAGCAAGGGGAACGGTGAGACTGGAGCAGAGTCGGGGAGTGGGAGTGGGTGGGGGCAAGTAGGAGAGGAAACTGCAGAGGAACAAGCAGAGGGAAGAGCACAGGTCGTGAGGGACTCGTGTCGTTATAAGGACTTCGACTTTTATTCTGAGGAAGATGCGGACCGTTTGGAGGATGTGCACAGAGCACTGGACGTCAGCTAACTTTCTAAATATTTCATAATGCCCTCTCTGTTGAGAGAAGGCCATGAGGAAACAAGGGGAGAAGCAGAGAGACCACTTACCAATCTACCGAGGTCATTAAGGTTACAGCTGTCAGTGCGTGGACCAAAAGAGCAGCAGTGAAGATGCTGAAAAGTGGCTGGATCCTGAATGTCATTGTGAAGACAGAGCCATCAGGATTTCCCGATGGATAATGAGTATGGGATGTGGGAAAGCGAGGGGTAGAAGATAACAGTGTTTTTGGCCTGAGCAACTGAGCTGGAGAGGACTGTGTGAGGACTGGAGGGGAATCAGCAGATCAGACTGAGGGCTTGAGGGAGGACATTAGCACTTCGACTTTGGCCAAAATCTACAATTGACATCCAAGTAGGGAGAGAGAAGATGCACTTTGGATGCAGAAGTCTGGAGATTCGGGAGAGGATCCTGGGATGGACACACATCTGGTCACCGTTAGCACAGGTGGGGTTTGCAGCCACGAGACTGGATGAGCTCAGGAAGTCGTGTCTATAGATAAAGAAAAGAAAGGACCTGAGACCTGAGCCCCGGGGACTCCGATGTTCAGAGGTCAGAGAGGAGAATCAGTCAAAGGGGGCTGAGAAGGAGTAGCCAATGTCTTTGGGACCAAGGGAGAGTGGTATCCAGAAAAGAAAGTATTCCCAGTGTCCGATTGTGCTGATAGGTCACTGAATTTAGCAAATGGAGGTCCTGAGTGACCTTCACAAAAGCAGCCTCAGTGGAGCAAAAGGGGAAAGGACTCGCTTGAATGGATGTAAGGCAGCATGAGAGAAAAGAACAGGAGGCAGCTAGGAGATACAAGATCTTCTAGGAGATGTTTCCACTAAGGATATCAAAGAAAAAGGATGCTAGTCTGGGGATTGGGGTAAGAAGTCAAAAGGAGGATTTTTTAAATAAGAGTAATAATAACATGTTAATAAGCTGATTAAAATGACATGGAAGGGAAGATAAATGATGATACAGTTAAGAGAGAGAACGGCAGGAGCCACACTTTGATTTCACGTGAATAGACCAGTGCATAAGTGAGCACCTCAGCTTTGGAGAGCGGAGCGCCACTCACTTGTGCTGAGAGGCTGGAAGGGTGGGAACGTAGCTCCTGGTGGACACTCCACGGTGGGGATCTGTGCATGCTGACTTCTGATTCTGTCTCTTACACACCTTCCACGGCCCCTGGACATGCCCTGTTACCACGTATTTGTTTGGAGTGTCACCTTAGCGTTATATTTTGATAGAAAACCCTTTATATGATCTCTCTCCACCACAGGCCTGTTTTCATCAGGAGGGAAGGTGAAGAATTACAGGCCATGTTCAGAGAAGGAGAATTCTGGAAAGCCACCCACGGCACAAACATCCTGGGTCCCTAGAATCAGGTCTTCCCAAGGGCAAGGAGGGACGTGAAGGAGAGAAACAATGGATGTACATTTCTCCCAGGATCACATGCACACAAGAGATTCCCGAATATCTACGAGAAACCCTGTCCCTGCCATAGCCACCGAGCCACACGGTGCTTCCTCCGTCACTTTTCCCCATGGCAACCCCAGTTAGAAGTTTCTGCTAGGTCATTAGCTGTATTAGGAAGCCCCAAATACATGTTTGAATGCATAAAGAGAACACGATATTCCTTCTCAACAACCCGCCTTCCTAGGGTAAAATGGAGGCAAAATTAGTTTTCGTTTTCTTCTGGAATGTAAAACTGTCCACTGTCACTGAGATTGGCTAAAAAAACCCCACACCCCCAAGGCCTGAGCGCTCACTCAGGAGGCATGTGTGGAGAGGGGAGGAGGCGGCGTGTATGTATAGCCAGTGGTGGCAAAGTATGTGTTACATCCTAGGAATGGCGTGTGGGGAGATTGCTGAGGGATTTATACCCACCCTGGTGCCAAACGTCCTACCAGCAGGTCTGCACTGTAATACTAGGAACTGATGTAATTAAGGAAGAAAGCTCAGCACTTGGGAAACAACCGTCACCCGTAACTCACCGGCTCTGAGAGCTGGAAGTAACATGGCAACAACGCAAAGAACGAGGGAAAGAGCCAAGAAGGGGGACTGGCAGGGATGGAGAGTCTAAAATGGCCCAGGCTGGTTCCATTTCTAGCATTCTTTTCGTGTTCCATTTTACGTGCCGTCCACACGTCTGCACCCTTCGGCCAGCAACGGCACAGACTGCCGGCCCCTTTCCAGCACCCCTCTTTCCGGGTCCCGAGAGAGCCTCCACAGCCACCAGAACCTTGGTACCCAATGAGGGTTTTTTTTACTAAGGCAAATATATATATATAACATTAAATTTACCATTTTAAAAGTTCTGTAGAGTTAAGTAAGTAAAAATCACACAGTTGTGCAACAGATCTCTGGGACTTTTCATCTTGCAAAACAGAAACTGTCTACTCATTGAACACTATTTTCCTCGCCCTCCTCCCCAAGCCATGAGCAATCAAAAACCTATCTGTTTTCTGTTTCTGTGACACTTCACATGCACTGCTTCACACAGTATTCGTCCTTTTATGATTGGCTTATGTCACTTAGCATAACGTCCTTGAGGTTTCTCCACGTTGTAGCAAATCACAGAAATTCCTTCTTTTATAAGGCTATGTAATATTCCACTGGGTGTGTATATCACGTTTTCTTTAATCATTCATGAGGAGATGGCCACTTGGGTTGCTTCCACTCTTGGCCATTGTGAATAATGCTGCGATGCATGTGAGTGTGCAAATATCTCTGCAAGATGCACTTTGAATTCTCTTGGCTAGTCACCCAGAAATGAGGCTGCTGGGTCTTCTGGCAGCTCCATTTTCAACTTTTTGAAGAGCCTCCATACTGTGTTCCATAGTGGCTGCAGCCCCCCTTTACACCCCCAGCAACACTGCACAAGGTTCCGATTTTGCTGTATCCTCGTCAACACCTATTATTTTCTGTTCTTTTGATAGTGGCCATCCTAACAGGCATGAAGTGGTATCTCACTGTGGGTTTGATCTGCATTTCTCTTATGATTAGTAATGTTGAGTATCTTTTTTATACTTGTTGGTCATTTGTACATCTTTTTTTTTTTTGAGAATTATCTATTCAAATCCTCTACTCATTTTTATAATTTACTTGGATCTTGGTGTTGTTTTTATTGTGTTGTAAGAGTTCCTAAAATACTCTGGACACAAACCCCTTATTAGATGTATGATGTGCAAATATTTTCTCCCATTCCATAAGTTGCCATTGCACCCTGTTGATTGTTCCCTTTGATGTGCAGGAGGATTTTTACGTTTGGTGCAGTCCCATTTGTTTATGATTGCTTCTGCCTAAAGGAGAGGCAGAATGTATGGGTAGAGCTCTGGTCTGTTGGAAGCTGTGGCCACAATGTCTTCTCTTCTTCCCCGGGAATTGACTGGTGGCAGTTGTTGGGCTGACACCAGCAGCTGGTTCCCCAAGTGTGATCCTCAACCTACTCCTTCCCATGTGTATTCCAGGACGCCTCATCCTTCTCAGTGCTTCTAAGAAAGCAGCGCCTAATCCCTTGTTTCTGGCACAAGTAACAGATCTTCAATAACACCAGATGAGCTCTTGGTAGTAGGCTGTGAGCAGACACTGTCAGCATTCTGTGCACACTGGAGCAAGCTTTTCATTTGATGATCCGCTGATGTAGGGGGTCCAGATTACCAGACAAAGTCATCCTTCACCATCTGGCCCCAGGACCCTCTGCTCCAATATCACCAGCCTCCCACCCCAACCCTCCCCAGCTGACATTCCCTAATGCTGCCTTCAAGCATGTGGCTTCATCTGTCTGGAACACTTCCTCAATGTCCCTTACCCCCCATCTTTCTGCCTCCGTGCACCTGTAATGCCTAGAGGTCACTCAAGACTCAGCTCAAGGCCATCTCCTCCTTCATTCACAGAAACCCACTCATCCCTGCCCTGTATGTGAGGTGGCCACCCTTACCCCATTCCCATAGCCTTCTGAGCTGTTGCCTAAGTCAGCCCTTCCACACTGTCTGTCACTACCCACTAACTGCCCACTCTCTCCCACCCCTGGGGGGAACACCGTGAAGACAGAGACTGTCTTCTGGACCTTACATCCTCGACACTCAGGACAGTCCTGACACAGAGGAGGGCCTCATTCACTGTCAAGTACAGTGAGAAAGACTAAACTTCTAGTTTGTTTCAAAGTTTCTTAATGTCATTTAACTGGCATAATATGAAAAAACAAAACATTTTTTTCCTGTTACAACTAATACCACAGCATGAAGAAGAAGACATTCATGCCGCATAAGCAAACATCATGCATACAGAATATACCATGCTCTCTTCTGGTCCAGTTAGAAACAGTTTTTGACTCTCTTTTAAGACCCACAATCCCTATGGGCAACTCCAAAATACAAAAAGCCCTGAACACAGAGAGTTTTTTGTAACAAATAATTTGGCCACAGAAATCTGACCTGATTTTAGTTCAGATGACAACAAAACATGACCCAAACAGATGTGACCATCCTTACAGTCTTTATTTATTTCATCCACTTGAAGTCACTGCACATTTTGTTAAGAAATGCTGTGTTGATTAAAAAGTGCTGCCCTTGGCCATGCAGAGGGTGTCATGCAGTATGAGGTGCATGCACCGTGTTACCTTTGCAATAACTGAAAGTATCCACAAGCATCCAGTCCCTAGGATCTGGGGTTAGGGCCATGATGTGAACTGCACATTGAGCAGGAGCTCCACGGAGCTTTGGCTCTTCCCCTGGGGCGGGGCCAGATGGACAACGGCACTTACCAAGTGACTGTCATCTGCACACAAACAGAACAATGGCCCTGCCTTTCATTGTCCTCTCCATCGCTCTTCCTGAGACAGATTCCAGGGCCTGTTTTTTTTTTATTTATTGTCCAGTCTTTACTTATTTACTGCTTATGTCACATGAACTGTTCTGTACACTCACGGTGCCCTAGTCAACTCAATTTCCCAATTGGGCCACTTACATTGCCATTTCCCGTGGTCTTAGCATCTCTGCTCACCTAAAGCAAAACAGGTAACAGGGAAATTTTACTGAACTATAAACATGTTACTGTTCTCCCTACATTTTCACTCTGTCATCATTACCACCCTTTTCAAGCAGATGGACACACTCCTTGGGCTTCCTTGACTCAGTGATCATAGCAGATTTACCAGCAGAACTCAAAGCAGAAGCATCTGGAGGCTGAGGTGGTGCTGTGTGCGCCAGAGCAGTGGAGGGGAGGGAGAGCCTTTTGAGTCCTAGAGTCATCCTGCCTGGTCTAGAAAGAGACAAGGGCTGCAGGACCTGAGAGCTATGAGAAACCCTCTGCTCTGGGTGTGGCTTGTGGAGCTGGCATGGCCTCACTAGGCCGTGGCTGGGCGGGACTTCCAGGGCAGGCACCCCTGGACACTCAGGATCCCAGGCTTGGCAGAAATAGCTGTGCCCCGAGTCCAGCATGGAGACAAAGAACAACCGGATACCCTGGATACTAGGTGGTCTGACCACAAAGACGTCCGTGGGGACATGGGAGTCTGGTGATAAGAAGCCTCGCACCCAGATTCTGGCACCTCCCTGAAACAAGGGGAGTCCAGCAAGTGACCAAGGTAGAATTTCTGCCCACCAGGCAAACTGGGAGCCTTGATGTGAGAAAATTAGATAGTGAATGTCCTTGTCTCTTTGAATGGGTCAGCTGAGATTGGTATCCACGCTACACAGAAGGAAGAGCTTTGTTCTATAGATTACTTCCTCTCCTTGCCCTATTCCACCTGCATTACAAGGGGGAATTCTAAGTCCCTGCTGCCTGGCTCTTGATTTGATCCCTGGAAATGCCCCCAAATGAAATGGGTGTGTTTTTTTAAGTACCAACAGAGCATAAAACATACAAGTACAATATATCCTATGAGTGCGAAGTAGAATTTACACTTAAACAATGTATATTTATGATGTTCCTCCTTCCTCCATTGGGGAACAGGATCACTTCTGTATACTTAATCAGAACACATTTTAAATCACACCGTGCAATGGGCCTTGTGGCAATCTGTGATGGCCAAAGTATATAAAATATGATGAAGTTAAGAAGTTGCAGCTGAACCAACAATATATCTTCCTGGAAGGGAGACATTACATAAATCTTCACTGTTTTCTGATAGCCTATTAAAGTTTCTTAAGAGCTCCAGTACACTTGACTACATTTTTTTTTTCAGCCATAATGCCTTAAATAAGCTTTGGTAATCATAAATATAACACTTAGAAAAGCAAAAACAAAGAATTAATAATTAAATGTGTCTCTTGGTGGGACTAGCCAACGAACGGGACCTTCCTCCAACGGGAAGTAAAGGATTACATTAAAAGCAAGGCTATGTGGGAATAGTTTCTTTTAGATTTGAGGCTTAGTTCGTGCTCTTGCCTGGGGGTGGGGGTGGGGGTGGGAGGGCGGACAACGCCTTACAATAAAGACAATCAGTTTTCTTTATCAGGTAATACCTCCAGTGGAAACGCTGAAGAAGAAATTTCACCTCACCCTGAAGATACATTTAATTTCATTAGCTCAACAAAAATAATTCCTAGTTCTATTTACCTAACAGCTTTTTTACCCTGATTATATTAAAACTAGCAGTTGTAGAAGACAGAATCTCAGTAACTACTGAGGAAAGAAAAATCCAACGAACAAATAAAAATTCATTCTGTATACACTTTCTCTTATAAAATGGCACAAAAACAATTCATCAGTTCTGTAAATAGCCAAAGTATAATGAAATTACTGATAAATAATGCCCAGTCAGTTGATTGGTGATTCAGTCTAGAATCTCATGATATTTCTGATTAACTAGACAGACACTGGCTGAAATAAGTGATCTAAAGCTTCTTTCGGCATTAACAAAATGTTTAACACCATCTTTCTTTCTTATATTTATTGACAACATAGACAGCTAGATGCCACACAAGTTAATAACATATTGTGACAATGAGAAGAGTTCCAACGACAAATGTCTACCCTGATGGAACTGGGGCAGAAGGGAGGGGTAAGAGGAGAGGAGGTCCCTGCTTGTAGCCAGATCAAAATCTCACCAGGAAAACAGAACTCGGGGTAATCATAAACACAGCTAGCCCCCGAGGACACACGAATTACGCAACAGGCATTTCAAATGAGTCGCCTCGCTTGACGGAACTAAGGAGGAAGACGGGAGGTGGGGCTGAAGGAATAACAAGGAGTCACAAAGCCATAATAAGGGCAAGGCTTTGGGGCTTGTCGTCCCTGGACAGGTTAAGGGTGTGACTGCAGGCACTGTCTTCTGCCGGTGGAAATGCTGAACTTGTGAGCATGGGAGGAAAAAGCTCCAGTCCGAACCCAAGGAACCGACCAACAGGGCCAACTCCCACTCTTCTTAAGGGGACTCGACGTCCCCAGAAAACAGAAATGGGTGTTTGTAGGCTGAAGCCAGAGCAGTGGGGAGGAATGAAAAAAAAAAAAAAAATAGCATACCACGATGGAAGAACAACGGCCTGGCTTCCTGAAAAACATGGGTTCCGGGCCCAGCAGCTCTAATCTCTCTCCAGCCCCTTCTCTAAGCCACTGAGTCTTCGGTCTGCGCTTCCTGGTCTGGACTACAGAGCACGGCCAACGCGCTGCTTTCCAACGTGGATTTCTCAAAGTGCTAGACCCACAGAAAATGCTTCAAGAAACTTTCAAAATAAACATTGTGTGGCCAAAAATACTCGGAAAATTCTGCATGTTCTAATCCAGTCGAAGATGCACAATATCCATGATCCGTAGACACTGGGCTGTCTCTCACCAAAGACATCTGGTAAGTGTCTCGCACCCCTCCTCCCTGAGCCAGTGTGTCCCAAACCCGCATGAGTTCAGGATGCTTTTGTCCATAAAACATCTCTTAACATAAATTGCACCCTTTGCAAAACACACAGGACTAGAGGATATTTCCAATTTTAACTTTTCTAAGAGCCTTTGAGCGGAAAAGCATAGAAAAGGCTTGCAATTCCTATATTAACCCCAGGACTATAAGGTTAGTATAGAGCGATATTAATTGGGAATTCCCACAAGGAAGGACAGCATAAGTAGTTGATCAGTGGCAAGACCTAGCTAATGATTATGGAGGGTGAAGAGAAAGCAGCAAAGAGAAACCCTGCTCTTGCAGACCTATCCAAGTTCAAGTGGATTAACCAATCAATGAACACGTGTTAAGAAACGTCTCTCATATACCCACGCTGTGCTGAGTCTTGATGTGTAAGACCTCATTTTCTACCCCAAATAAAGATACTAATTTACAATCTGAAAATTACCATTTTAAGCTCCGGGAGAACAAGGAATTTCCTAATATGTCCCCGGGGCCTATCCCAGGTCCAAACACAAAGGCAAAGTATGTATGTATGTATGTATTTATTTGTTTGTTTGTTTATTTATTTATTTGTGAATGTTCCAGCAGACACATATTTACTGAGATGTGCTGAGCATAATAAGTATAACACTACCCTCAGAGTGGCATTAAAATAGTTGTATTTGTTGCCAAACCAATAATAATTCATGCTGAATGCTCGTGAAGACAGGCTGATTTTCAGCCAGAAAATAAAGCATTTATTGATTACCTCCAGGTACATTACTATACTTGTGACCCAGTGGCACGTCCAGAGCTTTAGAGAAAAGGATAACATATCAATAATGGGCAGGAGGGAATTTCCGTCTGCCTGTTATCATGGGGGAGACAGAACACTGAATCGTTACCAATATAACTCCGGCTATAGAAGCAAAACAATTACAAGAAGAGAGAAGTCAAGGAATCAAAAAATGTTTAAGAGATTCATTGAGAAAAGTTTTTTCTACAGGAGAATGTGAACTTGCTTTTCAAAAAAAAAAAATCAAAAACAGGTATTCCTGTCTTTTAAAAGCTATTCCAAAGTACTTTTTGTTATTGTCTTTCAAAGGGAGAAAAAAGCAGAATTCGGTTTGTTTTGCAAATCTGAAGCCCAGAGAGGTCCCTGACTTGTCTGCAGTCACGTGGAATGTTGCCTGAGTAAGAAATTCCCCTCTGCCCTCAAGTCCAATGAATGTCCCTCCACCAGCCACTCACAGCCCAGCCCCTTTGCAGTGGGCCCACTGCACAATGCCTGTTACTTGCTTCTATTCAGAAAAGTGCCTCTGAGGATGTTTATAATAGAGGCTATTCAAATTAATTATTATTTATTAAGTGTCTTGGCCTTTTGGCCGTCTCTGCTTCGTAGACACAGGTAGGAGCCTTCCCTTCCTATCTCCCCCACCTGCTCTCTCACACCCCTCCTCCCTGAGCCAGGCTGATACACGCCATCGCCACATTCTCAGCTTTATCTCAGAGGCAGTTTCATTTGCTCTCTGCCCCTGTTAAGCACGCTGCTCCGCTCTGGTTCCTCCGCCCATTTCAATAGGAAAAGCAGAGCAGATATCCCTACAGAACACTGTCAGCACCTCGTAAGGCCTGCAGCCTGGAACATAAAATACTTCCGATTTCTCAGTTCTTGCTCAGCCTGAGCGGATTACAAGTAGGGCACTTAAAATCAAAAGCCAGGAGGGACCAGACCATGACTTTGAGTGAGAGGTAGAAGTAGAAGCCATGAGCCAGTTCCAAAAAATGGGGAGTTACAGGGTCAAAGGTCTAAGTGGCCCAGAGAGAGTGTGGGTCTGATCGTGGGAATGCTCCCAGAAGGCAGGAAGTCAGCCCGTGTTTAAAAGATGACTTCGTAGCGGATGGGTTTTGAATAAGCATGATGTGAAATAAAAGAATAAGACAGAAGTTTGGTTGGACGGTTCAAGTTGTCATCTTATCTGCCCCCAAGAGTGATACAAAGCATTTCTTCCTTCCAACTCTTCCCATTCACTCAGATCTCCTGGGCTTAGGTGGGAGGAGATGGGAAATTTTGTACTTCACAGGGTCCTGGAACCTCAGACCTGAAAGGTACCCAAAGCTACCTCTTCGGCACTCCCCTTCAGCACATTTGAGGACCTAAGTGCATTTTTTTTTTTTTTTGCTTAAACAGAAGAACAAACTAAGAATAAGTCAAATTTGAAAATGGTTGTTTATAAGCCCCCCAATGATTCGCCCTACTGTCTGCCATTCTCAGTCATGCCATGTACCAACTTGTCACCTGAGGATATAAAAGATGGTCCAACTTCTCTGCCATCCACTATTCAGTCAAGGGAGCAAACTCTCCCTACCAAACACCCCTCTCTTTCTTCTTCATCAATCCAAAGAACAAGATTAATGACCCTTGACTTGTACAGAGCACCCAGGTTTAGAAAGCATTTAACATCCTTAATCTTTTCTGTTGGGGCAACTGGCCATGTTTGTCTATTTTCTCTCAACTTGTGACTGGCATTCTGTCCAACCAGATGGAATCACCTCCTATAAAGCTCGAGGCCTCTGTCACTCCCTGTTCTGTTGGGTTAATGGCTTCTCTGCTGTGTTCCCCCAACACTACACTTAAAGTCTGTTCCTGCTTAAGCAACCTGCTGACATTCCCACTAGAAAATTGCAGGCTCCTAAGACTTCAGACTAAGTCAGCTTGCTGCCTCTGAGTATGGATGGGGGGAAAAAACCAACACCTGTCACGTGAGACTTTCATCTTTTCTCCCTACCTTTCCGAACAACCGAAAGGCCTCCCAAATTGGTGAAAGTCACAAATGGTCCTTCCAGGATCTGTTCCATTCTCTGAAAAGAATAACTACGGATGGGAGATGACAAGTCAGGAACCATAGTCTTTCTAGAACCTCCTCAAGTGTCTGCAGAGGCCTGGCAGGGCTAGGAGTGGTGTGAGCAGAGCAGGCAGCACACACAGTGGTGGAGAGTGTGGCAAACTCATAGACGCACGCCCACCTCCCACATCTGCTCCGTCCCAGCCAACTGCCGAATCGAAATGCAGGTCCAGAGTGTCCAGATCTTTAGATATTTCATGAGGCTCCCCCAAAAGTCTGGATACCTTAATGTGAAATCTCCCCATTTGTAAATGTTGGCAACTAATTAAAAACATTTCAAAATAGCCTGAGGGCCAAGGCAAACTTGTCCAGAAGCCAGAGGCGGGACTTCTGTGATAGGCTGAGAGCTATTTGAAGTCCCTAAGACAGTCAGGGTGCACAAAGGAAGAAAGAGAACCCCCGCCAGCCCCCTGGCTTCAAATGGGAGTTTAACAACCTGCGCAGAGGAAAGGTCGGTCCCTGGGGAAGCATTGGGCACTCAACCAGCACTGGTTGGCCCAAGCCTTTTGGGTTGACAACTTCTCCGCTTTGTCTGAGAAATAATCTCCCTAGAATAAGTTAGGAGATAGAATTGGAAGACCTTTTTAATGAGCGTACCAGTATGAATAGATAAATATTAAGTACCTGTGTTTCCATTTCAGAGTAAGAAGGCATGAAAGCAAATGGGATTGAGATTTCAGGCCCCAGTTTTTCCAGGAAGGAGAGAAGAACTAGAGGAAATTGATAAGCCACGGGCTGTGACATGGGTGATAGTGAAGCAAGTGTCAGAAAAGGTAAAATTGCCAGCATAGGTCCCAGGGGGAGATGGAGTGGGTCCTGCAGTTGACACTGTAACAGCCACCTTCTCCAGCCACCACTCAGGGCCAACCAGCCTCAGCTCTTTAAATGAACCAAAATAACGGGGCCTCTGTCTGTCTGTGAGTCTGTCTCCATGGACAAACTCCCCACACCAGTGCCCTGGGAATACAGCTCTGGAGAATCTTGATGGATTCCTAGTACACCATGGGGTGAGGCCTTGTGCACTGAGCTGAAAAATCATATTTGTTCATTTACGACTATTAATGAAAAGCCCTGCCACCCAGCCAAGGGCTCCAGGTGATTTTAACATTCCCCCAACATCCTCAGCTTGGGGGTAAGGGGAGTTGCCCAAATACAGAGTAAGTGCACAGCAAGCAGACTGGGGAGTGGGCCTTCATGCCCCGGGTTTGCAGAAATGATCCTGCCTCCTGGGAGCCCAGACAATGCCGCGCATTCACTGCCATCCGAGGAGCTCCAGCGCTGTGCTGAGGAGCAGAGGGGGAAGAAAGGAGACTTGAATTGAGAATAAATTGGTATTCACGAAATGGCACTTCTGAATTTACTGCGGCCTCCACCTTTGGAGGGAATTGCCAAGGTGCTCATAAAAGGAGAGGTGATGAATATTCAGGATGTCTTTTGAATCCATTAGGCAGCCGGGGATGAGGTCTCCATATGTAAGCCTTCTGGTTCTTTCCTTAGGCTTTTAAGAAGACTGCCAAAATGGCCGTCTGCAGGGAAAAAAAGGGACCCTGGGCTTGCCAGTGGGGAGAAAGTCTAAACGCCAAAGGTCAAGTCCATGGAAATAAACCTGGTTTAGGAGTTTTTGTGAAGGAAGAGATCTATAAATTTCGGGTTTCTGGACGACAAATGAGAGTGTGTGTCTCTTTGTAGGAACACAGATGAAAATGGAGCCGCAGCCTATCCGTCGTGCTGTCAGCCTTTGTTCCCCAGGACTGGATGTTCTGCAGATCTAATTGTGTCCACCCCACACAGGAAAACCCCAGACAGTCTACACGGGGGCCTCCTGTAGTTTTGTCAGCTGGGCTCACCAGAAGCACAATTGCACACGCATCCCTGTGTGCTCCCTGGTCTGCTTCCTTAAGTCCTGAGTGCTTGCTCTTACACAAAGAGGAATTGTGGGTTCTTTGTGCTGAAAAACAGTTAGAGAAATCCTTTAGCAAAGACCATCTACTCCTGAGAGTACTAATAGTTCAATTCATCTTTAGGAAAAAGGAACGTTTGAAAAGGGGGTGTTGCAAGTTGCTTGTTTCCTTGCCTTTACAACAAAGGACTAGAGTCAGATTCAAAGCTACAAGCATTCATGAAGGCTGTCTGTGCACCTTGGCCAGGGGGTGGGACGAAGCACCCCTTTTGTCCTTCAGGAGTTGATGCTTTAGCAAGGGAGACAGACACAGAAGTATACCTTTACTGCAGTGCCAAAGCAGCTACGCTAAGATGCAATGTCAACTCAGATGAGAGAGCAGCTCCTTTTGATATGAGGGTCCCACCCCTCACTACCAAAGTGGAGAGAGCATAGGACACTTTGGAGGTGTCCTGAAGGAGAAGTTCAGCAAGAGAAGAAAAAATGAAAAAGAAGGCATCACAGAGAGAGGGTCTGGCCAGCATCAAAGCTGGGGCGGGTGGGGTGGGGTGTAGGGAGTGCAAGGAGGTAGGAAAGCACCAGGGTGATCTGGTGGGAAAAGCCCCTAATGATTTGGTAGGAAATTCGCCACTGCCCTACAGAAAGCTCATGTGCCCACCCATGTTCTAAATCAGGACCCATACAGTGGAGTCCTGAACCTCCAAAGTCCTTTCCACAAATAACATTCCATGATTTGTATAGTTCTAAGTGACAGGAAAAAGTTGAGCAACCCAAGAAAAGCTTTGTACTTAATGGTCTCTATTCTTCACTGTTTTGCATCCAGAAGTGACATCAGTGGTGGTAGGCAGGCCCCAGGGAAGCTGTCCATCACAGTCGGCCTCACATGACCTCCCAATCGATGGGGGAGGACCAGGGCCAGCCCTGAGGGGGTGGGGTGGCGACTCCAAAGCACCTCCTACACAGACCACCAGGTCAGGGAATGCTCGGGGCGTGAGTGGCAGGTCCTCCTCCTGCCTTGGAACATCAACGTCCACACTGCACAGAATTGCTGTCACTCTCTGTTTCCTCCATTGTTTCTCATCTCTCATGCAATACGAAGAGACTGGGGACAGATATAAATTTAAAACACAGAAATATAAAAGCTACTTCCATGTGAGCCTCTGCCTGGTTTTATTTTATCTGTACAACAACCAAGGCAGGTAGGAATAGAACAGATGGGAAAACTGAGACTTTGAGAGGGGAAGTGACTATGGTCACTCCTGTCCCCAGAGCCAGGCAAGAGTGGGTGCCACCTGGTGTAATTGTCCTTCTGTCCCCAAGTCCACTCAACCTTGCCACCCTTGAAACAATAGCTGAATTAATGGAAAAACTTTCTAGAGAGACACTAATGAACAGCAGCATCTAGTTTACGTTAGACATCATGGAGAAAGAAGGCACGAAGAGAAATAGGGATTTGTGTTATAAATACTGAAACACAGCAGAGTTCATCATGGTAGAGCAGGTTATTAAATAAAGTAGACATGCCGTGACCTAAGAGGTGTTCTGTGGCACATTAAAAGTTCAATATAACATACTAAGCAAATTCCTCAAAGAATAAAGTTCATAAGTTGAACTTTATCAAAATTTGAAATTTTACTGTGCAAAGGCAGTGTTGAGAGTATTAAAAAGAATCACAGAGCTGGGAAAATATTTGCAGACCACATATCTGATAAAAGAGTTGTATCCTGAGTATGTTTGTTCAAAGAAACTCTTATAACTTAAGAAAACAAAAGTGCAAATATCATTAAAAATGAGCACTCTTTCATTGCTAAGGGGGATGCAAAGTGGCAGAGCCTCCTAGGGAAAATGTGGCAGTTTCTTATATAAAGTCAAACACATACTTACCATACATCCCAGCAATCCCAAGTGTAGGCGTCTCCTCAAGTGATTGAAACACTTACCTTCACATAAAAAAATCTGAATTAAAAGTTTATTGCAGCTTTACTCATAATTTCCAAAAATCAGAAGCAATCCAGCGGTCCTCCAACAGGTGAATGGATGAAGTAAACTGTGGTACATCCATACAACTGGACACTACTGCACAAACTATTATTTCACATAATGCCATGAATGAACCTTAAATACATTTCTGACTGAAGCTAGGCAATCCCACAATGCTATGCAAGGATGGAAAAGAGATCAGTGGTTAGTGGGGGTTGTGAGGGGGCAGTGAATACAAAGGAGCACACAGGGAATTTTAGGAAATTTAAGCTGTTCTTTATGGTACTTTGGAGATAGATAAATGACTCTGTGAATTTGTCAGACACCATAAAACTGCATGACAGAAAGACTGAAGTATGTGAAACTTTTGTAAAAATCAGCCAGGATGTTCAGGAGAACGCAGGCCTAATACCGATCATGACAAATAAATTTAACTATTATAAATATGTGACAAAGCTTCAGGGAAAGAGCTAGGGGAAAAGGGAACTCAGCTGAAAACTTTGAAAAACAGTGTTTTGACAGCATACTAAGACTAAAGACAAAAAAAAAAAAAAGAAATGTACATTATCACTCTATTCCAGTTGTCTCCCACCACGGTACGTAAACAACTTTGAAACAACTTCACATGTGCACTAGGATTGAACAACTAAGGAAATACAATGGAGATCATAAGATCTAGGTTTCTCATTGTCAGAGAACAAAGCTATAAATAAACGACCAACAGAAGTCTAGAATAAATCCTGTCGTACTGACTGAATTCAAGTCAAAGACACCAGAATGAACTAATGTTATCTATCAACAAACAGACAGAGAAACACAGAAGTAAACAGAGATGGGTGTGCATGCATGGGCGAGTAGAAATACATACATGTCCTAGCTTCCCTGCTGCAGAGGCGCTACAAGTAGTGACGCTCCAATAGCAATAAGCACACCTACTGCCTAGATCTTGATTTCTAAATATCATTCTCCAATAACCAGAAATCCCTGGAGACAAGCAAGATTAGAGAAAATACAAGATGATTCTGGGGTGTCTTATAATGCAAAATAAAAAAGAAGGAAGTGCAATTTAAAAAAGGAAAATAAAAGGATATACCGTGTTTTTCGGACTATAAGATGCACCTCTCCACTCCAAATTTGGGAGGAAAAGGGGGTTGTGTCTTATAGTCTGAATGTAACTTACCTGGCTTGCTGTGCAGGGGGTGTGGGAGGGGTGTAGTGGTGGAGCAGGATCACAGGTTATTAAATATTTTACCACATTTTTTGCTTCAAAAATTTTTTCCTATTTTCCCCCCTAAAACCTAGGTGCGTCTTACAGTCCTAAAAATACCATAGGTGCCCACCTCAAAGAGCCCCCAGTGAACAAAGCTGGAACAGTCAGAGCCATCAAACAACGACAGTACTTACTGGACTAAAATCTGAAGAATAAAATAAATATCTACAAGTCCACACTGATATAAATAAATTATTAACTGAATAAGTAAATGAAGAAAGTAAAGACAAATCTTTCTGACCCATGAACTCCAACTAATAAAAGTAGAAGGAATAAGAAAAATAAAAAATCACCACTAAAACAAAACAATAATTACAGTAGGTAAGATCCCCTGACTCATGCTACAATTACTGAAAGAAACTTTAAGGAGAAACAAGATGGTGCAGAGCCTCAAAGTATCTCCAAAAATATTTATTAATAACTGTGGTGATTTTAATATACATTCACAAATTCTCTGATACTCCTCCTTTCAAAGAGGAGCTTCATTCCCTTTGAACATAGGCTAGAGTTTTGACTCACTCCTGACAAAGAGAGTAAAAAAGGGACAACCAGGAAATTTGTGGGGCTAACGTCACTAACATCAACAAAAAATATGTATCCTTCGGCATGGTGCAATGAGAATTTTTCACATCTGAAAAATTCTTCCCAAACATCCATAATCCCAGTCTACTCACGAGATACCATCAAGCAAATGCAAAATTAGGGACAATCTATAAAACACTTGACCAAAAGTATCAAAAGTGTCAAGCTTAGTAAAGACAAGAAAAGAACAAGAAGCCATCACACATCGGATGCGTAAAAAAGATATGACAATTAAATGCAACACAGGAGTGTGGACTGGATCTTGGAACAGAAGAAGGACATTATTATAGAAACTGGAGGAACTGGCAAGCCTACAGTCCAACTAACAGTATTACACCAGCGTTAATTTCCAGTTGTGATGAATGCGCCACGGTCATGCAAGATATTTAACAACAAGGGGAGCTGTGTGCAGGGCAGACACACTCTCTTAAATACTATCTTTCCACTTTCTTCTTTTTCTTTCAGAATAAAAAGTTTCTTCTTACATCTAGTATAATATCATTAGCCTCCATTGAGGTTGCTAATCCTCCCTCCACACCATGATAGAACAGAGAGAGAGGGAATGCCTTATAGAAAGAGAACAGAAAAACAAAGAAATGGTGAATAAGTTCAGAAGAGGAAAGAAAAAATGGAGCGTGGTACTACCTCCCACCTTGAACCCCAGCAAAGCACTTGTCCACTAGCTGGCTGGGCCATTGTTTCTCCCATTTTGCTCCTGTCCCATCCAAGTATTAGTTAGGGCACAGGCTAAACTGCTATAACAATAGCACTAAAAAATGTCTAGGTTTAACAGGATTGGAGTCTATTTTTCTCTCATTTTGCAGTTCATAAATAGATAGTCCAGTGTTTATAGTGTGACTCTGCCATCCTCTACGTGGTTCCCATTTCTGAGTTCAAGTTAGCTGCTCCAGCACCCACTGTCATCTAGCCACCCAGAAAAGACAGGGCAGCTCAGGCAAGTTTTCCTCTGCTCATATCCCATTGACTATAAATAGGGGACACTGCCTGATCTAAGTTGCAAGGGAGACTGGGAAATGTAGTCTCTAACTGGGCAGCCATGTGCCCAGTCACTGCTCAGCAATTCTACTAGTACAGAAGGGGGAAATCCATTCTGGTGGAGGTGGAACAGTCTCTACTACTACCCCTAATCCAGAATCCTTTCACCAAATTGTGCCATGCACTGCTAGGGAATTTTCAGTCGGTTAAGGTGATGCCAAAAGCACAGTCTTTGATTTGACAGAAGAAACTTTTATAGAAGACAATATATGGACATCATGGGGCATGGGTGAAGGGAATACCATGACAATTGAATTTATCCAGAGAGAACATTTGAACTACCAAAAGCAGTATCCTAGTGACACAACATTTGGGAAAATGACCTCAGTTCTCCATCCTTTCCATACCTGCAGCCCTTGGCAATGTGACTTTGCATCTCTACATCCAAGAGTCTGTTTTCCCGCCCTGTAAATTTGGACTGCCTTTGTGCCTTGCTTTGTTCAGTAAAATGCAGCTGAGGTGACACGCTTTGAGGTTCACACCTAGGCCCCAGGAAGCCTTGCACACTTTTTACCACCACGTGAACAAGTTCAGGCCAGCCTGCTAAAGGACAGAGACCACATGGAGCCAGAGCAAGTCATGCCAGCTGAGGCCGCCCTAACCCAGCCAGCCCCCGGCTGAACTGGCATCGGACTGCAGAGAGATGAGGGCCCAGCCAAGATCAGCAGAGCCCGACCCAGAACAGCAGAACTGCTCAGCTGACCCACAGACCCAGGAGCTAAATAAATGGTCAGTGTTGAAAGCCACTAAGTTTGGGGGCAGCTTGTTAGGCAGCAGTAGGCGCCGGATAAAACTGGTGGAGCTCAGCTCTGGATGGGCTGATGAAGGAGTCGAGAGGTAGCTCAAGAACGTCAGAGAGCTGCAGAGAGAACCGAGAGTGTGAACCGCAGAAACCAAAGGAGAAGTCTCAAGATGAAGGAAGCGGTCTTCAAGCCAAGAGGAGGCCTAAGACAGAGATTTTTTAGGACAACAGAAATGATCATTGAAACACCATTTGGGTAGTGAACACACAAAAAGAAAGAGCAAATATGAACTTTTCATCAACAACAGAAAACTCAATTCTTCCTTTTGCTTAAACATATATCCCTGAAGTTCCACATAGCTTTCAGGCAGGAGAATTAATTTATAAGCCATCCGAATAAAAGCTACATGACACTCGCATGACCCCAGGCGCCTCGCCTGGAGCGCAGCAAGTCTGAGGCACTGTCGCCCCACCTAAGAGTTGCAGGCTCACTCCTATTAGCCCCTTGGCCCCACCACTTTACTCCGTCTCCTTCCTCCTCTCGTGACCCTCATGGACCTGTCCTTCTGGCCTATTCGCTCTCTCTTTTCCTTCCTTCTTTTTCTTTTTTTTCTATCTCTGAGCCACATATTGGTCCATCTCCCTCACCCAGCCTACCATGGATTCCTCAGTTTCTAGGTACAAAATATTTAAAGAGCCAGGTCTCTCCTTATCCACATCACTGAGATGTGGCTTGAGTTCCCAACAGTCCCAAAGCCTGGCTATCACCCCTCAGGCCCCCAGAGAGAGAGTTACAAAGTCAGGGAAGCTGGCCTGCTGCTCTGCTGAGTGTAAGGCCCCTCTGTGGCCAGAGTCCATCCAGATGCTAGGTGCTACAGAGGGACTCCAGCTGACCCTGTGTTTCAGGCAAGGTGAGCCCTAGGCATGGGGTGGTTTCTTATCCAGCACTAGCCCCCTGATGAGACCAGAGAAGATCCACCAGCTTAGACTGGGCATGAAACCTCCTTGTGGAGACAGTGACACGTGCTGGGGAAGAGAGACAGCCTTTGGAGCCAGCCCTGGATTTAAGCCACAGCCTTGTCATGTATAGCAGTGTGGCCTGGGACTTAACCTCTTGAAACTGTAGGTCCCTTAGCTATAAAGTCAACCTTGAAAAGTGGATGTGAGCATTAAATGAGGTTAGATCAGCTAGAGCATCAGTTTACTGTAGGAGTGAGAAATTAGGTTGGGAAACCCTAACATTGCCTAGCAGGTCAGGGCCCCAGTGAAGGCTAGCTTTTGTCATCCACATCTCGATCCTCAGCACCTTGCCCCACCGGCTAGAATCTCTGTTACTTCAGGTTAGGACTCCCCATGCCTGGAACCCACCAGTTTACCACCTGTTCTGCCCGTTGGACTTAATTTCCTCCAATCATCTCCTTCCCCACCCAGGGAGCTGAGGTCGGCCCCACCTACTGGAGTTCCACGGGTCAGGTCTGCATGTGTCTTAATGAGGCAATTGGTTCCTCAAACTGATTCTCTCAATAAATGAAGTAAAATCACAATAACGATCAGGGGGAAATGCAAAGAAGATATGGCATGGTGACAAGCACATTCAAGGCAATGAGTATGTGGCAATTGCTTTTCTCATCAAATTCTCTGATTTTGAAACTTTCCTGGAAGGGGCCTGGTATTATTGGGCATTATTACAGGACAGAGACTTATTCAGCCAGTCACATGGGGATTCACGTAGGACTGGCACCAATGAGGAAGGTTATGTCATTCCTGGGAACTGAGGGAAGGAGAAGGGAGGAGCTCAGAGTGAGGACAGGAGTGGAATGAGGGGTATTTCAAACACCTATCAATGAGTTGTAGTGCGTTTTCTTTTTAATATTTATTGAATGTATTGGGGCGATGTTGGTTAACAAAATTATATAGGTTTCAGGGGTATAATTCTAGAATGCATCATCTGTATATTGTATTGTATGTTCACCACTCCAAGCCAAGTCTCTGTCCGTTACCACTAATCTTCCCTTTACCCTCTCCTACCTCCCCCATCCCCCTTTCCCTCTGGTAGTCACCATGCTGTTGTCTGTGTCTATGAGTCTGTTTGTTTGTTTGTTTGTTTGTTTGTTTGCTTAGTCCCTCACCTTTTCACCCAGCTTCCCAGTCCTTCTCCCCTCTAACTCGTGGTGCTTTTAACAGCCTAAACTTACACTGAATGAGGGCTTACCAGTAACCAATTATTCCATAAGCTCTGCAGTAACATTTAAGTTCTATCTAAATCCTAATTGCCTAGACATCTGCAAAGCCGGGTTACAGGGAGATGAGGATAAAATACACACACATATAAAAGATGTCATAACAGATCACTGTTCTTGCCAAACATTCCCAACGTAGTTTGTAAACCTGTTATGGATTTGCTGATGTGACAGGGTGCAAAGGGAACGCACACAGACGCACTGCTGCTGTGCACTGGCCAGCCCTACACGGGGGGGGGTCCCTGCACCATGACCCAAGTTGTCTGACCACACCCCTGCTCACCCCGCCAGGGATGCAGCCCCACCTACCCTGCACTGCCCCCTGAGGAGGGCCACTTCTAGCCCCCCAACAATGAGATACTTCTCTGTTCATTCTCTCAGGGATGCAGTGAGCCCAAGAACACACTGAGGCCCAAGGCTTTTGAGTTGGAGCCACCTGCACCTTCCCTGAGGAGCTGGTCCCTCTCTGCCCACCTCTGAGCAACAATCCCCTGCCCCCACCCTCCACCAGATTCCCTGCACAGCCCATAGATTACCACCCTCACCAGATCCTGATGGGGCCTGCAGAACTGGCCTCTCTCTCCCTTTCTCTCTCAGTCTCTAGATAGAGATGGATGAATGGATGGATAGATGGATCTGCATTCACATCATATTTAGTCTGGGAAAAAAAAATGTGTGCTGTCTTCTACTTTCCTTCAGGATAGAGCCCACACTGCTTAGCTCTCATCCAAGGCCCCTCCCTCAGTCTGTCTCTGTGGGCTGGTCCCTTCCCCAGACTCTGTGTGAGCCCACATGACCTTCATTCTCTGCTCAGAGGCATCCTCCAAGTTGAAATCTCATCTCCCTTCCCAGCCAGGACCAAGGTGACACAGGTCCCCTTCCCACCTCCAGGTTCTCTTTCTCGTCCAGAAACATAACCAGGGACAATGTCATACACCTGGTCATTGACTGAGCCGCTCATTCGGCACACATCCACTGGGCACATCTAGAGCCTGAGCCCAGCTCTGTGGTAGGGGCAAGTGGCCCTCGTGTGCTCAGAATCACATGGGTTTAGCTCTCTAAACCACACAGCACAACCACATCACAATGTCATAGCATAGCAGTCTTGTAGCAATGACAGTGGCAGCAACAGGGGGTTTCTGAGACACATCACAGCCCCCAGAGATAAGGTCGCCAGCATGAGGGAGTGTGGACTTCATCTCTTGAAAGTTCACTCTCCTAACACACAGCTTCCTCCTCTTCATCCTGTTGTAAGAATGTCCCTGGTCCGCCGGCCTCATGAACGGAACACTAACTGGTACGAGAAAACCAGCTCGGAAACCCTGTGCCTCCGAGCGGCCGGCTGCTTCGTCCAGACCTGGTGAGTCAGGGCTGGTCAGGCTGTTGTCAAAGGTGGGACAAGGTTACCTGCCTGCCCACAGCATTCAGCACCTGGGTGGTGTGGCGACACAGACCCTTCACAAACAGGAGGGGCACAGCAGCCCCCACAGAAGACCTCTCCAGAGGCAGGCTGAGTGAGGAGGACTGAGCGCCTGGGGCAGCCTGGGGCTGGTGTGTTGGAAATTTCCCAGCGTTTCACTTCATTTCATTTCTGTTTTATGATACACTATGGTGCTTACTGGGAAGTTAAGTAAAGCTAAACTATGTTTCACTATTTGCGCCCAGCACTCACATCCTAAGGCAGGGGTCAGAGATGTAGGGAAACAAATTAATTGTCACCTGCAATTTCAGGGCCTGTGTGCTCGGATTGGGGTGCAGCCAGTGGGAGAGATCCCTCTGGAAGGTTTTGCCAAACTCCGAACACACCTACAAAAATCTGGCCAGGACCCATGTACCTGCCCCCCGCCGCTGTCACCACCACCACCCTCCGCCCTGTGTCTTCCACACTTTCCCTGACCGGCTTGTGGATTTAAGTAGGGGATCTTTGATTTTAATTTTCACTTCATTCCACACAGAAAAATGTGGGGGAAGAGATCCCTAATAGTGATTACTGCTGGAAGTTGCTTTAAAACTCTTTCACGTACTTAATCTATTTAATAGTCTCCAAGGCCCAGTGAGGTAGGTAGTGCCCTCCTCCTTGCCACCGTTCTCCAAGTCAGTGATTCCCAAGTGACCCTTGACTTGTTCAGGGCTTTGTCCTATAGGAGGTAATAGTGAAGAGAGTTTTTCCCTGCCCAGTGTGGCTCAGTGGGTAGGCCATTGTCCTGCAAAACAAAACGTTGCTGGTTCGATTCCCATGCAAGGCACATGCCTGGGATGCAAGTTCATTCCCTGGCCAGGGTGCCAACAAGAAGGTAACCGATCGATGTTTCTCTCTCACATTAGTGTTTCTCTCCCTCCCTTCCCCCCTTTCTAAAAATAAATGGATAAAATCTTTTACAAAAAAGAGAGAGTTTCAAGTTCAGGGCTCCCCCACAAAGGAGTCCACGTGAACACGTGTTCCAGGCTCCGCCAAGCTCAGGGGCCTGTGGGTATTACAGTAGAGGCCACCACTCACACCGCACACCCACGCATATCCCTGTGCCTAGCCAAAGCATCCCACTCTCTTTTAGAGAAATAAAACCTGCCCTCTCCCCACATACCCACAGGCCCACACACATTTTCCAGTTGGCCCTTGGCAATGGGGAAGCACCTAGGACCTAGGTCTGTGTTAGGGCGTTACATGCTGAGGACCTAGGAACCCACAAAAAGCACATCTTGACATTTCAAAGAGAACCTCTCCAACGCAGTCCCCTGAAGCGAATTCTAATCTTCCTGCTACTCCCTTGCTCTACTTTAAATAGAAATGGCTCCTCATCCCACATACCAGGTCCCAGCCTGGTGGGAGACACAACTGGAGAAAAACTTCCGCGGTGTTTCCCAGCTGCACAAAATCAAAAACACATGAGAAGCACCAGAGAGCCTTAGCTTGCCTGACATTTTCAAAGTTCTATCAAAATTATTCATCAGGGTTTCCTCTGACCCAACTTTTCACCAAAATCCCTAAAGTTCCTCATTCTGGTCGCATCCACACCTCCTCCCCGGCCCCACCTCCTCCTTCCTCGGTCTCCCTTCACTCGCCTGCAACACTGCAGTTCATCGTTTGTTTCACAGTCTAATCTAAAATATGAGTGCGACCACACTGTTCGCCACGCAGAGGCCAAAGGGTTATATGATATCGAAGATACCTGGGCATCTAATTACATCAGTACCGTGGCTGTCCCCCGCTCAGGCATGTCTACTATTGCTAAGTCTCGTTCAAGTCACACCGCTGCCTTTCCTGGCTTGCTGGAACCTCAAGAAAGCCTCTTGCCCTCTTTCTAAATGTCAACGAAAGGAACATGATAAATACCTCACGGAGTTTTGGAGGAGGAAAAATAAAATGACATAGGAAAAAGTGTTTTCAACACAGTAAGAGCTGTAAGACATTTTTTAAAGACTCATTATTCTATTGATTCAACAAAACAGTGATATCAATAGTACTTGCCGCCCACAACTACCGCGAAGATTGAGTGCGGTCTGACGGGGAAGGTGCTCGGCTGACACCAGCCCCAGTGGGGCTCAGACACAGCAGTTGGCAGCAGCCCGGTGTTCAGATCCCACGTGATAGGTGCGCAGGTGTGGCCAGCCCCACTGTATAGGTGAGGAACCTGGGGTTTGAGAGGTCAAGGAGACTGGGAGCACGCTGGTACCTTTGACCTTTCATGCCCCCTTGGACCATATGGCTAGTTGGTCGTGGCTGGTGGATAACTTTAGCATGTTTTTCTATTTTGAAAGGGTTTAAGTGAGACTAAGTAAGGATCCATAGAGGAATTTACCAGCCCTACTATCTGGGTTATTTTCTCAGCAGCTGCAATCCAATGAGGTATTGATGAGAAGAGCAAAATTAAATAGAAGGAGTCCAGGAGGGAGACCCTGGCTTTTACTTGTAATCCTCACTTACTTTGAATCCTTCTTTATAAATAAAGGGGACAAGGGTGATGAAGTTTAGTGGCAAACTCTAAAACTCCAGACTTCCACTACAGAGATACCAGATAAGTCACTTTCAAAGCTTTCGAAACCTCCCAATCCTTTCATGGTTTGGACCCCCTGAGGGGCTGGTCCTAGCTCTTGGGTGGCAGAGAAGACCAACAGAAATGCCCTGAAGACTCCAACCAGTTCTGTGAACACAATCTTACTGCAGGGTGTGGAGTTTCCCCTCGTAAGAACAAGACTTCCCAGGAAAGCCTTTTACCCATCCAGCTTTGGTTTGTCTGAAAAGAAGGGGGTGGGGAATAAATAATCAAGACTTCAGCCAAGAACACCAGTCGGGGGAATTAAAGAGCTGGGCGCACAATCATTTTAAGTCACATCGGAGGGGGTTTAAACAGCCTGTACCGGCAGAAAAGAACGGGGAAACCTGCAGTACACTAATTTCATTGGTACCCCATTTATCAGCGATTACTGACTCCATTAAAGGCTGAGTTTACGGCAGAAAGAGAAGCAGAGCCTAAAATATGTCCCAGCAGATGGACAGAGAGTGTTGGTGATGCAGTATTTCAAAGGCATGTGCTGTGTTGTTATCATTGAACGTGGAGTCAGAGAGGCAGCCTCAGAGCAGCGGCCCCAGGGCCAGCCAATGATTTACTTGACCCTGGACGGGCAGAGCTGACAGCAGAAACCTCATTAATTCCTCCGGTCACTCTGGAGACATTAATTTGGTTTGGACTCATGACGAGAGGAGATTTTCCAGACATACACTAGGAATTATGAAATCTCCGTGGCCGGAGAAAGTATGTCCAAATCACTTTTTGCATAAATCAAGCTGACTTTCTGAAGAAGGATAATATGCTTAATCAAGGGAGTTATAGAACTTCTTGTGCTTATTAGACAGAAAATAGAGCAGTATTTTATTTGGTTATCAGTTCTGGGAGAGGGAATTTCACCCCCCTCTCTGAAGTTTTCTCCTGCCAGCGTGGAAGGGATGCTCTGCCAGAGCTGGAGGAAATGAAGCGTGTAAATAATTTGTTCACACGAAAACAGCTTGGCTTCGTGTTCCTCTTTCTACTTTCAAGTGGGCACATGGGTCGTGTGGGCATCTCCTCCAAGTCCCAAGCAATATGCCAGCTCACTCCCCTCCCTTGCCTGCCTTCCCCCTCTATCTATAACTTTCTAGACAGTGGACACACCCCCTATAAATAACAATCACCAGGGACTGGTGGCTTTATTCTGTGTTTTGGTGGCCTGGGCCAAAATTAAGAAGTCTGGGATGGAGGCAACTTGGACTGAAATACAAAGCAGTCAGCTGGGTTATTTATATCAGTGAACCACCTCATTTTAGGGACCCAGACAGATCCAGTTATTGGAAATAGTCAAAAGAGAGAGAGAGGCGGAGGCTTCTCTCTTAAAACACTGCTAGGCAATGCACTTCTCCCCGAGTGGCAAGCGCCTGCTGCGTAAGCTGAGCCCCTTCCCTGGTGCTATCTGCCCTCGTAGACGGTGCATTCGTCATGTTTAAAGCGAGGTTATCTCTAGCTGAAGAGAACATGCATTAGTCCGTTTTACTCATTCAACACTGAACACTCCCTATCAACAACCGTCTGCTTAAAGGGGACTCAGAGAGCAGGAATTAATCACAGGAAGAGACAACTTAAGGGAGTTGGGCTATAAAATGGAATTCATTAGTAAGCCATAAAGTATGACTGCTCCAGCCAGGCTTTGCCTTAGACTCTGCTCCCTGCGTCCCGGGGCTGCGCCAGCTGGCTCACCTGACAACCTAAAGCCGTCCCCGCTCTCTGGACCCAGCCCCCAGCCTTTTCTCACCAGCGACAGAGAGGACAGAGCTCGCCGGTGGGGGCAGGAACGTGAGATGTCTCGCCGCACCAGCTCCGGGATGAACATGGAGTTGGAGCCTAGGAGAGTCCAAATGGGACAGTAACCCTGAACTTCGAAGTCCACCTGCCGGCTTGGGACTGCATAAGCTTTACTTCTAGGGGACCGTCACACCTGAGGCGGAAAAACATCCTGGTTATAAACCAGGGGTTCTGGATCGTGCACACCTGGGTTCCCCAGGTCTGGCCCATCTCAGCTGGGTGACCTTGAGCAAGTCACTTAAGCCTGAATGTCCTCAAGAGTCACGTGGAGGAACGATAGCACCCGGCACCCGAGTGAGATGAAGGAGCCATCACGGCTGCTCCTTGATGCGCTCGGCACCCTGAACAGACGTTGTTGCTCTTGGTGCTGCTACGTTTTTGCTTATTTCCTTTCAATAGTAAAAAAAGAACAATTTTCCTGTCTATGCCCTTTCACTTCAATTTGATTAAAAATACATGGGGTTCTTTTGCATATTCAGTCCTCTCTCCTGATTCTCACCAGCAGACACGTTCACCAGGACCCAACATCGGACCTATTGGGTTTTTTTTTTTTTTTTTTGACTGGCATACAGACTGAAAGAGCTGCTATGAAAAAAAATGCCAAGAAAACACTCAAGTTTTTCTGACCTGGACACCAGCCCACAGTGTCCACAGCGTTATGGATGAGACAAAATAAATTCACATGGACTACTGAGCCCTGTGGAGGAAAGGGGACAGTGTGAATTCTCTCTCAAGGGGAGAGCAAGCCTCAGAGCTCCTCCGCCACCCTCTCAAGAGGAGAGCACCCCCACCCTTGCCTTGACCAGCTTTTATTGGATCAATTTGCATAGGAATACAGGGTGTATACATAAAGCTCATTAATCATTATCAGGCAGTAAGGATCAAACGATACCATACGAAGAACTCTAAAGGCCTATTCTGAGTCAGGGTCAGATAGCTAAATGGCCATAAAACTTTGGGGAACAAACTCACTTCCTGCTTGGACCCTTATCATTTAATTGAGAGCATTCTAAGCAAAGCAGATTTCACAGGATTTTGCATATTCTTTCTTAGGCCTGATAGCCCTAGGGAGCCCACCCTTTCCAGCACAGGGCTACACCCGCGACCGGCATTGTTTCAGGCTTAAGTCAGGCAGGGGAAGTAAGGCAGCCAGGAGATTAGGAGATTTCTCTAAAACAGAATGAGGACTCAGGCTATGTCAAAGCCAAGGGGCAAGGGTCCATCACCCCTTTTCTGTAGCCCCCAAGTCCTTCCCTGGAGGCCCCCTGATCCTGCCTGTCTTAAGTCATCCCTCCCTTGAAGAATCTTACCTGTCATTGGCTAACCGATCAAGCATTGGGGGTCAGGCAAGGTGAAGTAAAAGGAGCAGAGGCAGCAATGCTGCCAGGGAGATAAGCTTTGTCTCCTTCATGGCTTATGGTCGGAAGGTCTCTCACTCAGCCTTACCCATGGGGGGGTTACAGCTCCTGAAACCAGGGAAAGCCATTCCCAACATTTTTCACCCTTTAATCTCCTATTTGGAGGATATTTCAAATCCTTTCAGAATAAAGCAAAGCATGGAGGAAGGCAGTATGGCAGAATTTCCTCTGTCTTGATTTCTTCCTTTAGTAGCCTCAAATCATTATTCAATGCTTTAGTCCTTGTAACTTTGTCACAGAAAATATCCATCATTCCCCCATATCTTTTACATTACGTTTATTGTGGGTTTCCTGATTATAAAAGTAGTGGTTAGTCAGAGTACAAAAGAAATGGGGAAATATATCAAAGTACAAAAAAAAACCACCCTACTATTTGGAAAAAAAAAACAAAACAGAAAATAGCAAGTCTTGGTGAGGGTGTGGAGAAAAGGGAAACTTCATGCATTGTTGGAGGGAATATAAAATGGTGCAACTGCTTTGGAAAATAGTATGAGGGTTCCTCAAAAAATTAAAAATAAAGCTATCATATAATCCAGCAATCCCACTTCTGGGTACCTACCAAAAACAATTAAAAACAGGATCTGCCAGAGATACTGGCATACTCAGGCACTCATGTTCATTGCAGCATTATGCACAAAGGCCAAGAGCTGGAAGCAACTCCAGTGTCAGTCAGTCAATGAATGGATAACAAAATGTGTTATATGTGTGCAATGGAGTGTTGTCCAGCTTTTAAAAAGAAGGAAGTCATGTCTCATGCTACAACACAGATGAAGCTTGAGGATGTTAGTCTGTGAAATATAGCAGTCCCCAAAAGTCACTTACGGGAGGTACCCAGAATAGTCAGATTCAGGGAGATATGCAGTAGAATGGGGGTCGCCAGGGGCTGGAGGAAAGTGAGCATGAGGCTGTAGTTGGTTGATGGCTGTGGAGTGTCGGTCTTACAAGATGAAAAAGTTCTGGAGCTTGGTTCTGTGAGTACAGCAAGTCCTTGATGCCGTCGATAGGTTCTCTGACTCTAATCAAATCTATCAGTGTATAACCAAACTAGTTTTACCATAGGCCAATTGATACAAACAAAGCCAAAGTTCCTACAGCATCTCAATGAAATGATGTTGAACAGAATGGCATTGTTTGAGGGCATGCTGTATACTGTATACTAAACACTGAACTGTACGCTTAAAATAGAGCGTACAGACGGTGTGGTGTGGACTTGTGCGCCTAAAACTCGTGAAATTTTGTTAACCATTGTCACCCCAATACATTAAAGGGAAAAAGTTAACAAGGTAAATTTTATGTTTTGTGTTGTTAAGTAACTACAAAGAAACAAAACATCCATAATTCATCATGTATATATAATAAATCTGTGAATATTTTGATGTTTCAGTTAAAATATATTTAACTGGCATGTTATTAAATTTCCTATGCCACCACATATTCCTCTATCACCCCATTTTAATGACTGAATAGTATTCCATTATTTAAATGAGCCCCTATTGTATTACATTCAGATTACTTCCAGTGTGTCGCTACTACAAATGAATCATGATAAACCCCATTTTTACATTATTTTTAAATTTCATCTTGTATTTCTTATATCTTCACTTTCTCAGGGATCTGAGCTCATTTTAGTGCATAGTAGCCATATTTTTGCTTCTAAACCTCTTTGGTTCTGAGAGCTCCTATGCTGGGATTCCAGGAGTAAAACTCCCAGTTTGAAAACAGTCATGAATTCAGCATAAGCTTCCTCACACCAGGTCTCCCATAATTCTTCCTTTCCCCCAAGAACATCTGTAAAGAGAACATAAACAGGCAGACGTGACTGGCGCCAGTCGGCGGAAGACCCACTGTCCCTCCTGCACCCAGGATCGAACTGCAGACCATCTGGACCCATAGCACATCCTCAAGCCCTGTCCTATAGTGTAGAGTTATTTACTGAGACTTTGCTCCCCTTGTCAAGTAACTGACAGCATTGATTTAGGGTGAGTATCATCACTCCCAAGTTATCAGTGAGAAAACTGAGGCCCAGAGAGGTTAAGCAACTTGCCCAGAGTCACACAGCTAACTGGCTGAATTGAGGTTTAAACCCAAGCTACCTGTGCATTCCCACGTGATGTTGCCATGTTGAAGGTCATAGTTGATCATGGAGTGCTAGGGACAAAGGAACGCCTGACTTGTAGGATATCTCTGACTCTCAGTTTTCTTTCTCCAGAAGGAGGCCAAGGCTACTTCCCCAGGGGGATATGGGACGAGTGTCAGAGAAGGCTTTCCTATAGCCTGGGCCACTCCTCTCTCCTCCCCAGGCTGGACTAACCCGAATAACTGACAAAGGAAGAGTAAGAGGAATATTTGTAAAGGAAGTTAAATATTTGCAATTAGGGACGCTCTATTTTAGGAAGACTTGGAGCTGCAGATGATATTCCCACATGGCTGTTGCACATGTTTATTCAGGAAAAGATTAACAAGAAGCCTCTATTATCACGGAACAACTGTCTTGTGCTATGTTCCTGGGAACGAGACACAGCGCTCCTAGAGGGCTTACTCTCTGCTGTCATCTGTGGCCCGTCTCAAAGGGTTTGTTCTCAGTTCTTCTCCTGCAAGGGCTGCGTCTGTAACCCGAGTCCTGACGAGATGACTCATGGGGGCCATGTTAACTTTTATCTTCATCTGTTTTTAACAGTAACGAGGCCAGAGTGATTCTGGGAGCAGCCCATGAGTCAAATGTGCAATTGGTCTGTGCTGGAAACCCTGGCCATTATTATTGGTCCGCTGTGGCTGCATTATTGTTCCACGAGCTGGCGTGGTGCTGTGTGAGGTATCTGGTCAGGCAATGAGGGGTGCGTTGGTTTCTTTTATGTCAGTTGGTTCACATCAGAGTCCTGCCAAAATCTATCCCTGAATTCCTCGTCCTCACCCAGCTGCAGCTGCTGTGATGAAGACAAATCCTGGAAGACAGAAAACCAGCCATTCAGCCCTGGCCGATGTGGCTCAGTGGACTGAACGTGGGCCTGCAAACCAAAGGGTCGCCAGTTCGATTCCCAGTCAGGGCACATGCCTGCAGGGCCAGGTCCCCAGTAGGGGACACTTAAGAGGCAACCACACATTGATGGTTTTCTCTCTTTCCCCCTACTTTCCCCTCTCTAAAAATAAATAAAATCTTAAAAAAAAGAGAGAGAGAAAATCCGCCATTCGCAAGGGTCTTTCTTTACTATTGCTGAGTTTTACATGGTTCCTAGCCTTCATCTGGAGGCTATACAAGACCTAGGGCTTTAATTTTTTGAAGGCAGGAAGAAGATGCAAACTATTAATTCTCTAATTATTACATCTGTGTGGGACAACTCCAGACTCCAAGTCCCCACTCTCACAGGCCACGCCCCTATTCAGGGCAAAATATTCACCACATTTCCTCCTGCATTAATCAGTGCTCAGAGCTACACAGCTGAGCCCAAAAGTCCCTCCCCACTCTGTCCCTCTTCATGACTCTCAGAAGTCACTTCTGCTGAATATTCATTTCTGAATCCGCCTCCTTCTAGTTTTTAAATCTCTGTTTTCATTCCAACAGGGTCTGTCTCCCCACAGGCCTGCTGTCCTGAGTCCCCCAATCCTGTTGAACTTGAAATGTTAAAACATGACAATCCACTGATCCCTCAGATCCCCAGCATTGTGACCCAGAATAGCCATGAGGGAGAGAGGAAGGCAGAAGGACCCACAGCCAGGAAGCTGGCACTTGGCATTACAGAAGAAGCAAGTCATGAGGAAAGCAAAATCAAAGCCGACATATTCTGCAGAAGAGCACATGTTGTTTACAGACGACAGCGGGCAGGAAGGGAGGTAGATGTGGGCCGAGGGAAGCATAAACAACGACTAAAAATGCAAAGGACCAACCACACCAGGCCTCCCTTATCACACCGAGTTGGAGTTGGTTAATCCTGGGTCTCAAAGGATTCAACCCCTTGCTCAGTTGTCTTAGCAAATATTCCCCCTGCATCACTTTAAAGTTATTCTTAGAGATGGATAGTAAAATTATAGACATGTACCAGAATGATAAAGTCCTATGGTTCATCAGAATAACGGTTACTTCTGGGGAGAAAGGGGGATGGATGGACACAAGGCAATTTCAATGTGCTCATCACTGTGTATGTTAGCGTGTCAAACTCACTGTCACCGGGAGCCACATAAGCCTCTCAGTTGCCTTCAAAAAGCTGAATGTAATTTCAACTCCTTAACAGTTAAGGAGTAGTTACATGTATATGGTCCTAAAATTATTTTGGCCCTTTGAAGGCAACAGTGAGGCTGATGTGGCCCCCAGTGACAATGAGTTTGACACCCCTGATGTATGTCTTAAGCTGGTGATAAGTATATCAATATTATCATTTTCCCTGATCCCTTTTTAAACATCCAAAAGATTTCACAAGAGCTTCAGAAGTCTACAATAAGTAAAAGAAACTCACCACCAAAGCCCAGGACATGAAACCTCCACCAAGGAGCCCCAGGGCATGCAACCTGTAGGCACAAAGGACCCCACATGCAGAAGGGTCCCATGCTTGCTTTAATGTTCCATTGTTGCTGTCCTAAAATTCTTTGTAAATTTTAATAAGGAGCCCATGTTTTCACTTTCCACCAGGCCCTGCAATCACAGTCCTGTATCCGGTCCTGGGCAGTACTCACTGGGTCTGGAGAAGGTCTGGGTTCTGCTTTAAGTTACGCACATGGGCACGCAAGGCTAGGAAACAGGAGGACACTCTTGTCACCCTCCCTTTGCAAGTGGTAGATCTCATCCTCCACCTGGCTTGGTAGAAACAGCCTCCAAATATCTCATCTTCTCTCTCTTTCTCTCATCTTCTTCATCTTCCCCTATCTTCTCCTCAAAAACCAAAGACAAGATGCAGAGAGGGGAAGGATGGTCAGGGTTGGGTGGAAATTCTCAGGAATGGTGAGAGGAAGTGGTTCCAGACTTGCCCCAACCCGACTCTTTGCACCAAAGGAGAGGGAAGTGGCTTCTACTTACCTCTACTCCTTACCAGAAATCACTCATTTTTAAAATTTTACTTGGGTTGAATGCACCAGGTAAGGACAAAAGAGCTCTCCTCTCCAGTTATTACTAAAGCATGCTTTTGCTCAGACAATGACTACTGAGCTCCTGTCATGTGCAGGCACTATGCTGGGCCATGAAGGACACAGAGAGGGAAAGCCAGTGGCCCCAGCCTGCAAGTGTTTACAGTATTGGAAAGAGAGAGGCAAACAACCCATATAATGCAGGGTGGCCACTGCTCTCCTGGAGGTGAGGGCCAAGCACTATAGAAGCGGAGGAGGAAAGCCAGCATCTACCTGGCTGGGAGGCAGCATCAGAGAAGGTATCGTGAAGGAATGGAGTGGAGAAAAGCCTTCTGGGCAGCAGAGAGACAGTGTGCGTACGAAACGTGTAAGAGTGAATGGTGTATTTATGTTGAGGACAGCTGTTTGTCCATTCATTCATTCTTCACAAATCAAGTGCAAGGCAGTGGGCTTAAAAATAAATTCAAGGAGGATAATGGTAGAAAAGTTTGGAAAGCTAGAAAGAGGCCAGACCATGAAAAAAGGGTTCGATTTTATTTTGTCAGAAGAGGCATCATTGTTGCAGAATTGGAGCAGGGAAAGCAACATGGTGAGATTCGTTAGCTGGAAAGAAAACTCCAGCTTTGGGAGATCATTTCAGGGCAGGTGAGTAGAAGCCTTGTGACCAGTGGGAAGGAACTACTGCAATCTTCTTCTGTGTAATTAGAGCAGTGAGAAAAGGTGGGGAGATACTGAGGTGGCCGGATAGCAGGAAGGAAAGGAGAAATTTAGGGTAGCTGTCAGGTTTCTACTGTGAGCAGCTGGTAAAAGGTGGCGTCATTCTCTAGGTGATGAAGCCCAAGATGGGAAGTGGGTGTGGGGAGAAACATGAGGAGTTCAGATTTGATGTTGTTGAGTTAAGAAAGTCTGTAGATTTCTCACAAGCCAATGGATATGTAAGCTGGCACTAAGGAGAGAATTTTGAGCTGGAGATAGACTTGGGAGTAGTGCAGGCACAAGGAATAACTGGAGCAATAGTCTTGGATAGAACTGCCCAGGAAGAAGGGAAATCAGGTAGACAGAAAAGCAACCTGGCCATAGGAATCTAGGACTAGAAGGTAAAGGTAAATCCGTACATGAAACTGAAAAACTTAAAAAAAAATAACCAATAAACAGTAACATCACAAAACGATAAGACAAAAAAATAAGATAAAGAGTAATGAGCAATGGTGATGCAGGCAGATAAGGCAAGAAAAATTGTGCCTGCTGAGAATCATTAAATTCAACAACTAGATTTTTTTGTGATAACCTCAATAAAAATAGTTTAAATGGAGTAGTGAATTTATTTTGGATGAAATTCTTGATTTGGTGGGCATCTATCATTTAAAATATTGCCAACATATTCACACCCTTGTTTGTTCCCACTTAGTACCTAAAGATGAGGGACATAATTTAGCAGTTTGGATAAATCTAATATTCACAGCTGGCACAGATAGGTTCTAATTACCTCCTCCTCAAAGAGGGGCACACAGAGTGCTTTACACAAGCAGATGCCAAGACCAAATGCTTTGAATTGTTGGGACAAAGGACAAAAGTCTCAACACCTCAATCTTTTATTTGAAAACTACTCATAGAGGGGGGAAAATATTATGTACACACACACACACACACACACACAAGACTTCTCATTAGAAACAATGCATGCCAGAAGACAATGGATAGGCATATTTAAATTAGTAAAAGAAAAATGTCAACCTAGAATTCTATATCTGGCAAAAAGTCTCTTAAAAATGAAGGTGAAATGAAAACTTTTTTAGGCATACAAAAGCTGAATTTCCCACATTACAATTTTTCTTCTGCACTTTCACAGAGAAAGGAAATGATGCCAGATGGCAATCTGGATCCACACAAAGGAATAAAGAACACCAGAAATGGTAATTACATGAAACATATAGAAGACGTTTATTCTTTTCACTTTTGTCTGCATGTACTCTTGTAAAATTAAAATAGATACCTCCCTGGAAGTCTTTAAATAATATTGATAGCATCAAATCTACCATTACAAAGTAACAGAAAATTATGGGAGTAACTATATTTATTGGGAATCTAACCCTGGATCTCTGAACAGTGAACATTTTAATGATTGAACTGGGCAAACCAATAAAAATATGTGGATATCAAACATTATATAAAATGTAGTTGAAAAGATACTGCTTTGCCAACGTTGTTTTCCACAGCTGTCCTTCACCCACTCTTTGTCCCAGCCATACCCCCTACTCTGAAAGAGCTGTTTTCTTATGATAGCCTTTTCCAGTTGTTCATAGGCTACTAAACTATGAGGTCTTTTTTGGCAAATATTCTGCCACCATCTTACCTTAACACCTAGCACAGTAACTGACCCACAGCTTCCAAGTGCAAAAACAGAGATGGTAGGGAGAAAGGTAGGTTGGTAGGAAGATGATGGATAGATTGATGGATAGATAGATAGATAGATAGATAGATAGATAGATAGATAGATATAAGATTTTCAGAAATTCTGGAATTTTCATGATAACTGATAGGAAATAGACAAAGTGGACAAACTCTACTCCCCAAACTAAAGCCACCCTTAAACACCTGTTTTCCATGCCCACACACCAGTTGTATGTCCACAATATGATCATGCCGACCCTCCCATTCCCCAGCTCTGCCCCTTTTGCAGACAGAGGTGGAGTGGGGGAAGGCCTGCAGGGAGTGGTTTGGGATGCAGCAGGTATGGTGGGCCTGCCCAACTTCCAGCCCACTCAGCCCTCCTCCCCCTTCACCTGTGGCTGTTTGGCCTCCTCCGCAAGGCTAGTCTCTGACCAAGAGGAATTTAAGAAATGCCAGCTCAGCATCCAGCCCGTCTTTCTGTAACTTTCCCCACCCCACCCCTGTCATCAGATGTGAGAAGAAGAAATACACCCAGGCCCTTTCTTCCATGTGGTGCTGGTAACAGAGTGCCCACCGGGCCACCTGCCTCACATCCCGGTCTATGGAAAAGGAGATCAGGCTTGGCATGGAGAAGCACCTTCGGCGTGGAAGTTCCCTCCTTGACTGAGAGCTTCAGTCTTCAGAAGCCACGGAGCAGCCTCTCACAGCGCCTGCCCACTGGCCAACCGGTCAGCGTCCAGATCTCACTTCCTCCCGAGCGGCCACTCCTCGGCGGTTAACCTGCCCATGTGTTAGGGGACTTCGCGCTCCCTAACTTCCCTCATCGAGTAGCTAATGCATTAAATTTCCTCCTCAAAAACACGTTCCTTGACATGAGCCACTTAAACTTTGTTTTTTGAACAAACTCATCCAATCTTTTCCTGAAGGCAGAGTTTGATAGGGGGAAGAAGACAGTTTATGGACTTAGGGGTTAAAGGAAGGGAAAATGGAAGCCAAAAGACACCCCTTCTCTGCCCCATAGTTTTCTTTCAAGCCAGCCCTTGCTCACCCCCTCCTTCCTCACACTTGGCCCTCCATGAATGACCAACCCACACTGAGCCTTGCCTGACTGATTCCCATGGTGGCCCTTCTGTTGTTTATAACCTCTTCACCTGGGGTTTCCTGCTCCCTCTGCACGACGTCTCAATTCTGGAGTCTAACACCGTGAACGCAGGAATGTCCAGTGTCCTTGCCTTTGGAGTTCCTGTCCCAGCACACTTCCAGCAGTTGTCAATCCAATCCTCAACCAACAGTGCAAAGCGTACCCTGTCCAAAATCCCGGCCCAAAGGTAAGGCCCATCACCCCCCCTCACTCCGGAGTGGCAGCGGGAAGTTTCCCTCCCCTCGTATGTCAGTATGGCTTCCTTCACATGAACTGCTCTCAGCCTCCCTTTGTAAATGGTTATAATAATGCCTAATTCACAGGGGACCGTGCAGAGTCAAAGAGGAAATGTGATCAAAACGCCCAGCACATACCTGGCACATTTTTCATGAGTAGCAGATGTTAATTTGCCAACTTAATCACCCACAATCAGAAAGCAAGAGAGGGCAGCGGAGGAAGCCCCTTGCTGAAGACACCACTACAGGGGTTGAGGGGCGTGCAGAGGAGAGTACCAGCACTGTGGTGGGTGAGGACTGTTTATACCCTAGACAAGATCCACCCGTCCACTTCCATCAGCCCAGATTCCAACGCCCGTAAAAGCATTAAGGGGCCATCCGCCTGGAGCCAAGCCGGAGCTTCCTGACCTAAACAGAAGGCACTCTGCCCCTGCAGGAGCGCAGTGCCGGGGTGGCTGCATTTCAGCAGGCCTCCTGCCCTCTGAGTAAATAAATGTGTGGAACAGTTACAATAAACATTTTCTCCCAGCCTGAAATCAGATCTGCAGATTCCTCAGCCCCTCGGTGCTAGGCAGGCTGTAATTACAGGATATGTTAAATTTTCTTTATTGCTCATCCTGATGGTTGTGAAGTGACCACACCAGCCCGAACGGCACCCTGCTCTGCCCCGCTACCACGGGTAATGAAAACCAGATGTCTGTCTGAAGTTAATCATCAATACGTCTCTCACCCGAGTCAAGTAGGGCTCACCATTTGCTTGGAGAAGCCTTGTAAAGTGGTGATAAGCTGGGTGACCTGCAACCTGCCGTTGAGGCTGCCACTCCAGAGGGAGATAAGCCATTTGACACCCCTCGAGGTGACTGGGGACAGAAATAAGCAACTGACAGAACCAAAAGTTTACCCGGCACACACGTGTCTCTGGGTGTCAGGGCCTCCCCGGAGGTGCCCCAAGAAGACTCCTGGAGACGCAGCAGTTGGGAGGCTCCTGGGCAACTTCGCTGAGAATCTGCAGGTGTTTTTTTAGCTTGTAGACGATGATCTCTTGGAATTCCCAGGCAAAACCTCTTCCATTTAGAGACCGACCTCCTCCCTTGCTCAGAGATGTTCACCCAATATGTAAATCATCAAAAGTGTAATGGAATGACTCCTGTTGGTGTCAAACACTTCAAACGTCAGAGTTAGAACTGACCGGCACAGGCAGCAATAGTTATGAAAAGAAAGCAGCAGCACGAGGGTCCTGGTGGAGGAGGCAGCGGGAGGCAGAGACCTGCAATCTGCACAGCTGATAAGACCCTGAGGTCACTCCGAGACAGAGACACGTGTGTTTAGGAAGTGTTTCCAAGAACCGTCTTTTCCCTCCTGAGCCAAACTAGTTTGGAAATGCAGGAGGGAGGTGTGTGCATGTCTCTCTGCCAGTTGCAGAACCAGAAAACCCCGAGGAGACACCCCCTCTCTGCCGGGTCTGCAGCCTCCACTGTGAGCACAGCCCCCACAGGCTGGTCTAGGAAAGGGGGTCAGATCCTCTCCAACGCGACTGGTTTAAGGGATCAGGGATTTTAACAAGAAATGGTCTGGGCAGTCTAGAAAATTCATTGTAATCAAAGGGTCCTATGTTTTCAAAAGCTTAACTCAGAAACATCTATACAAAGTATCTGTTAATTCTTTAGAGCCCACTTATTTTATCTAATTTCCACCTTCAATTTTCAATGATCCTAATTTCAATGACTGAATAGATTTGTTTTGCTTGATGTAATAGGTACTTTGTTATTTGGTGGACACCACTTTTTACAGGTGTCTTGATTTGAATGAGTAAAACATGAAACATTGGTGGGAGGATAGTCAAGCCAAAATATAATTCTTACTCAGACAGGCCAGGACTTTCTCAGTTGAGAACTGCACTCTAAGCCCATTTCTAATATCATTAACTTCCTTTATAATAATCATGCAGGGAATAACAAGCAGTAGGTTCCTAAAAAACCAACCCAGTATCAAAGTTCCAAAGTATTTTTTTCCAAATACAATAATAATAGATCATTGTAACAAATGCAAGCAATACAAAAACGAATGAAGCCGAAAGTGAAGTTGACCACAAACTGATTGGCAGTCAGATTTGGAGTAAGAATTGGGAGGGTTTGTTACACATATTACTTGGGAAAGAGAACAAAAAATTTTGCATTTTCATCAGGACATTTTGGTGCCACTGTCAAAATGGCAAGTTTGCATTCTATCTGACTTCCGACTTCCTGTTAACATAATAAATCAAGCTAGGTTCAAGTCCTTCTTTGTAAGGACTTAATTTTTTTAAAGCAGCTTTAGGCACAGAGCAAAATTGAAAGGAAGGTACAAAGATGTCCCAGGTACCCTTTCTTAATACACACGCACAGCCTCCCCGTTACCAACATCAGTCGCCTGAGTCAAGTACTTCTTAGTAATAGCACAGTACTGCTCACAGAGTACCTCGCACAAAACCTCATTTATTGTGCACAACAACCAAGGTAAGCACCAGGTACCCTTCTTACCCTCGTGCAACCTGGCTCAAAGACCTTCAGTAACATCCCCCAGGAAAGTGCCCAAGGTACCATTCAAAACTGAAGTTGTCTAGCACAAAAGTCGTTTTGTTTCCTAAACAGTCTTTGTAAAGATGGTCTCCTCTATCTTTACACTTTATTCCCCTAACACCTGATGTAGGTTCATGTAAAGCAGTGTGTTTAGCCACCCACTTCAACAGAGTGGGGGCACGCCAGTCCACTCCCGAGGTGGTGATCTGCGTGGCCATAACAAGTCAATCACTCTCCTTGCCGTTGCTGGGACAGATTCTGCCCCTCTCTCCAGAGAGAACTGTTCAGTCTTTCCAGGCTGCAGAAATAGTTCTAAGTCTTGCTGTGCCTTCGGCGCTGAGTTTGAAATGATCTGAGTTCCCGGAACATTAGCAACACCTGCATTCCACTGAAAGGCAAACGTTAATCAAAACCAAATGTACGAGATTCCGGGGCTGTGTGTCATCTGGACCATCCACACGCCGCTCCTCTCCCTCCGCAGGGATGATTGAGACTTGATTGCAAGTTCTTTCTGATGATGCTGCTAAAAACCGTCTGAACAACATCATCCCCTCTTTTCACAAGACAGATTATATTGGGCCAAGTGCAGTCGTGATGACGCAGCACTAATTTTAGCGAAGTCAGGCGCCCCGTGGAAGACTTGCCCCCGCCTGCCAACCTCTGCTGATTGAGCCCAAGTTCGCCCAAGCCTGGCCAAAAGGAGAAACAGTTAACAACCCCCTGTCTCTGTTAAGCCTGAGGCAGGCAGGCCAGCTCATTTCTAGGTCCCACAAGCTCTGCTGCCCCCCCGGCGTGCCACCACCTCATCCCACTCTCTGCTGGCTTTCCCGTAACACAGGCGAGCAGGAGAAAGATGCAGTCATTTATGGTGTCCCCCAGCCCTAACCCCTTCCACAAACAGCCTGGTTTCAAGGACCCAGGATGCTCATTCTCCCTCCATCACCACCTCAGTCACTCCCAAACTGAAACGGGTCTTGTTACTCCTCTTCTGTGATCTGCTTTGAATTACATCGGAATCCTCAACAACCTGTTGTAACACTCCAAGAGAGCAATGCCCCGGAGCTCTTTTCAAGTCTCAGTAAGAGCTGGACTGTTTGGGGGTGGGTTGGTTTAGTGGGTTCTTTGTTTTTCCCATTTGCTATTTACAAATGGGAAGCCTCTGAGAAGTCTTGAAAGGTTCTGACCTACTCTGTTTCTTACTCTTCTGATTCGTACTATTAATTGATTGACTGTCAGGTAAGAGACTCAAGTTACAATGCTTTGCGTTTTTGCATGGCCTCCATATCTGGTCTTCAAATTCAGGCATACTGGCTGCAGGTTTGGTTCCAGACCACCGCATTACGAGAGCATTGCAATAAAGTGAGTCATACGCACTTTCGGTTTCACTGTGCATACTGAAGTACTATTTATACTATATTGTAGTCTATTAAGTGTGCAATAGCATTAGGTGTAAAAAAATGTACTGTCTATACCTTAATGAAAAAACTACTTTATTATTTAAAAGGCTCACTATCATCTAAGTTTCCAGCAAGTCATAATCTTTTTTGCTGGTGGAGGGTCTCGCCCCAGTGCCGATGGCTGCTGACTAACCAGGGTGATGGTTGCTGCAGGGTGGGTGGCTGTTGCAATCTCTTAAAACAAGATGACAACGAAGTTTGCTGCATTGACTGACTCCTTCTTTCGCAAACAGTTCCCCTCTAGCACCACAGTGCTGTTTGATGGCATTTAACCCACACCAGGACTTCTTTCAAAATTGGAGTCAAGCCTCTCAAACCCAGCTGCTGCTTTATTGACTATGTTTATGAGTCATTTGTTGGCATCTCAGCAATATTCTCCAGCAGTATGTTCCATCTCAAGAAAACATACCCTTTGCTCAGCCATAAGAAGAGCAGACTTGAACTTCTCACCTGTTCAGGTTTTACCGTGAGATCGCATCAGTTCAGTCACGTCTTCAGGCTCTGCTTCCAATTCTTGTTCTCCTGCTATTTCCACCATATCTGCAGTTTCTTCCTCCACTGAAGTCTTTAACCTCTCAAAGTCACCCGAACAGACTTCTTCCAAAGCCCTGTTAATGTTGACAAATTTCATGTCTTCCCATGCATCATTAGTATTCTCAATTGCATCTACAATGGTGAGTCCTTTGCGAAAGTTTTCAATTAACTCTGCCCACATCCATCAGAGGAATCACGATCTGTGGCAGCGATAGCATTATGAAATGCGTTTCTTAACAAGACTGCAAAGTTAAAGTTACTCCTTAATCCATGGGCTGCAAAATGGATGTTATGTCAGCAGGCATAAAAACGACGTCAATTTTGTTGTACACCTCCATCAGATCTCTTGGATGACCAGGGGTATTGTTGGTGAGCAGTAATATAAAGAAATGAGCCTTGGCTGGTATAGCCCAATGGGTTGAGCGCAGGCCTGCAAACCAAAGGGTTGCTGGTTTGATTCCCAGTCAGGGCACATGCCTGGGTTGCAGGGCAGGTCCCCAATCGGGGGTGCACAGAGGCAACCACACATTGATGTTTCTCTCCCTCTTTATCCTTCCCTTACCCTCGCTCTAAAAATAAATAAATGGAATCTTTAAAAAAAGAAATGGATCTTTTTTTTCTGAGCAATAGCTCTCAACAGTGGGCTTAAAATATTCAGTAAACCATGTTGTAAAAAGATGTGCTTTATCTAGGCTTAGTTATTCCATTTATAAAGCACAGGCAGAGTATATTTAGCATAATTCTTACGGGCTCTAGAATTTTCAGAATAGTCAATGATCATTGGCTTCCACTTGAAGTTACCAGCTGCATTAGCCCCTAACAAAAGAGTCAGCCTCTCCTTTGAAGCTCGAAAGCCGGGCATTGATGTCTCCTCTCTAAAAGGACAACTACGAAGGTCCTAGAAGGCTTCTTTTTCTACATTGAAAATCTGTTGTTTGGTGCAGCCACCTTCATTATCTTAGCTGCATCTTCTAGATAACTTGCTAAAGCTTCTACATCAGCACTTACTGCTTCACCTTGCACTTTGGTGTTATGTTCTTTCCTTAAACCTCAGGAACCCACCTCTGCTAGCTTCCAACTTTTCTTCTGAAGCCTCCTCACCTTTCACAGCTTTTTCTGGAATTGAGAGAGTTAGGGCCTTGTTCCAGATTAGGCTTTGGTTTAAGAGGATGTCATGATTGGTTTGAAATTTTATCCAGATCACTAAAATTTTCTCTATACCAACCATTAGGTTGTTTTTCTTTCTTTCTTATTATATGTGTGTTCACTGGAGTAGTGCTTCTAATTGTCATTAATACCTTTTCCTTTGCATTCACAACTGGGTTAACTGCTTTGCACAAGAGGGCTGGATTTAGGCCTCACTTGGTTTTTGACATGCCTTTCTCAGTAAGTTTAATCATTTCTAGCTTTTGATTTAAAGTGAAAGACAGGAGCAGCATTCCAGGAGGGAACAACAAAAGTGAAGGTTTTAAGAGTGGAAAGGATCGGGCTGATTGGGAAGAGGGCAGAGTGGACCACACACACACACACACACACACACACACACTCGGAAGCGAACCTCACCACACTGCCCCAGCCAGCAGAATCCCTGAGCAAGATCTTGTCTGCCTTCCTCCTCGCCTTGGTAGACCCTCAATGATAACCCCTTCCCGGCAGGAGTAGAAGAAAGGATACTCTGTCTTTACCACAGACAACCACAGATAGTGGTCTGAAGATGGTTGAGGGCCTGGAATAGCACTGCTACAACAATGCCCAGAGTGTGCAGTGGGATAAAACTACACCAAAAGGAGTTTCTACTGCAAGTCTGTTGTACTGTCTAAGGACTTCTACACTCCCTTTCCTAGTTACTTTTGGGCAAAAGTCTCCGTCATGTGGTCAGTGCTTTGTTGTCTTCTTCTCAGACTATTTTAAGGATGAGTCTTCCATCATCACCGAAAACAAATGACACACCAGGACCATGCAGTTGCCGTGCCTCAAGTCACCAGCTGGAGACAGCTCGGAACTCCCTGCGTCCCCCGACCTGGAGCATGAGGGCTGTATGCTGAGGCCTGCTCCCTCCTCCCTCCCTCCTCTCTCTAGTCACGGGCAGCCCCGAAAGCTGTTAGCAGTAAATGAAGCATTTATCCTTTAATTCTCAGATGTATGTGATCTGAAAAAAAAAACAACAGAGAAGAAAATATCCTGAGGACGTCAGCAGGAGGGAAATGTGGACAACAGATGCTGCTACTTGTTTTTGTCCCTGTTTTATCTTTTAAAAAATACACAAAACGTGAATAATGAGGGAGAAATAGTTCCAGCTTTTGGTAAAATCAAATAGGGGGTATTTTATAGTTTGGGATGAACTTTTTACATTTTATGTTTTTTGCTACTCCACACACTTCATTAACTCATAAAATTCTAGAGCAGGAATAGAACATGAGAGGTAACTTACTCCAGTTCTTGGTCTCGGAGCTGGTGGATGAATGTCCAGACAGGAAAAAGCCCTTTTTTTTTTTTAACACTGAGTTTAGAAGTCTTCCATTGCTCCCATGCCAGCCTCATGGTACCATTTAGAAAACTTAAAATCTCTGCTTAGGTACCTTTATTCAATCAATTTATTGACTTACTGATTACCTCCTGGACACCCACCCAAAGCTGGATGCCCTGTTGGAGAGCAGAGATGCAGAAACATAATTTCTGAGGTTCATTTTCATGCTTCGTGGCACAGTAGAGGATGGAATGCTCAAACACGGGCACCCAGAGGACACTGCAAGGGTGTACTATGAGAGTGGAGTGGGGAGAGAGGAGTGGAACCAGAGTGAGGAGGAAATTGGGTTTCGGGTGAACATCATTTTAGCTTAATCAGTAGAAATACAAGGTTCAGCAGAAGTAACACCACTGAGTGTGGTCGGGAGGGCACATGGATGTCTCACACGAGATGACAGTAATTTGAACAGTTCACCTACAATGTCACATGATGTGTTTGAGTGTGATATTGTTATGTTACAGAATTATATGCTTATGATACTGTGATAAAAGATTTTTATGTAATTAAAAGAGGCACTATTTGTGCCGGATCCTGTATATCATCATAAAAATATTTTTATGGGCCTTGCTTCTTTAGTGTTAAAGGAAGGGCATACAACCACCTTTTCACAGCCATCTCCGTATTCATCTTCATAGCAGCTATGTGAGGTAGGTCTTATGATCATGCCTGATTCATACATGAGAAATGGAGCCCAAAGTGATCAAAGAAATAAGCAGATGGCTAAATTTCATTTAGGTCTCTTGCTTTCTTCCCTCCCTGACCCTGTTTTTCTGTTATTATTTTTAAAAATAAATTGATATTATGGAGCATCACTGGTGTCAGGCACTGGGCAATGTTTGGTGTGGAGGGAGGGGACACTGGTACAAAGGTGAATAAACCTTCCAGAAGCTTCTAGCCTGAGGAGGAAAGAACCATATAATTATACACCAAGAGAAAGCTTTTTTTTTTCCTTTGCCAGATTGTGTGCCCCAAATACACAAAACGTGACTGGTGCACAGTTCGGGGAGGGAGACATCCCCACACTGAGGCCAACACGTGGTGTCACAAGAAGGAGCAGCGACCTTTACGGAGAGCAAGCAAGACTTTGCTGTGCCTGAGTGGGGACCACACGAGAAAGGAACACCAGTCATTCTCTGTGACAACGGCGAAGAGCATGGGTTGCAGAGCGGGTTGGAGGTGGGTTTGAGCCCCAGTGCTGTCCCTCTGGGATGACTTTGATCATTTACTTAACCCCTGCAGGTGTCAGCATTAAATGAAATCGCGCACGTAGGACATTCATCACGAGACCTGGAATAGGCTGACCATCAATGGGTGGTGGAGATGGCATGGTGGTGGCAGAACAGCATGGCTAACATCATCGCCATCGACCCCCACCCTCTTAGACACCCCTGAGAGGGTCCCTCATGCCAGCCTCCTGCCCCTGCCACTGTCCCAGGTACTAATCTACAAGCCTCTGCTCCCTGTCCTTTGTTCACTCCCAGTCCCTGCCTCTCACAGAAGCATTTCCACGAAGCTGCCTTTCCTTTGGGATCTCCTCATTTTCTGGAACTTTCTGTGGAAGTGACACCCCTGGGAAGGACAGGCCTTCTTCCCAAGGACCTGGACAGTGCCCGCTCCAGTCCCCAGCAGAACCTCCACAGGCAGGAGTCAGAAGGGCCCTGGGTACCTGTCAGCTCCCTGCTGGAGGCTGTCCTGGTCTGCTACCACTTACTGCATGGCTCTGGGCTGTGTTATTAGCAGTCAGAGCTGCAGGGGACTCCACTGCCATGAACTAGACACGTAAAGAAAAAAATGTGAAGCTAGGCATGAAGTTCTGCAGCTGAGATCTGTGAGGGAGGCCATGTTTCTATTTAGAGGCCTACAGCCTCCCCAGCAGCCTCTGAGGACCACCGTCCTCCCCCACCCCACGCTCTCTCAGCCTCTGCCTACACTCCTCCTACCCACCTGCCCCCCTGAAGGAAAGGCGAGAGGATGTGCCAAAAAGGGCTTGGCTGGGAGACAGGACCCTGGGGTGCAGGTTAGATTCTGCCAGTGATGAGCTGTGAGAACTTTGACAAAGTATGGAATTTTCCTGAGCCTTCATTTGAAAGCGACTAGACTGGCAGACGCCCAGCTGTCACCCCTTCGTGATTCTGTCCCTGTCCTCATTTCTCAGCACATATTTATATAGATACACACACAAAAGTAAATCACCAGTAAATTATATTATTTTCAACTCTCATAACAGCCAAGTGTCAGCCTGATGTTAAGAGCAAAGAATGCTTACCTTAATACTACAGGCAAAGGGTACTTTCTACAAAATACAAAATCTAAGAAGTAGCACAAAGGTCTAACAAGCATTTGAAGAAATGTTCAAACTTACCAATAGTTGAAGAAATCAAATTGAAACCACAATGAGATAGAAGTGGTGACTTTTACAGTTATCAGAAAGCAAAAGCAGCTGGGGAGCATGTCCACTGGAATGGCCTTCTAGACTCTGCCAGTGGTTGGCTAAACTGCAGGCTGATTTTTCTGAGTCAGTGAACCCACTCCTAGGGACAGACACCCGAGAAGATCTCGCACAGGGCAGTATGTGTGCGTGAACAATGACATTCCCTGTGACACACTGTTTGTAGTTGCAGGCAGTGGGAAGCAGACCAGTTTCTGATCCCTAGTAGAATGAGTCAGTTATGTGCAGGAAGTTTATGCCAGGGCATACTATGTAGTAATAAACTAAAAGCAAGGCTGAGTCTCAAAAATATATGAGAAGCAAGAAACAAAATGAGAGTTATAATGCAATTCCACTGGTATAAAAATAATAAAGCACCAAATGCACACACAAAACCACCATACATGTTTTACAACAACAAAAATTTGGGGACACGTTATGGAGGTTTTCTATCAAGAGTATGTCGGTGAGGATTCAGTCAAGAAAATAGAAATCTCTGAGCAGGAAGGGATTTAATGCAGAGATTGAGGTGTTTTCGAAGCAGTTGGAAGGACTAGAGGATTGAAGAGTAGGGAAGACCATTACTAGCTCTCAAGTTCACTACCAGACTTCATTTAAACACACACACACACACACACACACACACACACACACAAACAGGAAGTGGGTATTGTCACCAGGACTAGAGGAAATGCCACTGATGGTTACAGCTGCATTAGCACTGAGACAGGCGATTTATGGGAGAAGCTGCGAGATCTCACATCTGTCAAAACCCACACATCTGCCTGCCACTCCAGAGGAAGAATAATGGCTCTCTAATTCCAGTGGGGGCGTCTCTCGCCAGGGAAATGTGAACGGGAACTCTTCTACTAAGGGAATCTGGACCATGTAAGCTTGCAGCTTAGTGGTGCAGAGAAGTCCCTGGGCCGGAAAGGCGCCAAATATCAGCAGACATCCTTCTGGCGGGTCAGGGCTGGTGCACACCCTCCTATATTTCACTCCCAAACAACAAAAGCATCAGCAGCAGGCTTTCTGCCTCATGGGAAACAATTATCTCTCGTACAAATGAAGACACATTCATCCTGGCCACGAATGTAACATCATCATTGTGACCATCATGTGGTTCAATCGCAGTTCCCCTTCAATATCAGGTCATCAATCTAGAGATAATATGCCTAATCACCAAGAGCAAACCTTTATATAAAACAGCAGGGGAAAGGGAGAAGGAGAATGGATGTGCTGTATTGCCTACCATAGACAAATAAAGACATAAGTGCATATACCCAAGAGGAGAAAATCTGAATAGCTGCACCAACCATCACTTCTACAACTGGTCTCAAGATCAAGGTTGGTATTTAACTCATTGCACTACTTACTGCATGTTTTCTTTGTCCTGCAGCTACCACTTCCATTGGCCATGGTTCTTGAGTTAGTGCAGTGACCCAAAACTTCATTCCTGCGCTGGGCTGCTGGAGTCTTCCAGTAAACCTTCCACTGGCATCAAAGTACTAACAGGTGCCCCTCATTCCCTGGATTCCATATATTTCAACGCATGGCCCTGATTTAAAGCAGCAATGCAATTTGAGGATTGGTCTCTTTAGACAATTCAGGAAGGCCCTTCTTTGTCACTTGGTTCAGTGACATGGGGATGACACAATGGAAAACTTGCATTTCATTGCCATGTCCCCTAAAGAAAGCTTTTCCCACTGGGGGACTAAGATGGCTAAACCAAGAGACCCTGAAGTTGCAGGCATGTGAGACAAAGTTTTGTAAGTACTCCATGAGGAATGGTGATTATTAGAAATCATGGAGCAAAACCCCTTTTCCCCCTCTTAGCTCCTAGACAAGTGCATTCTGGCTGGGAGAGAACACACATCATGGGTTGGTCAACATAGGACCGTTCTCCACCCCCATAAGATTTGCTCTTCTTGCTGACACAATCGCTTAGCCTCCATTCAGCCATGCTACTGCTCTGTAAAGCCAGATGAGATGGAAGACAAAATAGCCCCAGTGAATTTTGTGAGCATAAAAGCACTACCACACTTCTTCACTGTGAAAGGAGTTCCTTGGTCAGAAACACTATTGTATGGAGTGCCATATGGTGAACATGGCATTTTCCAGGTCCACAGCTGGCGAAGCTGGCAAAAGCACTGTAGGCGGGAAAAGCAAATCATATCTGGAATAAATGTCTATTCCCATAAAGGTAAAACACCATACTCTTCTTGATGTCAGTGGTCCAGTATAATCAACCTGCCACGAGGCACCTTAGGAATCATGCTATGCAAGTCTTAGACCTAGCTTCTGCTAACAGGAGGTCGGGAACCAGCGGTGTCACAAGCCTCAGTGAGAGGAAGGCCATGTTGTTGAGCCAATGGGTAACCTCTATCACTTCCGCCATGGCACCTTCATTCATGAGCCACCAAGCAGAAACTAGGGTGACCAGGAAAAGATGGTGAGTGACATCTTGTCCCCTTGATACAGTCGGTACCCTTTACTGAGCTTTACAAGGGTGACAGCAACCTCCCAATCTATCCCCATTCTGGAGATCCTCTCCCATACCCTTCTCCGTAGCCCTGCAGCATCAATCCTCCCAAGTCCCTGGCCGAAATGCTAGTGTGTCAGTTCACACACAGCACCAGAGTCACACCTATGGATACCCTTCCACCCAGCCAGAGTCAGCCACAGGGCGTGTCACTTGAAGGTATGCCCACTGGGAAGATTTCTCTTACCCATATGCCTTTCCTTATGTTTCAGAACCAACACTGAGCAGTGCTGCGAAGCTACAGCAATCCATTCCCAGATGGTACCAAGCCTGTAGTTAAGCCTAGCTCAGTTTTGCTTTCGCAATCAACTGATCTTGAGTAATTTCCCATGAGTTCAGAGAAACGGATCCAGAGAGAGGTGAGAATGCAGCGGGAGCAGCTGCTGGGGCAGTCTGAGCCACCTGTCCACGTGATGTATGGTTGACTCAATTAGTTCTCGAACCCTCTTAGCTACTTCGAGTACCTTGTATCGTCCTGCTGCATATGCCCAACATTTTATTTAGGGGATCAGCTAACACCAAGTTCATGTTCAGAAGCTTAAGTCCCGTGGCCACTGGTCACAACATAATCAGATGTTGAGTCTTTGTTTGTGACCCAACAGCAAGACAATAACCGTTTCTCGAAAGTGAAGTAGAATTTGTTTCAGGGTGTGTGGCATTACTCTAACATCCTTAAGTTCCCTTACTGTTGCTTCTCTTACTGTGGGTGGCCTAAGACTCCAAACAGCATCAATACCTCCTGGACCTCAGCTACCGTGGAGTCTGCTGAATCATAAAGCCCAAGCAGAAGGCAAGCTCCAGCTGAAGGCTGGACTAGCTTCAGGGCTTTCTCTTCTGCTGGAGCCCCTTAAAATCGACAGTGTTGCAGGTTACTCAGTAAATGGGTCACAGGAGCACATTCGAACGTGCTTTCTGTTCTCTCTAAACTCCAGAGTCACACCATGTATCATGCCTTTTTCTTAGTGATAGGGGTACAACGTGTAGAAATTATTTTTAACTTTGGAGGAAATTTCTTGATACACTGCAGAGCACTGACTCGTAAACTTCACCAAGCATCAGGCTCCAGAAAGTTTATGGGCTTATCTCCCAGCCTCGTAATGCATGCACGTAATGCACCAAGCACCCCACATCCAAGCACCGGGTGCCATGAACACAATGGACAGGTGTGATGTGCAGATGAGGACCAGATGATGACGGAGAGACCCCTATCAGTTAAAACAAAGGGTTTCTGGTGGAAATAGAGACTTTTAGAAAGATGGAGTGGAAGCACTTTTCCCTACTTGTCCCCCAAAGTACAACTCCAGATTCAAGACGTTGTATGTAAAATACACGTAAGAAGATTCTGAAAGGTAGACTGCCTGGGAACCTTCTGAACTGGCTACAGGCATGGCAGCATGACCCTGAGTCTTCTCCCTGCTTGGAATATGCCCAACTTAAGAGCTGAAGGAGTCAGCAACTCAGAAAGTCCTATGGGTACAGACCCAAAATGGCCCAACGGAAGTCCGCTCTCTCTAGCCAAAGAACCCGGAAAGGAGCAACCTCACAAGGCAGAATACTTTTAGACAATAACTACTCTACTCCAGTCAAACACCACAAGGAAAAAAAAAGTGGCTTTGCCACCCCTCATACCAGCAAAGGCTGAGGAAAGAGACTTGGAAGGGCTGTGCTGGGCTCTGACCTCAGCTACAGGTCTGTAGGTAATGAGGAGTGGCGGAACAGGTCTTGGGAAAAACTAGGATCTACAAGAGAACAGTTCCAAGTAAGGTTATTGCAGGCTTTGCCAGCAAGACAAAGCTAGACTCCCCCAGTTAGAAAAGGGAAACTTCTGGGAATAGGGTGTCAGTTAAACATGGGGCTTTTAGGTCATCGGATTCATCCAACCTCTCTCCATGTGCTCGGGCCACTTTGGATGGTCTCTCCCCCTGCAAAGCAATGCTATCATTTTCACATATGACATAGCAAGGCTGTGAATTCAACCAGCAATGTAATTCTATAAGACACAGGCTGAAATTGGAGATTTGACCTTTTTTATATATTGGCCCTGCCGCCACGGTATCTAAGAAATTCTTTTAGCTCGGCGGTGTAAGCTCTGCTCCCCGGATTGTGCTTTAATCAGGTAACTTAAACTCGCTATAGCAGTCATAAGCCATCGTCCCATCCCTGGTCCTCGCAGTCACGACCCCCACCCTTCAAGTTTACTCCAGCAGCCACACGGTCACTCCAAGTCTTGTCTTCAATGGAAAATCCGTTGTAGATGATCATTTAAATAATGCTTCTGCTATTGCACGCCATGGATCATTAATTTCCACGTCCCTGGCAGTTACGTTGTCATTGCTTTCACCCATAACTAGGTCATAACAAATCCCAGCTTTTCACACACAAAGATATACAGGGTCCGGCAGAAGGAACGCCTGCTTGAGGGTGGTTGGTAGGGTAATAAAGTGGGTGTCATCATTTACAGTTTTCATTTGAACATTTCACCTAAAATATCATATGGTGTGCTTCAGCATGATGCTGTTATGTTACAGAATTACATGCTTATGATGTTGTAATAAAAGATTCTGTAATTTAAAAAGGAGGGCATTATTGGTGCCGGGCCCTGTATTTCCTGCAATTTCTACTAATAGCAAATATTTTATCAGTCGAGATTCAGTCAGGAAAACACCAATACACTCGGCACTGCAAGCAAGAAAGGATTTCAAACAAGGAGCTAAGTACTTAAAACTTGATGGAGTTCATGGAGGAATAAAGGTCAAGGAAGGATGCTTCTGCATCTCAGAGAATTAGGAGGCTTCTGTCAACCAGGTCAAAACTGTAGGAAATCACTGTTGAAATTCAAGCCGATGCAATAGAATGCAGTAAAATCTCATCTGTCTGAACCCTGGTGTCCGCACACCACAGCTGGAGGAAAATTAACGACACCCGCATCTATTCTGCCTTCCAAATCTGTAATTAGTGCTCCTTGTCGGCAAAACATCCAGTGGGGCCTTACTGTCAAGATAGTCAAAGAACGGTAGTTCCCAGGATTCTTGGGGGCAGCAGGCAAGAAAAGTGGGATTTTTGAGACTGAGTGGGAGTAGAAATTGAACAAGAAGGAGAAAAATAAAATAAATTTAGACAAGAAAGAGTCCCTGTACAGATGATGACAATATGCACTAAATTAAGGAATATAAATAAGTCAATTCTCTGCACCTGAGGTCCAGTGGCGAAAACAAGGAAAAGAAATGAAGTTCATTCACTATATATATGTATATATATAAATGTGTGTGTGTGTGTGTGTGTGTGTGTATTCCTTCTTACTTTTTCTTTCTTATTCAAGAGAAATTATTCAAAAGAGAAAGATCAGCCCTGGCTGGTGTGGTTCAGTGGATTGAGTGCCATCCTGCAAACCGAAAGGTCTGTGGTTCGATTCTCAGTCAGGGCACATGCCTGGGTTGCAGTCCAGGCCCCCACGAGGGGGCTTATGGGAGGCAACCGATTGATGTATCTCTGGCACATCGATGTTTCTCTCCCTCTCTTTCTCCTTCCCTTCCCCTCTCTCTAAAAATAAAATCTTTAAAAAAGAGAGAGAAAGATCATTTCTGTGCACGTTAAAAGCCTTTAGCATTATGTATAAGGACAGTACACTGGATCCTTGACATTCTCCTGAGAATTTTGAGTATTCCAGATTTCCCTTTAATTTGGTCGATTTTGGTTTTGCAAATTTTAAGGCTATGAATATATATTATATACAACTTCAGAATTGTCCTATGTCCCTGATGGATTGTGATGGACTAATGTTTTGTCACTTCCCACTACCCTCCTTTGCTGCAGTGAGTGACACTTCTGGACTCAGGTCCACTTTGCCCTTCATCAGAGCCATTCCAGCTTACTTTAGACCACGATTCCATGTCATACCCCTGCCCATCATTTTATTTTCAAAATTTCTCTGTCTTTGTACTTAAGGTCTATTTCTTGTAGGCCTCATACAGTTTGTTTTGGGTTTTAATCCATCATGCTCTCTTGGTGTTTTAATAATAGCATTTGGTCCATTTACCTTTAATATATCCATCCATAGCACTGTACTTGCACTACCAGGGTCCTATTCATTTTTTTTTTCACTTATTGTATTTTCCCTCTGCCCTCTTTCCTTGGAATTATCGAGAAAGATTTTTTTTAGTATTCAGTTTCTCCCCCATTTGCTTGTTAGTCATACATTATTTACTATTTCATTTGAGTGGTTACCCTAAAGATTAGAACACATATCCCTGACTTCATAATTTCTACTGTAAATTAGAACTATTATTTTCCAGAATGAAACATGGAGTTAAAAACATTTTACATTCCATTTATCCCCCTGCCTCTTTCTGAACACTTTTTGTCATGTATTTTATTATACATGTATTTTAAAGCCCATAAGACATTTTATTATTATTTTATAAAAACAATAGTATTTAATGCTTGTCCATATACTTAACCATTCTCTTGTTTTGTGTTCCCTTCTATACTTTTTTTCCCACCTGGTATAATTTTCTTCTGCCTGAAAAACTCACTATGGTATTTTTTAGTGTAGGTACGCTGATGATAAATTGTTTGTATTTTCATATAAATATGATTTTATCTTGACCTTATTTTAAGTATTCTGCATATAGAATTCTAAGTTGACAGTTATTTTCTTCCAAAACTGCATGCATGAAGATTGTTTTCTCCTGAGAAATAAGCTAAAAGTCTTGCTGTTATTCCTCCGAAGATTCTTTTCAATGTTTCTCTAGCTGCTTTCAAGTTTTTCTTTGTCTGTGGTTTCTTAGGTCTCACTATGACATGCCTCATCTTGTTCAGGTGTTAGTTTTACCCAAATGTTTTTGTTTATATTTGTGAAATGAGTGAGATTCAATTGCCCTATATCAGGTTTACCAGAAGGCCCAAAATGTAAGTGTGTAACAGAGATGATGAGCAAGCAGCCTTCTCCCCATCCGGCTGGAGCCCTGTGGAGTGTCCGGAGTCTAGCGTAAGAACGAGGACTCTGAGCCGACCCCTCATTTCACATGAGAAACCGCAAGTTCTGATGCACATGTGGCTTGTTCAGGTCCTAGAGGCACTCACTAGCAACACTGGAAGCAGCCCTAGTCCTCTGCAGACAGCCCGGGGATCTCTCCATGACACCTGGAGTCCTCCAACTGGGCCACCCAGGTCCCCACTGGTACCCAGCAAGTGGCATGTCAGAGAACCAGAGACCTCAGGATAAACAAGGCTCATCTTGAAGAATCAGCCTCCTTCAGAAATTTGGTGTAGATCTGGAATCAAAGAAATTCAGGTATTTTGTAAAGCACAAATTTTGCCCAAGGTTATCAGAGATTAGCCCATCTTCTCAGAACCACTGTTGATTTCAGTGCTAAATTCCTGGCAATGCCCACGTCCATTTCCCTCTGCCCAAATTGAGACCAGCCAAAAACTCGGATGACCCCTGCTCCTCACCATGCCACTCTCACGCCCCTCAGTGCACTCTCACGCCCCTCAAATTACAGCTGTGTGACCTTGCACAAGTTGCTTAACCTCTCTGTGCCTCAGCTTCCTCACCTGTAAAAAGGAGATGGTGGTAGTTCCCACATCTGGGGGCTAGTGTGTACAATACCCCCGGCACACTGTAAACTGCCCAATATATACTATTGTTTTTACCATTAGTACGACTGATACATTTAATTTCTGTGCTATCTATAATGAGCCTAGGAAATAATACATATCAGCGTGCTGGGGAAACTTGAAGTGTCTCCAGTGTATAAGGGATCATTATTAACAGAGTTGGCTCACTGACTGTAACAGTCACCAGTCATAAAATTAACATGGACAGAGTATTTAGCCTTTATGAGATCCTGACCGTCGTTCAGTCTGGGAAGGTAAAGAGCTGCCCAAAGCAAATCCTGGGAGAAGAGAACTGCCTCGGAAGAAGGAGGACGCTGAGATAGACAACCATAAACAGATTTTGGTATCATTGTTAGGGCGACAAATCACCTTTCAAAATGCCAGCTGACAGCTCTGTGATCCAGCAGGACAGGAAAGGAAACCCGCTGGGGTGAAGTCATTAAGGGAACTATGGCCAGATTAGAAGTTGTCCAATGAGCTTACACAGCATAATAATTTAAACAGGCATCAGGCCTCCCGATCCCGCCTTTGCCAGCTCTCTGGTACTTAGTATTTTGTGGCTGCTCCTGGTGCTCTCCTTCATCCCTGACTCTGGCTCAAGATTTGTTTAAAGAAACTGGATTTTCTGGGTGTGACTCAAAATAAATTTGCCGTGTGGATGGCCACCCTCCCACCAGGTTTCTGCTGGTTTCTTGTAGACACTGCTTTATTCTGAATGCTTCGGAGCACATTTTAACAGCAGCTCAGGGGCATCAGGAGAAAAGAACTGACCGTTCTTCTGCTGGCCCGATCAAACAGGAGTAACTGACTCAATCACAGGGCTGCACCACGCGCCTTGGGTGCACCACGAACAGCGGAGAGCCAGTCCTAGTGTTTGATTCAGAGCAAAAGAGGCAGTGCTGAGACAGGCCAGAGCACAAGGCTGTCTCCATGATTTTCAGTGGGGGAGGGTATCCATGGCACCCCGACCCCCTCCTGCAGAGTGCCTCTGTCTGGTGGCCTGCAGGCACTCGTGAAATTCCACTTTCATATGCTTCTATTGAAGATTTTGCCTTCACTCTCCACCATTCATTCTGGGTCCTTTCCACATCTGTTTATACGATGGAGCAGCCACATAAGAAGAAAAAAGTAAGAGACTATAGGAATGAATTCTATGAAGTGAGAAGTTACTGTCTCTGCTGCACGGGAGGCACAAAGAAGGGGAGCAGCCACTCATTTTAGAAGATGTCGCAGCTGCCAGGTGTCTCAGGTTGGGGGTGGGGATGGTGAGCTGTATTTTTCAGGACTTAAAGGTCAGCTTTCTTAGTGCTCTGTGCTCCAAGGGCCTTCTTCTGAAAGACCGACCAAGTTCACCAAGGGTTCTGTGGGACTATTTGGTGTCCACATCTCAGTGAGGTACTCGGTGTTTCCACTTGCCACTGAGGATAAAAACGTGCAAAGTTTGAAAGGGAATTCTGAGATTGCCAAATCCAACCACATCATTTTATAGGCGAGGAAAGCTAGGGTCTCGTCTCAGGTCTGGGGCGGAGAATTCATGATCACGTGCCCCAAGTGCCGTGCAGCCTGGTCTGGTCTGGAGTCCCCTTGGCAGCTCAGGGTCAGGAAGGCCCTGCCAGTGACATGGAGGACATTGCCTCTGTGGGTGCGGATTCACATAACCTCCCAAGGTGACAAGAGTCTTCCTTTGACCCAGGAAAACACCCTCAAAAGATACATTCTAAAGAACAGACACGTATATCAAAATGGGTATATGTGATCAATCTTTAAATTACAGAAAAAGGGAAAGAAGATTTGAAGAACATGGACAAATTATGAAAAAATATTTATTTTTGATTAATTGGATCATGAAAGGGGTTTTCCTTTCTGTGCTTTTCTATGAGTTCTGTATATACTGATGTTTGGTTTTCATGTTGTAATTGGCAAAACTATGACATGATAACCCTAATATATTAATAAACATGCCTTTATTGCTGCTCTTGGCAACCCCTCTACAGAGTGCTTCGCTGAACGTGGTTTTCCAGTCTATGAAGAGGCTGGACCCCCACCGTCAGCATCACCAAACCACTGACCCATTCGCATACCCTGCCTCTGGAGGCTGCATCCTGCTCCCTGTAGCTCCTGCAAACCCTGTGTTCTCAGGAGCTACTGAACTCCTACCATGAAGGGCAAGGTCCCCGGAGAGGCCGGTGTGTAGTCCTGAGTTCCAGCATTCTGACACCCTAGCACCTGATGCCAGACAGAACCCCAGAGCTCACTCGCCCTGACAACCCCACTGACCATCCACTTGACTCCTTCCTAAGGTGCCCCAGTGGTACAGTCCAGTTTGGCTTTCTCTTGTCCTTGCTGGAATTGGCCTCTTCAACTGGGTCAGGTTCCCCAGTGCAAAGCCCCCTTCCTTGTTCCAGCTTCCCCCTGTGGTTCTTCAAACCCAGAGAGGGGGAACCTAGCATACCTTGAGCCTATGTCCACAGTTAGCTGTGACATAGGGAATTCATCCAACATGGACGTTTTTTGGGAAAAGCTCCCAAAAGAGGCATACGCCCTCAACAATCAAAGCATGGCTGAAAGCTAGCAAGAGTTTAAGTGTTTGCACTCAAAGAAACACTTAGCAAGGATGGCTGGTTTTAATGAATAAATTTTATTTCGCCATATACACAGACAGCCATGGGCATCTTCTATGAGTTCTTGGCACTTTATGGCTCCTGGAGAAGTCCCTATATAAGATTAAACCTTCCAATTTGTCAAGAATAAGATGAGGACAGTACATCACCCGGTGGGGATGTTTCTTTTACCCCTTATCAGCTCTGTAATTTCAGGAAGTAATAAAGGAGGTTTAGACATAATTTTAGGTGCTCAGATTTCTGAAGCTGTTTCTGGGGAATCTTCCATAAAAATGAACTCAAGATGAAAATCAAACCAGAGCTGTTAGGCAAGCTGCTTTTCCTGAAGTCCCAGCCTTCTATAAAAAGTTTTTAAAAATAAAGCTTTCCCTCCAGAGTATAATAGAAACCCTTACATGAGGTTCATGTGACAGAGGCTTGGAGAAGGGGCAGTGGAAAATGAACATCACCAACCCACCTTGTGAGACAGGAGACTACAGCTTTCGTTTTACCCATTAAAATCATGTTAGCGTACAAAATTTTGGCAGGAAATTAAATGATACAAACAGATGTAGATAGCAACATCTTAATGCCCAAAGCAGTTTGTCTTTAAATATAATGATACAAGGTGGGGGGGGGGCAGGAGCGGGGAGGGAACTTGTGTTTCTGAGCATCTGTTTTTGTCTTACGAGAAACTATCAGAGGCGAGGTGGTGAGATTGCTTTGGAGCTGTGTGACCACAGGTCAGACCGAACAGGTAGGAGAGCCCGGTTCTGGAGCTCAGAGACCAAGAGGACAGACAGACAGCACCCCAGGGGCAGCTCTGCCAGCCACAGCAGCGTGGGGCAGGACCCGGCCACAGTGTCTCCAAACCCTCCAATGACCTTGGTACTCCCTGTTCAAGGTCATTGACTGGGGCCTGGCCGTTCTGTCACCGAGTCCAATTTCCTTGTGCCATATTTGCTAGCACATTCTAGGGCTTCAAGGAGTGAGACAATACAGGGAAAGAAAGGCACCTGGAGTCAAGAACCAGCATTGAATTTCCTATGAAAATAGCAACTCTGCAGGAACCTCTATCCCCTAGAGCTTCCCGTGCAGACCGTATCCAAACCACATCCAAAGACGCAGAGGAAGCGACCCCAGGGTGGACCATGGGGTCAGCGAGCTGGAGCCTACGCAAATGCTCCGCTGCAGACTAGTGGAGAGGATATTGCATCAGTCATGATTTCTCAAACTACATTATTTCTGTTTCCCACGTAACCCACTGATGGAGCTAGGGGAGGATCCCCAGTCCGGTACCAGTGGCTACCTTGAAATGTGTAAGCTCTGAGAGAGACAATCTGAAGAGAGAGGAAAAAACTTCCTGGATTCAGTGAGATTAAGGATTAAATAGCTATTAAATGCATAGGGAAGTAGTATTTAGGGGTCAAGTAAACTGGCAAAATGTATTACTTTAAGTGTATCAAAATATATGATGGATTAATGGATGGATGGAGGCAATTAATGACATAATCTTTGGTGGCATTCTCTGTAAAATTCTTTCAACCCGTGTTTAAAGTTTTTTGTATAATCAAACTTGGGGAGGAGATGGGAATCAGTCTACAAAAAATGTGTGCTAAGCCATAGTCCCTACACTCCCTTGGTTCAGGTTGCCCTGCCCGTGACGAAGACAGCCCTGATCATTTTGTGAAAAGGCCACAACAGTGGTAACCTGAATTTTCAGAAACTCTCTTCACTCTTTGGCCCAACGGCAGACACTGTCTTCCAAATTCCGACCACAGTATTGCAAATCGTACTTTTTCATTTTTTAATCAATAATAATGTCATACAAAGATCCTTCACCAGTTGCAAGAATTCTTGAAACCCCAGTGGTATAAAAACTGAGGAAGGTAAACACTTATTAGGAAAACAGTGCTGGGACACAGAGGTTCCGAAGGCACTATGTTCATATCTAATAAAATATAAAAACAGCAAAGAAAACTATTTACATTTTAAATGTTTCAGGCTATAATCATTAGTGTCACAAAACTAAATTTTTGTATTTTATATTTTTTCCCTTTTAATTTAAATATTTACTCACTATCCCTTTCTCATTAGGCAGTGGTTTCTCAAACTCAACACAAATGTTCTGTGTTTGCTTAGCATTTGAGGCCCGATCATTCTTCTCTGGGGAGAGGGGTGTTCTCTGCAAATGTAGGGTGTTTAGCAGCATCTTTGGCCTCCACCCTCCCTGTGCCAGTAGTACTTGCCTTAGTTATATCAGCCAAAGACGTCTCCACACATCCCCAACTGGACCCAGAGAGAAACTGGCCCTGGCTGAGTACCCCTGAACTGAATCCTTTTCCTGACGTTTCTTTCTCAGTATCTCAATGACACACTTGTAAGCTTATTTTGCATTTTCCCGGGTCAGTCAAATACCAAGAGACACTTTATTCTCCTTCAAGTCCTTCACCCAGTGTCCCACGGGTTATGCATTGTTCCGCCTACTCTGTGTGCTAGAAGGGACATAGGAACCGTGGACCTGGAGACAGAAAAAGCTCTCACTATCCTTTATGTAATCATCTGCTCACCTGTCTTTGAGTGCCCCCTCTGCCCCCAACCCCAGACACATACAGGTTTATAAAGACTTTCCTCTGTACTGACTTCGGGCCAAAGGCCCCTCCTAAACTTCTCTCCAGCTCTGCATCTGGCATGATGCCTCTTTTCTGTATCTGAAACAAAGTCTCATAACTTTTTGGAATTATCCCCAATATGTGTGACTCACAATTCTGAGTTTCTCATAATTTCAATAAAACTTGCAAAAAAAAAAAAACAGACATATTAGAGCTTTGGGGAAAGGAACTGGGGCTAAGAGCAGAGCTGACCCTGTAATCTCCATTCAACCTAAGGTTCATGGCTGCCAACCTTGGCATGATCATCCATGTTGTTCCTGTGGACACGGGGACTTTCCTGGGCTGGGTTTCTCCCCTGGCCACTCTGTGCAGTGCTGGTCACTCTTGGTATTGGCAAGAGTGCCCACGGGACACCCGTTCTGACCTAGGGGGAGTTAGAACTCTCAGCAGTGATGGGACCATACAGGACATTTCCCTCCAGTGGCAACTCTGGATATTGTTGGCTAAATATCACCTGAGCCAGAAACGCCCTCTGGGGCTCCTCAGAGCAGAAGGAGCCACAGCGGCCTTCAAATGTCCTCTGCAGCATCTTCTGTCCACACCACAAATGAGATGTGTGTTTGCCGGTAGAAGGAGTAAATCTCCCTGCAGCGCTGCTGCCTTCCTTTCCAAAGTCACGGCCTCACAGAGTCAGAGACTGTCAAGCCTTCAGCTCCAGAGCGTTCTCAGAAGCACTGGACAGAAATGTGCAAAACACCCATGCTCTCAGGGACAGGGGCAGTGCCTCCTGCAGGCCAGGAGAAGCACCTCTCCCATCCATTATACCTGTAACATTTCATGCGCGATGGGCCACCTCCCCGCTGAGACGGGAAACCCCGGGACAGCTGGATGCATGTGGTTCACCTTTGGTTTCCCAGGACCGGTCACAGTGTCTCAAACCAAGAAGGTGCTCAACACAAACTTAATGATTACAAACGAGGCTGAGTTGCAAGCATATCGGAACTCTGCACTCCCTGGAGAGAGCCAGGCAAAGGCAGGCAAGAGTTCCAAACACTTGCCCCAGGCAGGAGGCTTCACCTAACCGACTTCTCATCCTGGACGGACCTGACGAGCGTTCCCGTGACCCCATCTGTTTTCTGGTTCTGCCCTTGCTTTGTCTCACCGCAGGTGAACGGAAGGCATGATGCTGGCTTCCCTCCATGCTCTCTGCTCTCCGAGAGGTTCCTCAGAGCCCCGAGGCAGCCCTGGAGCCTGGACTTGACCCCGACACCTAAGGTATCTAGTCACATACCCACCCACCTTCTGTACTCACCGAGTCACCCAGCCCAGTTGTAAGAGTTGAGGAAGCTGTGGATGCAAACAGCCTGGAGCTGAGGGAGTATTTTACTTAATGTACCTCCCTTCCTGCCTCAGTCCTGCCTCTAACATTGGTTGTCAGCCAACAATACTCAGGGCACTCCAAGGGACAGGGTCTGTGACTGGGTCCGCGCTATGTATAACTTCCACATGCTTCATTCAAAACCTCTTTTTCAAGCTCTGTTTCCTTTTCCATGTGGACAACAGAAAGACATGGGCATCTGAATACAGTGAACAGAAGTGACATTGGTAAGAGCCACTTTGGAAAACAGTTGGGCAGTGCCTGTTTCAAGTTAAAAGGACGTGACGCTATGACAGAGTATGCCACTTCTCCCTCAGAAAGCAGACAAGTGAATAAGATAGTAATTAAAGTAATAAAGCATGCGTAGGAATGTTTACTGCAGTGTGGATGACAATCCTGAAACACTAAGAACAAATGAAATCTGCATCAACGGGGGAAGCACAAATAAGCTGACAGATCATACCAGCAATACAAAATAGTGTTTGTTCCACACAGCCACAGTGCAATTAACCTTTTCATGCTCATATAGGTAGGTCTCTAAAACAGTAATTGTTTTAAAAGCAAAAGCAAATATTACAGTAGGAACTTTGTTTGCTTAAAATACACACATGCACCCACAGAAACACACACAAGACGTAAACATTTTCCATGAGCACAGCACCAGGCATGCAAGTCAACTGGAAAATGTGTGGAGACGTGCAGGTCCATCCGCTGACAGTGGCTCCCCTGGGGCCGATGACAGAGGAGGGGCAACAGTAGCAGAACGGAGAGTGACAGTCGAGAAAGACTGTAGTCTTGTGTAGTATTTTAACATTTCCAAGGAGAAAATATTCGTGTCTACCTTGCAAAGTCAAAAATTCGATTTCGGAAGGGAAGAAAGGAACACTCTGCATCTCTCGTCCTCTGCAGGTGACAAAAGGCTATTGGGTGGAACCGTCAGCAACTCGGAATTGGGACAGTGACCTGGGACCAGACGGTCCCCTTTCATGCGTGGGGTGGCATGGTTGAATTAATGGCACCATGAATGCTCCCAGTTCAAAAGTACAAATCCTTTACTTTGAAAATTCTTCACTGGGAAAGGATGCTATGTCTTAGGGAGAAAGTTGGATGAGATCCCCTTTAGAGTTTATTCCTAGAATGCAGTATTATTATCCAATACGTAATGATGACAGCCATAGTCCTTAGCGCGTACTAGGTAAGGTGCTGAGCGATTTCCATGCAGCCTCTCACTCAATGAGCATAACCTTGCAGATCTGTATAGTCATCCCTCATCTACGAATGAGGCAATCAAGTTCAGAATAAGTAGTGAGCTCAGATATGAAGCCAGTGAAACAGTGTGCAGCCAAGAGGAGGCCCCAAATAGGGGTTTGGAATGGGGTCCAGAACTCAAGGTGTCCAGGAAATATTAGGATGTCCTCACCCCTTCCCCCACAGGTGTGAGTTGGGGGAAGGGACACATGGAGCAGGAACATGCAGAGCTGCAGCTGACCTCTGGCGTGATCATTTCATATATCTACAACCTTTAACTGGGTTCATAGATATGCTCTACAGCTGTGGCCATGCTTTGAGCCAGGGAGAAGGGAGTGACTTCCACCCAAGATGTAACTGGGAGGCAACTCCCCCTGATTACAGTGCCTGTGTGAGAGCTTAGAGATAACTGGCTCCATACCATGGGGCCATGCCTACTCAGACCCACTATGGTAGCCCAGTAAAGCTGGAAGGATATGGGAATGCTGGCAGGTGTAGCCGATTGTGGGAGGAGTCGGAAGTGGGGCTGCAGAGGAAGATAGGCGTGCGGATTTAAACCCAGATGTGGCAGCCATTAAGGGGAGAACCAGGTGGTTTGGCAGAGTGGAGACCCCCTCGCAGCTTTGTAGAGGAGAACCATGCAGCTTAATCCTGGCCAACGACACGGCTGATGGTGTCAGGAGCCTGAATCTACTTCTTTTCCTAAGATACGGTACCCAAATTAGGGCAAAGGGAGAAGGAAGGACTATGTGCGTCTGTGGGCATCCTAAAGGACTTTGATATTTTAATGAAGACATTAGGTCACTACTTTGAGTCTGTATAGCTTTAAATAAACATTTCCTTTCCTTTTCACAAATCTCTGGCATTGAGAGACATCTTTCTTCTGGCAGCAGAGAAGCAAACCTGTGGAGGGTCCTTTTGGTAATAGTGTAACGTACCCACCTTGGCCCTGTTCTGTAACACCAGGTCAGTCTCATTTCAAAGCTAACTCTTGACCACTGTGCTATACTGTATGAGAAACTAAGGGACTTTGCCCACTTGAAATAGGTTGGAGTCTGGGTTTATAATTTAATCTTGTTTGGTTTGGTTTGGTTTGGTTTGGTCAGTTAACAAAGGGATGTGTGGCCCCTTCCATACAATGCTTCCCAGCCTTCAGAATAGCCTGAAGGTTTATTGGGCACCGTGGAATATCTTTCCTGTGTCCAGTGAAAAGCAGTTGCCTCTATAGAATGTCTTTCTGGATATGACATTCCTCAAAGTTTGTCCCAGGAGCTATGTGATAATGAAGTTTCATTGTCTTCTGAAAGAGGCTGATGGAAAAGGGAAACAAGTCCCCGGCGGGGCAGATGCGAACGGTGTAGCAGAGGAAATGCTGTCCCCAGGAACACAGGCAGCTGGTTGTCTGGATGCGTCATAAAATTTTATTGTGAAATGCACAGACGACGGGCCCAGCTGCAAAGCATCAGGCGTGTTTATCGTGATCTCCCGGCACATTCCCCTGCGACACTGCTTTTGCAGGCTTAACCTAATTGGGATGAAGACATCAAAATTACTTCAAGGTGCAGTCCTGCTGGCAGACTCACCATGGGCTTCCCTCTTCGAAGGTCATCACACCATTTGCCACAATGAGCTAAACCCACAGTGGGGAAGAAGAAATAAATAGTAAGTAATGGCATGAGAAGATGGCATGGCCTTTGCTGGTCACGTCGTATCTGACCAACATCATCAGATACCAGGCTCATGGGGAGGCCATCCACGGGCCACTCTGTGTCCTTGAACAAGATCACCGAAGTCTATTGTGCTGGACAGCTACATGCACACATGTTTGTGCTTCAGAGAATGGGACAATCTACAGCCTTGAGATCATTTTACTCTCTCCCTCTCTCCCCACACACCCTGTGTACCTGAGCCTTTACAAGCAGCTGTGTCCTTGGTAATAACTCCTTCTTTTAGATAAAGCTTTGCCTTTTCCCTTAAAGACAATGACATTCTCAATCAGGGTCGCTCCTCTGAACTGCAAAATCAGTTTTGAGGGTCTCGTCTCTCTTTCCCAAGGGTAGTAAGTAATTAGCACTGTTCTAGATAGATAGGAAAGAAGTTAATTCATGTTGTTCGATGGATGCCTGGCACAATAGGGCTTCATTCTCTTACTGGACCCCAGTTGGGAAGAGCTTATTAAGGCCTAAAGATTTGTACGGCTTTAGGATTAAGTCAGAGACACTCATGAAAAGCCTCTTGCAAGTTGTCAAGCTTGATATCCATTTCTTCCGCACAAATTCCTGACAATGTCCTGAAAAGGGCATCCACTCAACTTGCCTCCACTCAAATGGTTCGGCCATCAGAGGCAGCCAACACCATTAACAGGAGCCCTCCCTGCCGGACGCTCTTCCTCTGGATGAGGTCGGAGGGGACCAGACGGCAGGGGACCTTGAAAGCCAGATCAAGACGTTCAAACTATGCCTCAAAGAGGGAGGCGATCCATCAATTCCACAGCTCTCTGCAGGACCAGCAAACTCCCAAGCCTGTTCTCCTGGGTCTGCCTAATCCCATTAGTGTATTATTTCAGAGAGAACCATCTACAGAACTGCTGACAAGTTTAGAAAACCTACGCAGGGCCAGCAGGTAGATGCTATCAACAGGTACCGCCATTCATCTGGCTCACGGAGATTTACTTGACAGGGCCTCAAGGAAGGCTCCTGCTGCCTGGGACCAACCAAGACTCCCCTGGACCCCCTTGGATAACTTGAGAATATGCCCGCCCTCCTGATGTCTTATCTTGTTTTCTCACATCAAGCCTGGGCTGAGGTTTCAGGTGTCAAGCTGCAGCCAGAAGGGAGATTTATGGTCCTGTTATCAGCTCTAGACAGCAAGAGGCTGTGGTCACAGGGCCGGGAAACAATAGCTAAGTGGGGAAGGCCGCAAGGAGGGCTGCCGGTCAGCACCTGGAATCACCTGTGCCCACACAGTCCCCATGGGCAGGAGGACTGGGCTGAGCGTTGGAAAGAGAAATGTCCCTTGGGTCTTAGGGGAACAGCTCCACCCACTCAGGGGCTACGAGTACAATCACTTACTGGCTCGGATGGTTGTTGCCCACGGCGAAATCCACTGTCACATATTTCAGAGGTGTTATTAAATCATTTCAGAAATGTATAGAACGGAGCGCCGATCACAGCTGTTTCGGACTAGGAAGGTTGTGATAAATGAGAGGGAGTGAGGGCACCCCTCGAGGGCTTATTCACGTCCACGTTCGAACTGCGGAAGAGGCACCTTGCCGGCTTGCCCAGGGTGACAGCTGGTATGCCTCCACCTTCTGAGGACGAAAAATGAGTTTTTGCAAGACAGCTTCTACCTGTCAGGCATGGGCAGTGGGGAGGCAGTCACAGATGTTATTACAGCGACCACAGCTTTGCTCCAGCTCAGTCACTTGGCCATGCAGGGCTCCACTTCTGTGTCTGATAAGTCCTCAACTAAATATCTACAGAATGTACATATTCTATGAGCTCTTTCCTATAGGTGTTTTTAAATACATAGCCTCCTTGCATCATTGTATGCCCCATGTTGTGAACTCCGAAAATGCAGCATTTATATCTGACATTTGATAAAAGTCATATAAAATGTAGTGCTATGAGCTAGATGAAAGAAGCCTTCAAGTTTCCTGTCCCTAGCCACATTGTCACATTGCTGTACCCTGAACACACAACTGGTCACCTTCCCCACTGAGGTTATGAGTGGCAGACAGTAAGGGGGGGAGGGAGTCTCTCCTCTGCCTCTCCCCCACCCACAGCTCTCTCCAGTCTTCAGTCATGCACAGAAAGGGAGAGAGCAAACTTCAGGGAAATCCCAAGCCTAAGCAACAGGGTAAACCATCTAGGTCTTCCTGCCCTCGGGCTACCAGCAGAAAATTTGGATTTGCCAAAGAGATTGTTTTCCAGTGGGCATTAAGCTAAAGTCACCACTTAGTCCCCCTGGCCCACTGCACAGATATTGCTGGCTGCTGAGTCAGGGCCTGGGCTGAACCTGAGCAGGTGGCCCGGCAGGAAGGGGCTCTCATATGCCCAGGAGCAGCTGTCTCCTTCAGAGCCCTGCTCAGAGCATGGCCTCTCCAGAGACTCTTCCTGGGTTTATCCTGAGTAACCGAGCAGGGACTGGACCGCACTCAACAAATATTTACTGAGTGCCTAACACATGGAGGGCATGGTGTCAAGAAGCCGATCCCGTTCTGTTCAATCCAGCTAACGTTTATTTAGAGGCTTTTATTCGTGAGAGACGGGTATCGTGGGTTCAGGAATGAGCTGAGTCATCCCGCCTGATGCCCATTCTGAGTCACCGGCTCTCTGCATATTTTGAAGTTGGATCAGTGAGTATATCCCAAATCGTTAAGATCATGCCCAACACAAAATAAGCACTCCCTGTGTACAAATCATTGCTGTGATTACACAGTGGGAACCCGACTGAGCCCTGGGGCTATAACGATCAGCTGGTTAGCCTCCAGCCCACCAGGAAATTACAATCTATGGAAGAGAAGACAAGGAGGTGGAGCATTTCAACTCAGTGGTGTTTCTCAACCAGGCAGCCTCGGCACACTGATGCACCCTGAGCTCCCCACGGGCACACTGCCAGCTTCGAACTGTGACGGAAGGGAATGTTTGCGGCACTGAGTGTAAGTACTCCAGCCGCTGTGGACAATGCACAGCAGGGAATAAGCACCCTCACAGCTAAACCACTGAACTGGGTGGACAGGCAATTGTATAGAGCAAGAAACAGTGCCAAGCTTGCACCAAAGAAAAATTACATATTTCCAGAAACTGTAAGAAACTTATTCTATTCTGTAAGTGTGTAGGAAAGTGCTACTGAGCCACAAGCAGTTCTATTCAAAGAGTAAAAGTACCGAGGGATACTTCTGTCTGCCCATAACAGAACACCCAACTAAAATGGATAAAGTATAAAAGCAGTTATTTTTATGAGATTTTATTTATTTATTTTTAGAGGGGGGGGAGAAAAAGAGGCAGAGAAACATCATTTGATTGCCTCTCTCATGCCACCAACTGGGGACCTGGCCCACAACCCAGGCATGTGCCCTGACCAGGAATCCAACCGGAGACCTTTTGGTTTGCAGGACAACACCCAACCCACTGAGCCACACCAGCCAGGGCAGAACATTTATTATCTTGCTTAACATAAAGGAATACGGTTCAAAGGTTGGTCTCACGGCTCAATTACATTAGTTAATCCAAGACTCATTCCATCATTCCAATCTTCAAACCTATGCACATTGACTTAGTCTTTAAGCATCTACCTCATGAACGCACAATGGTTGCCATTGTTCCAGTCATCACAGGTTGACATAATGATGTTCAACAAAGAATTTCCCATGGGTCTCTTTTTTTAAAGTCACATGTCCCTCCCATTACATTTGGCAATACTTAATCACATGGTAATGCCTCACCCACAACAGTCTGGGAAAGCAGGTAACTGGCATTTTTAGCCTCTGGAATGGGAGATGAGCTGCACCAGAAAAGTATGTAACCAATAATGTCTGCCTAGTGAATAACTGAATTATCCAGAAACTCCAAATGCTTAACCATTTTGAGTTTTTGTTGCACTATAGTAGGAATTGTGTATTACCATTAGCTGGTTGAGCGTGGCTTTAAAACACATAATCCCTTAAGTGTGCAGCCAGATACTCTAGTATGTCAAAATGGACCTCAAACATGGAATGGTTGAGTACTACCGTACCTCAGCACATGGCAGTGAGTTTCTCGTGCAAATAAAGTGCCATCCAGGGGACTCAAGAACCAGCCCAGAGACCCTATATATTCACACACTCATTCATTTCATCATTGAGGTTTGAACATCAGCTATGTTCTGGCACCATTTTACGGTAGTGAATAGGACACGGTCCCTGTCCTCAGGGGGTTTGAATCTAGTGGATGGGACGACCAACGGCCTCTAGTCCCCAAGACCCAAAGGTTCTATTGCCCTGGGTTTGTAGTAGTTTGCATTACTACTGTCCTCTGTATCCCTCCTGCCAGAACCTTTGTCCTTATACTCTGCCACTTGGTGATTGTGGCGATTATCTCTAAATATTTTTATACTCAAAAAAGTCTTTTCTCCATCAGCTCTACTCATTTTGGACAAGAAAAATGGGACTTCCATCAATTGTGACCTCCCATAAAGCACAGGCCACTCAGCTTGTTTACAGCAGCAACTGGGCTACTGTACCTGGTAGTAAGTTACTCATGCAAATGAAGTGCCCTGGAGGGGTCCGGAGAGCCAGCAGGAGACCCACGCAGAGTTACATGGGGTGGACAGAGGGCAGCCTGAGGCACTTGTCCCAGCTGTGTTACTTACAAGCCACACAGAGGCTTGCACGAGTCACTTTCAGAGCCTTGGTTTTCTCACCAAACCATGGGTGACATAATGATGCCCGTCGTGCCGTACAAGGCAATGATGATAGTGCTACACCTTGTTGCAAAGCTCAGACAAAACAAGGGTCCAATGGCCAGCGTGCTGTAGACACTCAGTGAATGGGGGCCCGTAACTGTCCTCACTGCCATCTGACCTTCCGCTCTCATGTGCCCCTTGACAAATAAAGCGAACCCTCAGCAGCAGGTGGCCAGGCTGGTCCATTAAGGCCTGCAGATGGCTTGGTGACCTGCTAATTGCTCCAAGGCTTCCAACATCTAAATCGGTGTGGTAGCCGGGCTGCCAAGGGTATCAAGTTTTCCTCTCTCCTCCCCTTGGCCCACAGCCCTGCTCCTGAGAATTCCAAAGAAAACTTCTGATTCTCTGGAGACGGGTCAGCAGTTTGTGCTGTTAAAAATAAGTCATTTGGACCCTGACCTGACATTTATGAGGAAACAAGACACTCAGTGCCATCTTTGATTTCTTTATGTCTACCACCATAAAAAGGAAAAAAACTTGTGGGGATTCTGACATTTCTCTCAGGGTTCAGATCTGTCACTGTGGCCAGACTACCCTCCGACCAAGCACGAGGTGAACAGAGGGCCTGAGAAGAGAAAAGGGATCTCAAGAAAATGTCAAACTCCATTATTTATTCAATGGCAGAGCATGGTGCATACCCACTGCAATGAATTAACCGACTCTTTTTTTTTTAAAGAAACGGAGTGTTTCTACATACATAAAAATATGCTCTATTTTTTTCAAACAAATAATCCACTCAGTCTCCCAGCAACTCAAAAAACCATCTGGTTTTTTTTTTTTTTTTTGGAGCTTTGTCATCGCAGATGCCCTTCCTGAGTTTTAAACCACGGCGTCAGCCGGGACTTCCTGCTAGGAAGTATGGGTAGTTTGACATTCACTGGGGGAGAGCCTCTGCACACACTTTCTCACTGCCATTCTGAAACGTGGCAGGTCACCCATACATCAAAGCATCAGAGGGTCCTGGGCACATCCTCTCCTATGTGCTTAATATATGGTGGCTGCGTGCCATTGGACGTGGTGGGGACATGGAGTGGGGAGGGAAGGGAAACAGATGCAGAGAGGAAGCACCCCCTTCACAGCCCTGAAGGGCCCATGTCTATGGGACTGTGGTCTTCATAAAGGAGGAAAGTAGAGGGAAGAATGTGGGGACGGGCCACGCAAAGGGGAGCCTGTTGCGCCCAGGGTATCCAAGATCGGCATTCATAAGGAGGTTCTTTGAAATTGACCATTAATTTCATGACGAACTTCAGAAGCAAACTGTAGATTTGCTGATTGTGTGGGTCAGCTCAGGCTGCCATAACACAATAGCCCAGATGGCGTGGCTTAAACATCAGAAATGGTGTTTTATTTATCTTCTCACCGTGCCAGGGGCCGAAAGTCCAAGATCAAGGTGCCAGCCTATTTGGTTCCGGTGAGAACTCCCTTCCCCTGGCTTACAGAGGGCTACCTTCTCGCTGTATTCTCGAGTGGCCGGGGGAAAATGGAACTCTGCTCTCTTCTCACTGGAACATTGATCCTATTGAGTCAGAGCCCTAGGCCTTCATTTGACCTCAATTACCTCCTATAGGCCCAATCTCCAAAAATAGTCTAATTGGGGGTGCAATTAATTCCACAGCATGACAAAAAGCTTGCAAGCTTGCCCCTACCATATTCCAAGGTGGTCACCCTTAACACACATTACATGCTTCCAGTCTCAGGGACCCAGGGGCCTCTGGCTCACTAGAAGTCTTCAACTCAAGCTCTACGCTACCCTGTGGTCACAGGTATGCCCTGTCTGTTAACAATACGCAAATTTCTATTTAAAACGAACAGGCACTTCATCAGAAGACTCCTCTCGTAACATGTGTTTTATAACTCGAAAGATGTTAGGGGAGACAGTAGTGTTTGGGCAGGAAGGGCAGTGGGAAGTTATCAGAAATGAAGATAACGAAGGATTAAAATCCTAACAAGACAGTGGTAGATGGGCCTGGAATTGCACCCACCGTTTCTGGAATGCCTGTTACAAAACAAGGCACAACCCTCCTCCTCGCCAAGCGTCTCCTCACTGCCGCCTTGTCCAGCTCCATGCTGCTTGTTTAAAGGAAGAGCGTGCCCCACAGCCATGGAGGTGAAGAGGCCCGGGTGTGTCCTTCTCCGGTTCCACAGACTTTCTATTATATTCCACCCAAACTTGTTTATTCGGCAGCTGCCTCAGGCCAAAGATGATTCCAGGCACCGGGAAAGCAGAGGCTGAGGAGAGCTGGTCACTGGCTATGTGAACTGGTCTTCCCTTCTCTCTACCGTATCATCTGCGCATCTTGGGGTTGTGGCAGGCGCATCCCAGAACCGGACCCGTGCACCCAAAGACTCCCCGGGCCAGCTAGGTCTGGAGTAGGAACAGGGCAAAGTGCACATGCCTGTAGAGAAATCAACCAGAGGGAACGAGGGTGCTGATGTCTCTGAAGAGCCCGTGGGGCATCCCACCCTTTCCAGGCTCTTCACCTGACCCTGTCCCTCCCTCTCCTGCTTCCTCCCCCCTGCTCTCTTTTGCTCTCACTTGACTGTGCCCCAAAGGGCCTGTGTGACCGTCTTGGAAATTCCCAATGCACATCAGTGACAAATCCTGTGAAAAAGAACTTATTTAACCCAGTATTTCCCCAATGCATTTCTTCCCTCAGGCAGTGCAAGGTCCTAGGGGTGGCTTCTGAGGGTTGCCGACCAGTCTCCAAAGATTTGCGCCAACTCACTAAGCTGCCCTAATTATAACTCGAAAGATGACAGTGTGCCTGCCTTCAGTTCCCTCTCTGCTCACCTTCCTGGACATGCTCCTCGCCTTTGGCATTCACCACGTGGCAGCCTTCCCCTCCCTTTATGGCTACCTTAGCCTCAGGAGAGTCTTTACGGCCCCCTCCCATACAGAAGACCACCAGGCGCTACACTTTCCAAACAAAACTTGAGGCTCTAGGCCAGAATTTGCAGTTGGCAACTCTAAGGAACACTTATCTTCAATAACGTCTTAAAGAGAAAGAGAGGAAAGCTCCTAGTCAAATAAGTTCACATATTAAATTCTCTTCTCAGATATTCAGAAGGCACCCTGTTAAAGGCTCTGAGAAGTCCTGTATTAGAGCAACTCATCTACACCACTTTCCCACGTGCACGTGACCACAGGGCCCCTTGGTACAAACACCTGACAAGGGCAGAAGGAGGTTCCATTCCACGGAATGCACTTTGAGAAGCTCAGCTGCAGACCAGTTGTCTCCTCTGAACTGCCCCCTTGCCCACCAAGTCCCCCTTACTTGGTGTCTCATTCTGTCAAGATACAGTTGGATAGATAACTGTTGAGCTCATTATAACAGCATGCTGTGTGGTACTTACTAGTCCCTCCTCCCCAAAATATAGTGGGGAAAAAAAAGGTAGACTGTCCCTATGTTACAGATAAATAAGCTGAGACTTAAAAAAGGCAAGGAACTTTCTGATGTCTTATCCCAGCAGGAGGTGTCAAGTTGGGAGCTGAACTTGGGTCTTCTAATGACTTGTTTTATTCTAGCCCCTCGGTCAATAGAAGGTTAATATACTCACTTTCCAGAGCTGTTTACATTTTAAAGTCAAAGAGAAAGAATGCTTTAATCCCAGAAGAATGAAATGAATCCCAACTATAGCAGGAATCATGGGGGAAGCCACAAAAGAGGGTAATGGGGGAGGCCAGTCCCCCCATCCCCATGGGTGCCAGGAAGCCTCTGCCTATTGGGCAAGGGCACTCCTGTCCCTCCTCCAAGCTCAGGTTATAAAGATATGGAAATAGTCACACGTTTATATCTACGCACGGCCACAGAGTGGGGCCACATAAAAATAACTCCAACTATTCTGACCTGTGTAGCCCCCATACACTGTGGTCTATGAATAGCGTGGCTTGTGGTTTTATTCCATTGGGGACAAACTGAAACCTGCTGTCCATCATACATGCAATTTTCTCAACGGATGGAATAGGTCCACGTAATGCTAGTTGTGCAATGCCCAGCACAGTGCTTGTCGAAACCAAGGGATCTACCAGACAGTTTCTGAAGATACCATATTTTGCCATGTATAATGCACTCCAGTGTATAACTTTTTAATTCAATTTTGTATTTTTTTATATTTAGAAACAAAACTGACTATTGTATTCCAGGGTAAAATTTTGCATGTGGATGTTATTATTGCTTTCTAGAGTTACACTTTTAATGCATAAGCATAAATAAAAGAATTAAAAACATTTATATGGAACTAGTACTACCCATGTATGATGTACATCCTTCTTTTCCCCTCAAAAATTTGGACAAAAAAGTGCACATCATACATGACACAATACGGTAATAACCCTGAGAAATTGGTGCCCATTTTCAGCACACACGTGCTCCCAGTTGGATGGCAAATCCGCCCAAGTCCTCACACCAGAATGTGGAGTGAACGCCAGTTGACGAGATCTTCTGGGTGGCGTCCCTTCTGACGTGCCCTGGCTACACATGCGAGGTGCATCTCGATAACCTGGCCTGCGGGGAAGCACCCATGGAATCACCCTCCGCCACCTGCCACCCGCCACCCGCCAGTCCTCTCCTGGGGCTCCAGCCCCCTCTCTGTGTTCTCCTCCGTCACCTTTATTTGTTTAAGAGGCCTGACAAGGCAAACACTCCTGATTCGGTGTTTACATTACGGCTTTCACTGGAGCTTATTAAACTCATCGTTACTTCATATAAGCAGCAGAGATGTGGCTAGGGCCCGTTAAGTGTTGACAGTAAGTAACAGACACCCTGTCACAACGTAACGTGTATATACTCCATTGGGTGCCTGGTGGATTTCGTCCCTGTAAAACCATCACAGATAATGAAGCCACTATCAGATAAGTGACTATAATAAATGACTACAATTAGGTCTCTGGGTGAGGACAACGCTTGGTGGTCCAACCAGCCTGGCTTGGACAAATCCCAGGCCAAAAGAAAAAGGAGCTAAAAATCAAATTTAATTGTTATTTAGTGATTGACAGAATTGATTCTATAATGTATTTAATTGATCTAATAAATCTAACTAGATCTATGGAACACCATTCTACAGAATGGCTTGATCTAATAGAATGTCATTTGATTTCTAAAAGAGCAAGAGTTGTTTTTTTTTTTTAATGACTTTTCATCTTCCCTCCTGACCCCCTTCTTCCCGTCTCAAAAATCAATCAGTCAACCAATAAACAAAATTTTGAAATTAGATTCTTACACAGGGACCTCGTCTCTAGACAGGTGACCCCATACCTAGCTTCTCCAGGGGGAAGGGATTGCTGGAGCTCTTGCCGCCCCTGGAAGGAAACTGGAGAAGAGACGGAAGCACAGAGGGGTCTGGGCACGAACCTCACCGTGGCTGGACACGCCGGCTCCCCTCGGCAGCTCAGGAGGCGCGAATGTAATCACTTCTTTACAGGGTTTTGGTTACGCCAGGCAGGCTCCTGTTACGTGACAGCGAGGTTATAGCAGAGAATGGAAGTGCTCTGATGAAAAGGTCTTTCAAAGGCTTTTATTTTCTGGAACGTTATAGTCGTTTCCAGGATGACTTACAGATTTACAGCAAGCCTTCTATACATGAGTATAACTTAAGAACGTGCTAAAGGAAGGTGTGTAGGGTGCTTGTAGAGCCCCTAAAAGATGACACCCGCCAAGCGGAGACCGACTGTAGTCCAGTGGGGGCGCTGCAGTGCACTGTGGGATTATTCCCCACCGGTGACAACGACTTTGTTTATGTCATGTCACACCACCTTGCTGCAGACGTCTCCCCACTGCTTTCCCCTGCCATCCCCCCACACCCCCGCCCCTCCTCCTACCCACCCAAGCACCCCTTCCATCCTCTCAGCCGCCTCAAATCACAGCTATGTTTTTAGAATTGGGCCAGAGGGGAAATGCTTTTCTGGAAAGTTATGTTTACTCTGGGGCTTTCTATTTTCATTTGATTTAATATTTCCTAATAACAGTTCAGGGGAGATTACCCTGGACGGTAGAGCAATCCCCCCCAGGAATAAAGGCTTTGGGAGGCGGGGTGGGGGCGGGGTGATTGATGGGGCTTTTTCTACATCCCTGTTGCCAGAAGACCTCATAAACTCAGGAAAGCCGCCCAGGCATCAGGCTGTTTACCTTTTCACGACTTTAAAGGTGATTTATTTGACCTTCGAAAACCAGGATCATACTTCTTGCTGAAGACAGTGCGCATTTCAGCAGAAACGGTGACTGTCCAGGCAGCGAGGTCTCTCCAGCCAGAGGCCGTTTATCACTCTTTCCTCGTTCTAATCTGAATGGGGAGCGTCTGCTGGACTCTTCGCACAAACATATTTGAGGGACACTGTCTAAATATACGGAGATAAGTGTGCGTTTACGTTCCATATGTACATAGGGTTTCCATAACGATTTTTTAAACTATTTATGAAAGGCCTGGGTGTGAGGCCAACAAGAGGTAACACGGGCAGAGAAAAAGTTTGGGATTTGAGACAGGACCGGAGTCCTTCGCTGGCTGGGCTGCCCCCATTAAATAACTTCCCATCTTACAAGAGAGGACTTCGGAGCCAATGTGCCGGCATTGCATTCCCAGCTCCCCCACCTGCTCACAATGGCACCTTGAGCAAGATAACCTGTCCGGGCTCACTATCTGTGAAGTGGGCGCATCATGATGCCTGGTTCCCACAAGGCAGAAGTGAAGATCAATTCGGGTGAAGCACGTAGATTATTTAAAATAATGCTTGGCATACGGAAAACCATAAATGTTATTATTACAATCCTCTGTAAAGGGGATAAAATAATTATACCCCCAACAAATATACAAGGTAGGAGGTACAAATAGATGACGCATGTCTTATGGTACCTCATCCCATGTAACATGCTATACAAACGCCATGCACCCACTGGACGCAGCACACCTCCTCCAGACCTCCACGGGTATCACTAGTACTGAACGCTGGGGGCAGACAGACTTCCATAACTTTTTTTTTCAGCCAAACTATGAAACAATATAGCAGATCATTGGTATCTTCATTTTACATATGAAGAAATGAAAGGGCAAAAAAAAAAGAAATGATTCACTGAAGGTCAAAGAGCTCTTCAGAAAATATAAACGTTCTAATTAAAATGCTGTGGGATCATCACATCACTGGTTCCTCGATGGGTGGAGGTCACCGTAGCTCATGGTTTCTTGGGTTTGTGAGGCCCACTTCCCTGCAGGGACCAGTTTCCCCTTCAGAGGGACCCAATCAACAGAGGAAGAGGTCTCTGGAACAGAGCAAAGGTCATGAGCAAGGTGAATGTTTTCCTGAGATTTCACAATCAAGGAAGGAAATGAGGAAAAGCACTTAATTGCACGGACAGACTAGATCAAGAGAATAGTTTTACTAACTGTAATCTTGGTTTTACTTCTAGGGAACATCAGACAAGGATGTTTGGTACCAATAAGATGTCTATTTTAAGACGTTTTATGTCTTTTTAGAACTCAACGCATTGACAGAATGAGCAACTGCAAAGTAAATCCATTCGGTTGCAATAGCTTTGGGTTGATTTCCAGTGATGACTCTGCAAGCTCTCCCAAAAACTGGCTCACGGGGGTGGTGGGCATACCTGAATGTCGGGGGGACATTGCCAAGGAGGCCCCACACATCTTGTAAGCCCCACTGGAGCTCAAGGTATAGTGATTTTCAGAACACTCCTGAGAGCTCTGTAAATTCTAAGGACAGACTCAGGTTACAATCAATTGCTATGGCCTAATAGCCCCAGTTAGTAGGAAGGAGGCACAAGCCTTCTGAGGAATCAGAACACACATCCTTGGGATACCTGACACTATGTTTTCCTGGGCATGGTGGGGTGTGGGTTAGCAATGAGCAGCTGCCCCCTAGAAACCAGCTAGAAGGCATCCATTCTGGAAAAGGACCTACCAGCTCCAACACACCCATGGCCTTGATAGCAGAAACTGCTCACTGGCCATGCACTTCCCGTGGTCCCAACACCCCAACCTGCCCTGCACCTCTCAGAAGCATCCCCACTGACGGATGCTGTGACAAGCTGCCCATCCTCCACCCTGCACATGCCCAGCTCAAACCCCTGTGAACCGAGAAGAACTCTGGAGTTGCCCACCCTGTTCTATGACAGCCCGTAATTTATTAGCCACTGCCTCTCCCTTCAGGACGTGACGACTGCCTGTGTTCTAAGTGGACAGCTGAAGGCCCATTAATCTTCACCCTGGTGGGGAAGAGACTGATGGTAATTTAAGTGAACTGGATGGGTGAGGTAGATATAAAAGACCACAAGGTACAAATGACAAGATTATTAACTGTGCCCCGAGCCGTCTGTTTACCAAGCTGCCTCGATAAATGGAAGTGGGTTGGTTAAACGTGGACCGAGGTTCAAGCAGGGTTTACAGAGGGGAGTTCCTGGCAGATGTGGCTAATGGCAAGGCTCCACGTTTCCAGTGAGCAGGCAGAGGACTTCTGTGGTTAGAAGGGGAACTTGGGCTTCAACCAGCTTCACAAGCAGGCTAAAGTTGAAAAGGTCAGGGCAAATTCAGAATTATTTCTCTCCCACACCCGCAGAAAGGAAGCGGGTGAACTTCACCACCCAGGTCCCCTTCAAGTCCTCCCTGGACCGACCTCCCATTCTGACTAACTGAAATTTTCCTCCCGTCCAAGGTGTTTGCAAAGGTTGAGGGACTGCTCTTTGTTTTCCTCTGCCTGTGGACAGGGCACCTGCCGAGCGGCCTGGGAGCAGCTCTGCGCAGCAGCCCACTCCCAGGAGAGAAGGCGCCAGGGAAAGAGATGGAATTTCCCTTGGTCAGCACCCACCACAGGTCCCCTTTGGGGGACGTTTCCTCAGTATCTGCTTTCCCACATCCACACCTAAGAAACCCTAGAACTAAGAAGGGGTGCCCCCAAGCACAGACCACAGCGAGAGAGGAAAGCCTTCTCTTTCCCGGCTCCTGGTCTGGCTCAGGGTTCGTGCCCAGAAATGCAATGATGAGCTTCCAGGCTCTTCTTGATGTCCCAGCTTTGTGATTAAACTGTCCTTGATCCCAGCCCCATGGAAGCCCTGACCTTTGCCCCCACTCCACGCCCAAGTTGGCCAAGCCAAACTACAGATCAGCAGAATCACATAGGTTGTCCCAAACAAGGACAATGTTGGCATCGAGAAACCGATAGGTATTTGATGTCTTATGGTTCACAAAGCACTCACCTAATGTAGTCCTCGTGCAACTCTGTCTATGAGCAGAGCAGGTATTTATTTCTCTGATTTACTGACAAGGAAACTGACACAGGGGTTAGGCTTCCCAAGGTAGCAGGAAGCAGGACAATATTAGAATACTTCTACTAGCACTCATTTTACTTTAGTATATTTTTTGTATAAAATATATACTGTAGTATACACTTAACCCTTGAACAACACAGAGGTTAGAGGTGCTGACTCCCTGCATAGTGTATCATTCATGTATGATTTTCAGTCCCCCCAAACTTAACTGCTAGTAGCCTACCATTGACCAATGGTATCAATTGATACACATTTTATATATGTATTATACACTGTATTTTTACAATAAACCTAGAAACAAAAAAAGCTTATTAAGAAAATCATAAGAAAGAGAAAATACATTTACAGTATTTATTGAAAATAAATCCACATAGAAGTGGAACCATGCAGTCCAAGCCCATGTTCAAGGGTCAAGTGTATATATACTTTGTAAATGTAAATATAAATAAGTATATATTAAGATATATACCGCAGTATATATGCATTACATATAGTATACACATCCTTGATGTATATACTGATTTACAGCTTACAAAGTACTCTTATATGTAATATATACTACATAAAGTATAAATATATATACCATAATATATATTTTAGTATATATATTTTTATACATTACATATATTTATATAAGTGAATATCTCTTTGTGGCAAACACCATTACTCCCCTCCTTAAAAGTCACTGTCCCCTCTTTCCTTATTTACAGAACCAGAATTTTGTTCCACAGTGGCCACAAATGCATTTGTCTCTAGAAGAGGACTCAACCCAGAATGGGCATGTGACCCATTTTTGGACACAGAAGGTGCAAGAAGTCTGCTAGCAGGCTTCTGGGAAGATTTTCCTCCATGATCAGAGGGAGGCACCATGATAAGGAGCTCTCTTGCCTCACACTGCCCATTTCCCCTGCTTTTGAACATAGAGGTGAGGGCTAAATGATTAGAGCATCGGCAGCCTTTTTGCAACAATGAGGAAGAAGGCCAAGAACATGAAAAAGTTGCTAACTCAGAGCCTTGACAACATTAAGCTGCTAGACTAGCCTCAGTAACTGCACACAGCACACTCCTAGTGTAAGCCATTTTGAGGGTTGAGTAGTGTGTTAGCCACAACAACAAACCTTCCCAGCCAACGTACCCCCTGAGCAAAGGAGGAGAAGCCCAAGGTCAGAGACCATGTTCACATTTGAATCCCTTTTGCAATTTAGTGCTGAAATCCTCACTTAACAAGTGTTTGCTAGAATGAAGAAAAGGAAGAAGAAAAGAGCGTGCTCCTGACAGGAACACCTTGATGCCGTACATTCAACGTGACCCATGAGTAAACCTTTGAACCCTGTACCCACTGGCGACCACTTGTTTCAACATTTCTATGCCTACTACTGTTATCTTTACCTCCTTTCCCAGAACTGTCCTCACTACTTCCATACACCTTGACAACTAAATAAAAACATGTTTTTCATAAGATTAAACAAGTTCGTAATACATTCCTGCAATGATAGTATTTTTTCTATTAAAAATACAATCATTTATAACAGTGATATTTCAAGTCAGGTGAAGGAAAGACAATTATTCAGTCAGGGATGAGAGATTTTAATAGCTATTTTTTTTTCTTTTTTTTTTATTTTAATGATTGTTTAAGTACATTTTTCTCCCCTTTACTCCCAATCATTTAATAGCTATTTTTTAAAAATACATAAGGTTCCTGGTATGACAAACTAATATAAATTCCAGATGAATGACAGCCCTCTATGTACCAAGGTAACTAATTATTGAATCCATAAAAATATCTAAAGAACATACTGATGAACGTTTATATAATGTCAGCTTTGGAAGAACTTAGTAAGGCAAAAACAATAAAGAAAAGTGAAATGCTTGACTACATAAAAATTTATCTTTTCTGCATATAAAAACACTATAAACAAAATTAAGAAAAAATAACACTGGGGAAAAAATTTCATACAAATACCTAATGCTTTAATCTATGTAGGAATCTTACAAGTGATCATAAAAAAAATAAACCCAATCAAAAACATGCAGATGACATTAACTCAGAATTGCCTAAGGAAAAAAGACCAACAGTCAATAAACATAACTATATAAATCCTCACTGGTAACAAAAGACATTCAAATTGAAACAAGATTCACCTTTGCCATTTTTGTATACCGTATTTATTGGCAAAGATGCTACTCATTATAATAACATGTGTTTGGAAGAAATTAGAAAATTGTGCTCCCTGTAAGCTCCTATTGGTACCAGAAAAAATAAAAATACACAGAAAAAAAAGTCAACTTTTGAGCTGTAATATTAGCTTACAAACTTACCCTAATAAATACTTCTAAGATGAAAGCAAAGATCTTTCCATCAATATGCCTCTTGCAGCATTATGTAGAAGAATTAAAATTGTCATAAACCCAACTGCCCGTGAAACGATAGCCTGTCTGTTCAGCATCGTTACAGAGCAAATCTTGTTACAGGGAAACGCACCCCACATCACGTTAAATGAAACAAGCAAGCAACGGACTCATGAAATAGGAGAAGCATCTTATAAAACAGAAGCTGGTGGTAAAATAATGGCACCATAGAATTCTTTTTGTCTATTCTGAAGTTTCTAAATGTTTCTGTGAATCGCATGCATTGTTTCATAATCAAAAAGAACTACTCTTACTTGGGAAAAAATAATTATATCCTCTCTGGCCCCAATATCACTAGCCTAGGGACGTTTCAAGCCATAACACGTTAATTTCTAGTCACTTTACAATATTGCCACATGCACACCAAAGAAAGAGTACTAACAAAAAATTAATATGCCTCAATAATAAACTTTGTTGAACAAATTCATTAATAAAAATGGCAAATTTCCACATCAGCAACCCTTTACACAGACATAATTGTGTATAACTGTACACAAACCCTCTGAGGGAGAGACAGGCACACGGAGGCTCGGAGTGTTCCAGCAATTTTTGCAAGGGAGGAAATTATAACTGCTGCTTTTCTGGCTTCACCGCACACTTTGGCCTCTAACGCAAGACTGTGTATGAATGGTGTCACTGTTGTGAGTCCTCCTGACTGCATGGCCCTGTGACCCTGTGGACCAGAGGCCAAAAACCCTGCGTGGCCCTCAACTCCTAGCACTGCTGGAGCCCGGAAGGATTCGCCCACACTCTGTCTGCCTCTGCTCTGCAGCTGCAGAAGGGTGGCGCTCTCCTGCCCATTCCTGTCCACGGAAGGGGGTACCCTCTGAGCAGCATCCACCAAGAGCATCTATCGGGGCAGGGCTGAGACTGACACACAAAGCCTTGCAGAGGAGCCAAGTCAAGCGGGAGGTTGCATCCCAGCCAGAGCAGCCCAACTGGTCTCACGGGTTTCAACACCTAGGAGCCCTTCTCCCTAACAGTGCGGCAGGGCCCAGCAATGGGGCCTGGGGACACAGCTGCTCCATGCTCAATAAACACTTCTTCTCTGCCTGATGTTTCATTACGGGAGGACCTCAGGAGCCCCTTTTCTCAGAAAATAGATTCCTAACACGGATCTAGTTTTGTCCCGCCTATTTTCATGACGGGCCTTTAGCACATTCCCCCGGGGGGAACTGGACACCTTTCCCCACCTTATCCACGCAGCAGTCTGCCCGGTACCCTCCAAGGCCCACAGGCAATGCCGCAGCCTGACGCCATCACTGTCTCGCCTGCTTCCCCAGAGCCCACCGGTTTCAGGCCCCCTATCAGCGCAGACGTGGACATTCCGGCACATTCCCCCAGGGCACTTACCAACTGTGTCCTGGTCCCCTGGCTGCTCTTCCGTTGTCTCCACTCGGCTCCGAGCACCACGTCTGACTTGTCTCATTCCCCCGGCACCTGGGCAGAGGCCGGTACTCGGTCAGTGCAACGCTCGGGTGAGGCAGCTGCAGCTCCGCGACGGTACCTCCAGGAATCCCTACGACAAGCCAGCAAATAAGAATTCACAGCCCGACGAGCCTGATGAAACGAGAAGCACCTGCTTGGAGACGGCGGCCATAACTGCCATGAATGAATGCGTGAATGCATGCACACATACCTACGTCATATGTACGTGCACGGAATAGTCCCCTCTTAAATGCGGAAGACGAAAGCAGAGCATGCTTGAAACCACAGACAGTACACAAAACTACCTATAGTGTGTTTTTTCTATACGTCATACCTTGTCACTTAGAGGAAGCCCTGCACGTCTTCTCTCTGGCACACCTGAATCACTAGCATCACTTCTGTTGTGCTTGGGGATCTAAAATAAGTAAAATAAAGGTGACCCGATCATCAGCCCCTCAAAACCGAAACAACCTACTAAGTGACTAACACCCGGATGCCAGAGGGCATGATGATGACGTCAGGGGGCGGGGCCAGCACGACCAGATTTTTGTCTTGCTACTGAGATTGGCAGGTAGTTAAAAAACTTACCAGTTGTTTATTTATAGAATTTTCCATTTAGTATTTGCAGATCAGGGTCGACCGCAGGTACCTGACACAGGGGGTAGGGGAAACCACAGACAAGAGGTACCACTTGCCCACGTCTACTTAACCTCCCTGGTCTGGGAAGGACTAGCGACAGGAGGAAGGTGTTTGCAAAAGAAGGAACGCAATTTGTTCCTGGAAATAAGGTGAAAGAACTGGGTGAGGGTAAGCGAGAAGATCCAGGCAGGAAATCCAGAAAATTATCTTTAACTGTGAAGCCAGTTCCCCTAGAACACAGGTGGCAAACAGAAGGCCCACAGGCCAAATCCAGCCCTCCACCTTGTTTTATCCGCCTGTTACCTTGTTTCTATCCAGTGGCAGTGCAGAGCTCTCTCTTAACTATTAAGGAGTAGTTACATTTATACAGTCCTAAAATTACATTCAGCCCTTCGAAGCCAACCTTGAGGCTGATGTGGCCCCCAGTGAAAATGAGTTTGACACCCCTGCCCTAGAAGCTGCTGGATTATTTTGATTATGGAAGCCCTTCCTGAGCCTGTGCAGAAAAAGGCAGTGCCTGGTGGAGGAAGGAATGAATGGAGGCTGTGCCACAGCCAAGTAAACAACCAGACCACAGATAAGGGTGAAACGCCCTTTATTCCAACCTCCTTAGGGCACACGTGCAGCATGTGAAACCCGGAGGGGAGAAGAGACATACTTCGAGAAATATTTCCAGGTTCCTGGAACTATGGGTCTAGAACCCATCTCCCAGCTCTCAAGTCATTGAACAGAGAATTCCTCCCTTAAAGTTAAAGCAATATGGCAGGTTAGCCACACACAAAAAAAAAGAAAAGAAAAAGAAATTTCAGCTAACTCGGTTGTGGGGAATGCACACTTTTGGATATTAGATGCTTAAAAAGCTTCTTTAAAAAAAAATTTCCTGATGCTATGGTGGGTTATCTGGCCTATATAGTGAAGGGAGAAAGAGCAACAGGGAAGAAACAGCACACAGCCTCTCCTGCTCTCCCTGCACCTGTGCTAGACCCCACCCTCCTCCCTCTGCCCCAGAATCCAGCTCACCTGCAGCTGGAGTGGACCCTCTCCAGAGAGCGAGGATGCCCTTTCACAAGCCACTGGGCTCCAAGCCGGAAGTCAAACCGCTCTGCTCCAACTCTGGGAGCAAAGGTGGGCCCATCAGCTTTGATCTGAGAGACTAAGTGATTTGTTTCCCCTGATTTGAATGTCGATCGGAAACCCTAGGTTTCCCCGCCTGAGACTTGGAATTCAACCCCCTTCGCATCCTGGCCCCCAGACTTCTCACTATCTCTGACCCATGGACTCGCATAACCTCAGCTCCTGAGTTAAGGTCTTGATTAAATCTCGAAATCCCCTCCAAGGCTCAGTGGCAAGTAAAGGTCTTCCTAGAAATCCTGGAAAATCATCCAAACACCTGAGTTGGCAACAATTGAAGAGAGGGGGAGGAGAATGGCCAATGCTAAAAAAGAAAAAAAAATCCAAAAAAGTTTTTCGCCCATCTACAAATATTCTGGATTATTACAATATAAGAATTAGTGAGGAAGATACCATTATCCCGTGGGTGTTGTTAAAACAGCTACTTTGAAATAGTGGTTGATTTCATTATTGTTTTCATAATTAAATACATGGAATCTGCCTGTTTTACCTAAAACACAAAGCCGAAGAGCTCAGATCCAGGTACCAACTCCGGTTTCACCATAAAGGATGCTGAGTGTTTGGGGAAGTCACTTTACCTCTCCCACAAATCAGTTTCCTCAACTGGAAAATGAAAACAGTAATACCTACCTCATAAATAGTATTTCTTATGATGAAACTAGCAATGGTACAGAGGCCTGGCGTGTAGTAGGTACTTGATTAAAAAGTCCTGCCCTACCATTTTCCTTCTCTGAAAATTACTCAGAATGTGCAACCAGAGCCTGTGGAAACTACCACCACCTGGTGTACGGGTCTCAAAACTGCATAAGCAACAGCAAAGGTGAAAATACCACCTCGACTCCGGAAACCGTCAAACCAGAGTTCAAAAATGACTGAAAACCCCGTATTTAAAAGACATCAATCAGATGTGGGATAGAGGCCACTGGAGATGCCAGGACACCGAGTAGAATGAATCAAGGTGAACTTCCTGGAAGAGGTATACCCTATTCTGACATGTAAGAGGAAAAAAGGATGTGGGCCAATTAAAAAGAAGGAAGAACAATTTCTTGTGCACAGCTGCACGGAGGTCTCGGGGTGGCAAATAATGTCAACTGGGCGGACTCCCCTAGGCTTTTGGGAATTCAAGTTGCCCAGCCCCACATCCCGCACCGTGCTCTGAGCACACTGCCACTTGTCGAATGGCCTTGGCCACTGAACTGGGTTTGGAGCTCCAATCACAAGGCTGGTGGAGGCAGACCAAGGCCACTCCTAGACTCAGTTTTTTGAAATGAGGAGAGCACTCACCCTGACTCTCTAACTCCAACAAAAACTAGACCAACCCCAAAGGGCTCAGGTGGGAAAGACTCACCCTAGGAGGACCCAGAGTCCCAAGGCCTACACAATCACAATAGGCGTTTCCACATGTTCTGGGTGGTCCCACATTAAATGGAAGACCTGGGCAGTCCTGGGGTGGGAAAGAAGACACCCGTGGGCAGGCCATGGCAGGGAGGACGGTAGAGAGCAGGGAGAGGTGGGTATCTGAGCCTAGGAGACAGGCAGCGCGAGCCCACGACTTCCATGTGGCCCCGGACCATTCTGGCTCCCGCCCCAAGACAGCCACCTTCGTCTTCACTGTGGCTGCAGCACAAAGGGATCCCCGAGTGGGAAAGCCCAGCGCCCTAGAAACATCCGAATGCAGGGTTTTTCCTATGTCTCCACCCACTCTTCCCTCCTATTAGCATCCTGAAGAATTTTATCTCCCCAAATCTAGAGGGTTCATGATGCCAACGCCCAGAAGGCAATACTTGTTCTGCTATTTTGCAGTGTATAAAAGGTTACAAGCTGGGTGGGGGAGGCACCGGTATAGCAGAAAAGCCAGTCTCAGAATAGTGGCCTCTCCCAGTGGTAGAGTGTTCAAAATCAACCTTGTTTCTGCATAAAGGCACCAATGTTTTTTCTCTCCGCACAGCATACCGTGCACCTAGGTGGTCCACTTCCACCGGAGACCTCCCAAACTGGTAGATCACTCATCCCATCAAGCTCCATGATATCATTGTGCAATTCCGCTGTTTCTTGCAACCAAACAGCTGTACGCGGTGTCTGCCACACTATTGCAATAAGCAGATTTGGCAAGAGCTGGCTGCCGTCACAGAGTGCCATCCTCTCGTGTTCCTCACCCCATACCCACAGTCTCTTCCCATCCCCAACCCCCCAGGTCCAGCTGTTGCCTTTGAATGTGGACCATGGCCTTGGTTGGGCTCTGCCCCACAGACCGATCATGACATAATGACTCCTGCCCTGTGACCACGACTCTGGCCAAGCCTGACCCTTCTCTGTGGATTCGCCCTGAGTCATTTATCCACAGGGTGGCTGAGTCCCCGTGTCTGAGTAAGTGGAGGGGTACTTCATCAAGACATTTGACACCTTCCTTTGAAGGGTGAAGACAGAACATGTGGATGCCTCTGATTAACGTCTAAAGGTGGCCTGGCCACCCTGCGAAGTCCCCTCTGTGGAGCAGCTCTTGGCCAGTCCAGCCGGCTCTCACAGAGGGGCCTCTACCATTCCCACTCATTCATCAGCACTTCCATCTGCTTGGGTGCAGGCACCCCATGTGCTCTTGGTTCCGTTGTGTCAGGGCCGAAGGCTGCTCCCCCAAGTTTCTGGCCCCCACATAAGGCCTAATCCAGGCCTGTCATCCTTCCCAGTGACAGGTGGAGCAGGTGTGCGTTCTTCCTCCCCAGTATGGCGCGACCAGAAAGCCGAGGGGCCCACCATCGAATTTCCATGCTTGGAGCTAAATCCGTGTGTGCATGACCTTCCCTTGAAACTGGAGGAGGGAGCTGTGTCTCTCAACCTTTTACACCAAATTGATTTGTGTCCCCTTGAGGAGTGATGAGCTCATCCCTGGTCCCACTCAACTTCAAAAGGCCAACTGTCTCATTAAACTAATTGCCTGACTTTAAGGAACTTGCTTAAATTACCAACTAATGGATGGCCATTTCTGTCCAAACAAGACATTTTAAAGCATTCCCACTAAAAAGAAATCACTTTCTACCATGACGGATGGAAGTCTCCTTTAGAGGATTACTGTAATAGTTATGGTAGATATCCATCTAAGCCCTGAGAAATTTTTAAAAGAAAGATACAAGCGGCAAATTTGGATAAATTCCAAACTGTGGAGTCCTTTCCCGGTTATGGCATTTTGAAAACTCTGTCCTTTCACCAAGGATACTTACGAAGACAATTAAATGCCTATACTATAGGACATTTGTCCTTTCGTGGGGAGGGGGCAGTGGGAAATCCTTTAATACTGAAACTGCCAGTAGCCCCTGTTAGCTACACTAAACCTAATTAAATGATCAATGATAAATCTGTGGTCACTAGGGACTCCCCACTGGGCTTCCTCTACTAGTTTTAGTCACAGTGAACAAGGCAGGGAGTTTGAAACATTGGTCAGACTCATTTTATTGGTTTGGGCTTGGGGGGTGGGGATGGTGTGTTATATGGGAGATTCTTTTCATGTTTTGCTTTTTTCCCCCTGAAGAAACAGCTGGTTTTGTCTTTAGTTTCAAATGTCTATTTAAAAAATCCGGGCCATCATTAGAGGGCAGGAATGTGTACATGGGATCTTCACCGAACACCTGATGTCGATCCCAGGGGGGTTGCCAGGAAGGGCGAGGGCGGGGAGGAGGAGGCAGAGGTCTGAGCCGATGGCTGTGGGCATGGCTGGCAGGTGGCCCTCAGTAGAGGAAGGGAAGGGGCACCTGCTGGGAAGTGGCAAAGGGGAAGGGAAGCTGTACACTGCGTGGGCTGGTGGTTGCGGTGCAGACGGCTGGACCCGCAGCCCCATGGGCTCCGGTCCCTTGCTGACCCAAGCTTGGTTTTACATTTCTGCATGGAGAGGGCAGCTGTGGGATGCGAAGTATCACTGTTTAGCTGCAAGTCTCCAGAGCAGCAGGAGGCTGTTGAAGACAAGATCCACAGCATAATTTCCTGGGACTGGAAGCTTCTGACACAGAGAGGGGACTGGTGCTGATTTCAGAGTGTGGTTCCTGAATGCCCAGGGTCCTGTTACCGCTTATCCTCTTTTATGCCCACCCAACAGCCCTTTTCTGCCTTCAGCTGGGGCACTGGGGATCACAAAAAGAAATCCAAAACGTGCACTGAAACTTGGCCTCACGCCTTTCAGACTGTGTCCGCCTACTTGGAGGGGCTCAGACCCAAGCTTCCCTGAAAACACTGGAGAGTGTGTGCACGTGTGTGTGTGTGTGTGTGCACGCGTGCACGCATGCATGCTGAGTGACAAACTCCAGCATTAGGCCCTCCTCTGGGGGACACTGCCAGGAACCAGGACTGCAGTCCTGCCCATGGTCAGCAGTGGCCTGGCCTCCCTGGGTACCTGCACGCTTGCTGGGCACCTTCCAGATCGGTCTCTGCTCTGCCCTGCCCTGCTCTGTACCCAGGAGGCTGAGGTCCCTAGATTCCCTCTCCTCCCTTGGCTGGTGGGACACTCCGGCAGGATATCAGGGCAAAGGGTGAAGGGAGGAGAAAGAGGAAGCCAGCTAGTTCTTCCTCCTGCTTCCTCCCCACAGGCACTGGGGCCACCATCATGGCTGTCACAACTGGGTGCCTTCTCTTCCCCAGCACCAGGCTCCAGCAGCACAGTTTTCCACATGGGAAACAGAATAATGGCCTCCAAAGATAACCAGTTTCTAATCCCTGGAACCTGGGGGTGATACCTTATCTGGCTATAGGGATTTTGCAGATCTGATTAAGTGAAGGACCTGGAGATGGGAGATTATCCTGGATTATCTGAGTGGGCACTAAGTACTACCACAAGTGTGCTTGTGGGAGGGGAATTGGACCTGGAAGAAGAGGCTACATGACCAAAAAGCAGAGATTGTGGTGACATGGACGCCAGGCAAGGAATGCCAGCAGTAACCAGAAGCTGAAAGTGTCAAGCGAGGGATTTTTCCCCCTTGAAGCCGCCAGAAGGAGCCGGCCCTGACAACACCTTGACTTTGGCCCAAGGAAGCTCATTTTGGACTTGGTCTCCAGAGCTGTAAGCGAATACAGTGCTGCTGTTCAAGTCACCGTGTTTGTGGCGATTTGCGTCAGTAGCCCTGAGAAAGGAACACAGTTCCCAGCCTTAGACCTGGGGTGGTAATTATTTCCCGACTGTTGCTGAGCGTGTCTTCTGTTTCCTGTCAGGCTCCTATCTGTATGTCCCATTTCATTCCAAAAAGAATTTAATAGAGTGTATCAAGAAAATATATGGTACAAAAAGATTCTGTTTAATAAAAAAAAAGAATAGAAGGATAAAAAAATATGAAGCCTTGACCAACACCCCAAATCCATGCCAGACAGCCCCCAAACACTTTTCAGGAGTTAGCCTGCTGAGCTCTCCAGCAGCCAATGCAGAGAAAAAGCATCACCAATTTTAGTTACTCCTTCTTAACCTAGGCCAACGTTAGGAGTCCCCTGGATGCTTTCTTAAACATCCAAATGTCCAGCTAACACTTCATCCAAGGCCCGCCAAACTAGAACCTAGCAGAGAAGTAAGAATCTGGAGTTCAACAAGTATCTGAGATGATTGAGACGAGTTGTAGCATCTATGAGGTAAGAACACCACCTAGGAAGTGTTGACAAGGGGAACAGTGTTAAAGATGTGGGGAGAGCCGTCATCCAGACTAGGACGATGCCTCCAGTTGTATATGGCCCTTCCAGCCACGGTCAAGCTCTGTCTCCTGTGCCCAGAGAGCACACAGCTGTCTGACAAAAGAAGAGATTCTTAATCGTGAAAAACAAGATTACAACTTAACTGTGCCCTGAATGAAGACACATATTCCAGTGGATTCCTCTATTGCCTCTTGAGTTTTCATTCTCCGCTCCCCTTTCCAAATAAAGCCCCAATGTCCCTCTGGGGGCGCTTGTGCTCAGAAATGCACAGACAGCCCAGGCACACGCAGTAGGGTGTTCCATTGCCCTGACCAGAATGACCGGAGCATGGAGGGGTATGTGAACTAACCAATCCCCCCATCGGGCCTTTTGGGAGAGTTCTAAGTAACAGGCAGTTTCTTATTCTAGATGGGATTGTATGCACAGACTCAGGGGAGGCTTTGACAGCAGTAGAGAGGCCAGAATGAGCACGAAAAGGATAGAAGACGTGCGAAGGCAGGAAACCCCCAGAAAACACAGCCAGAGCCCTGGTCGAGACACATGTACAACTGCCTCCTCCCCTGCACATCTGGGGTTCTGCCAGGCGATGAGCTCCCTCACTGGGCGGGCCCTGTTGAGTGGTCTTCCACTTGCCTCTGGAAACACCCTTAGCAATGTACCTAGAGTATGTATCAAATATTCTCCATTGAAAACTCACATTAACATTCTTAATTTTTTCAATAAAAACATTACAGCCCTGGCTGGTGTGGCTCAGTGGATTGAGTGCTGGCCTTCGTATCAAGGGGTCACCAGTTAGATTCCCAGTCAGGGCACTTGCCTGGGTTGTGGGCCATGGGGCAAACACACACTGATGTTTCTCTCCCTCTCTTTCTCCTGCCCTTCCACTCTTTCTAAAAATAGATAAATAAAATATTTTTAAAAAATAAAACTAAAATAAAAACATTACAGAAAACCTTGGAGAGAGTGAACTCTACCAAAAGAAAGCATTTATTTCTTTTTGGTGACTGCTATTATTTTAGGAAGATTTTTTTTTTTCTCTCCTCCTGCGCGCTGTACCAAAAGGATTGCTAAATATTCTGGGTTTTGTCCACTTCATGATTGCTAACTATCGTCAGGCCTTTAGATGTGACCAGAGATTAACTTTGAGATTATTGTTCTTTACCTGCTGTATTGTAATATCAACCCTTCAGGCACTTCCTGGAAAATATCACTTTAAGAATTCAGTGACCTGACGCACCGGCCAATACGAACTCCCTACACCCAAACCCAGGACGAGCCATCATCTGGGGACATCATGTCATCCTGAAACCCAGGATATATCCAGAGCTTGGCCAGGAGGGCCAGCTGTTAGGGTTCAGGGGGCTAAAGACGTGGAAATGGTGTATTTAATGGCACCGATGACAGCTTTGAGACTCCGGCTGTCCTCTCCCAGCCATTGTAGCTATTTTGAACAACTGGCTAATTGATTACTTGGCTGGAATGATTAACACCTAGTCAAAAGTATTAACTGAAATTCTAAAGCCCGGAGACCAATTCACATCAACCTAAAAATATTCCTAATGGGGGAACAGGGGTTGTTTAATGGACTTGGAATTTCAGTTTGGCAAGATGAGAAAGTTCTGGAGGTGGGCGTGTTAACACTACTGAACTGGATACTTAAAATGGTTAAGATGGAAACTTTTGTGTTATGTGTATTTTATAACACTATATAAAACACCGTGTATATTTATCCATATACATATGTATATACAGGGAGGGAAATTTAACTTTATTGTCACCCAGTGAGGTCTGCACTTTGTACGTGTAAGAACCATAATCTCTAGCCCACATGTGGCAATTGTTTCCAGTCTATCACTTACTGGTTCTTAGGTGATTTCACTTCTTTTCTCATTTAAGATGTTCACAACAACCCATAAGAAAGGTATTGTCATCATTACTACTTATGATTCCTATTTACTTATATTACTTATTTACTCATTCCTATTTACTCCTATTCTTCCTGTTTATTCCTATTCTTATTTACTTATATTCGTATTTACTTATATTATTTATGTACGTATATTACTATTATTGTGATTCCTATTTATGGGCTAGGAAACTGTCCATAAATAGGAACCATGGAGAAATTTTGAAACTAACCCCAAGTCATCTGGGCTGAACTGAGGTTTTTCCAATTTTGCCCCAAAGCTTATGGTCTCTGTGACCAGCTATGCTACCTCTCCTTAGCTTATTGTTAGGAGCTATTACCCCGTTTTACAGGAGCAGGAATGGGTGCTCAGAGTTGAGAAAACAGTCCAACATAAGGAGATAGCAAGTGCAGAGTCCAACAGCACTTCCTATGAAAATGGAAATGTTTTTTATCTGCACTGTCATCCTATGTGACAACCACTGGCCACTTGTGGCTGTCAAACAATGGGAACGTGGCCGGCAATATTTCTTTTCAATTAATTTAAATGTGAATAACCACAGGGCACAGGTAGAGACAGAAAGCTGAAACATATTTTTAAAATTCATGTTTATTGTGTTGAACTATAAACCAAACATTAATCAAATACTAGAATCTGCACACTAGATTCTTCCATAGGCCAGCGAGCTGTGGCGTCACCATGCGTTACGTGGCATTTGGGAAACACCATTGAACACTTGTGGAAAAGTCAATAACTATTTATTGTGAAAATAGCTTTGACCTTTGAGATCCTCTGTAAGGGTCTTGGAGGCCCGTAAGGGTCTCAGGACCCCACGTTGACTGTTAAGGGTCTGACAAGAAGCACTCAGCTTCTCAGTGCCCCGGGAGGAACAATTCTTCATTCACCCTGCTCTGGGCCTCCTTCCTTCCATTTGGGGGGACTTTGTCCCACCCCACCCTGCCCTGTAGCTTGGTTTCTCTTGTTTCCTTGTGCTGGGGCAGGGGAGAGGCCAAGAGCCCAACCAAGGTCAATGCAGACGACCTAAGGAAAGGACCAGAGATGGTGGCACAGCTTGCAGCAACAAAATTTTCCATCTGAAGTTCCAAGTCTCCAAGGCAGCAGGGATCAAATCAAGAAGTAGAAGAAATGTGCAAAGCGAAATTCAAGATGCTGGAAGAAATGGAAAGGCCTCTTCTCCCAGGGGCAGGGAGCTCCCCCTCGTGCCTCCCCCTTCGCCCCTCCTCCCAGCAGGCTGGACAGAGGAGGCCACTGGAGGCAGAGTGGAGAGGGCTTCAGAAGGTCTTCTGGGGCAACTCAATCAAAGAAATTATTTTCCCACAGACCAAGCCAAAAATATCTTAATGGCTTTTTCCTGATTGACGAATAAATCTATTAATTTATGGCCCAGCCCCAACCCCCTTTAGAAATGCGAGAAATGCTTCAAAACTCCACTTATCTCCGTGGCTTCCATCCCCTCTCTCCTATTTCCTGTGCCTCTTTTCACCCTCCATTCTTTCATAATTCACCCTGCTCCTTTTTCACTGCCACCCTCCTCCTGATTTCAAATAAATCCCCAAATCCGCCTCTGCCTTGTCCCTCCCCCAGGACGCACCTCCTTAGAGGTTATCAAGCTTTTGAGGTGTGACTTCTCTCCCACCTCCCCACGAACAGTAAAGACATAAGAATAATTAAGTGTCCTCAGAGAAAAGCTGTCACAGTGCAAGCACTGGGTGCACATCTGGGAGTGGGGGAGTTTGCGTCGTAACCAAGTGTAGGGGCACTGAGAGCTTCCAGGTGCAGGGACTCAGCCCAAACAGCCAGTCTAAAGAAAGCAGAGGGTGAGAAGCCCGGTGTCTGAGAGACTCACAGTTGCCACGACCTTGGGAGTAATTGCTCAATGGTTGGCATTTACAGACTTGGCCGCCCTGCTCGCCTGACCCCATGGTCGCAGCTCCCCGCACCCTGCAATTGTCTTGCTTCTTAGGAGAGAGTCTCAATAGGTAAACCTCCAGGCTTCCTGCAGGAATTCAGCCTGCTCTCACTCATCCTCACCCACAGGATTCTTAACACCCGAAACCAGCACTTGTTTCACTGGTACTACAGATGATTGTGATAATGTAGGCCTGGAAGGAGAGATGTAACCTATTCCAGACCCCACTTGCTAACTGCGTGTCCTTCAGCAAGTGAAACTCTCTTTGCCACAGTTTACTCATCTATAAAATGGGGGCAGTGCAAGTGATTGCCTCACTGGAATTTGGTAAGTGAGTCAACACGTATGAAGTGTTTAGAAGAGCGCCCTGCACACAGGTGCACTGCAACATTCTGCATGTAATTGAAAAATAGCGCCCGGTATTCTTAGTGAAACTGTCTTAGGCTCAACCGTCCTTACGCGTGCAGTCACACTCCAGGACAGCAGCCCTGGGGCCAGCAGGAGGTAAAGGATCTGCCCTGCTCTGGACGCCCTCAGCAGACCTCTCTGGTCTGGCACCGCATCTGGTCACCTGCTCCCCACCGATGCCGGAACCATCTTCACTCCTCCTGACACCCAAGGCCCAAGCAATTCTCCTGTCTAGCCTGGCTCTTTGATGGGTCCTTTCACCAACCCCAGGCCCACGCTGCAAACGCTGCAAACGGAATGAAGCCGGGGCCCCGAGGTCTTGGACGGGATGCCGGCGAAGCGACGCAGTGGGGACACCCAGCTGGGGATCTGCCGGCACTTCCCGCCACGGAGCCGAGCCCTGGCCCTGGAATCCCACCCGGTGCCCGAGGCGCGCGATTCCAAACCAACCACCAGTATCCACACGCGGGTTTCCTAGTCTCGCCCCTGCTTGCCGGACTTTCGTTTTCAGCCGTGCCCTCCCAAGGAGTTTTTGGCCTTAGCGCAGCAAAAAGGAGAGACCGTACATGGGCACCGTACATGGCCGCGCGCCTGCGGACCCGCCACACAGCCTGGGGCGTGGGGTCCCAGTCATTCTGGTGCGCAGGATTCTGGAACCAGAAAGTGTATACAGACCATAAATTTCCCGCCTGCCCCGCCACGCGCGGTGCTCGGAGGACAAGGTCCGCCCGCCAGCTCACACGCGGGCTCCGTGCTCCGGCCCCAGTAAGTGCAGCCGGCAGCAAAGGGCTGCTGGTACCCGCAGCAGCAGCCGGACCCGCGCATTGCGGCCCCTGCGGCCGGGCACCAGAGCAGCGTTAGGACTCCGGTCACAAGCTGCAGGAAACTCCCCTCCGCTGCTGCTCGGAAGACTACTGTGCAGGGAGGGACCCGCATGGGAGAAAGGCCAGGCCTGGAGGAGGTCAGGAGAGCGCGGAAAAGAGAAAGGAGCGCCGAGGGGCAAGGTCTGTGGTTCCTAGACCAAGCAGATCTTCCCGACCCAGCGCGGAGGGGGACAGTAAGTGCATGTGGCAACCTTTTGCGAAAGACTTTTTTTTTTTTTTTTTTTTTTTGTAGTAGGCCCTCTTTCCTGCGGTTGCCCTCATCTTAGACCCTACAGGGAGTACTGGAGGTGTGCGCTTTCCCTGGGCACGCAGCAGAACGATTCTTAAGATTTCTCTGTGGGTGCCTGTACTGGCAATGTAAGGGGAATATTTGAAACAATGATCCGAATAATTCTCAAAAAAAAAAAAGAGAGAGAGCGCAAAGCTTTTTTCTGAACTTTAAATTTCTTTTGTCTTTGAAGAGACAGTCACAGAAGCCCACCAGCTGAGGAACTGGAGCAAGAACTTTCCGGGTTTCTGAGTCAGGGGCGTGGCCACAGCCCTGCCAGACAGGGTACCTGGATGAAACTATCCAACCCCTGCTGCTGGAAGTGGGTACCTGTACGAGCCGGAGAATAATCCCTTTCCGCTCAGCGCTGTTGTGTGGGCTAAAGGAGACACAAGACTTTCAGTTCTTGCTCTAAAGTGGGAGAGAATTTTCACCTGCATGCAGCCACCTTGGGTGATTTCAAACTGCGATCAGGACCATCCCCAGCCAGAGAAAACTCAGCAGTGTCTCCGAGAAAAAATAGCTGTCTCGACGGTAGTAGTGTTGATGGCTTAAAGCCAACTCCCACCATCGAGCTCCCCCTGTTTGCCAGGTTCACCCCCACTGCCTGCATCTGTGGCATCAGGTGGGATCCCCTAACCCATGTGGCGTGACACCAAACTGCCCCCAGAATGCTAGCAGACTGACCAGAAGAAAATGGAAAGGCTCAGTGGGAGAGCTGGAGAAAGCTCTGGAGGTGGGCTGGGTCCCCTGAGGACCATTCTTCTGCGATAGGAAAACCAAAGCAAAGCCGGGAAAGGTGGGGAAGAAACGTTCCCATCGCGAAAGCTTTTGATTTGGAGGCTGCGTTTCCGGGTGTCTTCGCATTGCAACAGCCCACGCTGCTGGCCATCCCCAACCTAGAATCTGCCCCGAAGCTTGGTGTGTGCCTGTGTGCATGGATGACCCCGGGCTCTGGTGACCCGAGTGTCACAAGCACATCACCCTTGGTTCCTAACAATGCCTCAGAGGCGGGTGGTGCCTCTGAGGGTCTTTTTCTCTTTTTTAATTACGTGGGCAGTTCGGTTTTTATAATAAAAATAAATCGCTGCCTTTCTTTACACGTTGGTTCCTGGACGGGGCGGGAGTCCACCACCTCTGGAGCAACCTGGCTTTGGGCTACTCCTTCCAAGTCACACACCCTGCACCCTCCTCATCCGCGACCCAAGCCGACTGGTCCAGCTCCTCCTAAAATCCCCAGGGAAAAATGAAAAGCAGGAAAAGGCAGAGATGCCCAAAACGAGTCGTTAGTTTGATACCTTTCCTTTCATCCCGTTTGTTCAACCACAAAACTGCACTCTCAGTTCAGGACAGAAGTCCAGACGGGGGCCTGGCCCCTTCGGCGGCAGGGACAAGGGGATCTGGCTTAGATGGCTGCGGAGGACCCGAGGCAGCCTTAGGGAGACGATCACGCGGCACTGCCCACCCGCGCAGGACCATCCCTCGCAAGGTCAAGGCCTGAGGACCAGCGCTGACCTTTCGGACTGGGGACTCAGCCGACGGTTGGGGATTCGAGAATACAGAGCACCAAACCCTCCAAACACGAGGCGCACGATGGGGCGGAGCCAGCGACCCCCTGTGGCAGAGGGTTCCAGCCAGAGGGCCCGCGGTCTGGGGCCGGGAGAGACCACCTCGCTGAACGTCCTTTACAGGGAGTGCACGAAGCCTGCAATGGTGGGCGTGGAGGGATCCAGGGCACCGCCAGACGCACGGACCCAAACCTGTGCGGCTCTCGCGGTTGGGGAGATAAGGAATCCTACTCACTATCAATTAGTGCATTCGACAGTTCATCCATCCATTCGCTCCTTTCTTGAGCTGCCGCCACGTTTCGGGAAGTGCTTCGGGTGCTTTCCCTCGCCCCACCCCCGATTCCCAGCAACAAAAATAAACAGCCCTGAAAATCAAAGCGAGGCTGAAATTTGCTGACCCGGGAATCACCTGAGATGAGTTGGGGGTCCAGGCAGCTCGGGAACTCCTTAAAATAAAACGACTCTTTCGCACAGCAGAGGGAGATGGCGACATGCGGACTGGCTGAGGACAACTCCCTGTATGTTCTCGGGGCTCCGCACCGCCCTCCCAGCGCCCCTGCAAGGCTGGACCCTGGGAGGGAGACAGAAGGACAAAGGACACACAGAAAGGCTTCAGTCCCGGTTCTTACGTTGACCTGCTGGCTGGATGACTGCAGAGGAGTCATTCAACCTACAAGAAGAGGCAGAAGATGGTGTGAGAAGGAGCAAGGGGCGTTCTTGCCATCTGCATTGCGCTTTGCTTGTGAACCCCTTGTCTTGCTGTTCTGTGGTGGTCTTAGTATCGCAGACCCTTGTGTATCCTCAGCCAGATGATTTGGGGCTTCTGAGCCCACTCCTCCCCGCGTCACCCCCGGATGGCTCTGCGCCTCGTGGCTCAGCTTCCTCCTGTGTTTACAATGCTAACCAAGTGACCAGGTTGTTCCCGAGGATTCCCTGAGACTATAAATAACCACAGCGGCCACAATAACTGTGTTATCCGTTTACCCAACAAACACCTGTGGAGGCACCTTCTGCAGGCCATGCTCTGTGGCAGGTGCCAGGGTTTCTCCAGGTACCAGCTGATCCCAGCCCTGTCCTCAAGAAACAGAGGGTGCCTCTCCTCAGTAAAGGCAGAGTGGTGTCCTGTTTCCGTTTTTTGAGATCCTCCTTCTATGAGATTAGTTAACTTAATAGAACTCCCGAAGGGCCGTTTTTGTCCTGAGATGATCTCAACTGCGGTCACATACTTTTTCCCTTCTTGGACCTGAGACACTGGCTGAAACTTTCCTCAAACCCGAAGTGCCCCCAAAACTCTAGTCTCTTCACCTCCCATCCCCCAAGGAAAACTCCCAACCACTTTTGCCAGCGTTGCATTGAGTACCTGCTGTGTGTGTGTGTGTGTGTGTGTGTGTGTATGGGGTGCTGTGCTCAGTGTCAGTAGGACCAATGGGCAGAAGTGCCCATGGGTGTCTCAGGAGTCCGTGGGACCATATGACAACCCCTGTCATCACAATCCAAACACTCTTTAAAGGGTTTCCCCTGGGGACACTGCTGGTGCATCAAATTCAGGAGCCTCCATCTAAGGATTTGATTTCTTGGAGAGGAAAGACTGTCTTGCATTCTGTTTCTCTTATTTCCCCAAATGCACATACGCCCACAAGGACCTCGGTAAATACAGCAATGACTAAACGAATGGATGAAGGAATGCAGTGACATCGAAGCCTGTGGCACTGATTGCATGTAACCAATGGTCCTCGGGTCACCTTTGTAAATGCAATTAATCCTCACAGTAATTTATAAGTTAGGTAACTTTGTTTAGCTCTGTCATACAGGTGAGGAAACTGAAGCCATGTGGTTAGATCCATTTCCCAAGATCACAGGGGAGGGAGGGGGTTAGTAATTGGTGAACGAACGAATGCTTTCTGGGCTAGTTTGGGTTCCCCTAACCTGCACCTTCTGGCGCATGCCATTCAGCACTCTGTGGACCTCATCCCATATCCAGCCCCCCAAGAGTCTTTGGGGTCACCGAAGCCCAAGCTCTCCGGGTGCAGGCTGTTCCTCCTCTACTGAAGGGGTGCACTTGGAAAAAGAGGGAGGCTCAGTCTGTCAAGGCTAAGGGGTGAGGGCTGGGTCCAAGGGCAGGGGGAGAGAGAAGGAGCCAGTGCACCTGCTGCCCACAGACACCGTCAGGCCTTGCACCTGAATGCCCAGTGTCGGCAACCACTGCGGGGAGCGGAAAAGCACGAGGACGAGTCCCGTGGGCAGTGTTGCCCGCACACTGTTAGCAAAGCTAAACCTGCCGCAGAGGCAGCACAGCCTGAAGGCTGGGTGACAACCAGAGGAAGGCGCAGTGGCTGTGACTGCCCCAGGGACACTCCTCAGGGCCCACCGCGGGGAAAAGGAGGCAGGCTCTTTTTTAAAAGCCATATAGCTTTGATGATTCAGATCGGAATTCAGATTGGGTCAAATGGACCCAGGAGGAATGCCTCTCCTTTGAATCTCAACAGACACTAACTCCTCTGCGCTCACTCACGGGTGGTGGTGGAGGGCAGGGGGCTGGGGGGGAGGGACATTGAGTAAGTGTCAAGACTTTCAGCCTTGCCTGGGTTGCCTCGACTCAGAAATAAAGGAGGAAGCAATTGCACCTTCTGGGACACCTAGCTTTCCTTCCTAAAGTGACAGAAGGCAGGGCAGCTAAGGGACAGAAGGGCCAGTGATTCTTCAAGCTTCCCTGTTCAGGCAGAGTCTTGTTCTGTTAGAACTCGGGGGTGGGGGGCAGGGAATTTCTTAGAAAGTGCATCCCCGCTGTGCCAGCAGTCAAGATGCGCAAAGCCTCTGCAGTGGGTACGCACTGCAGGTTTTAATGCTCTTGTGTGTGTGAGGGAGGTGCAGAGAAGGCCACTCATTTGCCTTTGGGATGCCCACCGATCCCGCCACAACCTTGAAGGTGTGGCTGTGAGCCAGAGGTGGACATGAGCAGTTAAATCAGGGGGGCGTCTCCCTGGCCCCCACACCTGCAAGAAAACCCTTCCTCAGAGGCTAAAAAAGGGGGAAAGAGAGGACCCTGTATGTTTAGGGTCTTCTGGGCCATCTTTAAATTAATGTGACCGGGTTGTGTGGGGAGCTCATGGCCCAAAGTCTCTCAGCCATCTCTTCCTCCTTAAAAAGAGGACAAAGCTCTGTAAAGGAGGTGGGCTCCTTAAAGGACACTCCTAGGAGGCAGGGAGGGGTAGCGGGGCACAGATGGGAGGAGGGAGGCTTGACCTCAGCTTCTGGCCCTCTTCCCCATTTTTCGCTACAATCACTCCTGCAAACAAGGGCTTGAGAGGAGGTGGGATCGCATCCAGAAACAGGTTAAAGCTCAAGTCCAAAATGCCCCCAGAAAATCCCCTGCTGCAGGTTTTGGTTCCCGCCAGGCCCTGGGGACCCCAAGGCTTCTGGAGCTGAGACTGTACCGTGGAGCTTGAGGGGGGGGAACCTGGGGTCACTTTCCAGTGATAATGGCTTCGGGTACCCAGAACAGGAGGGACCAACAGGCCAGGCACTCAAAACTCACCTGCTTGGTTCTGGCTGCAACTGAAGTAGAATAGAACCCTAGCCAGTGTGGCACTTCCCACACCATTAGTCAGTCCCCTCTGAGGGGCTGAAGGAGTCAGAGGGATTTGTGACCCTTAGAGCCTGAGTAACTGCCCCCCTCCCCATACACATGAGGACTTATACGGGGTGGGGTGGGGGACCTGGGCATTTTCCTAAGTTTGTTATGGGGGTCACAGCCCCTCTAGGAGGCAACACCTCTCCCTGAAGTGCTGAAAGGCCAGGTAGCTTTGGCTTTCAGCGGGGACAGTGCGGCGACTTCCACCCGCTCCCAGTCAGTCCAGGGATCCAGATCCCTGCCTGCTGTCGGCTGAGGCGGGCCCATGGAGGGGGACGCGACTCCAGCTTCAGTGGTTTGGTCCGAGAAACTTGGCGCAGCGCGAGCAAACTGCTAAAGTCGAGGGCCCCACTCACGCACACAGGCAGAGTAAGGCGGTGGGTTTTATCCACAAGGAGCTGAAATTGCCAGGAGACTCTCTCATATGTCTGAGTCTGGGTTCTGGATGCCTCAGTGGGTGTGTGTGTAATTGTGATGTTTGTGTGTGTACCCACGTGCGCATGTGCACGCAGTCGGGGTGGTAAGTATTAGACCCCCTTCCTTGCCCTTCCCAGCGAGTCGCGCACTGGTGGCGGTCCCTCCAACTGCGTCCTGCTACCTTGCTCTGAGGACTTGGCACCGCCAAGGCTGCTGCGGCTGGTGAGGCAGCACTCTGCTCCAAGCAGAGTTATTATGCTTTTAGAAAAGAGCGAGGCCTGGGGGCAGCGGGGACGCGGCTAGGGCCGCCTCTTTGCTCTGCTTGGAGGCCTGCCCAGCCCTTCGCGATTCGGCAGGTCTGGAGTCCGCGAACCCTCGGCGCCCAGCCTTCTCTTCGGTGCCGGAGAGATCTGGTTCTTAGCTCTGGAATATCTAGTTTTCCCGGCTGCTCCTACTAGCGTCCAGCACCATCCGGAAGATTTCCGCAGCCACGGGCTGGGGCGACCTGCGCTGAAATGCCGCTTTCACCACCCCCCACCCCTCCCTGCCATCCTGTGACTGCTTTTCTTCCAAATGAACGTGAAACTTCTCTGGGTCTTGTGATACTCGGTCCCGATAAAAATGTGGGAGAGCTCCACTGCCCAGGGTAAAAGCCCGCTAGAGTTTCACTGGGAAAGGGTTCAGGAACGAAAGTGGGGGGTGGTGGAGGAAGGGGTGCCTCCTAGGAACCATCCAGGAGCACCCTGACCCCCACCCCCAGGGACTCCCACCCAGCTCACCTCGCCCTCTGGTCTGGCTGATCCTGGCTGAGATAAGTTCCAGTTTTACCTGAAATCACATTATAGTCCCAGAGGCCATGACTGCCTTCACTTCTGAAATCTGGGCCCAGGCGGAGAAATGCGGTGAGGGTGAGGGTTCTTGGGGAGCAGCGGTCACACACAAGGTCGGGGTAGTTGCGGCACCAACTTCTCCCATGTCCCTTCCCCTGCCCAGCTCCTCAACCAGGTGCATATGTGGCCCGTTCTTCTCCTTAAGGCCAGAACTCGATTCAAATGCCTGTAATTCGATGTTCCTGGGAAGTTCTGGTTCCAGAATTTCAATGTTTGGAAAACTGATTTTGGTGATAAAGGCAAAATTGGGACACAGAGAGAATCCAGTAGCTCCTGCAGCTGAGCCTGTGGATTCAAGGAATTAAGTAATCTCCCCCCACCCTGCCACCCCACTCCCCAGCCTAGAGCTGGCACTTGGAGCAGGTGGGGAAGCTGCCCACCCCTCCTTTGTGGCACATTTAGGGATAACAGCTGGCTCACATTCCGCTTTAAACTTTCAGCCCCTCCTGGGGCCTCCACCTCTCTTTTCTCTTTCCTCCCTCAGACCACCCTGGTCTTCCCTCTCCCCTCCCCACTGTGTACATTCAGCTTGATGGGTTGTGTGTGGGGGGTGGGGTGGGCTGGGGTAGGAAATGGTCAGCCTCACATCCCTGCGCTGTGCTCTGGGACTTGCCCAGGTGTCTGAGGCACCCGACCAGAGAAGAATAAATCTTGGGCGTCTACTCTGCCCTTGGGTCCATAAATCTGCAAGGAAGATTTTTCTTAATGTGCTCAAGCTAATAGGTCAAAGTGGAGAAGGAGTGAAGCCAGACCAGGGAGGCTTCCCACTCTGGCCAGGGGACAAGGGTGGTCGGTCCTAGGGCTCCCCAACCTCAGCATGTCGGGCGCAGCAGTGCTCTCCATGGGAACCAGCTCCCGCAACGGATGGTCGGCCTATCAGATGCCTCCCGCCCTTCTCACAGCTCTGCGCCAAATAGACCCGGGTGATCAAGTCTGTAAGCAACGTCTGTTTGTTTTAAAATCTCCCAAAAGAATGTTTTTACGAACTCCAGACATGGTGTAGTTTCGAGGGAAAGCGAGCCAGGGAAGGACCAGTCTTGCAGAGAGCTTTGACTTTTCAAGCTTTCAAAAAATTTTTTCGACTGGCCCATTCCAGTAGCAGCATGGACGTAAAATGGGTTTGCTACCTTCCAGCTGCAGGGGCATGGGGCACCTCCCTCTCAAATCATGGCAGCTTTGGGGGTGCGGGGGAAGAGCTTAATCAATTCACTGCCCACAGTAGCCCAATTCTGAAGGAAGATGGGTGTGTGTGGATTGGCATGCAGGTGCAGTTTCACATAACCATCGCTAGCCAAATGGAAGCCAAGAGGGTCCAAGTTCTGGTCTGCAGCTCGGCCTCAGTATGACTTTGAACAAGGTGCCTCCCTGCCTTGCAATTGTTTGGGCTTCTTTAAAGCCATCCCAGGCCCAGCCTTCCAGCCCCAACCACTGCGGCCTGCTTGTGCTTTCCTCCAGGACACTACAGACCAGACGTGAGGAAGGGGCCGGTTGCACTGGAATTGCCTCACGGTTCCAGGCAGGGCACTGAGCGGCCACCTTGGGAGTGTAGGCTGTGGCCCCATTAACCTTTCTCGGCAACACCTCTCGGCACCACCATCTTTTCCATCCCAACTGTGCATCTGCAGAAAGCCTGCAAGCCCACTCACAGGGGCCTGACTCTCTATGGGGAAGCCATCTGCCCCTAATAGGGACAGATTTTCTGGCCAGACCACACTCAGGGTCACCTAGCACAAGTTCAGTGGTGACTGGTGGGCTTCAGGCGAAGGTAGCTCTGAACTGGTGGGACAGTTAAGCCCCAACACCGATCTCTGCAACGAGGTGGCTCTGAGGCTGCAGCACTTACCCCAAAACCTCCAGTCCCCACCTCCAGCTGCTGCGCCCTGCAGCGGCCAGGGGCCAAAGTCCAGCACAGAGATCCCCGACCACAGTGCCCCATCCAGCCAGCCAGCCTTTCTTTACAAACCGTAGTAAACATTTTATTTACAAGTTTGTGGCATCCTAAGTGCAGCATGTCTTTGCGTCCCCTAGAGTGGGAAGGAACTGCGGAATCACTCATCACAGTGTGAGCTGCTTGTATCCAGGAGAAGTGCCCGGCTGGGGCACTGAGTCTCCCCAAGCCACTGAAGTGTGGGCTGTACCAGGCGGCCAGCGAGGGGCGAGATGCGAACATGGGGAAGGAGGCTCCACCGCTGTGTCTCTGGTTGTGTCCGGGCCGCCAGTATAAAGTAGGCACGAGATCCAGCTATGACGCTGGAAGGTTATGGGACTGCACGCAGGACCCAGTCCCCTCCGCCCTCCTCCAGTCTATAGGCCTCCCAGTGGTGGCTGAGCGGGCTCGGGGCTTTTGGGAGCGCTGCCAAGGGTGGGCTGAGGTGCAGGGAGCAACTCTAGGGCCACGCCACCGAGGCTGCCTGCACTGGTACTGCTGTCTCCATGGCCGCTGAAGCTGAAACTGCTGCCGCTGCCACTGCCACCACTCCCACCGCTGCTGGCGGAGAGGACTGCACCAGCAACCGAGGTCTTGATAACTGTGGTTTGGTGTGGAGACCGCTCGGCCCCTTCAGTCCGCTCAGTGTCGCTGGGGGCCATATCCAGGGACTCAGAGTCGCTGCTGTCGCTCTCCGCCTCGCCCTCAGAGCGGCTAGGGCTCTGCTCCTCCTGCTCACCGTCTGCAGCCGGGGCTCCGCCTGCCGGCTTCTCGTCTGCCTCCTTGTCTTTGTCCTTCTGGGCTTGGGCCTCCTTGGAGTGCCGCCACTTCATCCGCCGGTTCTGGAACCACACCTTCACCTGTGCGGCCGGGGACAAGAAGGGACACCGAGGTGAGACCCAGGCTCACTGCAGTGCAGCGGACGTGCCCAGGAGAAGGTGGGAAAGCAGCACTAATTGTCCCCAGCCCCTCTAGGACGGGGCCAGGTATGGTGCTAGGTGCAGGGGCCCAGAAGCTGCCCAGGGAAACAAGGAGAGCGCCAGGGATCCCCTCCTGACAGACGCACTAGGCCTGTTTCTCCAAGCGTAGCTCTCTGGACCTCCAGCCTGGAATGACTAGAGTACTTGTTGGAAAGGCAGATTCCTGCACCTCGCCTGCAAACGCGGGGGGATCTCTACTCTAAACAGATGCTTCCTTAACCTCACTTGAGTCAGGTCCCTCCCAAGAATCTGACCGACGCCTCATATCCAAAAAATGCACACATTCCCAAGATTTTGCACAGTTTCAAGGGCTTGGGGAACCAGTGTTAAGAATTCCCGCTAAACTGCCCCTCCCTCCTCCTCTAAGGCCACGATCTGAGGCAAGTCCCTACAAAAGCAACTCATTTTAGGGAGGAACCATGGGAAGCACAGAGGGGAAAGGAGTTCAAAGAGTCAGTCCCAGTGGAGCGGGGGGCACCGCTGCACCTTCAGCGCAAAGCGGCTCCATGGCCTGTGGCTCTCAGAGGCGGATCAGGACTCAGCCCCTGGCCAGGATAAACTAACCCTACTGCAGGCCCAGAAAACGCTGGAATTAAACCTGTGCACAGTGGAGGAAGGGGGTAGAGACAGGGCGAGGGATCTATATAAATATATACCATCCCCTGGGGGACCCAATGCATTCACACAAGTTCCAGCTTCCCTTTTAAAAATAACATCCACAGCTGGTGGAAAACGGCTGGGCTCTTCCAGCGTGTGTGTTGGGGAGGGGAGTTGTGCAATGGAGGACAGAGAGACACAGAGATGGGGGGTGCTGCTAAGGGGGCCATTTGAAAGTGCCTGCCTTTGGCTTCTGTTCTGCTCAGAACATTCGGCACCCAGAGAGCAAGGGCCACTGTTGTGGGGTGTGGTAGAATGGTGACTCTTCTGGGGTCAAAACTCAAAAAGGAGAAAGAAGAAGAAGAAGAAAAAAAAAGTCCAGTTCTTTAATTTGAGATTTGAGAAAAGAAAAAAATAAATTCAGACATGGAAGGTAGGCATGATAGATTTGCTATTTTCTTGAAAAATATTCAAGTATGCAGAAGCCAGAACCTGCTGAAATGCTCTTCAGCATTCTAAGAAATCTTTTTTCTTTCTCTCCCTTGCTGCCTGAACCCCACCTGAGATTTTTTTCTGCAGAGCTTATGCCGTTAGAAAATCAGACTGTGGCCGCTCCAAGCGGACTTCTTGCCCTCCCAGGGCTAAGTAATTCCGTTTGAAATGATGTTTTCACTTCCTCACAACTGGGGATTTCACAATCCAGCAGCAGAAGGAGGAGGAGGGAGGGAGGATGGGAGGGGAAAAAAAGCCAATAACAATCTCTTGACTTTGGGTTTTTATCTCTTGTGAGACAAACTGCTTCCTACAGCGAATTGCACTCCAGTGGAGTACATAATTATTACCTCCCACAGCCTATTTGCTTTCTCAGCGGGTCTTTGGCCTGTTGGCCAAAATAAACAGACACTGCTTGTTGACACACATCTTTGGGGATGGGCTTTGCCTTCCTTCCGTCCTTCTCCACCCTCCTCTCTCCTGCCTTAAGTTGGGAGGACCACAAAGTCTGCCGAAATCCAAGACCTTGTGTTTCCACTGCAGGCAAGTGGGTCGCGGCGGAGGGCTTCCTGGGACTGGGGCGCGCAGGCTGCCCGCGGAGGGGCTGTGCGTTGGGGCGGGAGTCAGCCTACCTGTGCGTCGGTGAGGCCCAGCATCGCGGCCAGCTGCTTTCGATCTGGCTTGGTCACATACTTCTGAATCTCAAACCTTTTCTCCAGGCCTTTCCTCTGCAGGTTGGAAAAGACCGCCCGCGACCAAGAGCGCTTCCTCTTGTACGTCTGGGGCATGGTGTCCTTCGTGAGCACAGCATAGGGGCCTGGCGAGGGGTGGAGCGGGGGAAGTGGTGTGGTTGGGGCAAGAGAGAGACACCTGAGGGCCCAGTTAGTGCCCTGTCCGCAGCCTGCCGCCGGGGGCTCACATGAGGCTCAAAACCGGTTTCCTTAACAGTGAGCCCTACTGGCATTCACAAAATCCTTCTCCGAGGAGGAATTTTACAGCTTTTGAGCAGGGGATGAAACAGCCTGAAGGGAGTGGGTGGAGAGTTGAGAAGCCCTGTGGCTAGTCCATTAATTCCAAAGGAAAAAATGTAAACCTGGTGCTTGGCTATCAGGCCTGCTAAGAGCAGGCGAAAATGTCCCCTCGGGCCTAAAGGATCTAGAGATGCCAGCCTGGATTACTGGATGCATCCTCTCTCTCTCTCCCCCATGCGAGCAGCACCGTTACGATCTCTTGAGTCAAAGGATTTGAGGTCATTTCAAAATGTGTGTACAATAATAAGCAACACCTCCTGGGGCTGCATTTTCAAGGTACCCTTTCCCAAGAAAAGACTAGGAGAAGGCCCCCACCCCCACCCCATCCCACCCGGCCATGCACACTCGTTCTTGGTTCCCAGGGTCCCCAAGCCTTTTCTTCGGGAGCTGGCCAGAGAGTGAACCAGCTCGCAGAGAAATTTTTCCATTTGTCTCTCCCCGACCTGGGTGGCCTCCCACACCAACTCCCGCATTACTACACGGCTGATGCCACGTGAGGCGTCAGCCCTGAGTTTTCTGTCTGCGAACCTGCCCGCTCCATACCTGGAAACGTGTCTTGAAACTGATGCTGAACTGAATTTCTCGGGTTCGAGTTTAAGGGACTGAGGATGGCAGAAGCCTCGTTAATAGGATCTAAAGACGCAAACAGCTGGCCGGCGGAGGGCTGCAGGCTGGGGAGATGTAGCCCCGTGGGCCGCCCGCCCGTGAGCAGGGATGTGAGATCTGGGGACAAAGCAAAAAAAAAAAAAATAGTTGGTTACACTTCAGAGCAAACCCACACTCTTCGGGCTGAGTTGTTCCTCCCCTCCCCCACACCCTCCATTTGGTTTTCCTGGAGCAAAGTCAAGAGAGACCCCTGTCTCCACCCCAAACCCCTCTCTCCGGGTTGCGACCAAGGAGCGATACACAACATGTCCCACTTGGCCACGTCCAGGCTGTGATAGCAGGAAGGGGCTCTACCTAAAACGAAGTCACTTTCAGGTGCCTTTTAAGAATTCCACAGACCTGAACCCTCAGACGGAAGAAGCCCCACACTGCCCTCTCCTCTTGGGAGCTGAGAGTTCATTTGTTTCCCTGCATTCCTTAGGTTCAGATAAATGAACGTAAAGTGTTCCCCAAAAGGGCTTTCCCTGACAAACAATATAGTTCTCTCTCCAGATATGTGATTAAAGACAGGCAAGTGATAGTCATTTTAGCAAACGTTTACACCAACCATTTTCATGAGTATCGATTCTGCGAAGTGTGTTTTTAAAACATTCCTGGGGTTTTGTTTTGTTTTTTAAACATGATCAGGTCAGTCTTAAACCTAGTGTTTCATAATCTTCTCACAATTGATTTTCTTTTCCCTCCTTTTATCATCAGTTTGTCCATAATTGTAAAAACACTCAGGTAACCCGAAACTGCCCCAGGGCCCTGTCAGAGGCCTGCGGTCTCTCACCCAAGACCTACCTCTCAGCGTGTTGCCTTCCTTGACTTTTGGGTCAAATTCTGCAGACAAAATACGGTCAATTCCAAATTTGAGGTCCTTGCTGGAGGGGGCTGGGGCCGAGCTGCTATGGTGGGGGTTCGGGACCACCCGTGTTCCGGAGACCGGGGGCTGCAAGACGCCGGCCCGCGGTGGAGGCGGAGGCTGTTGCGGTTGTTGCTGCTGCTGCGGGTGATTGTGGTGGTAGGCGGCTGAGAGCGGAGACAGCCGCTGTGGGAAGCCAGCCGGGACTTCGGAGGGCGCCACCACCGGGGTGGGTCGAAGCGGGGATCTGGCAGCAGCTTGGAAAGAGGCGTGCGGGTGAGCAGAGCCCAAGTGCGCGGTGAGGGCGGCGGCCGAGGCTCCCGCCAGGCCCTCCGGGGCCGCCCCCGGTTCCCCCACGCCTGCGTGCAGGATGTCTGCGATGCAGAAAGAGGGTTTCTTAACCCCAGCAGGGTCTAGGGGGAAGGAGCAGCCGCCCGGGCCGGCCGAAGAGCAGTAAGCGGCCGACCAGAGGCTGAAGTTGGAGGCGTAGAAGGGAGCCAGCCCGGCGGCGAACATCCTGGCCGGGTGCGCCTAGCGGCCGCTAAGGCCTGGCCCAGGCGGGCCGGGTGGATGGGTGGGTAGGGGCGCGGGGAGCGGCGCGCTGAGTCCGGGCGGAGGCAGCCACCCAGCCGAGTATGATCCTGTTTCAGTTCTCCGTCCGCTCTGAAAAGAGACCAGGGAGCCTTAGCGCCAGCGAGGAAGGAGGCGAGGGCCGGATCCCCGCCGATCACATTGAAGGCGGCGGGACCACGTTCCCTGCGGGCTGGAGGCGAGCGAGGGTGCTGGAGCGGCTCTCGGGCCGGCGCTGCGGCGCCGCGGCTCCGCACACGCACGGGAAGCCGGAGAGACAGGGGCCGCGCACCGAAAGAAAAACCCAAACAGCTAAGCCCTAAGAGCTAAATTTAAAACAACAACAACAATAATCCGTTAGTTTTTTAAAAAAAAAGGAATAAGAGAAAAAAAAAACTCCTCTCTAAAAACTCCCAAAGTTTTGGCAGGAGCTTTCGAGTCAGACTCAGGGTAGGGCCTCGATCTGAGCGCTCATTGGCCATCCTTGAGGCCAATGGGAGCGGGCAGTGGAGGGGAATTGGCAAAGAGGGGCGTGGCTCCTCCTCGGCCACGCCCCGGCCACGCCAAAGTGTTTGCCCGCTGCCGCGTGGGCCGAGCAGGGTCCAGAGCGTCCCTCTTGGCGGAGCCGGAGAATTCTGACCTTCCAGTCACTTCTGCAACGCCGAACCGGCACCAGGCGTGGACAGTTGGTCACAGAAGTCCTGGAGCATTCTCTCGGGGAAACGGACGACGTCGCATAATTTTGGCGGGTACAAAGCCCGCCTCCCAGAACGCGCTGGAGGCCTCCGAAGTGTCTCTCTCTTTACATCCCTCGGGCCCGATTTTTTCTTCAAGTAGGACCTTTATCCCGAAAATCCGTGTCTTCCGCAAGGCTCCGTCTTTCGCGCCCCACGCTGCCCAGCTCCGAGCTCGCCCGCGAATGCTGCGGCCCTGGGTCCCCACCCGATTTCGCACCGCGTCCTCTTTGCAGCCTCTGAGATCCTCAGGGAAGAGAGGAGGGGCGGTCGCAAATTAGCCTTATTTTGAGCTGTCACGCGGTGACAACTTGAACGAGTAACTTTTCAAACAAAATAAGATGGATGGCTCCAAACGTCTGCCTCAGACGCAGCCAAACTTTCCCTCCAGCCCCAGAGACAACAAAACAGACCTCCGACCGAAACCCCGGAGGGCGGCACGCGCGTCCCCTCCTCGGCAGCACCTTGTAGGAAACGTCACCCTCCCTCCTCTGCCACATCCCCGGGTCACGTGGGATCCGTTGTTTTGCAAGTGCCCACAAGAGCAGATTTCCTTGGGGTTAAATATTACTTTCAATTCATCGACTGCTTCCCTAGGAACCTCTGGGGCCTGGTCTCCGCAGAAGCTGCAGGGGCCGCCAGCGTGTTCCTTTCGCACTTTGGGTTTTTGGGGCGCAGGGTGGGCGCAGTAGGGGGTTTTCTGCAACACCAACATCTCTATTTTAAGAATTCGTTCTCTTTTAAATTATAGTAAGAATGGATTTCCCCACCCCTCTCCCAAACAAACCACAGGCCACCCAGATGAGCCCTTCTTGCACATTTTCAGGAAGAAAATAAAATAATAACAATAATGAAACCACAAAATCTTTTGTTTTCGATTGTCCTAATAAGCATCTCTTAACAGAGCAGCTGTGCTTCTGCGGCATTCCCCTCCCCCCCCCAAAAAAACCTCTCAATATAGTTGCAATAAAGCCCCTGTGGCATTTTTAATTTCATTCCAGCACTAAGGCTTCTTACCAAATACACCCAGGAAGGCAACTGAATTCGCCAAGCCGATCTCGAGTTTAGGATTTGGCCTAATTGAATTGATTTCTAATGGTTTCTAGCCCTTTGTTTGCAGATATTAAGCTTTGACTTTCTCCTGAAATGTAATCAATCACTAATCAACCACCTCGGACAAGCCAACTGAGAACCGCTGCCCCCCCTCCCCACACACACACGTCTCCCGTCCCTCTGTCTCTTCCTCCGCCTCTCTTTCACAGAAGGGTTCTCTGAAGAGCCCTGCTACTTGCAGCCAGCATGGAGCTAGTATTTCCAGCAATGGAATGGAGGGAAGTGATGAGCTGAGAGCACCGGCACCTGGGGCAGGAGACGCCGGAAGACCAGCCCTTCCGTTTCTAGTGCAAGGAACAGGAGTGACAAGCATAGGCCACTTGAGACCGTTAGATCCTCCTTGAAAGGAGGGTAAACGCGTAGCAAGCAAAGGCGGAGGATGCTGACGAGGGTCCCGTGGGAGGGCGCGGCCTCTGTAGCTTCACAGACCTCAGGGAAGTCACGACAACGAGTGCGTGTCGCTCTTCTCTGGGGTCACTTCCAGTTCGGTTTCCATTCCAACGTGACAGCCAACATTCCAACCGCGGCCTGAGCCTAAACCCGCCGTTCTAAGAGACGCGTTTAGGACCCGCCCCAGGCCGCCTACCCCCAAATAAGACGCTGCCCTTGGGGGTGGTCGCGCGCGGGGCAGACTGGGGAGAAATGTGGGCCCTCCGGGTTTCCCGTGGCGCCCACGACCCGCGCCCGCAGCACTTAAAGGCCAGGTGCGCAGGGGAGGCTGGACCACGGCGAGACCGGGAAGTCGGGTTTCCCCACGGACTCCCCTCTTTCCGCGCAAGGTCCGTGGCTCAACTGTAAATTGCACCTTGGCTTGCACGCCCCTAGGCCCTCCCAGGCCCTCGGCTTCCCTGCAACCCCATCAGAGCCACCCTAGCCTATCCGGAGGTCCCGGGGAGGGGGAACCGCGGAAAGAGGAACCTTTGAAACGGCCTTGTGCCCCCCGACTGCCCCTCAACAAACACACACACACTCCTTCCCCAGGCCCAGGCCTCGTCTCCGCCGGCCCTTAGCCCTCTTAGGAGCCCGCAGATTCCCCTCCTCCTTACTCCCCACCCCTCCGAACCAAGAAAGCAGCAGGAAACCCTGAGCTCGCTGGAGTTCAGGTCATCTCCTGTTTTTTGATGGGCTCAAACTCCGACCAAATGAGCGGATGTGCCTGTGAGATTGGTCTCAAAATAGAAGCGGCCTTAGTATTTTAGGATACTGCAGAAATCCTTATTTCTTCCGGAGAAAAACTCTATAATGACTCCTAGCACTTCCCCTTTTAATATTTGTGCAACTTTATCTCCACCGACAAGTTGCTCGGGTGACGCAAATCCGCCCTTGTGTATTACAACTACCAAAATAAATGCGCGGAAATCAATTCCCTTCTAGCAATGAAAATATAAATATACAGCTGCGACTTTCCCCTTTAATCTTTGCTTCCCGAACGGCTCCGAGCTGTGGCGAAATGAGCTGGCCCAAGAGCAATTGGGCCTGGCGTGGAGGCTGGGACAGAGGAGAGGGCGCCCTGGGCCTGGCCACAAAGCTCCAAGCTCCAGCAGGAGAGCCGAGGGCCGGAGCAAACCAAATGAACTGGAGCTTAAATGTGGCTGCGCTGTCTTTGGAGGAAGCTCATTTGTAAAGATGATTTCGTCTGAGACTGCGTAGCTGCAGGAACAAATTACAATGGACAATTAGGGCAATGGAGAGAGTCCTTTATACTCAAAAGTTAAACAGGTTTTTTTTGGGGGGGTGGAGACGCCACCATGGCAGGGGTCTCTGATCAATTCTGATGACTGCCTTTAACGCACATGACTCCCACTTCTATATTGCTGGGTAGACACACCAAACTACTTCACTATCCTGGGAACGCACAGGGCCATGGAGGGTCTGTTTTATGATGTCACAGTGTGGTTTACAGGGATTTGGGATTGAAAGAAGGGCCTAAATCAGAGGTTTTTGTATTGATTGAAGCCAGAGGTGGATGCACCCCATCACACTTTGATTATCCGAGACCTCAGAGCCTCCATATTTAAATCACCAGCGCAAATTCTCGTCCTAAACCTGGGGACACAGATAACACACCCACTGAGCATAAAAGTTCAGTGAGAGTGACCACGAAGATTTGCTTATCACAATTATGGCTGAGGCTGTCCAGATCTGCTATCTGCTTTTTTTTTTTTTTTAATAGACTCTGGGCAAAATAATGTGCTCTGTAGATGCCCCCTTCGTTTTAAATATTCTTTCAAATCTGGAACATTCTCATTTCCAAGAAAGAGATGGAAACAATGAAATATTCACAGCACGCAAGAGAAGCACAGGAAGCTTACCCCATCATGTGAGGCTCTACGAGAGTTGCAGCGACGCTGGAATCTGCATGTGTGCTGCCCTCATCCTGCCAGCTGAAGGGTTATAAACCGCTGCGCCCAGCCCTCAAGTTTAGGAGTGGGTGTGGGACTCCTGTTCCTTGTGGATACTAGATATTAGAGTTTAGGGCTCTGGAGGTCTCTCCCCCCACACCCCACCACACACACATACCCTTGCATTATTCTAAGTAGGCCACACTCCCTTTTGCTGGAGACTTTAGAATTCTCAGCACTCCACAGAGTTGCTGAGGTTTTTGAAGATAGGCTTTGATATGCAGTAAGAAACTCCAATAACAATGTGATGAGACCAGAGAGGTCCAAAGTCACTTGACTTATTCCTTTTCCCTTTTCTGATTTCCCAGGTGTGGCAGACCCACAGGTGTCCGACTCTTTGTGTGGCCATAGCCCCACCTTTGACCTCTTGCCCACAGATCTGGCTTCAGAGCCTCAGATACCCTTTGGGCCTGGCCCCATTTGCTCTCCTTTTCCCCCTTACTGGGATACACCAGTTCACACATGGGTGCCACCTCTCTCTCTCTCTCTCTCTCTCTCTCTCTCTCTCTCTCACACACACACACACACACTCACACTCACTCACTGGAGAAGGGCAGGGTTTCTCCTGTTGCAAACAACTACTTCCCTCTCTCTCCCCGAGTCACCTTCTCCACGCCCAGCCAAGAAAGACCTCAGACCTCATAAAAAACGGTAGGACCTATTTCAATATGACTCACATATGTGTGCAGTGAAATCATATCCCCACAAGACTAAACTACAAGAGACCATCTTTCACACAGAAGAGACTTAGTACTTCATCGAACAGGCTTCCATCTGGCGGCTGGAAACAGTACTCACCTGCTCCAAATGTATTAGCTAATGACCTTGTGGAAGCTGCATTTGTTGCCTGGATGATTACTGAATCTGGAGAGCTGGGGGTTCTAGTGAGTGAGCTGAATGTTCAGGTAGGAGACAGAGATGAAGGCAAGATGGTATGCTCAAAACAAGTCTGGTGTTGAGAGGGAGAGAGGAAAGTCATTCCCCAAGTAAATTGATCTAAACGAGGCCTTTCTTTCCTTTGGGACATTTCCCAAGTTAGAGTTGAGGACAGAGTAGGGACTCAGACCCAGACTGAGAGGCAGAAATGGAAGGGACCCTCTGAAGGGGAGGATCCTAGAGCCAAAGAAAGGGACTTCGTCGATGGAGCTGAAGGGTTGTCCCTGTCCCAGTGCCCCTCATCTGTCCCCCCACACCCAAAATGGGACATCTCTTGATTTAATTGCAGAATCCTGCCAGCCACTCAGCCCACCAGGCCCCAGCGACTCCTGGATCCCCTGAGGAGCCAGCCTAGCACCAAAAGTTGGTTCTCTGCTGACACCTGCTGGACTATCTCTGCATTGCTGCCTGGCCGTGCCTGGCCTGTGCCAGCAACCTTGTTGTGATGAAAGCCGGCTCTTCCTTTTGAGAAAACGCGGGTTTCTAAAATTGGCTTGGACCAGCAGCTGTTTCCTTCCATATGGCCCACAATATGGAAATATCTCGTATTAGGCGTTGAAAATCACCAGACAGGATGAGAGAAGCGCTCACCCTTCAGCGATCCCACCTCCCGTTTGGCAGATCTCGAGGCCAGTTCACATGCACTAGCTCACGTACCCTTTAAGGTAGCCAGTCCTAAGGATGCAGAGGTTGTGTTATCACCCCTGCTGGAGTTGAGGAAGTCGATCCTCAGAGAGGTTAAGTGGTTTGCCCCAGGTTACACAGTTAGGAAACGGTGTTCCAGCAAGCAAAGGCTGCATTTTCTGACTCATCAGCCAGAACTCCACCACTCAGCCAATTTCTTGAGGGGAGGCAGTTTATTCAGAGGAAGAACTCTCTGCCCTCAATCAGACAGTGCACTGGTGCCAGGCAAAGGGGCTGGAGAATAGAATTCTAACCCAGAGAGGGTCGCAGGAACAAGGGCAGACTGGGGACATTATTGCTTCGTGTCTCGAGGTATCAGGAAGACCCTAATTGGGTCATCCCAGGTTTCTTTTCCTTTCCTCTCAGCAGCTATTCAGACGGGGACAAAACGGAGGGGGTTCTGAGAAGGAGACACAACCAAGGACACAGGTGACTGTGGGTCACAGAGCGGGCAGTCTGGGAGCACGGGGCACAGGTTCCCTGCCAGGTGCTAATGAGGGAAGCATTTACAGTTCTTCTAGGGTCTGTCCTCTCTGTCCACAAGGGCCGTAAGTGGTGAGAAAGGAGAAAAGATGGGTACTCCACACCCTGGCACTCTGACATTCATTTCCCCCACCAGCACCAAATCAGTCATAGGATTTCAGTGCCCTATCGGACCACAAATAAGTCGTTCACTTTTGAAGTTCACAGCCATCCACCAGGATCACTGTATTGCAGTGATTTCATATAGATACAGGTGTTTCATGATCAGTGGCTCTTTTGTCTGAGTTTAGGTATAAAAGTGCCCATGATACTAGTTTTCATGGGTCTTGGAGAAGAATCAGAATTGTAAAGAAGTAGAAAGGCAAGTTTGCGGTCACCAGGGACTTCAGGGGGACCGGGATCCTGCTAACCAGTGTCTGCCTAGCTCAGCCTGCTTGGAGAAACTCTGTTTCCTGGACTGAAGCCAGTGGGTGGTGGGTGTGGATGGAGACAAAGGCAAGAACTGAAGCTGTTCAGGTGGTAGAATGGACAGAACAGTCAGTGACTTCATCTCTAAACAGTCCCTGTTAGAGAAAATCATCTTTGAACACGCATCTAACTGTACTGAGTCACAGATTTGTAGATGGAGCCCTGAGGATGAGTTAACACCCAGCTTCCTGGTTAGTTTTTCTCCTATGTGGCTGTTTCCTTCCCTGGGAGAGGCCGATACAAGGAGCATGGTCCTTCAAAGTGGTCAGTTGTGTGTGAATTTAGACTTTTGAACTCAGGGCTAATTACTGCGTCTACTTGTAATTGGACACACATAAATAAGCTGTTGCGATGCAAAGACATAAACAGATTGAAAGTAAAAAAGTTGAAAAAGATATATCCTTTTCAAGTTGCTATACTCAATCAGACAAAACAGATACAATGACAAAACTTATTACTAGAGTCAGAGAAAGACATTTTATAATGATAAAAGGGCCAATCCATCAAGAAGACATAATTATAATCACATATGCTCTTAACAACGGAGCCCCAAAATAAGCTGTTAGGTTCAAAATGGGATATTTACGGCTGATTTGGAATGCCCATCAGCCTGCTGAAGAAGGCAAAGTCTGGAACATAATAGTACTACTTCCATTTCCCCACTTTGTACAAAAAAGAACACAGTTAGGGTACATTTAATCTGCAAGGGGGTTATCTTATTTTTCATTGAGTTGATAGCTTTAACAGCACTGTAACAAATCACATTTCCACTGTCAATTATAACATTACTTCCCCACATCCCCGGCAGCAATAGATGTTATTGGCCCTTTTAACTTTTACCAGATTGAGATCCGATATTATCTCAATTTGCATTTCCCTGACTTCTGCTGAGAGGGCCCCATTTGCCTTCTTGATTGTACTTACTATAGATGGTCGTACTTACTGATTTTTGCTGCCCTGATTGGTAAAAACACAGATAACTTTTCAAGTGTCCCCTGCTTTCCAAGTGCTCAACTCAGGAGGAATCCCAAATTCCACACCAGCCTGCAACCTCTCTCCAGCATTCAGTGGGGTGCACACGCCACCTTGGCTGTCAGGCTGGCCATGACCAGACTTCAGCCAGTGACATGAGACTGTGTCCAATTCACATGTGCAAATGACAAGAAATCCCCTCAGTTGATGATATTCAGGTGTCTGCATCACTAAAAGTGAATCAGCCTGAATAATGACAATATTCCAGCAACAGGTGTAGTTTGGAAACAGGCCTAGGGAGGCGCTGATTCAAACGGTCCCACCTTCCACTCTTGCCCTGAGTCATAACATCCAGGTCACCTTTTTCCATTGCAACCTGAGAGGGGTGTCTATTTTGATTGCAGGCAAAGCCTCACTCGGCCTCCATGACTCACTGGAGCTCTGAAAATGCCTCTAGGCTTCAGATGTTTCCTTATTTCCCTGCCACACCCTCCTCTCCACCCTGGCCGTGTGTGACAGAGCATTCCACAGGAAGGGTGGCATCTCAGGTTCTCAAGACTCAGGAGCTCAAGAAGCCTGCGGGTGGATTGGAAGAGGCTTTTTCGCAGGTTCCCTAAGGCAGGTGTCCAGGAGAGCAGGAAGCTCCACACAGACACAGCCTGTTATCCCAATCTGCTGGGAAGGAAAAAAAGTTTTAGCTGCCCTTTCCCTCCTTTCCCTCCCCCACAGCAGCTACAGTTTAGCCATCGAGGTCACGGAGAATCACCTGAAATTTCTCTTAGAATTTTTCACCTCCCTGGGTCAGTCTCCTCGCTTCACGCCGAGATAAACAAAATGGGGTGTGCTGCGCCCAGCATCCCGCTCGGCACTCACAGCTGTTGTCCTACTTGACCCTCCAGTGAAGCCCAGGAAGGAGCTCATTTCCATTTTACTTGGGGAAACAGGGTTTTAAATGATTAGGTAACCTGCCTGAGGTCATAGTTAGGAAATGATGCACACTGGATTCGAACCTGCTTCTTTGGCCACTAGGGCCCTTGTTCCTCTCTTCTCCAGTCTGTGTGCTTATTCTTTCTGCACTTCAGAAATGAAGTCGAAATCAAGACATTTCTAAATAAATAAAACTAACTAACTGTATGTATGTATGTATGTATATGTATGTATGTATGTATGAATGACAAGAGAACTAAAATGTGTACCAGAAAATGTCTAACACAAAATGAGGAGGTAACGAAGAGGGACAGAATGAACATGAGACTATAAAAACGAAAAAAGGGGGAGATGTAAATCTTACCTTATTAGTAATTACACTAAATGGAAATGGATTAGACCCTCCAGTAAAAATAAAAATTAGCAGAACATGTCTAAAACCATATTGTAATTATACTATCTATAAAAAGCATACTTGAGGTTCAAAGACATAAACAGACTGAGAGTAAAAAAGGTGAAAAAGATGTGTCTTTTTCAAGTTGGTACACTAAAGAGAGATGTTTTGTAATGATAAAAAAGGGTCAGTCCCTCAAAATTATAATCACATATGCACTTAAAAATAGAGTCCCAAAACACATGTAGTAAAAAGTGGCAGAATTTGAAGGAGGAAGTAAATAATTCAACAGTAACAGTTGAAGCCTTCAGAACCCCAATTTTAACAATGGATAGCATTAGAAAATAAATGTGAAAAACAAAGGCTTGGACAGCGCCATAAATCAGCCAGACCTAACAGATATCCATAAAACGCTCAACCCAACAGTAGAAGAATATACATCCTTCTCAAGTGCATCGTGGGATCCTCTCCAGGACACACCACATGTTAGATCGTAAAACAAGTCTCGTAAATTTGAAAGGATTTAAGTCATAAAAAGTCTGTTCTCCAACCGCATGAAGCTAGAAATCAATAACAGGGAAAAAAAACCTGGGGGAATACATTAATAGGTGAAAGTTAAACAACACACTCCTAAATAACCAATGGGCTTTTTTAAAAGAAAGAAATCGCAAGGGAAAATAGAGAATATTTTGAGACAAATGAATATGAAAATACAACATACAGAAACTTATGAAATATAGCAAATATGGTGCTTATAGGAAAAAGCATAGCTGTTGAAGTTCTGTTGTTTTTTTATTTTTTTAAAGGAAGACCTCAAATCAATAACCTAACCTTTCACCTTAAGACTTTGGCAAAAGTAGACAAAACTAAATCCAAAGCTAGAAGAAGACAAGAAATAAGATTAGAACAGAAATAAATAAAATAGAAAATTAAAACATGGGAAAAAATCAATAAAACCAAAAGGTGGGTATTTGAGAGATCAGTAAAAATGGACAGACCTTTAGCTGGCCTGACCAAGAAAACAAAAGTCTCAAATTACTAAAATCAGGAATCAAAGAGGTGACATCACTACTGACCGTAAAGAATAAAAATAATTATAAGAGAATATTGTGAACAAGTGTGTCCCAACAGATTAGATGAAGTGGACAGAGTTCTAGAAAGACACAGCCACCAACACTGATTAAGGGAGGAATAGGAAACATGAATGGGTGCATAATGAATAAAGAGATTGAATTAGTAATAAAAAAAAAAAGTCCCACAAAAAAAAAATCTTATCTCCAAGGCCCAGATGGCTTCTTTGGTGAATTCTACCAACGAGTTAAAGAAGAATCAGCATGTGTTTTAAAAATTCTTCCAAAAAATAAAACAAAAGGTCACACTTCTCCACTTTTTATGAGGCCACTATCACCTTAACATCAAATTCAGACAAAGATATCACAAAAAAGCACAGAACAATAGCCCTTTGAACATAGATGCAAAAATTCTCCACAAAATACCAGCAGAATAATCCAGCAACATATAGTCTAATTTTTTTAATGTTTTGAAAAATAATGTATTGCATCTGTTGAGTGTCGTTTTATACATATCCTTTAGCTATACATATTATTCTTATACTATTTTAATCATATAATTATAATGAATACTTATGCTATTATTATATTGCTACTCATTTTTGTACAATTAATCTTGTTTTTCCCATTATCTTTATCAGTTCCTCCTTGTATTTCTATTAGTTTTATTTTGTATGTTTTGAAGTTATCATTTGATGCTAAGGCTAACTTTTCTGTACTTTTAACCAATATAGCTCTGTCCCCTTCTCCTTTTAATGCCTTTTGACCCTAAAGTCCATTGTATCTTATATTAATACTAGCTTATTTAAATTAAATTTTAAAAATTTGAAGATGTCATATTCCCATATTTCAACCTTGAAAAAAGTCACAAGTGTATCAGAGGAGTTGCCTGTCGATCTGGTTTTCCCCAGCCCCAGACTTTCCCTCCCCAACACCCATGCTGTCAGTGGATTAAATACATACCTGCACCTGGGGAGGGGCAGGGGGGCCGGCTCACACACTGGACTGCCACCCGAGTCTGTCTCTGTAGGCCCCTGAGGTATAAACGCAGTCTGGAGATGCCCATCCTCACCTTAGACCCAAAGAGAGTTTCTTGTGATCTGCCCACCTCGGCCTTGTGGCCTAGGGAAACCCCTTTGTATCTGAGGACCACTGTCTTCTAGCTTGTCGGTAGGAGGGGAGGAAGTGGCGGATGTGGACATGCTGACATAGGTTTGAGCCTTGACTTAGCCCATCCTGGAGAAATTTGCAGGGGTTAGTCCTTGAAATGCCCACACATGAGACTTTCCGACATTTCAAGACTCTGGGACTCAATCAATCAATTGATCAATCAATCAACTGCCAGTTTTCACTCATGCTATCTTAGTGTGGATAATCATTATAGACAAAAGCTAGCTCCTACCCTTGGGGAACTTAAAATTTAGATGCAGTTAAAATATTTATGAAACAAGTAACAACATGAAAAGCATAAAATCAGGTGTGTATTTCAGGGCGATCTCGTTGGTCTTACAAAAGTGCTATTGGGATAGTTTACAGGTTAGATAGATAGAATATAGTTATAGAAATATTCTATATATTATATAGTATTATAGAACTCACATGTGTATATGTATATACATAAATTCCATAGAACTCCAATTATTTTTATGTATATTATTCAGATTCCTTTTTCCTGTATATATTTCAATATTCATTGATACCTGGAAAGCATAAAATTATTTCAATAAGGAACATTTAAGTAATGGAATTAGCACTTTATATTTTAAGTAGAATTGCTATTTTTAAATGGGGCCTTTCTATCTCTAAATGGGGCGTTCTTTCCTGCTGCCTGTTCTTTGCAAAGAGCACTTGGAAAACACCCCGTGGTGTTCATGGGAATTGCACCCAGCTCAGGATTCATATCAAGCGGCCACATACAGGTTGCCGAACACTTATTTGTATCCCAGAGGCAGCCTGAACTCTTGTCTCTTTCCTTTACCACTTTCTCAACCTTTCCGCCATGCTCCCTCCCGTTGTCCTGTGTTTTCCTTCTTTCTCCCCCACTCCCCTTCCGTGTTCTCGCCACAATTCTCCTCCCCGCGAGTCTGATGAAGTTATTCCCAACAAGTGCTCAGAACCAGCCCTCCTCCACTGGCCTCCCTCCTGAGAAATTCGGTGGTCGGGTCAACGCCTCTCTGCCTATTTTTACTCTCGTGTTTGTCCGGCGTCTGACGTGGTCCATCAGTCTCTCCAAAGGCCCATTGTCCGGCACTTCAAGAAGAATGTTGTTATATTGACTGTTAGTGCGTCAGCCCGGCTGTCTCTGGAGGGGCTCTTGGATGAAATTAGATAATTTCCATTAAGAGACTGTGCATTATTAGTCCCTGGTGCCAAACTGGAGAATAAGCCAAGATGACTATTTCTGGCCTGGCTCACCTCAGGAAGGAACCTTCTCGACTTTAATGGGATTTTGCTATTGTTGGTTGCCTTCTGTTTGGCACCAGGCCAGCCCAGGGTTGGAAATTGTTTAGAAAGCTGCATGAAATATAATAGAACCCCAGCCATTTGCTGAGGCACATTCCTCCACAATGTTTATTTTGAAGAAGGGGGAAAAAATATATTGTCCTTGGCAGACAACAATTAAAAAAAAAGCAGGAACTTGAATCTCTGACCATATGCTTCTTATTACCAGTTGTGTTTGAAAACTCCCTGTTGGTATCAGAGAATTTCACACTGAAGTGATAAATCTCTTGTAATATTTATAAGCATCTTCATTACAAGAAGATATTTAAAATTGCCATCATCTTCAAGGCCGAGGCTCTTTGGACCGGCTGGGTGTTGAGGAGGGGATTTGAAAGAATATTCCAGGCTCACCTTGGTCCCAGTCTGGGTCCAGATGTCAAGTCCACAAAAATTTCTCTGCCCTTCTGATCTAGTTAAATCCTTTTTCACACAGCTGTAGGAACCGAGGTGTTATGAGTTGGTTGTGTTCTTTTTTAAAGATTTTATTTTTCTTTCTTTTTAGGAAGAAGTAAGGGAAGGGAAGGGAGAGAAACATCAGTTGCCCCAGCCAGGAACTGAATCCACAACCCAGGAATGGGCCCTGACTGGGAATCGATCTGGCAACTTTTTGGTTTGCAGGACAACTCCCAACCAGCTGAGCCGCACCAGTCAGGGCAGTTGGCTGTGTTCTGAGCAGAGGTGACCACTGGAGCAGTGGAGGGTAGTGGGAATAAACTTCTTTTCAGTCTTGTGGACGTCATAAAGATCAGCGTTTGATCAGAATGGTGGGTTATTTTTGTTTGTTTGTCTTTTGTTCTGGTTTTTGTTTAATAAAAGCTGATTCACCATCAACGTTGTCTCTGCTTTGGCAGTACTACTGCAGGAACTGCCTAAGGAAATGGAAAGGTTGGACATTTTTAAATGAGGCTGAGATCCCTAAATTGCTTTCTTACAAATCTGCTTCGTATCACAGGCTCAGCCGTCTTTCATTGTGCAATAAGATTTTGGGCTAAGTGTCTACACGTGGACATGGTAAAGTGAACCAAACCCAACCAAACAAACTCGAAGGTGGAATGCCAAAAGACAATCCTTGAACAAGCCATCAAATTCCACTCACAAGAGTTGCTTGGCGGAAGTAAAATGCAGTTTCCCAAGGCTGTTTGAAGATAAAAATCTTCAGGCCTAGAAGCTGATTCCATCCATTAACATTTGGGTGTCCTCAGGCGTGTTGCTTCCTTCCTATTATTTGGCGTTAACCTTGGCCTTTTCCTCTGTAGCTGTTTCAATAAATAATACGAACAACTAAGTCTTGACTGTCCACGACCATGGGGAAGAGGGGAAGCAGAGATCATTAAAAGCTAATAATCGCCATATCAACTTTAGACATACATGTCATCTTTTTCCCACGAAATCTTTCATCGGAAATGCTGACCCATGGCCAAGAGTGACCGATGGGTGGTGGAGGGGCCTGGCAAAAGAGGAAATGGAGATACACAATTCCAAGTGCACACAGCTCACACACACACTGCCCTGGCCCAGCCTACATGCTGGGGTCCTATTTGAACCCGAAGGTGGCCAATGCCTCTACAGGTATCAGGCATGAGTTCCCCGTGGCAGGCCCCTAGTTCCAAGTCCCACTCCTCAGGTACACATGTCCTATACCATCCCCACCCCCTGAGTACAGACAGAGCCTGTGAACAGGGTAGGACATCACTCATGATTGGGGGACCTTCTACAGCAAAGGTGAAGGGGTTTTGCAGGTGTAATTGAGATCCTAAATCAGTTGATTTTGAGTTAACCCAAAGGGAGAGGATCTGAGTGGATCTTACTTAATCAAGCAGAAGACCTCACAAGGAAGACTAGGCCCTTGCCCAGGAAAGAGATATTCTCCTGTTGGCCTTAAAGAAGCAAACAACCATGGCATGAGCAGGCTCTGGAGAGGGGCAGCATCTCGGAGCCAAGAGGCCCGACACCTACAAGGAACCGAACGAATTCTGCTAACAATGGGGGTGAGCTTGGAAGCAAAGCCTGAACTCCTGACAGGAACCCAGCAGGCCAGCATTGGACTGTAGCCTGTGAGACCCTGAGCAGAGGGCCCAGCTAGGCAGGTCCGAACACCTGACAGAGGAAACTGTGAGACAGCAATGGGTATTGTTTCAAGCCAAAGAATGTGTGGTCATTTGTTACAGTGTCAGATGGTAGTGCAGCTGCCCAGTGGAGAGCTTGGCCAGTTCTGAAAGGCCAGAAGCTCTCTATAAAGTCTGCGACCGATGCAGGTCCGCCACCGGTGAGAGTTCCTTTATGGGGTCAGGCCTGCCGTGGGCTGGAAGATTTTTCAGGGTCTGTGACTGGGACCCCCCAGTTGTCTTCAGCTGGGCGTGACTGCCCTTCCTGGGATTTCTGAGGCCTTGACGAGCCCCTGGACTCTTGCTTCTTGAGGCAGCAGTGTGGATAGTGGGGGGAAATGACATATTTTGAGACCACACTTGCCTGGTTTTGAATGCCCTTTTTGATTATTTATTAACACGTCACTCTACCAAGTCATTTAAACCCTTTGAGTCCCGGATTTATAAAACGGGGATGAAAATGCACTGTTCAGAGTTACTGTGAAAGTAAATGAATTATCGATGGGAAACACCTTGCCCAGAGACTGGATTACACTACATGTACTAAACGTGTTCATTTTCTTTCAGACTGAGCCTACATTATAGCAACTGCCAGCTTCGAATCCGACTCTGCTGCTTGTTGGGAGTTACTCATGTTCTCTCTGCTTCTACCTTATCGGGAGTGAAATGAAAACAGCATTAGCACTCATTGTATGTAGTTAGTATACTGATAAAACAGTCCGAGTAAAGCGCTTATCACTCACGTGGCACATAGTAGCGTTAGTTTGTATTATTATCATCCTTATCATCACCCCACCCCCAATTCCCAAACTGGAATCCAAAACTCCCTTTCCCATGGCCTCAGGTCTTTGACTGCATTTCTAAGATGATGCCTCTCATAGTCGAAAATACCTGGACTGCAAGAAGTTATGTACATCTTTCCCTCCCATCCCGTCTTTCGTTTGTGAGGACAGGAGCCATGACTAACTCATTTCTGCAATCCACAAGGCCCTTGTCCATGACCTTCCATGTAATAGATGGTGCAGAGGTATTGACTTGACTGGATGTTCATTGACTTGAACAGAACCACTAGCAGGAGCTAATTGTAGAATCCCCAAAACAATAATGACCTTAGAGAGTCACTTGGTCCCTCCTCCTTGGTAGATTAAGTCAGTCAAGATCCACGGGTCCCTGGCCTTGGTTGGAAGACGCCTACCTCGGGAGCTGTCTGTACTATTCACCCATCAAGCAACTGAACATTGATTTTCCTGGGCACACGTGTATCTAATAGACACCATGCAATCCAGATGTAGAAGACAGATTCCTGTCTTCAGAACACTTCTTGGGGTCCTAGGAAACACCACCCCCTAGATCAGAAGCTTTTCACTCAGTACCCCTCCCTCCTTGCTCAAATTCTGCTCACATGTTCGCCTCTGAGCTCAGGAGAGACTCTGAGGACAGCTGCTCCCCATCCACAGCCACGTGACCCCCACAGAGTCAAGGCACAGGACTGCCTCACCTCCCAGCCCTGCCACTCGCGCAGGGATATTGATGGGGACCTGCCTGGCAGGGCGATGGGGTGCGAGGGAGGGGCCGGAGCAGAGGGCCAGGCTGCCTTCCCGGCACTCCATTCATTTTCCGGGAAAACAGCTCTGGGTTCGGGCTCTGAGCAGGGGGCCGAAGATAGAAGATAAAGCACGCCTCGCTCCAGCCTTGCTCGCTGCCTCGGCCGTTTGTTGTCGATGAGGACCCACGATCTTTTCACTGCACATTCGTCATCTGCTCTTGGGTTCCCGCTGGGTCGAGTGCATTGTCTCCAGCTCCGAGGTGTTGATAAGGATCTAGCTGAGAGGCCGGAGGAAAATCCGCTGTTCAACAAAGGCACCTGCCATTGTGCCCCGGGCACTTCAAAGCTCACACAGTATCTTATCTTTATTATTTCTTCTTCCCTCCCCTCCCGCCCCCCCCGCCCCCGCAAAAGTACAAACCATGTGTTTTGCACCCTAGACTGTCTGTGGGAATATATAGGTCTCATTAGTTGGATCCGGAGCTGCTGACACCCGACAAAAAGAGAGTCATTTGGGCTTGTTAAAATGCTTTAAATTCCTTTTTCTTTACATGGTGTACAACAGCACTGATTAGACCTCGCTGCAGGCCTAGTGGAAACCAGGGGTACAGGATGTTACCAGGAGATCATTCCAGACTTCACCTGAGCACATCTTTGCTCCACTGTTGGTTCAATGGATCTGAGGATTGGGATTGGGGTGAGCCGGGTGCAAAGGGCCTGCATTCTCCTAAAGGTCCTGATGTGCCTACCAGACACTATTGAGAAGGACAATAACAAGGGCCCCCCCGAGTGGGGTGGGCAATGAGTGCCAAGTTCAAGTGGATTTTAGACTCGAAGCTCACAATTCTACAGGCCAGTTGGGACAGACCACAGGGCAGTTTAACAGATCCAGTTAATCCAACAAAACTGAGAACACACTGCAGACACCGGGAATTAAGAGGGAACCCAGTAGGTGGCTAGGAAGCATAAATAGAGGGAAATGATAAAGGGACTTCCTGCTACCCATTCCCAGAAGCAGAACTAACAGGGCAAACTCGGCAAAACGTCATTATTCTGGACTTCCTTCTTCTCCTGCACCACCCATGGACTAGCACAAGCCCAGAGGTGGCTGTGTCCCTCCCTGTCATACTGCATGGGCCTGGGCACTCTTCGAGACTTCTTCCCTACAGACTCGGACCCTGGAGGCATTGAATCCTTGGTCTGGATGTTCATAGGAGTGGAGATGCTTGGGGAGCTGCAGGTGGACCTGGGAAAACTGTGGGAGGATCTCTGGAGTTCGAAAGCACTCTAGAAGTGCAGCGTGGTGAATGGCGGGGAGAGGCAAGGTGGAGAGGGAGGCTGGCCTGGGGGAGAAGAGCCCCTTACTGATACCTCGGTTAACTTCACCAAGGTGATCGCTGAGGACAAGGAAGGCCTTGTCGCCTGAGGAAGGAGAGTTTCAGTCGACAGACTTGGGAGTGTGGAGTGGATTGACTGTTTGCTGTGGTCCTCTCAGGAGAACCAAGGAATGTAACCTGATCCCTGAGATGCATCCCCGCCCTTCACAGGTGGAGGAACTGAGGCTCAGAGAGGGGAAGGGCCTCAGCGGAAATCACACAGCAAGGTCAGGAGCAAGGTCAACTGCTTCTCTCTGTGGCTCATTACTACACCAGAGAAATAAAGAGAATGCGGGAGAAAAGGCAGGTGTGAAGAGACGGCACAGAAATTTGGAACATGCACTCAGCTTTTAGAATAATCAGAACTTTGAGGTCAGAGGGGTTCTTTCATTTTTCTAAGAAAGAAATGTGTTTTTATAATCCTACTTCATGGCTGGTGGGAAAAAAGCTCTTCAAGTCCCTAAGGACGGTTAGGAAACCCTCCATTAAATCCTAGGCTTCAGATCTGAGTCATCGTAACTATAATAAACTGTGAGCGTGTTTTTCTCTTAGGGTTTCTCTTTTGGCCGGTCACATCGGGGGTACGGAGGGGGTGGCCAATAGGAATGGGCAAAGGTTTCAAGCATAATACACAAACACACAAATGGGGATGGTTTCACAGCCAGTGTGGCCTCTCTTGAGTCTAGTCGAGAAACCCCATCTGCATCCTTCTGGAGGAAGAAGGTTCTGGGGACAGTAGGATTGGGTTGGGGTGGGAGTAGGTACGGGTGTGTGTTCCCTCTGCTGCAACACTTACCCCACCTCTGACCCCAGCCACCAGCACCCCCTTCCCTGGGCTGGGGCATCACCCTTCAGAACTTGGGTGAAATGTCACTCTGACACCCTGTACTTCTGCTTCGTAGCACATGTCACTCTGCAAATACAGGCATCCCCCGCTTTTTGAAAGCCTGTATCATGCCTTTTTTTTAATCCTTGCCTGAGAATATATTTATGGATTTGAGAGAGAGAAACACTGATGTGACAGAGAGACTTGATCAGCTGCCTCGGGTACGTGCCCTGACTGGGAATCAAACCTGCAACCTTTTGTTGTATGGGATGATGCCCCAGCTAATGCAGCCACCCAGCCAGGGCTACCTTTGTTATTTTTTTTATTTAATTTTTTTTAATTAAACTGCAGTTGGCATACCACATTCTATTACTTTCGGGTGTACAACCTATTGCCGCAACATTTATATACCTTATGACCACACCATCACACCTTTGCTTTCAGGGAAGACCTACATCAACCTGAGTTCGGTAACCTTCATACATCTGAAGAGGATTTTTGCGTTTACGAAACAAGGCGAGAAGTGAAAATACCGTTCAGCGTTTGCTTTGCATGGGCCATTAGAGGGGCTACGGGAGCCCCGAGTAGCGAGCATGGCCCCGGGCTTTAACACCCGTACCAGCCAAGTGTTACTATACCTGGGGCACTGTCATCACCGTAGGGTTCATGCTGGGTTATCATCGTCCCTATTACATGGGTGTCTGGAAGGAGGCCCAGGAAGGTTAGGAATCCTGCCCCCGGTCACGCAGCCAGAGCTGGGGGCAGATGGGCTGCTTTCCCTGCCACCCACCCCCCTGCACGCCCTCACCCAGCTCTGAAGTCTTACGTCTCTCCAAGGGAACCGGCTGCCCTTGGCACTGGAACCTGGAGCACTGCCCTCCGGCAGGACACTTGCGTGGGTCCAGTCTCATCATAGTCTCATCCACGTGGATCTTTCCACAGGCCGACAACCCTTATTAAGTTCTCTTGACCTGTGACCTGACAGTGACCCCAACATTTGGCCTCTGCAGTGTGCGGTGGTGCTGGGCGTGTACCTGGACTCTTGGCACCAGTAGAGGTGGGGGCTTGCGGAAAGCCAACCACTATAAGTTCACTGACAAGGGTCAGGAGCCAGGAGCTAGGCCTGGTTTTCAAAACCAGCCTCCAGGCTGTTGTCCCCAGAAAGGCAACCTCATGGGGGGAACTCAGTGCTGAGCACAACACAAAACACAAATGGGCAGTAAGGGAGGAAGCCAATGAAACGGCCTATCTCATTTATTTATTTTTCCTCCCCCGCATTCGCTTAGGCTCCTCGACCTCAGGTGCCTGCCGCTGGTTTCCTGGCCACTTTCCGGCTCCCAACCTCCCACTCGAGCGTGTCAGCCCCTCTCCGCTCCCCCTAATCACTGCCCAGACTTGGCCCAGCGCTGTATCCACCACCGCATGGGATTTCCGCCGGTGATAACTGCGGAGCCCGGTCCTTCCCCAGCCGCCCCTCCTCTCCTTGGGGCATCTACTGACAGCAAGAGAAGAACTCTGAACTCCCCAAGACGGTGACTGTCCTTCGGTGTTTCGCTTACACCCACAGCTGACTGAGCCTCTTGGTGTGGAAGCAATCCCTCTGGTCTTTTAAGTGCCCGGCTTCTCCAAGGGGACAGAGGGGAGATAAGGTCCCAGGGTTAATTTTCCAAGGCAGGTCGCTCACTCACCACCCTCTAGTCTGAGGATGGCAGGGAGGGACCCGCAGAGGCCTTGGCAGGCCTAGTCAACCAAGGTTCCACAGGAAGGGGACCGGGCGCCTGTCACCCCCTGGCGGCCACCCCACTGCATTCTGGCGCCACAGCACTGTCAGCGCCACTCTCAGAAACGTACCTGTGGTGCGTTCGGAAAAGCACACAAGGCGCCAGCTCACTGAACTTTCACAACGTGGACACACAGGGGGTCATTGGCGCAAACCAGTAACGGGACATCTCCTGTCGCCAGAGCCCTTTCTTCTTCTTTTTTAAAAAAATCCTCCCCTGAGGATATAGTCATCGATACCAGAGAGAGGGGAGAGAAACCCAGAAACATTGATCTGCTGCCTTCTCAAATGTGCCGCAGCCTAGGCTGTGCCCCAACTGGGAATTGAACCCACAAACTGTCGGGTTCTAGGACGACACTCCAACCAACTGAGCCACAGCAGCCAAAGCTAAAAGCCCTTTCTTAGGTCCCAACCCGGCCACTGCCCCCTCCTCCCCACCCCAGCCCCTGCAGCCACTGTCCTGACCCCATCCTCACCCAGGACCAATTTTGTCTCCTGGGGTTTGCCCTGAAGAAGCCAGATGCCACCAAGGCACGAAGGAGACTAATTTTTCTTCTTCGACTGGATCTGAGAGGCGGGCGGTGTGCTGAGGCTGACCTGGGTGTTCTATTTTATTTTCACCTGCCAAGACCCCTACCTCCTCAGCACCACATACACTGTGAGGAATTTGGGGGGGAGTTACCTTAGTGAGAAACTTAGCAGCGGGCAGTGTGCCAAGTTGCGGTGGGGGGGGGTAGGGAATGAGACAAAGAAGAGGAGACATTGTGAGGTGGCGGGGGGCCCCACAAAACCAGGCCTCCAGGGGGGCTGCCAGGCTTCCGGGAAACTGAGCCCATGTTAACATTTTGCCCAAAGAGGGAGAGAAAAGCATTCCACCTGCTCCCTGCCACGCCCTCACCTTCTCTGCTTCAAACAGGCATCGAATAGCAGAAGGGAACGTGGGCCACAGGTGCCACGTCTATTTCCTTATTGCGGTAAAACACACCTGATCTGAGATGTACCATTAGCCACATTTAGTGTATTTGCAATATTGCACGACGACCACCACCGCCATCCAGATCCAGGATATTTTTGTCACCCCAGAAGGACACCGCACGAGGCAGTTGCTCCCCTTCCTCACACCCACGCTTAGATGCCACCAGGTGGGTGACGATACCTTAGCCACCTGTGTGCAGTCCGGGCTGGAGGGCCTTTTCCATCCTCGACAAGAGGGCGGCTCAGCTGCTCTGCCTTATACAACACCCACGCTGCAACTGTAGACTTTCCCGTTGCCACGTTCGAAAGATAAAAAGGAACAGATGCAATGAATTCTAATAACTTTTTTAACCCAATTTATTTAAATTGGTATCATTTCAACATGTCCTCAGGAGCAAAAGAATTGTACGAGTCTTTGAGATCTGGTGTGTATTTCACACACACAGCATATCTCGCTCCAGACCAGCCGCGTTTCAGCGCCACCCCCCACCCGTGGCTATGAGCTACCATGTGGGACAGTGCGACTTCACACAACCCGCAGGACTCAACCGCCTTCCCAAAGAGTGACCGTCACACCCGCAAGCATTCTGAGGCTGTGGCCTGCACTATCACTTTCTTTTCTTAATTATAAACATTAATTATGTGTAAATCATACAGAAAATAGTCACCCACCAGCGCCAACACAAGGGAGAATGTAATCACTTTTTAGCACTCCGTATGTTGTGGCCTCTCTGTCACTCCTTTCTCGTCACTGCGCCACGGGGCGGACTCACTATCCCTCGGGGGCAGGAAACTGGAGGCCAGGATGACAGACAGCTCACCAGGGGAAAGCAGGAAGCATGAAGCTTTGCCCAGCGTCAGGGTTGTCATCACCCGGGACCACCAGCCTGACCCGGGTGATAAGGGAAGTTGGTGAACTAGCCTGTGTCCCAGATTTCCTCCAGCCCAAACATCCCAGGGCGCTAGGATCCCGCTCACACCCTCCACCCAGAAGACACACACACTGCACAGCCTCCAGCTTCATCCCACAGAACAGCCTGCAAAGGACGAAGTTCCCCTCTGCTCGGCCTTGCACGCTCGCTGGGAGCCACCGAGCCCAACAGAAGAACTTTTATTTAGCATCCATGCTCAGAAAGAAGAAAACCGAGCTAAAACCCGACTCGGTATCCAAGGCTATAAAAACATTTTTTTTTACATTCCCAGAAACTTCCTGCCACAGTGCCCCAAGTGGGGGGGGGGGGGAAGTGCCCTTTCGTATGTTTATAACAGCATCTGATTGAATATTATACAGTGTTGCTTTGTCACAAACCAGAACAAAATACTCCCAGACTGATGACATCCCTCTATTCAGAGACCAAAGGAATCCTAGTTAATAATGCAGCCATTCCACTGCCCAAGGAATAGCTTTGTAATTCTTTGGGCCGAAGATTCCTGAGAGACAGGTTATTTTCTAGAAGGATTTAAGGTTTTAAAGCTCTCAATGAAGCTTGAAATTCATCTTTTCCAGTTCACATACGAAGATTTTCCTCTGAAGCTTGGCCGGGAGGTGGGAAGAGAGAAAAACCAGTTGGCATGCAGAATCTCCCTGGGCTCTTAGAGACCTAGGCCATCACTCACCAGCTTCCCAAATCCTGACCTTGTCTTAAAAATAAAACAACACACAGAACACCACACCACTGGCCCTCACGTTCTTGACGTCGGTAATGCTGTAGTTTGAGCCTCTCATTGGTGGATTCATTAAAAGATAATAATTGATTTTTTAAAGAAGAAAATATTATCACAAAGCATCCTTTCTCATTTATCCACCCCAATCCCTCCCCCCACACACAGGCATTTGGTACAAATTTGTGCACAGCTGTTAAGCCCCAAGCCTGGCCTCGTCCTGGCTAATCGATTCAGGATTAGCTAATGATGGGGCAGTTGGCTCAGTTGCTGGGGCCCCTCCACGGGTCTGAGGACCCCCGAGGGGTGGGGGACAGGAGTTTGTATCAGTGTGAGCCCATCACCCGAAATGGGCACATCCAGGTCTAACCAAGATGTACTCGAGCGAGCTCTGTTTTCCTAAGAAAGCCAGGATTTGTCACACTGGTATTTCCACATCGTTAAAAAGAATGTCAACACTAAATTGAGGTAAGAATGTGTGTGTGAGAACCTGACCTGCGGAAAATCGGGTGAGCGTTTAGAACAGCTGGGTCCTTATAAAAAATGGAAATCCTTGGGTCTCGCTGCAGACCCGCTCCGGGATGGCCGAGTGTCAGACACACAAACACCCACTCAAAACACGGGTCCCAGGTGAGCCGTGTCCACAGCACAGCGAACACACACCAGCCTCAAAGTTCCCTCCACGGAGTTGTAACCAAAGGTTTCGAAACAGGATCATTGGACTAAACCAGGTCCTAGTGGAAGATGGTGCTGCTCTTGGAATTAACACTGTTTCAAAAGTTTTTATTTATTAATTTGAGAAAGAGAGCGAGAAACATCGATGAGCTGTTTGTTCCACTCATTCATGCATTCACTGGTTGCTGCTCGTATGTGCCCTGACTGGGTATCAAACCCACGCCCTTGGCCTAGCGGGACGACGCTCTAAATAACTGAGCTGCCCAGCCAGGACCTGAACTAATTCTTGCCAACGTATTGGCCAGGTCGATTGCTTTAGCAGCTGTGGCCAGAAGCCAAAAGCCTGGAGTTCTCATTCTAGCCCATTGCCTTTACCCTGGGCACGTCCCTTAGCTTTATCAGATCTCACTGACGGGAGGCACGCACTTAGGGAAACGTGGGGTTGCCATTCTGGAGCAGCTCACACAGGGGTTTACGTCACCCCACTTCCCTGGACCGTTGGGGAGCTCAGACCGCAGGCTGAGCGTGAAAGCCTCCGGCAGACTTCGTGGTAGTGTCCTTGTGCAGGCAAGGCACAGTTCAAATGTGGACGTGGCTTTAGATTTTTTTTAAAGTCTTATTTATTTTTTTGAGCTCAAAATATCTGTTTTATTACTGACAAAAGCTAGGCTGGAGAATGTGGCTTACGAATATAGAAGCAGTGGAATTTCTAAGATGGGTCAGCATGGTACGTTATGTTCTTCGAGGTCTCTCTGTAGTCCAGGAGGAAAATGTCGATCCTCTCGCATTTTCCAAATCAGGTTATTTCTAGCCACCACGTTGATCGACAAAACCTGTCAGAGTTGGGCAGTGAAACTCCGTGAATCATAAGATCACCCTGAGAAGAGGACGTTCTGCACTGGAACTTAACCCCCTTCAAAATATCGGATTGCCAGGGAGTCCCAACTCTGAAGTGAAATCCCCTTACAAGGGAAGGTCCAAAGGGGTTAAAACAACAAGTTAAAGCCTGAAGTTAAAATCTCACCCTCCATCCAGATTAAATTCAAAGACATCACATTTCAATGTCTTGTCCTTTTTAGGTTTGGCAAGAAGAGTTCTTGATGTTCTGGGTGTTTTTTTTTTTTTTTTTTCCCAGTGTCTGTGGCCGGAGCTGTTGCCCCAGGAAGGGGCTTCAGAGTTTGGATGAATTCACCTCCAGGTCTCTGACATGCCTCGCTTTATTTCCTTTTCTATTATTATTTTTTAATTGTGGTTAAAAAAAAACCCTTAAAATGTACGTTGTAACCATTTTTAAGTGCACGTCCAGAGTAACGAGGGCATTCACGTTATTGTGCGGCCACCACTGTCCATTTCCAGAACTCTTTTTTTCTCGCGAAAGTCAAACTCTGTCCCCATTAAACAGGAAGTCCCAGTCCCCCGCCCCCCAGTCCCTGGCAGCCACCATCCTATCCTACTTCCCGAATGCTATGAATCTGAGGACTCCAGGCACCTCAAATATGCGTGGAATCTACAGTATTTGTCTTTTCGTGACTGGCTTATTGCACTCAGCACAATGTCTTCCAAGGGCATCCACACTGTGACGTCGTACGCCTCTGCCACACGCCATCCATTCATTCTCCTGTCGGTGGACACTTGGGCTGCTTCCACCTTGGGCCACGGTGAACAGTGCTGCTATAAACATAGTTGTATGGACCTGGCTTTTTGGGGGACAGATCAAAAAATTTCAAACACCCAGAGTATCGCAGCACTGTCCTCATACCAATAAAATGTCAAAAATAATCCAGTCTCTAGTCCCAGAGACGTTCCAGGCAAAATCGCATTTCTAAAGCCCCATGTGTGGTCCTGGCAGAGGCCACAGAGGATGACAAGGGAAGATTCTTCTAAGGCAAGAAGGTCCCTGGTTGTCTTCGAAGCACCCCTCTGTCATGGCCAGGTGACCACGATCCACACCGAGGTTAACCAGGGCCCCGTGTTTACCATAGTGGGGGGGATGAACTCACCCCCGTAAACAGTCTGCCTTCTCAGAGACTAGCCTTGGCGGCGTTACTGCCTTCAACACCGTCTCATGGTTCAGAATGAAAACACAATTAGCAAGCGTTTCTGAAACAAGGATTTATATCCTGCCTGGGAAGCTTAAAATGTGGCCACCGTGAAGAAGGGCCAACACTTCTGAGTGTGACGTCACGAGGAGGAAGACGGAGTCTTTGAACTGTCCTACAGCTCACGCCTGGGGCAGCGTCTGCTGGCACATGGGTTGCTCGCTGGAATGATGCAAAATGCCAGAAACAGTTGAGGAAAAAGGACGCCTCCCCAGGAAACACAATATGGGCACCGGAGCAGGGCGAAGGAGGGTGATTAATACAACTAAAACTCTAAGAGGGGGCGGAGCTCAAGAAACCGCAGTTGAGCAACACACAGCGAAGACTTGAAATCTTCATTTTGTCCCTTTTTGAAAATCTTTATTTTGTCACCAGATTGAGAAGAATACAGCTTTAAGAACTAAGATTCACCCCCCGACACCAGGCATTAACAATGTCCAGAAACTATGTGAGCAATCTTACTCGACATCCTCAAGACGTTTAAATCTGTCCAACCTAAAACCAGAGGGGGAATCGTTAATTTTCTCCGTTTTCTCAGCGCAGGTACCAGATCTCTTAGCCCCACAAAAAGCTCCAAATACACTCTCTAGGACTTCAACTGCCTTAAAATATAGACTTGCATTTATCTTGGCCACATTAACGAGATCTGTTTGACCAATACATTTATATTTATGATGACTCAGGGCAGATTATGCTTGTTAAAATTTGTCCCTGGGACATGAAAACACTCCTCTGTCATTAATACATTTTGTAATATAAACCATGATGTCAGGTCAACGTAAAGGGTGAAAACGTTCCGAAAGTATGCACACATCATTTTTTAAAGCAATTGAGCCCTAATGGAATAACAAAGGTCATCATAACAAACCATTACAGCCTGGGTCTTGGCAACTCTAGCCACAGAAGAATCTCCAAGAAACGGTCATCATTCCTCTAATGTTATGGCATCCAGACGACAGGAATGGCTTGCAGATGAGTCATACGGGCTCAGATCCTCGGTAGCTATGTGAGCGCCGGGTGATCAATTATTCATGTGTTTACAGAGAGCCTTCTCGGCTGATGTTAACCAGAGCTGCTTGCAAAGAAGAGCTCTCCAGCTGTCCTCGGCCGTCCCAGCCTCTGACTAACAAGCCGCTTTAATTGCTTAAGCAAGTCATCTGGAAGGTGTCCCTCCCCGAGACCAAGCACATACAATCTCTCCGAGACTGTCCTAGGTGTAAAAATACTCGTCAGAAATAGTGAGGATGACGACACTTTATTGACAGGACCCCCAGCAAATCCCAAAGAGAGGGAGTTAGACTTGACAGAGGCCACAGGGCTCCACAAGTCCAGGACAGGAGGCTGGACTTGAAGACACAGGTCAGGGGTTGGTGGAGGGCAGAAAGAAGGGAATGAAGCGGGTGAAATTCAGGGCTATGAGCTTATAAGGGAGGAAGGAGAAAGAGCAGTCTAGAATGTTCTGTGAAGGGAAGGGAGCATGACTGAGGAACACCAAGGGGGGTGAGATTACATTGGTCAATGGCCAAGCAAGAGTGAACTTGACCTACCCAACAGTGTTGGAAGCAGTTGGATAGGAAGCCATTTCTCAGCCCCTTTTGTTTCTTAATACAACCTACAGCCTGTCCCTGAAGACTAATAATGGGGTTAAGGCAACACCTCCTTCTGAGCTACAGGAGGAGCATGGGACCAGGTAGCCCCACCAGGCCCCCATCAGCTGCGTCTGAGGGACAGCACGGTCCCAGTCAACGCTGTGGCCTGGGCCTCCTCCTCCGAAGACAGTCAGGGTTGACACTGAGATCCCTCAGATGTAAAAAATATATATACTGTTATGATCCCAATTCCAAAAACATTAGTGGTGTAGAGCCAGAGTCCTCCCCTGGCTTGAAATGGGGTAACTTGAGACACCACCATGACTCTCTTGTCCCTTGCTAAGAACACGGTAGAGGCAGACAAAGGCTGGTCTTCCTGATAGGAGCCCACAGTACAAAGTGCGTGTTTACATGTGGCCAGGGGCGGTCGGGGACCCGGGGTAATTCTGCTTGATGTCTGGGGAGGCATCTCTGCTTGGCAGGAGTCACCACAGAAGGTCAGGCTAGCAGACAGCAAGATGGTGCCCCTCCCGGTGCATGGAGCATCCTGGAGCGTCTCTGTTATGAGGTATTGCTGTAAGGCCAGACAGAGAGTCTGTGCCCTCTTCTCTCCCTAGTTCACCTATCCATCTCTGAATGCGGGTTTGGAAAATGAGTCCAAGGGAATACTTCTCCCTAAGACCCATAACAGGAAAGCTGGTCTCAGACACCCTCTCCGAATGTCCTTTACCCTGTAAGCCCCAGTCCCATCCTTCCACCAGGGAGAAGACCAGAGGAAGCATGACAAGACAGTCCTCCTCCATGTGACCAGGGGGCCTGGGAACTTCCTCAGCCTTCCCGGGCACACACATTTCCTGCTACCCACGATTCCTTGCCCTGGTTGGTGGTCCCTGGAGATTGGAGCGGTGGTTCTCCCAGGGGACCAGAGACAGAACCCCCTTGGGGAGGGCGGCTTGAACCACCAACAGCATTCTTCCCTGCAGGTGGGCTGCTGGCCTCTGAGGAGGAGTGAGGCAGACACAGGACTTTCCAAAGCTCCTGGTGCACAAAACTCTCTGAGAAGCATCCCTGCAGGCAAACTTTCCGAACTGCATGGACCAATGAACTGTAGGGAAGTGCAGTGTTGGGACATGGCAGCAGCACCCCGGTTACACCTACAATGGACGCCTGGTCTGGGAGCCACTCTGTCTGCTATTGTGGATTGTTCGAGCTTGTCACACTCAGAGTTTGGGGCACGGCGGGCGCCTGCTGGGCACTCCCAGCATGTCAGCACTGGTCGTGACAGCCCCACAGATGGCTTCCCAAAGTCACACTCGGTTAGTCAAGCTCACTGAGCCTCCACCCATAGTTTAACCAAAAACTCCTCACTCTGCCCCCAGGTCACTAGGCATGCTAGGGGAGGAGGGGCATATCTCATCGCCACACCAGTGCCTCACTCCCTGAGCCCACCTGAGTTCTTTCTGCCTTTGCGTGTAGAAAAAGTCACTTTTATCTCCTGGTTGCAAATTTCTTACTTTTTCAGTTAGAGCCTCTCAGCAGCCCGCCCAGAGCCCTCCCACGCTGCCCATGTCCAGATATCCAGCTCTGGCTTCACAGCCCCACTGTGACTGCAGCCCAAAGGGGCCACCAGAGTGAAGCACCCATCCAGGCTGCAGGCTTTGACCCTGACTCTCTACCACCTGCAGCTGCAGGACCTTCCTGAGGGTCAGGGGCAATCTCCCTGATCCTACAGTTCAAGCGGAAGGGTGTGCAAATGTTCAGTATCCAAAATAACGAGACATCGGCCCTGCCTTAAGTGTTAACCAACTCATAAATATCAAACAAACACAAGCAAATGGCTCTTACAGCTCGCTGACAGGAAGCCTGGCCACTACTTGGAGATTCTGAGGCCATTGGAACCTCTGTCTTCGAACAGGAGTTTTCCCCACACTCTGAGGAACAGAAAAGGGGTGTGCCCTCCATTTGAGGATTACCCTGAAATGCAGGAAGACAACACATCTGCATGCAGTGTGGCCTTTGCACAGGTGGAGTGTGTGCTGGGGAAGCGTGTTACTGCCTATGAAGGTCAAAAGTTCATGTCCAAGGCACCCCGCTTGCCTGACTACAAACACCCAGGCCCAACTGCCCAACTAGACTTGAGTTTCTCACTGGTTCCTAACTCTTGGCTACCCTTGGAAAGCCAATATTCACATAGTTTCTTAAACCCCAAGGGCTTTCTCCTGTGGGTTCCCCAAGTCCCATTAGTAATGATTTTCTGCTGAACTCTTACTTTTGCCACAATCTATCTGCAGGTTCAACACAAAGTGGACTTGTGGGGGAAAGAGGATGAGCCAGGTTACTTGATTCTTTTAATTCCTTACTGCACAGCAAGTGTGCGGAGACAAATTGCAGTGGTTCACCGACCAGAAAACATATATACATGCACCCGTTACCTCGTACTTTTACCTTCGAGCTACGCTCCATTCCAACAATTTCTGACCCCTTTTATAAAGCAAGTGAAAAATACACAGCTTTTGGTTAAAAAAAAAACCAGTCACTTGATGCTCCTTCAAAAACAGGAGGTCACTGGGGCTGCTGTGTGAGCCACAGAATTACTGGCTTTCCCTTTCTACTCACCCGAGTCAGCTTGCAAGGCCTGCCTCAGAGCCCAGAAGTTAATACGATCTGACACTAGTCCAAGTAGCTTCCTTTTATTTACATTTTTGAAACTTTTCTTTGCGTGGTCTTGTCAGCTTCCTAACAACACAATCAAAGCACAAAACAGTAATGATACACTTTGTCGGAATGTAGTTACCTCATTCTGTCACCAGAGAAAGTAGATATTGGTTTTTCAATGAATGGGCCTGGTTTCTTTTCCTCCCATGAGAGGTCTTCAGTGGCTTATTTTGAATCACACAATCGCGTTTCTTCGTATCTGTGGACTTCAGAAGTTTCTCACCCTAAACTTGAAGATGAGTGCCCAGTCACGCATTGATGGGGCTGCAAGGGTCCAAGAGCACTCTGGGACAGTGCAGCCACCCTTTCAGGAACGCGTATGTCTCTGGCAGAGAAGCAGAAAACACCTGGAGGGTACCTGACTTCCTTAAAAAAAAAAATTCTAATAGAAAACTAAAACCCACCCATTGTGAGTGGGATGTGTTTGATACTCTTGTTTCACCACAGGGACATTTTTGTTGGTCTTGCTTTTCACATGTTTCCTGATCAGCATGTGACAGTGGCCTTGCTGTCATGGTCAGGACGTCCAGCCTGACGCTTCTGCTGTCCCACAGCCCAGAGGCTGTGTGCTGAGAAGGGTTCATCAAATCTTTGTGGACACCCACTGAAGGGCAGCCGTGCTGGATCCAAGAAGAGCTGTGGTTCTTACGTGTTCCCTGAAGGTCCTTTCAAAAGCCAGCCTGGGGCTGGAGGGGAAAAGCAAAGTGATAGTCCAGCTTTATTTGGGGAGGTATTTAATTTCCATTGCATGCCCCACACACGCGGCAATAAAACCTTCCGGAACATTCCAGAACATTCCCCTCACTCGCCCACTCTTCGTCTTTCTCGTCGTTTCTCTTTCCCTAGGGAGCAGTAATGAGGTGGTGGTGGAGGTGAGAGTTCTGGGTAGACGACTGTAGAAGCAGGAAAAAGAATTATTCCACAACCATAGTTAAACATGGTTTCCGAATCTTGTCATTTAAGTGACTTCCTGACGTCCTGCTTTGTTACCGAGAGTGTGTTTCTCTGCTTTGAGCACCGGGACCCTGGGAGCCCCGGGCACAAGGACGCCCAAAAGACTTGGAAATCACAGATCTAAAGAAAACGCGGAGGGATCTGTTCCCAAATACTGTTCTGCAAGCGTTGGCATTTCTGAGGACATCTTTTGAGGACATGTGATATTCCAGGACCCATGGTTCCTATGAGGGGCCCAGCAGGTACACGGGGTCTCCCACTTTGATGGTCCCCGGGGTTTCCGGAGCAAAGTACTGTCCAAAGAGAGGTGATTTTCCATATAGTTTTTGTTCAGAAGGGTCACACAGGCGGTAACTACAGTAGGAGAGAGATTAGGATGAGTCACAGCCACGCATTAGCAAGAACTCAACCCGCATGCGGTTTCCCGTCAGTGGAGCTGAGAATCCACCCCACAGCACCATCCCCATCGAAGTCTAACAGAACAGCGCCTCCCTGTGCACACGCTGCAGAACTGCAGCCAACGACCACATCCCCCCTCCTTTCTCCATACATGTTGCCTGTACTTCACATGTTTAGACCTATGCTACCACCTTCCTTTTCCCCAATATCTCTCCTCTTGACTCCTCACGTCTGTCACCAGGACCACCATCCCACTAGTCACTTTGAGCCCATCCCTTACACCTTTTCCCTGGCTTTCCACAGCTGGTGCCCGGTGGCCAAGTCCCGAGATTCCTCCTGCACCCGACCCTTTGGATTTGCGCCCCTTCTGTCACATCACAAGCTCGCTTCAAGCAGGCTCCGACTGCGGTACTAACTTCTCACCCTGCCTGTCTTCCTCCTCCTCCCACCCCTCCCTTCCAATTCTTATTCTTACCCCGGTCTGGTCATTCCTGGGCTCGGAAACTTCCAGTGGCTCCCCAGTGCCGAGAGAAGAACACTCCAGCTGTGCAGCCTGGCCCCAGACAGCCTGTTCAAACCCATCACCCCCTGCCCCTTACATGCAGTAAGATCTGGCAGCACTGCTCTGGTCTCCTCCAGGTCCTGTCCCCTTTGCATTTTACTGGGTTGGTGGGACGTTCCCTCCCCAGTTCCCATGCATACAAGTTCTACCCTGTCCTCCATGCCCAGGTCAAATGGCACATTCCCAGGTGGGAAGAAGCCCAGGAGACCCCAGCCAGGAGTAACGACCGCCCCTCAGTTTTCCCTGCCTGGGCCTCGAACGCTCACAGGTTGGATAGCGTCAGGGCGCATGTCTCTGTTCTGCAAGACAGGGTGTCCCTGAGGAGCAGGGACTGCGCCAGGTCCCCTGTGCAGCTCCCACCCAGAGTGGGCCCGAGGTCACCACAGACCCACGGTCGTTCACAGAACAGATGAATGTGTCAGTGGGTTAAATCCTCTGTGAGCGGCGGTATGAACATCTTTGTCAGAGAGAGGAGGCCAGAGGCCCCGGGAGAGCAGATGTCTGGGAATAACATGGCAAGAGGCGCCCCCGCTCCGCCCTCCCCGGGAGAAAGTTGTCTTTCAGTGTCTCATTTAAACTAATGCCAATTTCCATCACTTTAATACGTAAAACACTTTTTACAGAAAGCATCCATTGCATTGTATCATGCTTGGAAAAAAAGAACAAAAACTACTGCAATAACTCGGTCCCAGTTGCTTTCTCCAAATCAGAAACAGAAACGGCTAATGAGAAGAGTGAGGGTCGAATCTCCGAATCTCTGTAGTTAGGTTTCTGCCGTGACCTTGGACGCCAGGCTCCCAGGCACCCCTCCTGGCCTGCCTCCCCACTATCAGCATGCAACACCAGGGACACCCGGGGAACTGTGTAGGTCGGAGGGTGGCCTCTTTAGGTTCAAGGGGCAGGGATCAGCTGCTTTTGTGACTTGGGGTGTCCCCTCGCTGCCAGGCTCTGTAGTCTGGGCTTCTGATCATCCCAGGAGGGACCTGGGACTCAGAGCCGTGGGCATCACACACGGACAGTTTATAAAGGATGTCACACCTGTCATCTCTGTCTTTACAGCAGGCCTACATCGGAACTAGGGTCATCCCCATCCCACAGGTGGGCCTCAGGGGAGTAACTGACTAAAGAGACCCCAGATCTAAGGGTCGGGCTGCGGCCAGAACCCAGGCCTGGCTGACTCCGTAGCCAAGACCCTTTCTGTCAGGGATGTGGCCCGGGGCATCCCCAGACTTGGTGAGTACACGCAGGGGCCTGGCGAGGGTGGAGATGGGCAACATCTGCTCATCCACACGGAGGTGTAGCCACGCAGGGGTTTCACCTGACCCCACTCACCAACCACTCCCATCCCACTCTCTCCCCCCAACCCCGCAGTGGCGTTGGAGTCGGGGAGCCAAAAAAGCCCTTTAAGGCAGCGGGTGGGGGCGAGGGCGTTGGTTTGTACAAGCACAGCTCTGGTTATCTGGCTCGCAGGTGGTGGCCCACTGCACTGTTTTGAAATAGAAATGGAAGCACTACGGGAGCGGAATGTGGCCCTCTGTGGCCCAGCCAGGGCCAGCTTCCCTGGGTGCCCTCTGTCCCTGCCCACCCAATCCAATTCTTGCCCCACCTCCAGCTCCTGCTAACACCGCCCCCGCTGCAGGACCTTCATAAATGAGGTCAGCGGCGCCCTCTGGTGGGCACGAGGAGGTATTGCAAGCGATTATGAAGTCCTCTGCCCGCCAAGCTTTTTGCGAAACGGACACTTAGAGAAGTCAAGGGACTTAATGTCACACGATGAGCAGGTGATGCGCCAGATCGGGGTGAGGTGTGCCACCATCACTGTATCTTCCCTCCTGTAGCTCAGCACAGCGCAACCTAACACGCGGGGCCAGGGCCAATGTTGTTATTGTCGCAGTATTCATACATCCAACCTCGCTGATGCATCCACGAAGCAAACAGGCTTTCTCCTTCCTATAAGGAGCAAGATACTTTGGAAGCAAGAACGGTAACCTCCCGCCACTCTGTAAGCATGGAAGCCACTGCCCCTTGAGAAAAGAAAGACTAATTCCTGACTGTTTCACAGACAAAGGGCTCCCTAGCCTCTGGCCTGCAGGTGCCCCGTCAGCAGACGTCTCCACAGCCCTTGGACACCATGAGGACCCAGAAGAGGGAGGGCGTGGAGGCTCTGAGCATCCTGGCCCACGCCAGGAGGGCGTTCTGGATACCACGTTTACTTTGCTTCCCAGGATTTATGTCATGCGTGCGGCAGGCTTTCTCTGCAAGATGTATGGCTACCTGTCCCGGGGAGAACATCAATTACTACCGAGCTGGCAACTTAAATCTCAGTGAGAGGTAGGAGAAGACACCTAGTCTGGCTGCTCTGTCTCCTGGGGGGATTAGGGGCAATTAGGGGAGGAGGTTGGGGGTCCACAAAAAGTCTGCAGATCAGGAGAGCTGGCTGGTCCCTGTGACCCCAGTCTGCCTGTGTTTGGGATCACTCTGTGTTTGGGATCATTTATCCTCTATAAACGCAGGTTCCCAATGGTGGGCGGGGTGGGGGACACTGAAGACTCTGAGGAGCAGCCCACACACGTGGCGTCATCTCAGAAGGCCGGTCTGCCAGGGCAGGCACTGTGCAGGTCCACAGGGAGAGGGCCCAGAGGCCCAGCCACGTGCAGGGGGCAGAGAGAACCAGACATATGATAAAAGATGACAGCTAATTTCCCTCAGGAGCTTGGCCGGTTTGACACAGTATCACCCAGTTCTGCCTGTCCCTCTCACTTCCTGGAGAAGAGCAGCCAGAGCCTGGGCCAGAGGGGGACCCAGTGATCATCACATCAGTCGCGTGTAGCAGAGCCAGGGTCCCCCACAGTGAGGGGCCAGAGTCACTTCCAGGGCAACGAGATCATGGGCAGAGAGGGATGGTGCCGACCAGAGGAGACTGAATTGCTGGCCCCCAGAAAAGCCACAAGTTCAGTGGGAGGTTGGAAGGAAGAGGAAGCAGCTGGACTCACACTCCAGGGGGTGCCTCTGGCTCCCTCCACAGCTCCCCACTCATGCTCCACAAGTGACACCTGGGGGCACAAGTCAGGGTCAAGGCCAAGAGTCTCAGGGGTGGCTGCAATGAGACCTGACACCCCACCTGTGACCCTGCGCTGCCTCTGGAAGGAGCCAGTGAAGACGAGCATGATTAATTCATGCTCAGAGTTTTGCTGATATCTCCTTTCAGATTTCACAGATGGCGGCACGGAAGTGCAAGGATCCTGAACTGCTCCAGCAAAGCAATGCAGGTCAGTGGCCGGAAGTTTAGAGAGGGCACGTACGAATACCCGGGAGTGGGCAAAAGGAGGTTTACAGTTGTGCGTGCAAGAAACATAGTTTACTCGTGGGTTATGATTCCTTAGCAATTGTATTACTTGTTTGTATTACAACAGTAAACCTACTTTGCCCCACCCCTGCGTAGATCCTTTTCTCATAATGCTGTTACCCTAACACTGCCTCCATGAACAGTTTGGTTCATAGCCTTCTAACCTTTTATCTACTCAGGTGCATTTATATAATTTAAAAAGTAAACTCGAATAACAAAAATGTAAGTACAGTGTCTACTATTTTGTAGAAGCTTTAAAAAATTAATGTTCTCCTAACTTGCTATGACTTAAACTTTGTTCTATAATTGTGTCTTTCACATTACGTTCTTTCATGGAAGTCTTAAAGGAAGCATAAAAGGAGAAAGAAGAGGGTAAGGAATCCCACAGTTATCACCTGGATTCTATTTCTCGAGAATTTGACACACTTTTTCCTGTATCCTTTTTTTTTGGATGCAATTATCTACAGCACATCGCAGATATCATGCCACCTCCCCTACACGCTTCAACGCCCTTCTCCACAGCATATGGGTGTGCCTTACATGACCTCCATGTCCTCATCACACCTAATGCATTTTGAGTATCACCTAATACTCCATCGGTCATACAACATGCTAAAATATCTAAATAATTTTAAATTGGTTTGTAAATAATTTTAAATTGGTTTGTTTGAATCATGAAATCTCCACAGAAATTAAAATCCTGTGTGCAAGCAGACATGCTGGGGGCCCAAACCGACAGGAATGTTTCTCAGGTTCTCAGTCCCCAGGCCCCCCGCCAGCCCCAAGACTGTGTGTGTGGTGGACTTCACTGCTCCTTCCTGGAGACACTGAATCCCTGCCCTCTTCCCACTCCTACCTCTTCAGGGTCTCCAGTGGCTCCTTCCTGCTCATGACGCCGGTGTCCGGGTCCACTGTCGTCAGAACGCACCTGCACACACGGACCCACAGAGCATCACCCACAGGACAGAGTGACCTGGCCCCTCCGTCCTTCTCCCAGCCAGCGGCCGGAGCGCCTTACCTGGAACAAGCCATCACCCTCCTCAGCTCCACGTCTCCAACACGAAGCTCGTTCCACGAATCCTAGGGGACGGAACACAAAGTTCACAGGGGCTCTCCTGCGCCCTCACCCTGCCTGGCAACTCCCACCAAAGATGGCAGGCTGCACACCAGTCCTGAGAAGCCACACGCCTTCCTGTCCCCCAATCTGTGCCTTGGATGGTGTCCGTTCATTCACTGGAAGTGAAATGCTCCCTCTCCTCTTACTTGTCAAGCTGTGATGGAAGGTTGCCTCCTTCAGGAAGCCTCCGGGACTGCCCCTGCTTGACTCGAGGGGGCCAGGGAAAGAAGGGGGCAGAGGAGTGGGTGAGAGAGAGGAGGCCACTGGAGAGAGCTTGTATCAGATTGTCTGGTGCACAATTAAGGAGAATCAAGACCCTGAAGTCTTTGCATGTGTGAGTCTCTCATCTCCCCTGGCTGAGGGGAGCGAATCAACAACAGCCGGCCCTGCGACTCACAAAGCCCAGGAATCTCCGCAGCATCTGAGGACAGCTGCCTCAGGGTCCCCACTGCCCATTTTTCAGGGCAACTCAAAACAATCGACTGCGCCCCCTGAAACAAAGCAGGGGAGACACGACACCCACATATGAAAAGTTAATGACCAGTGTTCTTTTTAGAGTTTCCGGAAAAGCGAGAAATGGCCTCGGAAGGTATCACAGCTCATGCTGGTGGGAGTGTGCAGGCCAGGATTGTTCTGGGGCATTCGTTAGAGGACAAATCTTCACGATTTGCAGGAGAGGTGGGATCAGTACCGAGTCTCCTGGGGCAGAGATTTTGAGAGGGACAGGGGAGCATGACGGGGCTCCAGGCAATCGTTAGAAGGGGGGACACTGGGAGACAAGACATCAGATTGCTGTCCTGACCTTGGGCTGAAGATCAAAACCCATAAGCTGAACCGCATCTGCCCCTTGCTTCGGTGATCACAACCCAGAGACAGGGTCCCAGACGCAGAATTTTAACTGTCATAGTGTGCATTATCCTTGATATGTGTATTGGAGAACTTTCTCGCAAGTCATGAGATGGGCCTCTTAACTGCCTATTTCTCAACGGGCCAGGAAGCTGGGCACCTCAGTCTACAACAGTCTGTAATGTACACATTGTCCCACCAGGGGGCACTGTTGTCAAAAAAAACATAAAAGATCCCACAATGAGAGTTCCTTCCAGTGAGGAAATTAATTTAAGAAATATTTCCACAGCCCCTTTTATGTGCAATAAAAACTGTTAGGAATTGATTCACAGATAAATAGGTGAAAATTCCACCATATAAGGAGAGATTCTACAGTGTTTGGCAAAGGGGAAGAAAAGGAGAAACTATTGTATATTAGGTGCAGAGTATGGGCCCAGAGCTGTGTTTAACACTGGCGAAGAATCTGTGAACATCCTCCTGCCAGAACACAGCATCTGGAGGGGAAAAGAAATGTGTGGGAGAGGCTTTGGAGGGGGACACAGCTCTGCTGGGCCTGGTGATTGTAGCCAACTTCTCAGAGGAAGCGGCTTGTGATCGGGACTTTTAAAGAAGGCCAGGGGTTTCTAGGGGGGCAAGGGGCAGAATTCCAGGTGACCAGCAAGGCAGTGGAAGAGGTCAGGGAGCGGGCCACGCAGATGTGTGAGGGAAGGCACGCCAGGCAGAGGCACCAGCAAGTGCAAAGGTCCTGGGGCAGGAAGGAGGTCAGTGTGGCTGGAGCAGAGTGACAGAGAAAAGGAGACTGACAGGACATGGAGCCCCCAGCCAGTGGGGTGTGGCACCACGTGGGGACCCTGACAGTCACAGAGACCCCATGTTTCACTTGAAGAGGGATGGAAGCTCGAGAGAGGGTCCTGCATGGGAGAATGACAGTGATGGAGCACACTCCCTTTGTCCCAAGTGCTGAGGATGAACCATGTGTGGCGGGGGATGGTCAGGGCGGCAGCAGCAGGACCAGTGAGGGGAGGCAATGGCAATAAACCGTGTGAGAGAGGGCGGAGACATGGCCCTGGAGGGAGAGGAGAAGAACGGGAAGAGGACAGAGCCAGCAAGATCTGTCCATCACTTGAGTGCGGGAAGTGACAGAAAGGAACCCAAAGGAGGTATTTTCAGTTTGGGGCCTAAAGCCAGTGCATGGAGGTCAGAGCTGCTGTGCACTGAGAGGGGTGAGGCTGGGCAGAGCAGGTGGGGGTGCAAGGGTGGGTATTCAGTCCTGGCTCCGGGACCTACTGAAGTTGAGATTAGCAGCCACATAGAAATATGGAGAAGGCAGTAAGGATTTTAGTTAGCGGATCCTCAGGGTAGAGACCATTCTAAAGAGCAGACCAGAAGCATGATGAGTATAGGCAGAGATTGTCACAGACTAAATGTGTGTGCCTCTTCCCCACAAATTCTTACATCAACACTACGCCGCCAGCAGCCATGGCGGAAACGCCACCTTCCACAGGAGAGCCATTGGCTAAACAGGAAGGCCCTTTTAAACCAGACGGAGCACACCCCGTCTCTCTTCCAGGGCCCACGCACCCCACGTGCCCTCTGCTAAGGAAATGAGGCTACAAGGCTCGGCTGCAGCCTGGGAAGTCTCCTGAGAGGCCTCAGAGCCCGCTCTGGCCCTGAAGCCCCACCTCCGCATCGAGCACCCACATCTGTACCCCCCACACCGATGGGGGCTCAGCACATCGGAAAAGGGAGCTGTGTCAGGAAAGGCCAACAAATAACACATCTTTAGAAATCACCTAATCAAATGCCAAAAACTCTTGTACCTTAAAAATCAAGGAAGAGGGCAAGGAAGGCGTAGTGTTACCTCTGCGTAGACAGCACACCCCGAAATGACGATATTGGGCCTGAAGTTGGTGGCTTTGACTTTCTGCTGCAGCCGGCAGTTGAGGTCCGCCAGCGAGGCCTCCGATAGGACCAAGAGGGGGCTGGCATCAGCGTAGGCGACCTGAATAGGAGGCAGAAACTGTTACTACACAGGGGCACCAGGGGGGTTTCTCAGTGGTCATCCAGCCAGTCCTTGGAACCCGACCCGCAATCCCCCCTGCCCCCAATCTTTCTAAGTATTTCTCTGGTCCATTTTACAGAGAAGTCAGTGATTCAGAAGCTTTACCCAGCCTTGCAGATAACAGGGATTACAGGGTGGAGTGAAAAGGACATGAACTTGGGATCCTAGAGCGGCCAGTGGGCAGGTGCCCTTGGGGAAGCCAGTCCCCCTTTTCAAGCCTCCAGTTTCACAATTGTTTTATTAAGGTGGTTGGATGCGATGACCTCATTATGCGTGAATAAAAAATCATTTCAAGTTCATGGGTATTTACTTTTTAATGCAACCTGCCAATCAGTGTTAGGGACTTGAGGGACTCTTCTGACCCTCATTTTTTAGCGGTCTAGTGACTGGACCCCATAGCTTCATGCTACTGGCCCCCCTGCTATGATGAAGTCAAGCAGCCCTGTCCCTGGAAGGGCCAGTCTGGTCACGTCCAGCGGTGGGTCGCCACACTCACGCTCATTTGCCCCACTGTGATCTGACCCCCAGTGCTCTCCAGCTGTTCTAAGGCCAGACTCCTCACGCAATGGCAGACGGGAGAGGAAAAGACACTGCACAGAACCGCTTTGGAACCCCAAGAGCACCAGCAGCTTACGTAAACAGCCAGGTAGGCGCTCGGAGCCAAAAACACAAGGCTCTCCCCGATGCACAGATGCTGCTGCTAAGGGAAGCGCTGTGTTGTTGCCCGTTGCTGTTGCCTGCGGGCTGCCCAGCCAAACAGCAGAGCTGAGCTCGGCAACACGCACCCTGTCTGAAGGGCTGGAGATGGGAACAGACAGCGCTCAGCTCCCGAGGGAGCCTGCCTTCCAAAGGACGCCCCGAAGGCCAGAGCCAAGGGTTGAGCCTCTGACCTGGTCTGTGAGCTGGAACACGTCCTTTATCTGGTGAGACTTCCTCGGTCGCATGTGCGGCTCGAAATGCACCAGGCGGCAGGGCTGGGTCTTCAGGAAGCCAGTGATCCACCGGGCTGCCGCCTCACCACAATCCCTGCCCTGGATCTCCAGGCCGTGAACCCTGAAGGGGTGGCAGGGGCAAAGAATAGCCAAGGCTTTGAAAATCTGGACACCCTATCATGTCCTGCCCATATCAGAGAAGCCACAACAAACTGTGATGTCACTGTCACTCTGAAACCAGAAGAGACACCAGAGTTCAGGCTGCCTGTCACTACCAAACCCAATAAGCAATGACAGTGATTGAATCTTTATGGGCGCTTTAGTCAGATGGCTGGTGATCTGAGAAGGTGGCGGGTTCATACCCTAACAGACCATCTTGTCTTTTCTTTCTAGGCCAAGGTCTTTAAGGCAGGGAATAAACAAGGTGTGGTGAGGGGTTTGAAATTCATGGAGGGTCAGGTAGAAGAAGCTGCAACATTCCTGTCCTGGGTGGTTAGCTGTTCCAAAGGGCAGCTGTTCCAGGGGCAGGTGGTCGTCTACCCCTCCCTGAAACACAATGGCCTGGATGCCTCCACTTGTCCTCAGATGGTGGTCTTCAGCAGTGCCCCAGGAGGCTGGCTGTTTTCCCAGGAGCGAGGGTGGGTCTAATCTGTAGTTTCTGAAACAAAAGCTTTAACATATACATTACTTGGTAGGCTTATAACTTTTTACCTTAAACTAAAATTTTCCAACTTTTAAGTCCCCTATCAATTCCTGAATTATCAGGAGACACAATTTTACCCTGTCCCTGCCTCTGTGAATGAATGTCCAGTTTTCCCAAGACCATTTATTGAAAACTGTCCTTTCCTTGTGGATTATTCTGGGCTCTCTTGTTAAATATTAGTCAATCATGTAGGCGTGGGTTTATTTCTGGGTTCTTGATTCTGGTCCATTGATTGGTTGTATTCATGCCAGGACTGTTTTGATGATTATTGCTTTGGAGTATAGTTTGAAATCAGGAAGTATGATGCTTCCAGCTTTGTGGGTCTTTTGTGGTTCCATGCAAATTTTAGGATTGTATTATTTTATTTCTGTGAAAAAAAATGCTATTGGAAGTCTGATAGGGATTGCATTCAATCGGATGGCTTTGGGTAGTATGAACATTTTAATAATATTAATTCTTCCAATCCATAACCAGTGTTGGGAACTGCCCTGCCTGGTATCAGAAGCTGTAACCCCCACCAAGACTAAAGCTGAGGGAATGACCTTGGAACCGTAAGCCACCAAGGAGACAAGCTTATCTCTCTGGCAGGAGCACAGCTTCTGCTCCTTTTCCTTCACCCTGCCTGGCCCCCAGTGCTTGGTCAGTTAGCCAATGATGAGTAAGATTCCCCAAGGGGAGAACGACCTAAGACAGGCATGATCACATGGGAGGCCCCGAAGGAAGGACCACGGGGCTATAGCAAAAGGGGGGTGATGGACCCTCGCCCCTTGGCTTTGACAAAGCCTGAGTCCTCATTCCATCCATGAGAAAATCTCCTTATCTCTTGGTTGCCTTAGTTCCCTTTGTTCCACCTAAGCCTGAAACAATGACAGAGGGTGGTGCAGCCCTGTACTGGAAAGGGCAGGTTCCCTGGGCAATCAGGCCTAAGAAAGAATATGTAAAATCCTGTGAAACCTGCTTTGTTTAGAATGCTCTCAATTGAATGATAATGGTCCCAGGAAAAAGTAAGTTTGTTTCTTAAAGTTTTTAAAGTTCTTTAGCTATCTGACCCTGACTCAAAATAGGCCCTCAGAGTTCCTTGTTATTTGATCCTTACTTCCCGGCAATGAGTAATGAGCTTTACCTGAATTCCTGTGTAAATGAACTCAATAAAAGCCATTGAGGAAAAGACATGATCTGCTTGGGGAGGAAAGGTAGCCAATCTCTCAGAGGAGAAGGGCCTTGAGTCTGTTCCTCAGTGGGATTTTATGGGCTTTTATTGGGTTTAATTTGCATAGGAATTCAGGCTGTAAAGCTCATCAATCATTGTCAGGCAGTAATGATCAAACAATAGATAACATTCAAAGAGCTATCAGGGCTTATTCTCAGTCAGGGTCAGACAGCAAAAGGGCCATAAGACTTTGGGAAATAAACTCATTTTATGCTTGGACCTTTATCAGAAAATTGAGGGCATTCTTAGCAAAGCAGGTTTCACAGGATTTTATGTATGTTTTCTTAGGTGTGATCGCCCTGGGAAAACTGCTCATTCCAGCACAGGGCCACACCCACCTCCAGCATTGTTTCATGCTTAAGTCAGGTGGGGGATGTGGGCAGCCAAGAGATTAGGAGACTTTTTACAGATAGAATGAGGACTCAGGCTATGTCAAGGCCAAGCGATGAAAGTCCATCACCCCCTTTTTCTGCAGTCCCCTAACTCCTTCCCTGATAGCCCCATCGTGACCATGCCTATCTTAGGTCGTCCCTCCCTTGAGGAATCTCACCCGTCATTGGCTAATCAGTCATTCCCCTGGGGCACTGCTAAAGATCACTGCCTGGGGACAAGTGGAGGCATCCAGGCCATTGTGTTTCAGGGAGAGGCAGACGACCACCTGCCCCTGGAACAGCTAACCACCCAGGACAGGAATGTTGCAGCTTCTTCTACCTGACCCTCCATGAATTTCAAACCCCTCACCACACCTTATTTATTCCCTGCTATAAAGACCTTGGCCTGGAAAGAAAAGACAAGATGGTCTGTTAGGGTATGAACGTGCCACCTTCTCAGATTGCCGGCCACCTGAATAAAACGCCCATAAAGATTCAATTGCTGTCATTGCTTATTGGGTTTGGTAGTGACAGGCAGCCCAAACTCCAGGTGTCCTTTCCAGCTTCACAAGGTCTTTTTACTCAGCTTTAGCCATGAGCCGGTGGGCGGGGTGGGGGGGTGGGGGGGCCCTGTTACTGCTTCTGAAACCAGGCACGGTCATTCCCAGCATAACCCTAACCAATTTAGAAAACTCCCAAGCACTGAACCCTCCTACTTTAAGTCAAATAAGCCCCCCCAATCCAAATATTCCTAAAACCTTTGACAGAGATAATGTTGCCTAAATAATCTTATAAAGGCTCTCATGGCTTGTGTGAAAATCAAGTAGCAACCTCCTCCACGAAAACAGGTGTGCTGGCTATGATCGTGACCTTCTGAAGGTGACCCTGAGGCCTCCCAAAAGTCAACACGAATCTGCAGGAAACTGTGGGCTGAAGTTACAACTCCCCCACGAGAGAACGGCCTGGGCTGTAATGGAAGCCGAGTCCAACAGGTTCTGGACATCTTGCCCTAAGAGTTTCAGCAGTTCTCAGTTTGCCGTTTCCCAAAATGCTCTTGTTTAGTCTTTAGGGCACAGCCCAAAGCCCGTATGGGATCAAGGAAAAGGTTTTTGCACTACTGCAGATGCATTAGAAAGTACATGAAGAAAGTTTCACCACAAGAAAGAAGGGGTAGCTGTCTAATCATTGCAGACGAGCAGGAACCCAGATACAAACAAACACAAAATAGAAACCGTGTTGAGAATATTAAAAATGCAAATTAAACCAACCAGACATCTTCCCCATACAAATGGCAAACTATTTTTGAACATGACGGTCAGAATGTAATTAGGGAAAGATGCCCAATGAACTGTCTGTGGCAGGATAGCTGGTGACCATTCTGCAAAAACAATTCAGCAACATGCAGCAAAACGCCGACGGGACCCTTATCTGCTGCTCCTCATGAAACCACTGCTGAAATTTTCCCCTGAGGGAGTCATAAGAGATATGAACAGAGGTTTGTGCTGAGATATTTATCACCTTCTTCTGCATACTTGGAAAAAAATTAAAAATAACTCCAATGTTTACATGTGGGGACACCCACACAAGGGAACACTGTGCCGACATAAAAAATGGTATTTTTGAAGATTTTTTCACAATATGAGAAAATATTAATGTATCAACTTAAGTATATAACAGTATTCAAGACTCTGATTTTTTGTGTTGCTTCAATTTGGTTTTAAATGTATTAGCCATAGAAACAAAGAAAATATGTCAAAATAATTAACTACTGTTATTTCATGTGGATTTTGTTTCTCTTTTGGGAGGGCAGAATTTTTTAATTTTTCAACTATGAATGCATATCGTTTTGTAATCAGGAAAAAAACCCCCACCAAATTATAATAGCAGTGTATTATTATGTTTACAACTCCAGGGTTTTATACAAATTATAATTGGTATTGCCCTTGATGAACTTCTGGGGGGTCTTCAGACATTTTTCAGCTACCTACATTTTTGGATGTGATACACTCTACAATAGGTTATGCACTATTACATTTAGCATTCTTATTCAAAAGCCAGAAACTGGAACAAAAGAATAGTTAGGCCAAATTTTAATCTTCCCATAAGAGGATAAAAAAATCAACTCTAGTAATGACTTCTTAGAAAGCGACACCACTTCTCCCAGATTCTCTGCTTCCTCGGAGCTCATCTGATGGTGGGGGACCAGGGGGACAGAGGGGCCCCCTGGGACTTGGACCCCTGGGGAACCTGCAGGTCAGATCACCCTGCTGGTGGCAGTGGCTCGTTTCTATTTTGGAACCTACATCTCACAAGTCAGAGAGCCATCTGTGATTCCTCGCTCGGACTGGGAAGCTTCCCCGTCTACCCAGGCAAAGCAGGGCAAGTCCCAAATCGCACACAGACCTAATCTCACCTCACCCAGGCCGGTCTCCCCAGTCACTCCCTCCCCATTCTGGTCCTCTAGCCTTGGGTGGTGCTATTAGTCCCTACGCTTTTGTCCCCAGGGTTTCCTCACTTAGGACTTTTATGTCTGTGACCCCCCCTCCTTGTTCCTCCTCCCTTTAGATGGTCAGGATACTGAGGACTGGCCCCCACATGGGATGCCCTTGCAATCCTGGGCTCATTCCTGATCACCCTCCTCAGGAACCCCTCCGTAATTAGAGCTTTCTCGACACTGTGTGCATACACTCTGTGCCAGGGCTAAGGACAGCCGTTCCCTTACCTGCACTTCAACACTGCACCTGCGGTGGGCGTCCTGAGGGGCAGTAGCAGGTCCTCCATGGAGGGTGCATGGAGGGTCAGCGCATCCCCCTCACTGGTCATGGAAATCAGGACCAGACGAGGTTCCTGGCGAGCGGTCACCATGTTCCCGGTCTCATTGATCACCAGCCAAAACCTGCCGTGTTCAAAACACAAGGTATGTACTGGCCGCCGTGACAGGCTGCGAGTCAACGGGACCCGCGGTCACGACAGTCCTCTCTGAATCCCTCCCGGTGAGTCTGGGGTGTGTGTGCGTGTGCCTTTGCGTGTGTCTGTCTGTCTATCAACTCGGCAGCCCAGCCCGACTGAATCTGTCAGTCCAGGTCAAAGGGTTGAATAACCACTAGGGCATCTGACATCATTTCTAGAGAGCATTCCAAGCTCCTCGATGAATTCTATTTTCATCTCAACTGATGGAGAGTCTGACCACTTCCATTCAACTGGCGCCCAGGGAGTGACGATTATGGATTTCCCAGAATGACGTGGAGGGCTCGCAGTGCCTGACCCTCAGTAGGCACTGGGCTCCCGCCCGTTGGAATCACAACGCTGTTGCTATGTCGTTCACAGAGCTCGGAGCTCAGCTGGCCACCTGCAATGCCGCGTACACCTTGCCAGAGCCACCCTCCCCTTGAAAAAAATCAATGCTCCCGCATTCAGAACTGTGAATTCTGCCATTTACCGAAAGTTCTATTGCTAATATGAACAATATTATTTCTGGCCAGTACTCCTGGTCTAGAGGGACTTACCACAAGAAAAAAAAAAGGAGAAATAAGAGCAATAGAAAGAACCGTTTCCAGAAAAAGAACAATGGTAAACATGTCGCTGTTTTGGTCATTTCAGTTCATCCACTGGAATGGATAAGCACCACTGCAGAAGCGAGCTCGTGCTTTGGGGGTCCGCAGGTGTAAGGAAAAATCTGGCAGGTGCTTTGGGCCATCACCTCCAGCCAGTGAGGGTGGTCCAGGTGTGCAGCTAACTAGCCGAAAGAGGTTAAGGTAAGCCTTCTCTGAAACTGCCCTTTCATTGGCCCTTCACCCTGGAGTGGGTGGAGCTCTGGCCCGTGCGAGATCCCTGGGACCAGCACACGGATGTCCTTTCTAGTCGTTCTTTCTAGTCCCGATGGCAGTCTGATCTTTCTAAAATACCAATCTGATCCCGTCACGCCCTGGCCAAGTCCCTCCATGGTTCCCCCTCTCAGGGTAAAACCCAAACTCTTCATCGAGGCAGGAATTATCACCTCCCCACACCTTCACACAGGCCAGCCTTCCACTTTCCTTTCCATTGTTTACTGCAGTGATATATGTATGTATATGTGTATACACACATAGTTACTTACACCATCAGATACCTGGCACACTCTGAGGTGTACACCCTGAAGAATTGAAACCAGGACTCAGGCAGAGACTCACACACCCACGTTCACAGAGGCACCATTCACAACGCCAAAAGGTGACACAACCCAGTGCCCATCAATAATTATTTTATAAATGTGATTTTTAACCATTTTTAAGTGTGCAACTCAGCGGCATTAGGTACACTCACGGCATTGTGCAACCTTCACCACCATCTACGTCCAAGTCCTTTCGTCATCACAAACAGACACTCTGTGCCCATGAAGCAATGAGCCCCGTTGCCCTCTCCCCCCAGCCTGGTAACCTCTAGCCCAGCTCCACGAATTTGCCTGTTTCAGATAGCTCGTGTCAGTGGATGCATGTCATATATTTTTTTTGTGTGTCTGGCTTACTTAACATAATGTTTTCAAGACTTATCTATCCTACAGCATGTATCAGAACTTCATTTTTTTTTAGAATTATACTCCATCGTGTGCATACGCATGTTGTTTATCCAGCCATCTGCTGACGGAACTGGGTTGACTCCGCCTTTCGGCCACTGTGAATAATGCTGCAGGGAACTGGTGAGTGAGTGGTTTTTCAAGTCCCTGCTTTCGATTGTTTTTGGTAAAGAACCAATACCTCAGAGTGCACCAGCCTTTGCCCCAGCACACCTGTCCTCTCAAACCCACTGTCTTCACCCAGCAAACTTCTTCTTTCTAGAATGTTCATCTCCCAAATTGCGTGTCTGGAAAATTCATGACTCTAAAATTCTCCGTTCAAGCTCCAGTGGCATTCCTGACCACACCAGCCAGTTTCCGGTGCTCCTCTCTCTGGGTTCCCTGGCACCTGTCACATTGAGTGAGTTGTCACAGAGGACTGGGGGCCTTTGATTACATCTCTTGGCTGTATTTCTTGGTAACATGACAATGGAGAACTTACCATCATTTGTGGTACAAATGCTAGCTCTTCTTATTATCCACTGTAATATGAGCTCAATGTATTTTTTTGAGTTAATGTTGCAAATTGCAATGCCCTTTTGCCTCTGAGCCTGCAGAATCAAATCCTACCATCTTTCAGCACCTGCGTACCAACCTTGGCATAGCTGGGATTCCTGGCTCCCTTCCTGAAGCAGAGGTGCACAGCTCACCTTTCAAATGTCTCAGGAATTGCCCTCTGGCTGGGGAGCTGGGGGAAAAGTTACAGCCCCTCAGCCTGCGGGTCACCCACAGAAGCTGTGAGGGCTGCTTTGGGGAGCAAGGGGTTTGAGGTGCAGCCTTACAACGAGGCCTGGCGATGACCTGAACCCAGACCCAGAAGAGGTCAAAGCCACTTGCTCTGGGCTTTTGCGACCTTAGCTGAACCCCAGGAATGCACAGAACAAAAGCACTATTCTACAAAGTAACAGTGTGTGCCAGAGAACCAGCCACAGTCCTGCGATCCTGCCTGTGGCTCCGAACCTCGGCTTCTCAATCCATAAAAGCATGTTTGAGAGAATTGGGCAGAATAACCTAGGCAATAGCACTTTCTAAGATGCAAGAAACGTCAGCTTCAACTGCCGTCATTCCCACGTGATCCTGTGCTCACTCTTCGAGGACTGGGCTTGGGGACTCCAAGCTGCCTGAAGTTCTCAAGACACTTTTACTAAAATTATTGAGGCAGGGACCAGTCCTGGCTCTAGCTTCAGCTAGACAGAGTCTAACTAAGTCCACGAGCACCGGCTGACACATGGGGACGGAGGCCACACCTCTTCAGGAGCAAAATAGGTGAATGAGGTGGAAAGACAGCCACCCCGGGAAGGCAGGTCCGGACCCTGGCATGTGCTGCTGGGAGGAGAGGGATCCCTTTTCTCTTTGTCCCTGTTCCGCCCAGCTCTCGGTTACTGGAAGGATCCGTGACTTCTCGGCCCCACCCCATCCCCAGCAGGTCCTGTGCAGCCTCTCACCACCCACCCCACCCCCACCTCCAGGACTCCACCATACCTGTCCCGCAGGTGCCCCTGGCGCAGCCCCAAGGCGGTGCACTCGGCCTCGCTCACCGCCACCCCCTTGCAGGACTTGACCGGGTAGATCCACAGCTGCGCCACTGTGCCCACCTGCTGCAGCCGCCGCTGCCGCCGGGATCGCGTGCGGCGCCAGACGACCGTCCCCAGCGCCACAGCGGCCAGTCCCAGCGCCGCCGCTGCGAGCCAGGCGGGCCTGGGCTGCGCGGACGATCGTGGCGGTAGGACACGGAGGCGGTTCAGCACCGAGGAGCCCACAGCGCCCATGGCTCAGCAGTTGTGGGTGGGCCAGGCGGAGAGCTGGGCGGGGTCACTGCTGCCCCAGGTCAGCCCTAGGTCGGACCCTTGGTCCGGAGCCCAGCAGGAGGGCCGTTCCGGGAACCCACGCCCGGCCTATCAGAGTGCCCTTCTCCGGAGGGGTGGGCCCGGGTCACGCGGTGCGAGCCAGCTCGGCTTCCAGTGTCTTCCAGCCGATGCTTCCTCCCCTTCCTGCCTGCAGCCGAAAGGCGGTGCGTTCCCCCCAAGAACCAGCCTCCCGGCCGGGCCTCCAGGGGCCAGGGAGCCTGCGGCCAGCGGAAAATCGGGGAAAATAGAGTATCCCCTTTCCCCTACCCCATTTCCAATCGCCGCTCACCCTCTCCGTCCCCCCGCACCTGTGAAATGAGGAACTGTGGTCAGAGGGACACGAGAGTGTGGCTTCAGCTATCGGGGTGCATCCATGAGCCCACCTCTTCCAGGAACGAGCTGGAAGAAGGGTCGAGCCCCCCCAAAATATTGACTGAGGTGCGCCCCCTGGGGGCGGAGTCAACAACCACACATCTCAGAACGTTCCATTGTGTGTATTTCGGTTTCTCTCCTTAATTTCTCTTCAGAAATTTAAAGGGAAAAATTTGCTGCTCTGCTAATGGTTCACTCTCAGGTGAACACGATTTTTCAGTGTCATCATTTCCCAAAGTTACCTGGGGACATAGCCCAGTGATCACCTTCCCCTCACAGGGAAAGGGGGTTAGGTCCAGTCCCAGCAAAGGAAACCAGAGAAGGCACAGCTGCTCCTCACTGGCCACTGGAAGGCTCCTGCCGGTCACCCGCCAGCTGCTGCAGGTGGGCCGCCGAGTCCTTCCTGATGCCCCCCAGCAACAGCAGATCACGTGTGGGGAGCCTGATTACGTCTCTGCCAGGCACCCAGAAAGGGTGAATGACAAGGACTGAGGTTCTAATAAAAGGACAAAGCCCAGGAAACAGACTCACCAACACCAAACAAAAAGTACAACCGAAAGTCACATTTATTAACAGCAAAGAAACCGCAACATTATAAGTAGGTTAACTCATTCACGTATTCCTCCAGTGAGCATTTGTATTCAGTCGGTCACACCAAAGGGCTTCATTGCTGTTGCTACAAAAAAATTATCTGCATCAAAAAAGTATACGCAACCTTCCTTCTTCCCACTCGACTCTGAGTTCCACTCTGTTTAAACCCCATTCTCTTCATTATGGCACCTGGAACTCCAGGTGGTGTGTCTGGCGATTACACACAATTACTTTTACATGGCTGCAAAGCCTTAGAATCCGCTATAAAAACGGGGTCTGTGAAATCATACTCAAGTACAATCTGATTCTGTGACGGTCGGTCCAAGCCACTTGAGCAGGAGGTCAACAGCACTCAACAGTCACATAAAAACCAACAGAATCTTGGGTGTTCACAAATAAAGGCACGTCAGGACACCTGCTGTTCCTCATGTCGCCTGAGACACGGAATGGTCGGTCATACAATGTAAACATTTGGGAAAAATATTGCAGCTTTTGGTCAGATTCTTTACATTCTCTTATCAATGTCAGTGTCAGGAGTACGAGAGCTACAGTGGCATTCAAAATAATTGTGAGACAATTCTATTTATTTCAAAGTCATCCTTACCCAAAATCTACATAACCTTCGTATTCCCAAATCACCGCTAATACTTTCCTCTCATTAATCAGGAGCCCACAAACTCCAGACAGTCAGGAACGGAGATTCATTTCCAGGGCAGAGATGATTGGAGGCCAAGGCGGTGCTGCTATCGAAGCCGGAACCCTGATCGATGTCTGTTGGACGCCGAAACCTGGATAAATAATAAGAATCTCTCATTATTTGCTCATTTCTCCTCCCGGTCACACATAATTCAGATACACACAAAACAGTCACTTCTGGAAACGCAGGAAACAGAAACCATGTCTTGCACCAAATTACCTTACCGAGAAAGAGCAGGCTTGAGACACGGTCACCACGCTGCTCTGGGGACGGCCCAGAGCATGGGGGGTCGCGTGACGTGAGGGCTGCAGACGGGAGTCACCCTTTCGAGGGCAATCGGTCAGGACGCTAGAAAACATGTGCCTATGCCCCGTGTGTGAGTAATTCCACTTAAGGATCGTGCTTATAGAAAAACTCTTAATTTTGAAATGCTCTGCATACAAGCATATGTGCTACAAAATCGTTATGCATAACAAAATTGGATATAGTCCAGTAGTCAAATACTGTACAAGGGTGTTTAAAAAGTATTGTATTTATAACATGTAATGTTATAAAACCACCAAAATGACATTTGAATAGATTGGAAGGCTATGAAAGTGCTTATGATATATATCTATCATATATATGACAGACATGTAGAGGTGATGATATATAGATATATGATAAATATGATATATGTCATATGATACATGATATTTGTGTAATATATCTGTATATATAGCATATGATGTGTATTCCTTTATATATCTGTATGAGACATAGTATACACAATTATGTACATTACACAGCTACACCAAACCAACCAGAATAAAATGTGTGAACACGGACAGTGGGTGATTTCTTTCCTCTACTTTTCTCATACGTTCTACTTTCTAAATTTGCCACAGTGAACATGCATCGTACTGACAATGGAGCAGATACGCTTCGACACAATTACGTTTTAAATGATACGTGGGCCACCCCAGGAGCCCTGGTGCGTGCATGGAGCGCTCTTTTTAATTTTAAGGCTTTGAGTCAGCGTGGCGCAGGCTCGGCCCCACCTTCCAGGTGGAAGTGGCAGGCACTTAGGGATTTTGACTCCAGTGTCGGCCACATTTTATCAAATCCTAAGAGGCACCACTGCTTTTATGCATCGCTGAGATATTTTTTACAGGAATCCTGACTATCATCATCTTTTCAATTTTAGCAATGTCAAAATGTGGGGAAAGTCAGCATCTTGGAAGTGTTGACACATGGGTATGGCTATGAAAACGCCAGATCAGACAGGTGGCCGACAGAAGTTTCTTTCCGCTTTGCTCACCACCAGGGCAAAGCCCGTCTTACTTTTATGATCACTCCGGCATGGAAGACAGGGCCCCAGGTGGGCTGCTTGTCGGAAACAACGCCCATGAAAATAATAACTAATGCTGATATTTGCTGTGTTTGGGTGGCAATGCTGCAACTTCGTATGAGTTAATTCCCCATATACTTTGTATGGGTTGTTTTTGGGAGTACTACCCTTATTCCCACTTTGCTGATAAGGGTCCTGGGGCTTAAAGGCTGAGTGAAATATTCAACCGAGTTGGAAAGTGTTGCTGCTGGAATTAGGAACCCAGGTCTGCCGAATACCAGGTGCAGACTGTCTAGTCCACAGGCCTGTGCTGTCCATTAGGATGGTCACGTGAGGAGGTGGAGACGGCCAGACCACAGGTAGAGAGAAGGATGGGCTAGAGTTTTGGACATTAGGTAACTCCAAGACCTGGATTTTAAGAGAAGCATTACTAAAAAAAAGAAAAACCCTCAATTTGAAGTCTTCACATGGACTCCCTGTAATTTGGGGGTCAGGTGTTATAGGGCTTTATTCAGCCCGACGACATCACTCTGAGAGCACGCTTCTCTACCCGTGAGTCCGACTGAGCCCAGGCACCTGGAGGCACTGGAGTTTTTCAAGCTCTACATCACACTCTAAAAACTCATTTGACACAAAGCACTTCCTGTGTTTCCCCCAAGTTGATGCCGAATCCTCTGGACATTTTCCCTTCGCTTTTCTGTCAGAGGCAGAAAGAAGATCAGGATGTTGTCACCCGGGAGGGCTGGTCCCCTGCACGTTCTGATTCCTGAGGCCTATCCTTTAGTGGGCGGGGCCCAGCCACCTGTCTTTCCGAGGGCTCCTGTCTCGGCATTTTCCAGCAGAATGGAAGCAGGATGGAGCAGCTGGGGGGGCGGGGGGGGGGGGTACGATACTAATGATAGAGGGGATTGAAAATAAAGGGCATTTTCCAACTCCGAAGATCTCAACATAAGCCGCTCACTCTCCCAGCCATTACAGCGGCAAAACGGGAAAAGGACCCAAGACCACGTGGCAGTGATTTCGAGGCCCCGCCGTTCGGAGGCAAAGCTGGCCCTTTACCATGTCAGCCCGTGGGTCCGTCACTGTACCATCCGGTACACCGGGTCCCCGACTTTCAAGCTTCCGAGTTTTTCCACCGAATAATACATCCCAAAAAGGGGGGATGACTTGTATATCCCCCTCTCAGAAGGATCGCACAGGCGGTAGCTGGAAAAAAGCAAAAACCCATCATTAGGCACCAAAAGGAATGATAATCCAGGTGCTTCCGATAGAATTCAAGCTGTCACACCCCACCCCACCCTGCTTGTTTATAAAGAAAGAAATGGTCAGCTTTTTTTTTGAAATGCTGACAGACAAGTCTAGAGGCCATTAGTCAAACTGCAGATAATTCAAGTTTTTTGAGATGTATCCTGAGAGTCTAAACAATTTTTCCATGACTTCAGTTTGAGACCAAAGGGGAAAACACTTTTCTGTGCTACTTAAATACCACACGTGCACTTCCAATTTTACAGCTCAGAGAAATAAATGCGCATGCAACCTCAAGGAAAAAAAATAAATCTCATTGCACCTTAAAAAGCAAAACAAGCCCTGGCTGGCGTAGCTCAGTGGATTGAGTGCGGGCTGCGAACTAGGCATTGTAGGTTCGATTCCCAGTCAGGGCACACGCCTAGGTTGCAGGCCATGTCCCCCAGCAACCGCACATTGATGTTTCTTTCTCTCTCTCTCTCCCTCTCCCTTCCCTCTCTAAAAATAAATAAATAAAATCTTTGAAAAAAAAAGCAAAACAAAATGGAACTATAACTCTTTTTTTAATAGAGTGGTTTTTTTAAGATTTTATTTATTTTATTTTTAGAGAGGGAAGGGAGGGAGAAAGAGAGAGAGAGGTTTTTAATGTCCCCCAGGTATCCTAGGGGAAAAGGGAACGTTATCTGTCGAGTTCAGGCTTCTTTCTAATCTTTGCTGGTATAACTTCAGTTATTCTCACAGTCCTGGACATGGATTCTAGTAAAGGCATTTGAGTTGCAATAACAAGAAAGGATACGACGTCTTCATTTGGGAAGAAGACCCCACCGTGAATACTATTAGAAACTGACATGAGAGATACGAAAAGTTCAGACCCTACCATTCTACAATTAAAAATCCATCCAAAGCATTAGGTGATGTGCAGGAAAAAAAGGGGGCAGCATCACTCACATGAACCAACAGACACAAAGCAACCAGGAGGCAGAGAGAAAGGTGTCCAGGCAGAGCGCCTCCACCCACAGGTAGTTCTAGGTGGGGGTGGGGAGGGGATATTAAAAACGCACTGGACGTGCATGCTACCTCTTCAGGGTTTCCAGCGGCTCCTTCCTGTCTATCACTCCGGTGTCCGGGTCCACCGTGGTCATAATGCACCTGTCACGCAGTAACCGAGGGTTAGGTGACCATCAAGAACCCATGGACACGCCACACCCCAGACCCAAGTCTCCCAAGGGCCCTTACCTGGGGCAAGCCAAAACCTTTTTCATTTCTGTGTTGCCGATTAGGATGTCTTCCCAGGTATCCTAGGGGAAAAGGGAACGTTATCTGTCGAGTTCAGGCTTCACTCGTCTTTAAAGCAGTTTTTTCTTCGGCGGGTGTTAGCTATGAAGCCGGCAGAAGAAAGCTGTGTGAGAAGACGCCAAGACCGGTCTCCCCGGAGGACTCGCAGGTGGGCAGCAGGGTGGTGAAAGCAGGCTCCACCTCTGACTCACGGTCTCGGAAACCCGACGGTCAGCAGAGGAACAGACCTTCTCCGGGGGACCGTCGCCATGAGAATCACAAATGAACTCGAAGGCAAATGTAAGGCTATATAACGAGAAATGTAGAGCTTGCCAGACAAGCCCCTTCTTTCCTCACAGCTCACAGCTACCATGGAAGCCATGTTAAATCTGGACGTTTTTTGGGTGAGTAGGAAGGACATTACCCAAGGGGAGTCAGTCATAAGAGTCACATTCAGCACTCCTGTCTCGGCACAGAGGCAGCCTGAGCATGCCACGGTGATGGCCCTGCCCTTCCTGTCCATTTCCTGTTGACCTCCACTGTCCAGGGTGAGAGCGGATCCAATGCGATTTTGCCACGAGGCCTGGCAGTGCTGGAAGGAGGCAGAGCTGTGCAGGCAGCTTCGCCTCATGAACTTCTCAAGGGCAGCCGGGGCACAGGTCTTCCCGTGGCTGCACCATAGCTGTGTGACAAGGGGCAAGTTGCTCAGCTTCTCTGAGTCTCAGTTTCCACATCTGGAAGATACTATTCACCTCAGTGAATACCAAGTAATTATTTTCTCCTGAGGACCAAGGTAGAAAATTACATTTTATAATTGCCAAAACTTGGAAGCAACCAAGAGGTCCTTCAGGAGGTGAACATGACAGTGGGGAATGTGGAAAATCTCTTTACCTTCTTCTTGATTATATTGTAAACCTGAAACTGCTCTAAAAATGTCTTTTTAAAGCGTTACATTTTATATGGTTTCTAACGCTCTTTCACACACACACATCCAACACATAACTTAAACAAAAGTTTGGCAAAACAATTCTTACCCTTTCTACATATAGTTTACTCTGATATCTTTTCTGGTATCTTTTATTCTATTATATTCCTTTTTTTTTTAAGTGCTGGTCAGCCTCCACTAAAGTGATAGGATAACCCCATAATGAGCTGTGACCTGCAGTTTGGGTAGTGAGGGTGATTAAATGAGATCATGTATGCAATGGGTCCTGCAGAGTGCCTGCTACATTCTAAGCATTGGAGAGCTGTGAGCCATAACTGTTATTGTTACTCTTGTTATTGTTTTTTATATATCACTGTTTTTATTGTTGCTACTTTGGAAATCCCTGAAGCCAAGCAGAGATCACCGTCCTCATGACAGGGCACGAGACTTCTTATCTGAACTCCCAAATAGGACCCGACTCATCCCGACTCTGATTATTGGGAACAGAAAAGTCTGGTTATGATGAGTTGCAAAAGCTTTGTTTTTCAATAGCTGCAAAGGATTGTCCTGGGAGGCTGGGGTTCAAAGCACAGCTGCCTGGGCTTCAAAGTCCACTGTGTCTCTAGAAGCTTCTTGGAGAAGCACCGCCTGAGGCACAAATTCCACAGCAACGGTTGTCTGCAAGGTTCTCCACTGTTCTTTCATCGTGTGGAGTGAGCAGTGACACAAACAGAACATTCCAAAGAAATGACAAGTGCTGCCCCCCAGGACAGCAAGCAAAGCTCAGGGAACATTTAGCCACTCAGTGGTCAATGACAGAGCTCAGAAGCACCAGTTAATCTTATTATGTTTAAATTTCACGGCCCCTCAGTCCTAGAACACACACATGCCACAATGGCCCAAGGAAAGCCGCCTTTTTAAATCTGCTTAATAATCTGAGTTACACAGAAAAAGTATGAAGTACTTTGGGTCGCAAAGAGTAAATGTTGCACGCTGCATTCTCCTATTATTCTATATTTTTGCAATAAATAATGGCCTGAATTTTTTGCTTAGGTTTGCTATTTTTTATTATTAGTTGGTCTATTAAATATTTATGTGCATTATCATTTTGCATTAATATTTAACCAAGCCCCACTAATTGGAAGGCAATGGTGCCTTGTAGACAGGTTAATGCCTCAGGCCACTAACTATTGGGTTTCCTAATTTAAGGGAGAAGAACTCAGCAACATTGACATCACTTTATGATAAGGACTTTTTTCTTTAGTGTGCATAACCAGAGGATTCTTCTAGAAAACTTTGAGTACTCTAGAAAAGTATGAGCATGACTATTTCTGGGTGCCCACTGCAATGCAGAAATAAAAGAAAGGGACTTGGTCAGTGAACATTATTTTCATTTAAATAAATAAAAAAAAGGACTCCACCCACTCCAGTTGCCTAAGGGAACACAATTAGGCTGCATTAGCCTTAGGTTCAGCCTGACAAGTTACAAGAGAGCAAAAATTCTCCAGGCAGGAACGAGACCAGCTTTTCTCCTTCCCTTGGCACAAGATCTTAAATGAAAATTAATAGCAAAATAATTTCTCTCTCAGTGGCATCAAACCAAGAAAACTTGTATTTCCTAAAGGGAAAGTTTCTACACTTCATCTTAGCCAAGAGACCAAGAAGCTATTAAAAAAAAAAAGTTCTCAGAAAATATTGACCCAATTACCAGATTCCCATCAAAGAATTTTTTGCTTTGTGGACCAATTTGAATCTGGGGTTTAGTAACATGCATCATCTACCCAAAGTGCTAATTTCATTCCGCGTTCAACAAGTGTCTAATGGCCCAGACTTAGGTGCAGGGAAGAGCCGACTCGGGAAAGGAGAAAGGGGAGATATGGGTGTCTTTACGGAAAAGCTAGTGAGCCTTGAACCTCGGTGCCGCCACTTGCACTGGACCCTTTCAAGGACCTGCACCTACTTTTATTATTGTTATTATTTTTAAAGAGGCCCCCAAATTGAATAAACTTCAGGTCCGGCCAAATCCGGATGTGTTTCTGGGGAGAAACAGCAAGTCCCTTCGGTCAAGGGCATTCCTCTCCCAGGGGGAGATTCTGCAGGGCAGGATCTGTGTCTCGAATCTCTGTGTCCGGGGCCATAATAGATGACCAATTAAAACATGTTTTTAACACATGTAAAGAGGAATTAAAGAAACTAGGTAATGAATGACAAGAAAACACCAACAAGGAGATAATATCTGTCTATGTGGCTATTTTTTAAACTATCAAATTATATGAAGTACCTACAGGTGCAAGGATTTCTATGAGGCTCTCTGCAAAAGTGGGCCCTACAGGACAATGCTGAGCAGCAAATAGGGGAACGTTTTACTCACACAAAAGGAAATGCAGGCACCCAAGGGTGCAGAGAGTTGAGGAGGTGTTCGAGAGCCTCTCCCCTCAGGGCACCATTTGGGATCTCTAAATCGGAACCTGGACCTTAGCACCCAGAGGCTGGGTGGAGTAGCCAGGCTCGGGTCCTGGGCCAGAGCCACCACTTACAGGCGTAACATGCTGCAAAATACCTCCTAGCTTCAGCTTGCTCACAAAAAAACAAGGAGAAAATAACAGATTTCACCGGTGGTCGTACGAATGAATAAGTGAGCTTGTAGGAAGTAATTTATTCGCTCAGGGCCTGGCACCCATGAACACCCAGTAAATGGTATTTGTTGTTGCCACCGTTGGTGCTCATGAAGTTTTGCCAGCACCTGATGTTTATGATCACCGACGTTACCTCTAAGAAAGCAACACCCGGCTCTCTGTATTCCATGCGTACAGGGCAGGTGGCAGCTGGGTTTTCATGTGACTGTCCCTTCAGGGCTACAAGGGGCTGTGTCTGGAGAGGCTGGGCATTCCTGCAGTCAGCCACATGGGAGAGGGAGCCTGAGTCCCCTGGGAGGCCACTCAGGACACAGCAGGGACCGTCCCCAGGGGCTGTTCACAGGCAAGTCCCATGAACCTTCTTGGCTCCCACTTTGGGATCTGGGGAGAAATTCCCAGAGCCTCATATCTTTGGAAGCACCCCTGGATGGTACAGGACAGGAAGAGATGGCTGTTCTCTTCATTCCCCTTCGGTTGTCTCTGAGCTACAATTATATATTGTAACCTAGTCCCAGACTTGCTACAATTTGGATTTCCCATTGCTTGCTTTGGGGCCTGAGCCGTGCAGGGTGAGCATTGCCCCCTGAGGCCGGCGAGGAGATGGCAGCAGCAGTGCGTGAACCATTGGACAAGGGGAAGGTGACTTGGGGAAGGAGTTTCCCAGCACTGCCCACCCCAGAGGGTCTGAGTTGGCGCTGGCTAAAGGTGATGGCAATCCTGTTAGTGTCTTGGACAGCACATCTGAGCATAACGCACAAAAACAGTGAGCCACTTACCTCCTCAAAAGCAGCACAGCCTGCCACCACAATATTTGGCCTGAATTGGTCCATCTTCACTTTCTTCTCCAGCCTGGTATTCAGATCTGCCAGGGAGGCTTCTGAGAGGATGTGGATCGGGCTGCAGTCCGGGTAGGCCACCTACGCCAAGAACACGGCCCCATCAGCCCTCACTGCCCTGTGAAATTGCTCAGGCCAACTGCAAACCTCAGCAAAGTCTAGAAGCAAAGCTGCTGGAGAGCAGACGGGGACCGTGGCATCTGGGGAGGGAGAGGCGATGCTTTGAGCATGGAAACAGCCAGCTCAGCTCTGGGCTGACGGCGGGGCCTGACCCACACACAGAAGGCAGCAGCCAGGCCTGCGGCTGACCTCACCCTCCGCATCCCACTTTCTCTCCTGTTCCTCACTACAGCACCCAACAGGTGATCCCCTTCCCAGTCGTCCCCATCCATCAGGGAAAGGGGCTGCAGCCAATCGGCTCTGCTCTTGCAACGGTTTCTTTCAGCTGCCACTGTTACCGCAACATGCGTTCAGTAAGCACACGGATGTATGTATTGGCCTCGTTCGAGGGGTGGAATCGCAGAGAACAAAGCAGACACAGGGGACCTGGGGGAGACCCCGAGGAGCTTGCATTTTACACCTGATCTCACTGCGGGGTCAAAGGCAGAGGAGGCTGTTTTCTTCCGGAGAAGGGGCCTTGTCCCAGCCCCTGACATAAGCAGCATGGACGGCAGTGCTGGAGAAAGTCTGCTTCTGCAGAAAACCTGGATTTAGCCCCAGACAAACCTCTCACTCCCACCTCCCCAACCCGTTTTCTCCCGAGCACCCATCTCACTGTGGGGGATGGGGGGCATCGTCCCAGCTTCTCCCAGCACAGATATCTCCCGTATTCCATTCTCATGCATCCTGGACAGCCTGGGGATTCGGGTACCCACCTCCCTCTCCAATCCCAACACCTGTGCAGGTGGCGCCCTCAGCACTGCTCCCCTGGCCATGCCTGCATTTCCTAACTGGGGACCCTGGGGGCTCCCTGTGGGCCATGAGGGAGGCGGAAAGGGAAGCGTGACTGACTGTTGGGGGTGAAGGGCAGCTCTTTGGCAGCTCACCTGGTAATTCTGCACCACAGACGGGAAAATGTTCTTTGATACTCTTCCCTTCATGCTCTTTTCAAACTGAACCAGCCTGAACGATTCCGTTTTCAAGAAGTTGGTGAACCACTGAGCTACCTCGTCACCACAATCCCGGCCCTTAATGTCCAGACCGAAAATTCTGGAGCAGGAACAAGAAAGACTGAGGTTATTTCTTGCATGGACAGATTCAGGGCAGCAGGTTGGGCTGGGGCCTGAGACTCTCTGTTCCAAACAAGCATCAGGACACCTAAGCTGCTGGTCTGTGGACCACACTCTGAGTAGCAAGGATTTAGGATACTTTCAGAAAGGGGAGAAGGGTGCATCTCAGGTGTGGAAGATCTACCCTGAGCTGGGTCTGCAGAGCTGGTTCGAATTGGAACGCTCCCATTCTCTGGTCTGTGGCCTTTAGCAAACCATTCAACTCCTCTGACCTTCTGTCTCCAGCGCTAAGTAGGAGATAATAATAGAGTCCCGACCCTAGATGGGGCACAGATTTCTCTAGATAGCACAACGATCTTCAAGGTCATTTTGCTTGAGTAACTGTAAGAGAACTTTTTTAAGCTTTGTACCACTCGCAGAATTTTAAGTTGACATGGGAACTTTTGTAAGTTTAGTGTGTGGTGAAAGATATCATTTCCATTGAAATGGAAATACTAACATTCAAAATAAAATTATATTAATATTTAGATACAGAAAACATGTTGAAATAAAATAAAAATCATGCTTTTAAAAGTATGCATTGGAATGTAAATGCTGTAATATTTTGATAGCCAACCTTCTCCTTTTTTTACAAAAATACATGATTAAGCTCTTCTTTTATGGTCCACATTTCAAAAAATTGTTTTTCCCCAGTTCTGTTGAGATATAATCGACATAGAGCAATGCAGACGTTTAGGGGTGTGTCGCATCGTGCCCTGACTTACATGTTAACCGTAGTCAGGTGAGTGAACATGCACCGTCTCGTAATGGTACAAAAAGGAAAAAGCAGAAAGTGTTTTCCCTTGGTGATGAGAACTCTCAGGATCAGCTGGCAAACACGCCTGCGGGACTGTTCACCAGAGACACCTCGCTGTGTGGTCCACGCCCCGTGATTACTTTCTCTGGTAACTGGAGGTTTGTACCTCCTGACCACCTCCCTCCAATCCCCTTCCTGGGAACCACGGATCTGATCTCTTTTTCTGAGTCAGATATTTGGGAGGGGGGGGAGTTGTTGTTGTTGTTTGGTTTAGTTTGTTGGATTGATTCCACATGTAAGTGAGATCCCACAGGATTGGCCTTTCTCTGTCTGACTTATTTCACTTAGCATAATGTCCTCCAAGCCCACCCACGTGGTCGCAAATGTCAGGATCTCCTCTGGTGTCTATGGCCCAGCGACCACTGAAGTTATTCACAGGGGTCCATCTGAAGCCTTTGTTCTGCCTCGCAGTCCTGCCTTCGGGGACCAAGACAAGGCTCTTGCTCATGCTTTCCCTGTTCCCTCGGCCACATCCAGACCAGCCCTGGTGCTTCCCAGTGGGGCCCTGACATGGCAAAGGCTCCCATTTTCTAGGGATCTGTGAATATAAAAGAACTTCTTTTTTTATGATGGGCATTGCCCTGTCTGTGTGACTTACCGCATCTGATTAAAACAACTCCCAGGTACTCTTAAAGCAAAACGCTGCCTCATCTATTCGAGGCTGAACTCTGGCCTGATCCCAGCCCAGACCAGGCTTCTTGGAAATACTTCCTTTACCAACCTCACCGCTCTGACTACGGTACAAACCGCAGAGTGCAGGGAGAAGCCTGACGGAAACCAGGCCCCCACAGGCCCCCGAGGCCCCAGGCGGAGCACCTGCAGTCGTGGATCCTGTTGGAGGAAGGCAGCTTGCTCTGCAACACCAGCTGGTCCATGCCTGGGGCCTCGAAGGTCAGCCGATCGTCCTTGTAGGTGATGGAGACCAGCACGAGGCGGGGCTCCTGCCGGGCCGTGACCATGTGCCCATCTTCCTTAATGACCAGCCAAAACCTGCCGAGAAACAAGCCCGGAGTCACAGACCTGACTGTATGTTATTTCTGACAGCCGGTCCCTCCTTGAGCTGAGTCTTCTCATCCCCCATCCACCCCTCAGCTGCAGCCCTGTGCTCTGGCTCGCAGACCCCAGCTTCGCTCCAGCCTGTTGTGTGATCACGTGGGAGTCATCCCTGGGAGTTACCAACGGTGGTGGCCGGAGGGAGGCTCCGTGCTGGCCACTGTGGCTTGCAAGCAGTCTAACGCTGGGATAAAGATACAAAGTTGCTGTCCCTGACATACCCCAACCAGCCTCACTGCCTCATCAGCGGGCTAATGAATGCATTCTTCACCTCTCGAGGACAAGGGACGCCCAGTGAATGAGTAATTAGTCTTGTTCTGCCCGATCTGAAAGAAGGAATAGGTCTGGAGTGTGGATTTTTTTTTAATGATCATGCTGCCCCAGCTGAGTCTGCCACATGAAAATCCAGCACCTTCATTTCACACCTAAAACGTGAGGGTCTCCTGTCGAGATCCGTGCAGAGCCCAGAGCTCAGCTTCTCCAAAACAGCCACAGTGCCCTGTGCCGTCAACAGCAGCGTAGAAGCAGAGTCCCCAGACAGCTGGGAAACCTCTTTCCTAAAGGCACAAACTGGCCTGGGAAGCAGGAGGGACAGAGTCTAAAAAGGGGGGAAGCAGGGACCCCACTACAGACAGGAGGAGGGTGCCGGGGAGGGGGAGAAGTCAAGAGAAAAGGACGCTCAGGATTGTGAACCGAGGGAAATCATTTCTCCGAGCCACAAGAATAATGGCCTGTGCAGAAGAGTGAGGGGCTGACTTCAGCAAGGGTTCGGACGGATGTGTAAGTGATCTGGTCCTAGGGTGGGGGCTGAGGATATGGGGAATGAGGCGGTGAAGGAGGGTGGCCATGTCTCGTGCCAGAGGGCTCTCGTCGGGTTCTGCTGGTGGCCTTTACACCCCCTCAAGCCAAGCGTTCGCAAATGGGCTAAGAGCTTTGATGAAAATGTCCCTAGAAATGTGAGACACCGAGCCCTGGGAGAGGAGGACCCCAGATCTTAGATCCCTGTTCCAGAGACTCTGGCTCAAAATGGATCAAATAAAGAAACGGTCTCCTGCATTCTAGCCTCTTCGCAGTTTCGTGTTTGAAGTCTCAGGCTGAGACAGCAGTAGGGGTCCTGGAGCAGAGCTTTGTCCAGACTGCTCTCCAGTTTCAGTCACTGTTTCATAAACAAAAGCTAGATTAGATAGGGTCCTAGAGATCACCGAGTTCAACCTCTGTGTTTTGCAAATGAAAAAAATATGAGGCTCTGAGAGGCCAGTGACTTTGCCCAAGATTCCACCCGTGCTGGTCCGCACTCCTTGCACTTCCAGATCACACTCTGGTTTCACAGAAAGAGTGTGAAGCCTGCACCCACAGAGATCTGGGCTCAAATCCATACAACACAGAACGGTTTTGTGATCTTGGGTGAGATATGGCAGGTCCTCCAAGAACGTTGTTTTGTTCAATCATGTTTCATTTTAATGTTGATGACGTGCCATCGTATTAGATAGGACAACAGTCCCAAGCAAGGTCTGGGAAGTTCAAAAAGAAACCTTTCTAGCCTTCATATTTGCATAAATTCTAAACGTGTTCTTCAGTCCCAGATAAACCCTTTGCTTACAGCATCAGAGTCACTTGGGAGATGCTGACTTCACTCTTGGATGGGAGTCTCAGGAAACTACAGCTTTAAAAAACTTTCCAGGATTGGCCATCTGGGATGCAGAGGGATGGACAGTCTCCTGTGAGTTACGTCATCGTGGTATACAACACTTCCTAAAATAAGCTGAAGTTCTTCTACACCGTGGGAGCCCGAATTTTAAGAGGACAGCAGTATTCAGTGAAGAGTGAGTCCATGCGTCCTGGAGTGAACTCGGGGCAGCCAGACCGCCCCTTCTAGAAGGTTCCTTGAACAACTAACTTGCACAGCTCCCTCCCCCTGGACCTCCCACACACAGGACCCCAGCTAAGCCATCCCAGCCAGCTGTGAAGACATCTTCATCCTGAGGACATAAAGGAGGTTCCATCTGTTGACTGACGGTTGCTGATTCAACGCCAACAGGAATCCCCAGTTTAGGGTGTGGAGAAGAAGGGAAGTTGATTCAGGGCAGAACAGCTCAGTTATGAGAACAGGACCGCTGGGAGGCAGTCCTGGCCCTTCCCTGCACCCCCAACCCCCTTGCAGCCCAGGCCTCTTGGCCTAGATAGCTCTGCTCTGCTCCTTGGCAGTATGCTTTGTACTGTGCTGGTCTGCCCCCTCCTGGGTCAGCCTGCTCTGGTCCATGCTGGTCTGCTCTGCTCTGCGAACCACCTTCGGTCTCGCAGCTCAACCAGGGGGGTCGAAGTCTTCAATCTTACCTGGAAAGGGAAGGTGCACTCTCCGAGGCAGAGGGAAGCTGGCTCTTGTGGACAGAAGTCCCTGGTCCCTGATTGATCTGTCTGCATGCAAATAAGGGCTCCACATCCCAGTCTGATTGACCCAACAGGCATTGTCCTCACTGGCCAGAATAGAACCACCCAGGTTGATTGGAGCTGTGCAGCTCAGATTGGATGGGAAAGCCTCATTCCTATTGGCTGACAGAATTCCAGGAGGTAACTCCTTTATAAGGGCTGCCTTGGGTGGCAGAAACGCAGTGCAGGCAGGCAGGCGGTTCAGTGCAGGCCTCTCCCTGGGGCGGTGGAGGCCCACATGTAGAAAGGGCTGCCAGGCTCTGTGTTTTTGTTCCTGTCGAATTCGAGCCGTTACCTACCAGGGACCCTTTTTAGCAGGTGTCATCTTTTTCAGGGTTTGCACATTCTTCCTCAATCACTCCTTTAGGCATTGGCACCTTCACGGTCAAGAGAGCCTTCCCCACACCCAGCTGCATCCTTCTGTGAATGACACGTGTCTGTGCCTCACCTTGGGGGTGACTTAAATGACAAGACACCTGGTCTTTTCTGAGTAAGGAGAATGGAATGTCTGTGTGCCAGACCCTATGCGGGTAGACAGTTGAAGAAAAAAGCTCTTCGCTGAAGTCCGCTCCGCCCACCGGGGAGACCAGAGTCACACTGTTCCCTCAGTGAAAACTATCACCCTGCAGCCATCCCCTCCCCCCACAGCCCCTGTCCCCACACAAGCCTTCACTCCGCTCAGTGCCCATGAAAGGGGTGCTGGTGTCCCCACCTCCTGGGTCTCCCAGGCACCTGCGGGGACTGCCCACGGTGAGGAACGAGCCCCAGCAAGGCCGAAGGCAGTGTGTCCTTGAAGGAAAATCGGTTTTGCCGATGCTCTGGTCTTCCCACTAGTGCCCGTGGCATTTCACGTGGCTACTATTGTGCCATAAACTAAGAAAGTTTAGAACTAACTGGAGCCTTACCTATAACCAGGTCAGACCCAATGCTTTTACACAAAGGAAAATTTGCCCTTGCCTACCTTTCCAAATCTGAATCAGACGTGAACTTGACCTTCCCCGCTCAAGGATGAAAGGCAGGGGTACCGACAAGCAGCTCAGGAAACCCAGGTGGTGAACCCCTATTATCCTTCTGGAGGTGGGGGGGACAAGATCCACCTCTCCCGCCCCCCCCCCCAACGCATCCCCAGAAGGACCGTCGCCGAGCACCCCCACCCCATCCCCCGCCTCCCGGGCTCCGGCCAGCCGTACCTGTCGCGCAGGTTGCCGCTGCGCAGCCCCAAGGCGGTGCACTCGGCCTCACTCACCGCCACCCCCTTGCAGGACTTGACTGGGTAGATCCACAGCTGCGCCACGGTGCCCACCTGCTGCAGCCGCCGCTGCCGCCTGGACCGCGTGCGGCGCCAGACGACCGTCCCCAGCACCACTGCAGCCAGTCCCAGTGCGGCCGCCCCGAGCCAGACGGGTCTGAGCTGCGCCGGGCGACGCGACACAGGGAGAGCGAAGCAAGCTAGCGTGGAGGAACCAGCGGCGCCCATGGCTGGAGCGGTTGCGGACAGTGGCTTCAGTAGGAATGGGAGCAGAGGCCCTGCAGGCCCGGCGACGGGGAGGGGCCAGAGCTGGCCCAACCCCTGGCGGGGACAACCCCTGACCGGGACACCCTGGCCACGCGTGCGCGCCAAGGAGGCCCAACTAGTTACCAGCAGGGAGGGAGCGAGCATGTGTCCAATGCGGTGGCAGGACCCTGCAGACACTGGGGAAATCGAGGCAGAGTATGTCCGGGCACCATGCGCCCCTGGGAGGCAATTGTGATACTCAAAGCAAGTGGGCCACCCCCTCCCCCGCCACTTAATCTGGGCTGGTGACTTTCGCTGAACTTCTTTTACCCCATCCCCTGCGGTGCGACAGTCACCGGACTAACCAAGCCCTCAACCGCCCCCCCCCCCACTATTATCCCCAAATACAGCCGACCTGGCTGCTTGACTGAGCAACACCGAAAGTGATGGCCGTTTTCAGAATGGGAGATTTTAAAATGTGCAGGAACTACTTTTTCTGGCGGATCCCCCCGGGAAAGGCAGCTCTTTGTCCCCTAACCCACCCCGGGGAAACTGCCGGGTCTGTGCTCAAACTCCAGCCCCGCTTCTTGCAGCCAAAGGCCCAGGATGACCCTGTACACAGGGCAAGGGTCTCAAGGTCTGGGCAGTGCTAAATGTTATTTCTTGCATGTAGCGTCGTGTTTCGCAGAGGCAGCAGTAAAGAGCGTGAGCTAACCGGAAGTCAAGGGTACAAATCAGCCAGCTGCAAAGAAGAAATCGAGCTGGCTCACCAAACAGTGCACATAAGCAATGGCTAAGCTTCCCTCCCAGAGGGCAGAGTTTCTGATGGGACTCCCCTGTCTCTTTTACTTGCTGCAGGTAAACAAAACTACCTTGTCAGGGCCACGCCTCATTCTTGAACAGAGCACCCTAAGTGGCCTGCCCCTGGAGTACCATGACAAGCCCAGGCCCCCAACCCACCTCATGAACATGCCTGCCTCTCTGTTCCAGTGGGCGTGGGAAGAGACACCCCTGACCGCCTTTGCTTAGAGCATTTACTAGGAAGGGCCTATGATGATGGATCTGTCCTTCCTCCCTCGGAGACGTGTGTGTATGGCCTGCAACTCAGGAATGGCCTTCTCGGGGACCTGAAGCAATGTCAGCAAGAAGGACAGGACCTGTCTCCCCATCTCTGTGGGAGGACAGTTGTCCCTTCAGAAACTGCCAGCTAGCAGACACAGCTGACCTCATGCCTTTTCACAGAGCCCCGGCTCTCTCCTCCTCCTTACTCCCTGATCCTCCTTCTAAAAGGCCCAGACATGCCCTGGGCCGTGGTTCAGTTGGTTGGAGCGTCTTCTTGTACTCCAAAAGGTTGTGGGTTCAATCCCTGGTTAGGGCACATACCTAGGCTGCAGCGTATCAATGTTTCTCTGTCACATTGATGTTCCTCCCTCCCTCTCTCTCTCATCTCACCCCCCACTTCTCTGCTGTATCTAAAATCAATAAATACATATCCTTGGTGAGGATTAAAAAGAAGGCCTTGTCACCTCTGGATGGAGCTCAACTACTGTTAGTAGTTGCTGAATGAAAAGACTTCACTGATGTCTGGCCCGTTTATCCTTCGCAGCTCCGTTCAGGCAGGCGATCTGGTGAACAGAGGATTTTCTTAGACAAGCTAAGGTGCGCAGTCATCTGTTTTGTCATTCTTCAAACAGTGTCCCTTAACGTTGTGGCAAAGTTCTCGGAGAGCTTAAGGAAACAGGCAGAGGGCCACCCTCAAGTCCTGATTGGCCCCCGTCTGGATGAGGGGTCTGTCCTCCAGGGGAAAAAGGGACCAGAAGGGCAATGCTCCCTGTGGTTGTTCTTGTATAATGTGGAAGTCGATACCAGCCTGAGTTCCTCCCACACAGTTCCGCTGGCAAACCCAGGCCAACAAAATCTGTCTCTTCAATAAACGCGCATCCTCCTCACGCTCAGTGGTCAAGACTGGGACTTGAGATGAGGTGTGCGTGGAGTCCCCTGAGCTCGGGGACAGGATCATGGCTCACAATGTTGGCCACAGGTTGACAAGAAAAATGTCCAGGCCGTTTTCCTCATCCACAGTCAGAAACATCTCTGCACGCCCATGAGCTCATGCGTCTCTGCGACCACTGCTTCCTCTTCCCTGAGCTTTCCTTGAGCTCAGAAGGGGCTCAAGGAGAAAGTTGCAATGGCCAACAACTGTTCATGGGGAAGGCAATGGTGACCCCAACCCTGCTGTGTGTTGGGTCTTCAGTCTTGAACAGTGATTGAGGGGCAGTCTTTGATCTCAAGGAGCCTGGGAAGAACCCCATCAGTCAACAGTTACGTTACAAGGAGAAAAGAGCTGGAGGAGGTGGGGGGTGGGGGGTTCCTGGTACCCACTGGACACTGGGCATCCACTGCGGATGGAGACACTGAGGCCAGACTGATAAGCGACATTTGCTGAGTGAAGAGAGAATAGAGGGGAGGGTGGCAGAGCACGTGGCTGAATTCAGTGCAGACTCAGAAACAGAGGGCAAAGTCTGGGTGCAGAGTGAGAGCTGGGAAGATAAACAAGCCCAGAGGGGAGAAAGAATTACACAGAGGAGAAAGGAATGTGGACTTTATCCAGGGGATATAAAAAAATGAATAACGTTATTTACAGATAAGGAGAGCCTCTGGGTGCCTGGACACAGGGGAGGGAGGGGCACTTCTCACTCTTACACGCATTCGCACCTTTTGCGTTTTCAACCATGAAGATTATTCCTTGTTCCCAAAATTCAAAATTAACATTATTTTAAAGTATATTTTTTAACGATCTTCTTCAACCCGTCTGGCTACGTACTAGGCTCTGCGTGAGCAAAACAAACAGCAAACATGCCTGCCAGCTTCTAATCTATGAGGTGTTTTCAAAACTTTGTATCTTTGGGTAGATTTCAGAAGATGTACAAGGAAATAATTATAACATATGCAAACTGATTGTTAGACTAGAGAGAGCGGCTTAGAACTCGAAAGCACAGGTTCGGGGTGGGGGGTGGTGTGCTGTGCCTGCAGGCTTGGGGGAGGAATTATGTCCACCAGGTTTCGGTGGGAGGTAACCTGTGAACTGGGTTTTGAAAAATGCATAGTTTGTTTGTTTTTCACTGTACTTTAAAGTGAGAAGGAGCACTTTAAAGAGGAGTAGGCTTTTCTGAAAAACCCTGAGGTGATCTGGGAAGAAAATAGTTTGGAATGATGGTCAGGGCGGTGTGGGAAATCATGGGAGGTGAGACTGTTAGCAGCGTGACGCCAACCTGCCCAGGCTTTGCGTGTTGGATTAAGAAATATGAATTTCTTCCCTAAAAAGTTCAAAGACACCCTCCTGGACACTGGTATTCTGGAAGCTGGTGAATGTGTACCTTTAGGGCAACTGATTTATTTTTCCAAAGAGCGGGGCTGGGGGTGGGGGGTGCTGAAACTTAATAAAAAGAATGTTTTCTATTTTGAGTTTTTTCTCTCATAATTTTTACCGAAACTTCCTAATGTCTGCTGGTTAATACAAGAAATAAAAAAAGTATCAGTATAACATGCAAATAAAAATGGGACAACTCAGAGGTGAGTGAATAAGCTTGTTCTTTTTTTCTTCTTGTCCATTATGTTCATAGTTGTGACTTTTATATAACATATTTCTGTTCCCAAGGCAGCTCCTCATTTATGTGCTGGGATTAACTGTTATTAGTGTTTCATTTCTTCCACAGAAATCAAGGCTTCCTGATGGTTTGCGGCCCCAAACTTTGGCCTACGTCCTGTTTTCTTTGGCTTGTACCATTGGTTTTATTTTATTCAATAGGGAAGTTTCTAGCTTGTCTTGAAAAAACAAAATACCTGATAACGTGAGATCTGATTCTTCACGACAATAATCAGCTGGACAGGACAGAAGCCTGTCCCTTTGGGCATCACCTCTTCCCCCCACCCCCACCCTCACCCTCACGTGACACACGCGGTCCTGCTCTTCCTGAGTTCAACCCCAGCCCCCTCTCTGTGCCTTTCCCAGGCAGTTGCTCCAGATTCTCACCAGGGGGCGCTGTCACCAACCTATTGGAGAGTAGGGCGGGGAGGAAGTGCTTGCCGCTGCTTCTTTCGATCCGAGAAAGGAAGCACTCTTTTCCTTCCTGGAGACTCAGTCCTAAGGCACAACTTCCCTTAACCCAACTCAGTGAAGAATGGGGAGTAAGGGTCGCAGGGAGGCCGAATATTTTGAAATACACTGGGGAGAAATAAAGCCACACTTTATTCTACTCCCTACATTTGAGCAATTCGTGGTTGCCGCCCCTGAAGGTCTACGAGACAGAATGTTACTTGGTCCTCACAGCAATCCTGTGTCAGAAATAGGATAAGGTGTCTATTCCTGTCCCAGTTGAGACACCCAGAGTCCCTTGTGCCACCTAAGAGCCCCCACCCGGCAAGGAAGAGGCAGGGCCCCACCACTGTGTCTTCCTCACACTTGCCCCTTGGGGAAGGATGAGGACAGACAAAGCCCTGGCCAACTTAAGGTGCCTAGAACCTGTGGCTTCAGGAAGGGAGCCAGGAAGGGACAGGCCAGAAGAAAGAAGTTGACGTGTGTCTGTCACAGCAAACCCTCTCCCTGCAAGGTGACCTCCACCAGCTGGGATTCGGGTGTGCACCTGTGTATCTTCAGGCACAAGAGAATCTGTTTATACTTGATCCACAGATAGGTGCTCCAGGGAATTTATTGGGATGGGAAGGTCACCTAGTGCCCTTTGACATCAAGGGCTGGGTTGTGGGGGCCTGAAGTTGATGGCCCTGAGGGCCAGGGACCTTCTCAGACCTTCTTACCGCTGGCCAACCCGGTCCCCCAGGCTCCTTCGATGACCGCTGACCGTGACCGCCCATCTCTGGCGCTTGATGTTGAGGATGTTATCAGCCAGGATGCAGATTTCTGCTTCCTCTCTCCTTTTCAGTTGCTTTTTCTCAGAGATTGTTTGTCTTTGGCTGCTATGGGAGAGGCACTTTTCATCTCCACAGCATGTGCCCTGCTCAGGGGGAAGGAGGGGGGACTGTGGCTGGATCTGGTGTCTGAGAAGGGAGACAGTTTTTTGCCCCACGAAAATATTATGCAAAGTGACCCCCCAGGCTTAGTCACAAAATAAGCTCCATTGCCCCTGCTCCTTTCATTCTACTTATTTTAGCACCTGCCAAATCCTTGCCCGTGTTTCCAGGGGAGGGGGAATTCCACGGAGCCCTCCTAAGAGTTTGGGCCAATTGTCACTGTGGAAGCCACACAGTCTAGAGCAGAGATCACCTGGATGCCCAGCATTGGCTATGTTGGGGGGGGGGGAGTGGGAGGGCAAGGGTTGTGTGGAGGAGGCAGGTCAGAGCAGGAAAAGCAAGTGCTTCCAGTCCACCTAGAAGAAAAGCAAGACCACAGGTGGGGTTTGGAATCTGCAGGACAGAGCTGGTCCTGGGAAGGCCTGATGCACCTGTGGGCCTCTCTGTCTCTGGCTCCATGTCTCAGGAATGGGGATAACGACATCCATGTCATCGTGCTGCTAGGAGGATCAAACCGCATGTGGAACTGAGCACCTAACAGGGCCTGGATTTCCCTGCAGCAGGCATGACTCTCCCCCACACAGCCCTGCCTCACATGTCCCACCCCCTGGGGCCTGGAATGTGCCTTTCAGCCACTCCACTGCCAGCAGAGACCAGGGGGAGTGTACAGTAAGTCCCCGCCCCTCCCACCCCGAAGACCAAGGTCATGGACTGGGCGGGTCACAGAACTGCCCAGGCTCCAAGATGAAAATGACAACGGCTCAGGAAATACTGTGGCTGCAGCAGAAAACCCGAGGCCTCGGTTTTGTGCACTGTATTTCTGGCCGAGCAGAGAGGCATTGTACAAATTAAGTAAACAGCAGTCTTGGCCTGGAACTCAGAAGACTTTTGGTATTCTTTTCCCCCAGCACCCCCCCGCCCCCACTCCCCAGCTCAAGCCAGAATCTGAGAGAATGCTTCGATTCCTCTCTCTCCCTCACCCTGACACCCTCCTAGGCCAACCCCGTCACTTGGGGTTTTCTCATAGGTTCCAGCAATCCACCCCCAACAAGGCCTGCCCTCCCTCTCACCTCAGCAATGCCTCCCCACCCCAGGCTCAGCCTGTCCCCTCTGCAGGTGGGGGTGGTCTTTTCACACCGCGGAACGGATCCCATTGCCACCCCTCCACTAAGACCCCATCAGAAGGTCCCCCTCACTGTCCCTCATTGCAGGACATCTTCTGACCACATGCTCGGCCTTCTGCCTGCCCGCAGTGCGGCTCCCCCGTGGTGGTGGGGACTGCGACAGCCAGACCACACACTGGAGGCCCCACAGCACTTGACTTCTGTGCCTTTTCCCTTGGGGCCGCCCCTCAGCGGGAGGCAAGGGGCAGGCCCCAGACCTGGTGACTGTGGACTGTCCCAGCTCAGTGTCAAGCACAGAGCACGTGCTCCGGGAGCACTTGCTGGGCTGTCTGGGTGACGGAGTGTGTGATGGAACTGCTCAGGAGGAACTGATAAGGGAATGGCACCATATCACCAAGCGCCTTTCGCCGACGCTCCAAGACACAGCGCCAAGGTGGGGTGGGGACTGGCCCGGGCAGGCCACTCACATATCGGACCTCAAGTCCGCTTAGGGCCCAGGAATTCCCGCAAACCCTGAGTGCTGAGTGAGACTTCATGGAGGACGGACGTGGCCTCGGGGGCTCCAGCATCTCGCTCTGGGCTGTCTACCTCTCGTCTGTCCTTGTCCACTCATCTGAGGCCCACTGAGTTGCTGTCACGTGCCAGGCACGGAGGATGCAGCCCTGCACCAAACGATCCATGCTGTCACCAAGCTTATGTTCCCGTGGGGAGTGGGGCCCGGGACAATCGAGCATCAGACTGAGAAGGAAGTGCAAAGGGGCACAGAGGGCTCTGGGAGGGAGACCCAAGCACTTGCGTAGGGGGCGGGGCGGGGCGGGGCGGGGTGGGCAGGCTCCGCCCCCTCTGCTTTAGTCTCCTCCTCCATGAAATGGGTGGAGCAGGGTCCCTCACCATAGGGCACTGATAACACACAAGGCAGGCAGTGCCTGCAGTGGCGTCACGTCTCAGTCTGTGTAAGAGCCCACGAGGCCTGTGTGACAGCTGTCCCCAGCCCCATGTCCCCCAGCCCCCAGCTCCCTGAATTCATCCCCTCTCCACTCTGTCCCCAAACTCCCTCTGGGCAACCTGCTTCTCCTCAGTCAGGCCAGGCAGCACCCAGGACAACCCCCTCCCTTCCAGATGACTCCTCAGGCAGCCCCAGGACCAGTGGGACCTCAGAGCCACCTGGTCAGGTCCTGCCCCTGCCACCACCCACACACCCAGTCTATACCTTCCAGACAGGGGCAGCCAAGGGCAGCAGCAGGTTCATTCCAAGTGACCTTTCTAGTGCTGCCAGTAATCACGCAGGGAGACCTCGCTGACACACTTTCCTGCGTGGCCCTGGCCTGTGGAAGTGGCCGGGGCCCACGTGCTGTCCACAGGTGTTTGTTTCCCGTTGGCTGTGAAACGATAGGCAGGGACCGATCCTGCCCTAGAAGCACCGCCCAGCTTCCTACGGAAACCTGCACCATTTCTTTTCTTTCTTTCCTTCTTTGTGGCCCTTCCTTCTTCTTCCTTCCCCAGCACCTGCCCCATGCAAACCTCACGCTGGGGAAGGTATAGAGGAATCTAATTCTAACACAGAGCAGAATACAAGGGGGCTGGGATCAGGACGTGCATGAGGCCGATTCCTTCCAGGGGCTGAGATCCGGGAAGGGCTCCTGGAGGAGGTGGCCTTGAGCTGGGTCTTGAGAGAGAACCCTCGTTCCAGGCACAGGGCTGGGGCACAGACCAGGGTATGGACAGTCCTGGCCACTCCTCCTGCCATGGGGAACCTGGGTCAGGAGGGGCAGCAGGGCTGAGGGTGGGGGAAACAGCAGCTTTGCCAGGAAAACAACTTCATGCCTCTGATGGCTGGGGACAGAGGGCGGAAGGGATTCCTATTGTTCCTGTTTCCTCCCGGGGGCTGCTGACTGCCAGCACCGTGACCTTGAGAGCCCGTCAAGATCAAGAGGGGGGCTGCTAGAAAATTCCTCAGACTCCGCAGCAGAGCAAGGACAGACCAATGCACACCCACCTCCTTGTTTTACAGAAGATGCTGGGCCCAGAGAGGCGGTATGACTGGGTCAAGGCCACCCAGTGAGGTGCTTTTCTGAGTCCCTGTGTCATGCTCAGATGGCTTTCCGGGATGAGAGCCCTTCTCCCTCTGACCTGTGTTGGCAGAAGATGGTTCTCCACTCCCCACCAGGCAGGCAGACCTGCCCTGCCCCCTGTGAAAGTCTCACGGCCCAGCCTCAGTGGGGCTCCAGGGCGGGGAATCCAAACTGATCCGGTGAATAAATGAATGAACACGGATCCAGGCGCCTGGGGTGATCAAGGAAAGGACAGTTGGGCCCTCCTGGTTGTCACTCAGTTGTTATGGTGGAGTCAGCAGGTCCCCTGCATGTTTGCAGTGAGCAAGGGCTGAGCCCCCTGCCAGCCCTCCTGGGAGACCCCGGGGCCTTCCCTTTGGTACTCAGGCTGCCTGTTGGTCCTCTGAACATTCTGGCACCAGCCAACGGACAGGACTTCTGCATCCCTACGTCATAGATGAGACAGTTCAGGAGTTGGGAAGCCAGCCACCCCCAGCAACCTGAGTTCAGGGTAACAGTTCAGAGCCCTTCCTCAGGAAGAGACAAAATGCTACAAACCCTTTCCTGCCCCTCCAGCCAAGCCCCTGGGCTAACCTCTTCATCTCCAGTCCTCTCTGTAGCCTGGATCTCTCGCCCTGCTGCTCTCCAGCCCCTGCCCCTGCCCCTGCCCCAGCTCCCCTGCAGCAAAGGTACAGGTGGGGCTCTTACCTGACCCCGAACCTGGAAGCCACACTTGGCAGGTTCAGGGTGAATTTGGGGGGAAGTGGGGAAAGCATCCATGGGGGATAGTGAGGCCTGTTATATCTCCTCTCCTCCCCCACCCTGCACCTCTGCCTGGTTCAGCCCTCCCTCTCTCCCCCACACGCTGCTCTCCCAGGGGCAAAGAAAGACTTGACTCTTGGCTACTGTGCAGCTGGGGAAGAAGAGCACTTGATACCCCCCTGCTGGGCTTTTAGTGCAATTCATATTTAATCTTCCAAATAACTCTGGGGAGCAGGTGCTATTTACTGTGCAAATGAAACCAAGCCAGACCTAAAATTCAAAGGGGTCGGGGAATTGGCCCAGGCCACAGGGCCAGAGGAGTTGATGCCAGGTTATGTTAACACCCTCCCTATTATCCAGGGTGGCTTCCTGCTTGCCTTGGGGCTTTGGGTTGAGGCCCCTGGGTGTTGGGGTGAGAGGTGGCTCCCTGGGACACAGTGACCAGTCAATGGGAAGAGGAATCATGCCAAGGACGTGTGGCAAAACAAATTCAACCACAGCAGCTTAGGGTCACAGGTCCCTTCCCCAGCCCAGGCCTGTGTCCTCCTCCCTTGTACCTTGATCTTGTCAAATCAGCAGCTCAGCAATCTTGGCATCTCAAACATCCAAAGTATGATGGTCTGGTAAGCACCTCACCTCTTTTTTTTTTTTTTTCCAGCATTTCTAAGTACTTGGATCCCAATATTGGAACCAAGAATGCAAGTTGGATGCCATTCCACACTGAGCTTCCCTCTTCTTCCCAGCCCCTGGCACCGATGGGAGCCTGGGAGTGGGGAGCAAAAATGGGAGGTGGCTGGAACCAGCAGAGAGAGCTCAGTGGAGGGCTGATCTCACAGGCCCCTGGCTAGAGCCTTGGAGGGGAATCCCCTGCCTCTCCTGCTCTCCAGCTTCCCCACTCAACCCTGATAATAAGAATAGCATCTGTGGAGGAAAGAGAGAGGACATCAGACAGAGTCCCAGTAGTCACGCTGGCAAGTGACTAAAATCAAGTAGGTAGACGGACGCCTGAGGACATCATTCTGTTCTCGCCTTAACCAGCCTGGGAACTTAAACTTCTGAACTTGCCAGCTATGTCTGGAGCTATATATACATACACCCTATAGATAAACCCTCTGATTACCCCCTGAAGGACTAAGGAAGGAACGTTTCCATGTCCAGACTGCCCCACATCCATTATGCAGGCCAACCTGACATCTGGAAGATGAACATCCTGGACCAATCCAGAGGCTGAGAATACAGGGCTGAATCTTCTCAAGAATGTATGTTTCACTACAAGAACTCTTAGGTTTTCTTTCTTCTTCGGAACACTCCAGGTATTGCCTTGTCATTGATACCGAGATTAAGTAATCCCGCTTCCATCAGTAGATGAATGAATAAAGACATCGTGGTACATATAGACAATGGATTATTGCTCAACCATAAGAGAGAATGGCGTCATACCATTGGCGACAGCATGGACGGACCTAGAGGATATCGTGTTAAGTGAAATAAGCCAGTCAGAGAAAGACAGATGCCGTATGACTTCACATATCTGTGGACTCTAACGAGTAAAATAAATGAACAAACAGAACAGAAAAACAAAAGGAAGGAAGAACTCTCTGATTTATTGCAATGAAAACACTGAGGACAAATTCAAGCCTGATTCTGTTTGGAAAAATGATGATGATAAAGGAAGTTCATAAATAACTTACAGGCTTTTTTTTTCTCCCCAACTCTAAAGATCTCAAAATAGGCAACTCATCATCCACAAGAACAGCTGTCTGTTTCCCAGCTCTGAGTGTGGGCCTGATGGTAACCCCTAACTCGGGGTCCTTTTAATGATGGAAGGTAAGTAAGCCAGTCAGAGAAAGACAAATACCATATGACCTCACTTACATGTGCAACCTAATGAACCAAACAGAACAGAAACAGACCCATAGACGCAGGGAACAGACTGAGAGCTGTCAGGGGGAAGTGGGGGAAGTGGGGAAGGGCCGAAAAGGATTAAGCCAAAACAAAAACAAAAACCAATCACAGAGACAGACAACAGTATGGGGACCTCCAGAGGGAAAGGAGGTTTGGGGGAAAGTGGAGGAAGTGGGCACAGGGGGGATAAACAGTGATGGGGAAGGACTTGACTTTGGCTGGGGAGTGGCCAGTGCAGACAGCAGGCATTAGACAGCTGCCCCCCTGAGACCTGTATGGTTTTATTAACGATGTCACCCCTATAAATTCAATTTTTAAAAAGTGCAAAAAAAAAAAAGATAAACACGTATAGTGTTTTTCCCCATGGGTGAGTCCCCTGCCAAAAAAGAAAAAAAAAAGTGGTGTTAGCTCACACTTTCTGCTTTGGCAGTGACTCGAAACATTTCCCTCGGGAAGGACAGCGAAAGGAAACACATGCTTTCTCCCCATGGCGAACGGAGGGCGGTGGAGAAAGCAGATCTGGATGGAGGCAGTTCACTCTGGAATTCAGAGCCCTGACGGGAAGGGCGGCCTTCTGGCTCTGCCAGCACTTGTGCCCTGATTTTTATGGCTGCTGGGAGCCAGACACTTGTTTCTCGAACCAGGTCAACAGGTTATGCAAGAGGGGTCTCCTGAGAAACACCTTTAACAAAAGCACCCTGGTCCTGGAGATGCCGAATTCTGATCCTAATTCGAGTCTCTAGAGGGAGTTGCAGGGTAGAAGGCAAGGAGCACCCCCGGGGCAGGACTCAGCCAGTGGGCACCCACCCATGCCCAGCATGGGGCTGGCACCCTGCTCAGGCCAGACCCCTGGGTCCCACCTTGGAGCCCCCTGGCCCTTGCAAAGGGCAGCAGTCCCTAGGGGAGAGCAATAGCTCCTTCAGAAGCTACTAGCGAAAAATCTCCCATTCCATATCAGAGGGTCTGGAAATTTCCATTCTTAACGAAGGGTGAGCTGAGACTCCTGCACACCGAAACCTCTTCTGCTGGGCTGCTAGAAATTGACCCTATCTGGAACCCCCAAGCAGGAGAGTCAGGGCCGCTCTCCCTGTCCCTGGGCCTCAAAGCAGAACTGGGCCCCTCCTGGCTTATCCCATGGAGGTCCCCCACCTGGCCTTCACCTGCTGTATGAAGTCCTCAGGGTTGGCTGGACACCGCAGACTTCTAAGGCAAGGCTAGAATGGGAGGTGGCAAAAAATCTTCACACACAGAAAACTCAACCAATTGGGGTTTTATTTACATATTTGGGCCAGGAAGGGATACAAAAGAAGCCTCAAAATCAAACACACAGAAAAAAGAAGATAAAAAACCCTTTAAATCTCAATGCTCAGTAGGGTGTGGACCTGGATGTTCAAATGAAATTGAAGAGACAGAAAAGTCTCAAAGGTCGCCTGCAAAAGGGGTGGCCTGCCCCACAGTCCGTGATCACTCAGGCTGAGCCTCAGTCTGGGCTCATCTTCTGTCCCATGAATCTGGCTGCCAGGACAATCCCTGTCTGGTTTTGACTTTTGACATTTCTGGGTTAATTCTTAACCAGGCTTCAAGAAGTTCAGAGCCAGATGAACTGACAGTATGTCCAACATGGGGGGCAGGGTGGGGAAGGTCTCACACAGGCCTCAGTAGGTCTTGTCCCTTCCTGGGTTGACGTTGTCATTCCCCCAGAGACTCAGCGGGCGTCTCTGGGGAGGCTCAGCATCTCTGTACCACCGGAGAGGGGCGTCCTCCCAGCCCACCACGGAATCCCTCCCCTGGGCCTTCCTGTGAGCAGCAGGAAGGCTCTCCCGCTAAACCATGCTGTGCTCTTCCTTCCCCTGACGCCCAGTGTGGCCATGCAAGCTATAATTACCTCACATGTGTGAAAATGTCCCATTATCAACTTTCTTCATTCGAGCTAAAACAAGAACATTTGTTTTCTCTTTTCCTCACAAATATTAATGGTGCAGAAACTGGATCCAAATTTCGTCTCCCCATGAGCCTCCAAGATGGGAAGCTGAGTCGAGCGCCACAGCTTCCTCCTCCACCCATTCCTTTTTCTTTCCATCTGCCTGTCTTCCCGCCTTCTCCACACCCCAGTGCCACCTGGTTGGGTTGACTGGGGAAACACGAGCATCGAGGCCTCCTTGGCATGGCCTGGAAACTTCTAAGGGCAACAGGTGGCTGCTGCCACTGACCCCACAGACTGGTCAGCAATAACTAGGGAGGAACTTTTGGATATTCTGGAAACAAAGTCAGAATGGTGGCCAATCGTGGAGCTTGGCAGAGGGTGTGGGATGAGGGGCCTCCTCTTTCTTCCACCTCCCTGTCCAATGGTCCAGAGTCAGTTAATGGGTCATCCTGGGGTGGGGGGTGAGGACCAGACTCACCCTGACCTTTGAATCCAGGTGAGACGTGGTCAGAGCGGGCAGCACAGAAGAGGAAAGGGTGCTATGAAGGCAGATAATGTGAGCTCATGGGCTCCAGAGCGTGTCCACCCAGCAGTCATGGCTCCTCTGCCATCAGGCTGCCCCTGGCTCCTTCCTGGAGCCAAAGTCCCAGCCCACCCAAGATTCCCAACACTCAGAACCCAGATCTGGGTCCCCGATCTCCACCTCTCTCCCCTAACCTCCTTCTCGCCCTGTTTCTACTTCCTTGGCACCTGTCTCCTACTTCCTGGTCCGTTCTCTAAATCACACAGTTTCATTTCCAGATGCAGTATCTCCCTGGAGCCCAACACGAAGCACCCTCCGGTGTCGTGGCGTAGAGATGCTGAGCCAACGTTCCAACGTGTGTCTGGGCCAGACGGGACTGGACCAGGCCCATCAGCCTCAGGAGCCCTCCCTGACCCAACCTTTCTCTCCACACAGCCTGCACCTGAACTTGCCCTTCTTCCTCCCCTCACTCCCACTGCACATTCATGTCAGAGAGAGGTGACAATGACAAGCTTTTATCTACTTTAAACAGTCACGACACATTGTCAACACAGCCTCAAAGTGTCAGCCTTCAAAGAGATTTTTCTTCCTTCCTTCTTCCCAAGCCTGTAATTAAACTCCTGGTGACAAAGGGTGGAGGAGGAGATGGGGGGTAGTGCCTTCAGAAGCGAACTGCGCCTTGGGTGCCCTCAGAACTGAGGCGGGCTGTGAGTGCCCGTCAGCCCACGACCTTTCCAGGAGAAGGCCTCAAATCATCTCTCTCCGGGTAAAAATCCTTCCCCCAGCAATGACCACCACTCTGTTGCCCACCCAGAGGGCTCACCCCTGGCGAGGGTTTGCCTCCCCATGCGAGCTTCCCAGGAAGGCTTCAGTGTGAGTAAACTTGACCCTGGCCCCAAAGGTGACATCAGCCTCATTCTCTGCGGGATTGTCCGTCGCAGCGACCCGTGTCCAGGAAATGTGAAAACACTCAGCAGATGGGTAAAGATGTCCCATTTACAACAGTCATCCGATTCAACAGAGAAAGATTTTTTTCTTCCAAGTATTTTGTGGCTTCAAGTCTGAGATGCTTCTGGATCTGTGCGGCTCCCATCGCTCGGGAAGTGTCTGCGCCGGGGCAGCCGTCCCCTAGCGGACAAACGACACGACGCTGCTGGCCACGCCGAAGGGGGCGGCGTAGGCGGCAGCGAAGCCCTGCAGGCCGAGGACCATGTAGCGGCACCCTTTGATGACGACCTTCCCCACGTTCTGTTGGCAGGAATCAAGACAGAAGAAAAGAGTTCGGTTAGCGCCTCCTGCACTGGGGCAATGTACCTAAAGCATCACCCTGCTTCCCTCTCCCGGGGCGAATGAGCGAGTCACCAAGTCCCTGTGTTTGCTGCTCACCCACGCCTCGGTTGGGAACATGTGGGGACTCAGGACTGATGTCACCACCGTGCAAAGCGATCTTGAACACATTTCCAGACACTTCAGAGATTCTGGAGAGAGCAGAGAGCCTGCTAGCGCAAAAACCAGACTGGGTTGGTGTTACTTTTTAACGAAAGCCAGCTACTCTTCTCTGTCCCAGTTACGTCACAGGTCATCTGGGGGCTGGGCCTGGTTTTCCTTTCTTCCCCTTACCCAAAAGCCTATGCTGTCTGCTCTCTGCTTCTGGGACATGTTCCTGTCCGAGCCACATGTTTGTCTCTTTAAAGTCTCTGATTTCAGACACAGTGACAAACTCCTAAAGGGCACGCACAGGGCGATACTCTCCTGATCTCTCCCACTCCTGCTTTTCTGCAGGACCCGGTGCCAGACGGGGGCATCCGGGGATGCAAACCCACAACAGAAGATGCTAGTCCACTGCCAATGGACTAACACTGACCTTGTGGTTGGCCCTGACCTTCCTCTCCTCATCCCCAGCGTCCCTCATCATTCTCGATGATGTCACGTGCATGTAGGGGACCTGGATCTCATCATCCACCTGGTCTCTCAGCCCCACGACCTGTGCAGCTCCAATAACCAAGTTACCTGGTCCTACAACCGCAACCCTCACTCTGACTTCCCACATGGCCCTGCATACCTATCCATCTGCCCAATGGGCTGACCTTCCCTCTCTGCCAGGTACTACTTCTTACCCGTCTCCGCAGGTCTCCCACCTCCAGCAAACACAGACACACACACACACACCCACGGTCTCCACACCCACAGTAGGTGACCCCACTTTATCTCTCACTGAAAGGGTCAGAAGTCACAGGGGACTCCCTCACCTTCCCATCACTGACCTGGCCTCTCCCACCTCTTCCCACGCAGAGAGCGGCCCTTGCCCTGCAGGGCCACTCCTGAGACACCTGCTGTCAGTGGCCTCTGTCACCCAGGCCCTGACTTTCCCCTCTCCAGGATTGTCACTCTCTTCCTCCCATTACCTGACTCCACATCCTGCCGGGGTCTCCGCTGTCATACCAAACCAACAGGAAGAGCTGTCCCCACATATGCCTGCACGTGGTTCCCATCCCACTCACCCAGGATGCTAGGCCACGGCCACCTGCCACTGCCACGTTGCCTGACCCAATGGCTCTTCTCTCCCCACCTTGCAGCAGCTTTGGACACTTTGTGCACAATCATTCGGCCTCTTTGACGCCATATTCCCTTGGTTTCCCCCAACCTCGTGCTCAGCCTTTTTGACTAGAGTACCCCTTCTGCCAACCTGTGTCCTGAGTTATCCAGGACTCAGTCCCAGGTGCCCTCCCTCCCTTCCTTCTTCCCTTCCTTCCTCCCTCCTTCCCTCCCTCCCTCCCTTCCCTTATTTGCCAATACCCTCTCCTTAAGTAGTCTCATCCATTTCCAATGACAAGTATTTCCTGAATGCTGATAACTCCCTTGCATCGGGCTCAAATATTCAACTCTCTGCGTGAGGCCCCCACTTTCTGAGACCTCCTGATCTCTCTGGCACGCTGCTCATCGCTGCACCAAGCAACTAAAGCTAACTTGGTACGGCTACCAGTATGTTCCTGGTGGCCCTTGGCCAAGAGGCTTCCATGAGAAGACAGTAGAGAAGAGTTAAACTTATCTGCAATTATACAGCTGGTAAGAGGAAGAGCTGAAGCTCCATCCCAAAGAATCTCATCTCAGTGTTAACACTGGTTCGGGAGAGAAACATTAATTGGTTGCCTGCAGTACATGCCCAGACTGGGGATCGCACCCACCTCGACCTGGGACCGAACTGCAACCTACATATGTGCTCCGACTTGGAATCAAACCTACATCTTTTCAAACCCACATCTTTTCAGTTATGGGACAATGCTCCAATCAACTGAGGCACAATGGCCAGGGCCATACTTTCCTTCTTAAAAGAGGCAGAGCGTAACTTTGTAATTCACTGCTTGCAGTCCGGGCTTAAATTCTCAGTCACTGCCTTAACTTTGCTTGGCCTCAGTTTCCACACCTATAAAATGGGACTATGTAGTAACTGCCCTCTTGAGTTGTTAAGAGGATTAAATGGGCTTGTACAAGGAAAGCACTTACAGCAATGCCTGGCACACTTGTGGGCAGTTACTCTGGTTGTAAAATATCATTTGCCTCTTTTTATTCCATAGTAATTAGTTTTATGGGGCTGATAATAAGATGTTCCAGTATCTGTTCAGGAAAGTTTCTGAAGCACATACTTCCCTACGGTAGTCTTCATGACAGCAGAACGAAGGTGAGGAGGTTATACTGTATCCCCCGCACGCAGAAGGAGTCTGGGTGTTCCTTTCGCTCCCTCAGAGGCTAAAGGAGCAGCCGTGGGAGAGCCAGGTCACACCAATGGCTTCTCTGGACACCGACCCCCCGGGACACTGCCCAGTCCACTTCTCAATGAGAGTTTAGGGTGAGCGCGCGCATGTGTGTGTATTAGGGGTGATGCTGCTGAGAGACACAGCTCCGGAAAGGTGGGATAAGGCAGGAGAGTTTACTTACCTGTTTGAAGTAATGACAACAATAGAATTGTCCTCTGGGAGCAAATCTAACGGCCAAGGGCACCCTGTGTCCATGATGCCACTGGCCTCGCAGGCAGCCCAAGTTAGCCCCGACATGTGGGGTACTTGTACCCCCATTTCCCTCATCCTGCTATTTTGAAAAACTGCTTGTCACTTCATCTTTGCCACTTGGTGGCGGGGGGAAGCTACTAAAATAGCTCATTAGCGGGAACGCTGTCAAAGCGCAGAGTTGAGAAAACGGGAGGAAAGAAATGAGGAACATCTATCAGGGGCCCTTTTCATGGCATTCAAGAGACATTTTGAATTCTTTGATCCGAGTAGAGCTCTCGATCCAAATAATCTGTCAGAGGGGCGCAGGGGCGTGGGGGAACATGGGAGGGTGTGGCAGGTGGCATAACAACCCCCCCCCCCCGCACTCCGTCCCCAAAGGTGTCCTTGTCCTAATCTGCAGAGCAAGGGAATGTGTTCCCTTCTATGGAAAAGAGACTTTGCAGATGTGATTAAATTCAGGGTCTTGAGATGAGATTACCCTGGATTATCCAGGTGGGCCCCATTACTGTAAGGACCCCATAACTTTTTAAGACTCTGAATAAGGATCATGGTCCGTACAAGAGGGATATTGGGGGAGTCAGATGAGGCAGAGGGACAGGGGTTTGTGGATGCCGTGCCACTGGCTGTGAAGAGGGGGGAGGGGGTCCTGGAGGCTGGAACCAGCAAAGAAACGGGTCCTCTCCTGGAGGTTCCAGAAGGAACTGGCCCACCGACGCTGTCGCTCAGGAAGCCTGATTCTGGACTTCCAGATTCCAGAGCAGTGGAGAATAAACGTGTGCGGTCTGGACCCACAACGTCTGTGGTCATTTGTCAGCAAACCATCTCTCAGCAAAGCTCACATTCCCCGAAACACAACCACGGGGTCTTCAGCTGTGACATTCTGTCAGGACGCAGGCACAAAGCTGAGGCGGGGAGTCAGCAACAGATGCTGATGTTTTCTGAGTCAGAGCTCACGAACAACAAATCAGAAAAGAAACAGGCCTCTGAGGCCCCTCCTCCATCCCCTGCTCCAAAGCTGGGAGACCCTTGTCTTGTGCTACACGGGCTCTGAGAAGGCCATGCGCATTCCCTCCTGGACCCCTCACCACAGCCCTAGTATGAGCCCATGAGACAGATGAGGAAACTGAGGCAGAGGGCTGAGCACAGCCCGAGGTGGCAGGGCAGTCTGGCTTCACTGCCCGAGTCCTGACTGGCTGCTCAGAACCTGGTGACGTTTGTCTCCCTCTTGAGCTAAAGGCTGTTCCATACCCTACGTTTTCCTTCTCCAACTCTCTCCTAACAGCTCGATTCACAAAATCCAATTCCTTTCCTTATCCACACCTCTTCTGCGGCTCTCCGAGGTGCCCGGGAAAGTCACCTCTTATTTTAAGCTAAGTTTTGGGTTTACACCCCTCACCCCAAGTGCTTCTGCAGCTCTGGCTGTGCAGCCTTGAGCAAAAAGCTTCACTTTCATAAACTTCCTTTGCTGCAAAGTGAGGTCCGAAGTTTTCCAAGGTTTTTGTGAGGATTCGGAGGTGCCACCCGTGACCGGCATGCATAGCAGGAGGCAGGCACCTTGGGGGGCATGGCACGTGAACCTCACTTCCCCCTCCCCGACCCCAGAAAACAGCACTGCAATGACAAATGCACCCTGGGAACACCGGCATCGTTACCTAAAATCAGCCGGGGAAAACCGCCCTACACAGCCTCCATGGGAGGGGCCCCAGGGCAGCGGGGGAAGGGGGTGAGCCAATCCTTTCACAGGTCACAAAGGCCAACATTTTTCTTTGCACAGAAGCAGGAAGGGACTTGGGTGAAGGAGTTGAGCAGTTCCACGAATGGGAACTTGAATCACCCTCCCCGGAAGGAAAAGCCAGCCCTCCATGGTAACAATGGAAATACTTCTGCAAAATGCATCCTTCAGTGAGTTCATCCTCGTGCAGACATGGCAGCGTGCACTCACACCACCTGCAGGGTCTGGCCTACTGCATACCTCGGCCGCCAGCCTGCACAGTGTGACAAACGGCACACTGTGGCAGTTGTTACCCAGCGGTAGGTAAAGTACTTTTACAGGCAGCAAGCTCCAGGTCCCTCCAGTGCTACAATGTAACCATGGCTAGGGCCTGGCTAGGTAATGTTTTCAGCTCTGTTTTCGTATTATGGGACCACCGTCGTATAGGTGACCTGTGGTTCGCCAAAACGCTGTTATGGAGTACAAGGCTGTCATGTGGAACTGTTTGTGGGTCACTCTCTATTCCATTGGGCCCTAGTACGGTGACGTTTCACCAAGTGATGAAAGCAGGGTAAGTCCCCTCCCCCCATTTCTAGCTGAGCTGTGGCTGTTCTCGCATGCTCAGCAAAGAAGGGTCAGCCATCTCCTTCTTCTAGCTTGGAACGGAACCAGTTACTTCTTGGTTGCTTTAGGGAAAAAAAATGAAAGGAGAAGCTGCTCTTTTGAAAGCAGCAAGGGCACCAACTCTGGTGGGACAGTGTCGTCTCACCTGGGCTAGTCTACTGAGCTGGCGCATGACCCTCCAGGGCTTTCACGCACCCTCGTCTCTGCTGGCACTGGCCGCTCCCCCTCGAAGGCCATCCCTTGTCCACCTGGTGAATTTCTTTCCCTTTTCCTTAGTGGAGGTGAAATCCACACAACGAAATGTAACCATTGCAAAGCAGACGATTCAGAGGCATGGAGCACATGCACGATGTTGTGTGCCCTGCACTTCCATCTACTTCCGGGGCATTTGCATCGTCCCAGAAGGACACCCACACCCATTAGACAGCTGCTGTCCTGCTCCCACCCCCAGTCCTTGGCAACCACCAGTCTGTGATCTGTGTCTCTGGATTTTCTGGTGTTGGATCTTTTATACAAGCGGAATCATGCATATATGCCACGTGTGTCCTTGTGTGTGTATCTGGCTTCTTTCACTGAGCACAGTGTTTTAGAAGTTCATCTGTGTTATTGTGTGTAGTAGTACTTCCTTCTTCTTATGGCCAAATAATATCCCACTGTACGTAGGCCTCACATTTTGTTTATTCACTGATCAGCTGATGAACACTTGGAGTGTTTCTACTTTCTGGCTACTGTAAATGCTGTTGCTATGAGTGTGTATTTGTTTAGACACCTGTTTTCCATCCTTTGGGGTATATACCTAGGCGTGGAATTACTGGATCATGTGGCAGATCTATGTTTAATTTTTTGAGGGACTGCCAAATTGTTTCCCACAGCATCTGCACCATTTACTATTTCCACCTGCAATTCACAGGAATTCCCGTTGCTCCACATCCTCGCCGACACTTGGTATTTTCTGTGTTGTGTGTGTGTGTGTGTGCGTGCGTGTGTGTGTGTGTGGATAACATCCATCCTGGTGTGAAGCAGGACCTCGTTGTTGTTAACCTGTGAAACCTTCACTTGTCCTTCTGTGCACAGCCATCGTGTCACCATTGGTTTGAAAATCTCTCCAACTTTACATCCTCATCCCTGAGGACCACCTGCCCGGGCTCTGAACCACCCAGCCCCAGCCATGAGCAGAGGGACTGTGAGTTTCTCTAGGTCCCCGCTGCACTGCACCCATTTTTATGTCTCTAGTGCTTAGCACAATGCCAGGCACAGAGTAAGGACTCCCAGAAGCATCTTCTAAGGCAGCCTCTGAGCTGAGATTTCCACATTACCGGTTCACCATTTGCTGAGAGTCAGATGTTGGCTTCTCTGTGCTCACCTGGGACCAGGAGGAAGGATGATTAGCCCTAGCGTGACTCAGCCTGCAGGTCCCAGCATTACAGTTTTTTATGAACATGTTTTACAGCTGCCTGCTTGTTCACTGCTCCCAAAGCTGTTGACGTACCTTTAGAGAGCATGACAAACCTAAGCGTGCAGGTAAGGAGATGGGCGGGTTTCAGGTATGATAAGAGCCACTCGAGGGCACAGATAACGGGACAATAAACCAGGTGAGGCCCTTGTCCTTTGGCCACGACACAATTAGTTTTGAGATTTTCTGCTGGGCAGCAGAGCCCAGGCCCGGGAGCTGGGGCTGCTGTGACTTCAAATGCTTCCAGGCAGGTCTCTCCACACCCACAATGCAGGCAAAGGGCAGTGTGTCTATAGACCCTTTGCACAGTTACCCAGAGCACAAGGGTAACTGTGCATATCTGTGTGTATATGGAGCCCCCAGGCCTTTGAAATTGCCTTGGGGATATTTAGGGCAGAAACACTTCTCAGCTGGTGGGAGAGCTGGAGAGGTTGTGTGCGAAAACAGATAAACGGGGCTGCAACTCAATACTTTCCAACTGGGTCGCCTTCTACAAGTCACCCGACCATGCCCAGGCCTCAGTGTTCCCATCTGTAAACTCGGGACACTGAGTTTTGTCCTGCCCACCACATGCAAGGGAGTGTAAGACAGACCAAAGATAAGAGACGACTTGGCGAGTGACCCTTAGGGCTGTTGTTAACTAGCCAGTAGCAGGGTAGTGCGTCGCCCAGTGCCCAGTGACACCCTGCTTCAGTTTCTGTCATCACTTGAAAGTTTCCCCTCACTTTCCAGGTCACAGAGAGAACAGTCTGGGGGGGGGGGGGGGCTTCAGTGCTGGACAGCGGGTGGTCGTGAGGGGCTGACGGGGACACCGGGGGAGCTCAGAGAGGCTGAGCGCCGTTGCAGGATGGGGACCCGACTCCAGCTCTCCCTCGGGACAATTGGGAAGCCCGGGCCGGGGGCGCCCCGCATCGTCGACCCTCAGGGCAGTGCGCGGGGGCCTACCTTGCCGTACTTCTTCAGCTTCTGCCGGTACTTCTTCTTCTTGGGCTTGTCGCCCGGCGCAGGCTCCTCCAGCGGCTCGTAGCGCTCGGGGAGGACGGCCAGGTGCACCCGCCGCGCGCTCCGGGCCCCCGGGCGCCCCGCGCTCGCTGCGCTCTCGGCCACCTCGTCTTCCAGCTCCAGGTGCTCCAGGATCGCGGCGGCCTCCTCGACCCCCTGCCCCCGGGACCCGCGGCGCGGGAGGCTTCTGGCCGCCTTCCTCCGCAGTCTAGCTCCCACCGCCATGACGCCGTGGCCCCTCGGGCGAAGCTCGGGGTGTGAAGGCACCAACCTTTGCTCCCCGCCCACGGCGCCGCCCCAGCCCGGACGGGGCGGGGGACTTGAGGTCGCAGCGCCCCCTGGCAGTGGGGCCCGGGGTTGCGGCGGTTCCGACGGGGCCTGGCCTCCGAGTGGCCAGAGCGCTCAGCCCCAACCGCCCTAGTCCCCACCTGTGAGCCAAGGGGACACCCCGAAAGGGCAATGCACCACCAACTTCTAAACCACGTTCAACCACGTGGCACTTGCCACGAAATAAATGAACCCCAAATGATGAGACTTCCTGTGCCCACGTGCAAACTGGCAGCGACGACGATGAAGATGATCACACTCAAGGCTGCCAAAGGTATGGCGACATGGTCGTGACAATGCAATATTCATGGGGTGCAATCTAGCCACAAGCTTTTGGGAAGACCACCAGAAAATAGTTATTAAGGGTCCTGAGAAACAGCCACACTGTTCCAGGCACCTCTCCTAAGGAAATACTCAGGCACCGCAGTGCGTCTGTGCTGTTACTCGCAGCCGGACTTCTGTGAAAACGTGGATGGGACTGAGGCGGTGGGGCAGTTCATCCTGGGAGCTGTGCGTTCTCAGTACCTATGATGCCCACTCGTTCAGGAGGCCTGATTTCATATGTAGAAAAATAGCTTTGACTTCCTGGCAACTTGGAGTTATTATTTCACTACTATTTAAATATTTTTTTAATGTGTGATACGTTTAAGAGTGATTTGTATATTGCTATAAATACATAAAGCATTTATACTCTGGCATACTAGAATATTAAAAACTAGTTTGTGATTACAATTTATTTTTTTATTTTTATTTTTAAAGTTTTAATTTATTTTTAGAGAGAGGGGAAGGGAAGGAGAAAAAGAGGAAGAGAAACATCATGTGTGGTTGCCTCTCACATGGACCCCCACTAGGGACCTGGCCTGCAATCCAGGCATGTGCCCTGACTGGGAATTGAACCGGGCGACCCTTTGGTTCACAGCCCATGCTCAATCAACTGAGCTACACCAGCCAGGGCTGTGATTACAATTTAAAATGTATAATCAAGTCATTAATAAGTTAAATTGAAAATACAAAAATGTTTAATTTACTATATTTATACAAATTGGTCTTGAATGTAGTTGAAGTACTTGAAAAAAATCAAATATATCAAGTTTGTAAAAGCCACTTAAAGTGTTTCAGATAAACTAAGTGAATGGTAAAAGCCCCTTGTAGTGATGGTTAAACTTTATTAGATTTGTAGATACAATAGAATAATATACAAGTTGAATTTCAAAGGTTACTGGAAGCTAGATTTGTAGATTTGTGACTTTACTAATGTAACTATTAATTTATAAACTGAAGTAGACCCTAGTGGCCCCTTTTCTGGGCACAAAACTGTGACATTTTGATCGCCCTAAAAGCATCCATGACAATGAACAATGGAAACGAATTGAGTCCACGAGAACCATTGGTCCATCCCAGTATTCTAAGAGAGTCAGTGTGTGGTGCAAGAACAGGGCTATATACAAGACTGTGTCGTTTCGGAGTATCATTTGGATTATCTCCATGTTTGTTGGCCCTGCCAGCTTTGCACAATATGAGAAAAAATGCAGACTTCCATCAAGTTCTAGAAAACAGATGAAAGCAGTAAATTTGGATATGAGGAATACAACGGAATGGAATCGGGTGCCTTTGTAGCCAAATGGAAAGACATTTAAATAACCCACGCGATGAAAAACAAGTGCAAAATCCAACGAAGCGGTGGAGGACGTTAGCCTCCTATCTGTGAGTGGACAGAATGTGATGTGCTATTCATTCAGGCTAGGGAAGGCGAGCCAAGAGGGGTAATGGGGTGTCTGTTTTATAGACAGGTCCAGGGGGTTCTGCCCTCTAGTGGTTCTGTCTGGTAATAACAGGAACCAAAAATTTTGACAATGTGTCAAAACAATGGTATGGCCCATGACTGGAATTGTTGGACCATAGGGTAATTCTATTTTTTTTTCTTTTTCAGCTTTATTGAGGTGTAATGGACAAATTATAAACCCATTTTAAGGGTACAACATGATGACTTCATATATGTACACTTCATGAGAGGGTCCCTACCATCGAGTTAATGAACACATCCATCACCTTGTATACTTTTATTGTTGGTGAGACCACTCAAGATTTATTCTCTTAGCAAATCTCAGTCACACAGCACAGTATTACCAACTGCAGTCACCGTGCTGCATGCGTTAGATCCCCAGACCTTATTCATCTTACGTATAAAAGTTTGTTTCCTTTTACCAGCCTCTCCCTCTTTTCCCACTTCCCATCCCCTGGCCACCACGAGTCTCCTGTTTCTATGAGTTCGACTTTCTTCCTTCCTCACCCCCACCCTTTCTTTTTTTCTAAAGATTTCACATATAAGTGATACCACGCAGCAGTTATCTACCTGGAGTATTTCACTCAGCATAATGTCCCCCAGATTCATTTATGTTGTCACAATGGCAAGATTTCTTTTAAGGCTGAATCACATTCCATTGTATGTATATATGCCAACATCTTTTCTTCATTCACTCATCCATTGTTGGACTCAGCTTGTGTCCCTAGTTTGGCTATTGCAACACTGCAATGAACATGGGGATGCAGAGCTGTCTTTGAGGTGACAATTTTGTCATTTGGATACATGTACCCAGAAGTGGGATTGCTACAGCATAGGGTAGGTCTATTTCTCGTTTCTTGAGGAACCTCCACACTGTTTCCTTGAGCGGCTGCACCCTTCACATCCCCACCAGCAGGGCACAAGGGCTGCCTTTCTCCCCATCCTCATGAGCGTTTGTTCTCTCTTCTTGACAAGTCATTCTGACAGAGAGGAGGCGGTAGGTATCTCACCGAGGTTTGGATTTGCATTTCCCTGACGGTTAGTGAAGCTGAGCACCTGCTCACGTACCTGTCGCCATTTCCATGCCTTCTTTGAAAAAACGTATGCGAGTCCTTAGCCCATTTTTAAATCGGGTTATCCTATGTGCCACTGAGTCACATGGGTGAGTTCCTTGTATATTTTGGACAGGACCCTCTTGCCAGGTCTGTGGTTGGCAGTATTTGCTCCTGTCTATGAACTGCCCTTTCATTTTGCTGATGGTTTCCTCTAAGAGGCTGGTGTCGTCCAGCCTCTTTTCAGGCTGGTGTCGTCCCACTGATTTATTCTGGCTTTTGTTTCCTTTGCTTTTGGTGTCAAATTCAAAATGTCACTGTCAAGACCAATGGTAAGGAGCTTACCTCTGTTGGGTTTGTTCGAGAGTTTTACAGTTGCAGGTCCTGTGTTCACGTCCTTTCGTCCTTTTTGAGTAGATTTGTGTGTGTGTGTGTGTGTGTGTGTGTGTGTGTGTGTGGTGTAAGGTAGAGGTCTACTTTCATGCTTGTGCATGTGGCTGTTGTTTTCCCAACACCATTTACTGAAGAGAATGTCCTTTCCCCTGTATGTATTCAGGTAAAAAAATCAGTGGACCACAAGTGCATGGGTTTGTTACTGGGCTGTCTATTCTGTTCCGTTGATACATGTGTCTGGTTTTATTCCGGTACCAGACTTTTGATCACTATAGCTTTGTAATATAGCCTGAAATCCAGGCGTGTGTTGCCTCCAGCTTTGTTCTTCTTTCTGATGATTGTTTTAGCTACTCAGGTCTTTTGTGGTTCCATACTATGTTTAGAATTCCTTTTTCTATTCCTGTGAAAAAATGCCACTGGAATTCTGACAGGGACTGCATTGACTCATTGGGTCACTTTGGGAAGTATGGACCTTTGAATGATATTGATTCTTCCAATCCCTGCACATGGAATACCTCTCCATTTATTTGTGCCTTCCTAATTGCCCCTCTAACCACAAATCAAGTCCAAACTGAGACTGCCACTCAGTGCTGTACAAAATCTGTTCCTGACCCACCTACGGGAACCTCAGCAGTCCCTGGAATAAGTCATTCATTTCTGACACATACCTTACAACCATGACTGACTCCAAGCCTTTTTCTCAAGTATTCCTTCCACCTAAAGGGTCTTTTCCACCCACCTCTTACATTTTACCCATCATTCGCATCCCTCCAAAGGCCTTTCTTTCTCATGTCCAAAATGAGCTCACCCGTCTCCGAACTCCTGTGGAAACTATTTGCTGGTGCTTGCTCAAACACTTCTGTGGCTTCCTATTTGGGTGTGATTTTGTTGCTGTTGTTTTGTGTGTTCACACTTGGTTTTCCTAAGTGGACCAAAATCTTGGGAGAAGAAAAACAAACTCTGACAATGCCTTTATATTTCTTAACAGACAGTAGGTCCCTCAATAGATATTTAAAAAATTAAGGCAGAGATCACCTTGATTATTTCAGACCTGCTGATGGAATCACTTACTTACAGTAAATTGGCGCCTCACTCATCACATGTTTATCTTCGTTGCCCAAGTGGTACTCCTGATGAAAGTCACTTCATAATAAGGCCTTTAGGGTTTTAAATCAAATTCTGCCTTAGAGAATATTACTAGGTCAAAGTTCTGAAACACTTCATATTATTTATTAAGTTGTAATTTCTCAGATTAATACTGTGCCCCAGTCTCTACATAATAATTAATGTAATATTAGGGATGTTCTATCAAATGATATTTAAACAGAGACCCAGGACATCCTGATGTCACATAGCCAGTGAACATAAACTGGAATTTATTTCTATAAACATATTATAAAATTCCTTTAAATCTTCAAGAACACTCATATGCTGTTGTGAATATATAAAACCGGAAATCTACAGTATCTATCAAGATTTCATTTTTAGTTCATCAAAAATATTGAAGTCAATTTCCGTGCCACAAGCTCAGAGGAATTGATCAGAGCGAGCAAAGGTGAAAAACAGCCAGCTTCTACCTTGGAAAAGGCACAATATCTGTTTTTATAAAACCATCTGAACAAGAGGAACTCCTTCAAAACGATGGAAATTTTTTTGTCGTGACGACAGCCTGAAAACCTACTAACTTCACCCGCTGCCAGCTACACTTAGAACGCACGCCATACACTCCCCATAGGAACACTTTCATAGCAGAAAACAGGTAATTCGCGTTCTGATAAACAGCAAAAGACAAGTGCTTTATTAGGAGAACTATTCAAGTAGAATTTCAGTGTGCACCAGTGGAAGTGAGATTTGCATCAAGTTTTTGGAATGAACACTCAGTGGAAAGGGGGTTACACAGTCGTTCTTGTTTTCCAAACACCGCCCTCTGCCGAAGAGAAGCAACGCTTAGCTTTGGAACAGAACTGGTACTGAAGAGAGAGACCTCGCAGCAGAGCACAGAATGCAAGATCCCTCCTGGTCTGGACGCCCGGGGAACGGCACGTCACCTACACCGAGAGTTCTCTAACAGGGACTGGGATCACAGGAGTCACCACAGCTTCAGTTTTCTTTAAACAGATAAAATTTGAGTACACTTTCTAGTTCTCAGGAGTGTGCAGATGAGGCCCGTACGCGGATATTACAGTAATTATGACGTTAAGTAACATTGCACAGCCAGCTTCTGAGGCTAATTCAGTATAAAATACCAAGTATTAAAATGTACCTTGACTAGTGGCTTTACATCGCAAAGATCACTAATTCTGAAAGGAAAGTGGGCAAATGCCCAATTACAAAGCTGCACATTATAGGCGTAACGATGGGGAATAAATACAGGAGATCCGGCAAAACAGTCAAAACAAACAGGTTGCATGGGAACAAATGGAATAACCACATGAGCATTAACCAATTGTATACACTGTTATAAATAGTTACGTTTTGCTCAAACGTCTCTTAAGTACTTGCAGATATGACTGGGTTGGACGTGGATGAAGAGGGTGTGAGGAGGAAGGGGGGAACCCTCCCAAGGCTAGCCGATTCCTGAGGGGGCCTGATTTCCTAACTGCTCGAGTGGCCAGCGCTGTCGAGATGAGTGTGTGCTACAAGTCGGCCCCGATATTGTTATTTCCCCACGATGACATTGCAGAGTCGGGAAGGCAGTGCACGGGAGTGACAGTTTCCATCATCACAGCCAGATAGAGTATTGATTCTTTTTTTTTTTTGCTGCTACAATTAGCAGTGGGTTGGAAAACACTTTCAAGTTCAAAAGAAATTGGATGTAGGTTTCACTCCCCCCGCCAGTGCTTCTTCGTTAGCTCAAGGCAAAGCTGGACTTTGTTTTCACGTACTTTCTTTCAAAAACTCTTAAGTGCCAACACTGTACACGTGTATCTCCTCAACTGAAACCTTGTCTGGTAACCAGGAGAGGAGCAAAGGTAAGTGGAAATACTTCTGTGTATAATAAAGCTGATCTATTCATCAGCTTCCATTTTCAATTTAAATATGATTTGAAAATCAATGTGAAAAGTCCGTGCTACAATCATAACGACTATTTCTGTGCACTCTTAATTCTGGACACAAGTTGCAAAATTGCATGATGGAGGTAAGAATTTTAAAAAAACTCACCTGTATGTCAATAACAGGGAAGAATACTTTCAACTCAAAGCATCAAGGGTACATTTATGTGCAGAAATCTAGACAACTATACAAGTTTTTAAGCAATCATCTGTTTTATTATACAACTCTATGAACAGAAAATGAACAGAAATACACAATATACTTACCTGTACATGTGAACCTACTTTTTTTTTAGCTACAGATAATTATTATAGTTCATATTGACTTTAATTTTACAGTTCATAACTATGTATAACCTTATTGCATTAAGGGCAACATTCTACATGGGGGGTGGGATTCACAGGCCAGCGACACTGGGCATTACCAGTACATTCAAACTCCGTACCTCATGTGGATGTATCTTCCCTGATCCTGCAAATCTGAGTGTCTTTACAGCTTGAGCTCATTCGCTATCTTAGATGCGATGTTCTTAAAGGCAATGGACGTCCCTGATATTCGCTTGAAGCGGACCCCGTTCAGCGACAGCCGCGGCAATTTGCACACCTCCATCTCCCACTGCACGAGGCTGTCCTGCCTGGCGTCCCCGTGCACGCAGAAGAGCAGGAACCTCTCCTTCTGCTCGTAATCACAGTTGTTGGCATCCAGCACTTTCCGGATCTCTCGCATCATGTCATTGGGGTCCATGGAGCTGGTGGTCTTCATGCTCCAGGTGAAGCGCAGAGAACGGGGCTTGGCGTCTTTCGCCTCTTCCTTGTCTCTTTCTTTGGGTTCCCCCGATGTGCTTCTGGAAGGGCGGGGCAGAGGGAAAGAAGGCAGACAAGAATTCCGTTCAGTAGAGACATGGAGACACACGTGGACCCTCAGCGGTCATCATGCAGGGCTTAAAAAAGTGACTAATTTGCAGGCTACCTTCGGGCAGATACAAGGTTTATGGCATCTCGCTGTTGCAAAAGCAGACCCCGGGACACCATCTGTTTTGACTTTCATTAATAAAATACTCCCTCTAAAATGGCATGTTTTCTTAAATGTATTTGCTTGTGGGAAACAAGTCTGCAGCCCTAAGTGAAGAACTTAATACTTCTTCAGGTCCTTGCATATTTTTCTTGTTTGCGTTTGCAAAAATGGATTCTCCATTTTCTGTACATTTGCACACACACACAAAAAGCCCACCAACATTCTGCTTGTACATACACACTTTTGAAATAGAAAGAAAAGTTTCCCTTTTTCTATCTTTCTTTTTGGGTAGGAGAAGGACTGGGGACAGTGTAGCAGTAACTGCTACAGAGAGATTATTTGTACCTGGTAATGTTGAAAAACAAAACGTTGCATTGCAAGGAGGTACAATCATCAGGTTGTACCACACACAGGAGTGTAGACATCGGGCCTCTCATGGGTCACTGTCCTACTGAAGACACCCTTAAAACGGCCTACAAGGCTCCATGTGACCTATACCCCAAGCTGCAGCCCTAGCCCCTCCCCGTCTATGACTGGCCTACTGGCTCACTCCCTAGACGCACTGGCCCTCACACTGTTCCTGAACATACAGGGTCTGGTCTGGCTGTTCCTCCGCCACAGTGGACGAGTAACACATATTTCTTCAATGCATCAGCCCTGCTGAGTTTTCCTTAGCACAGATCTCCCACAAATAATACAGAATCACAGAACCTATTTCACGTAATCTAATAAAGACAAAATAGATTTTATGATTCAAAAGATCCTGTAATTAAATGTAATGAGCAATTACTCAAATATAGATGTTAAAACTTTAACTTGTTCATCCATCTCACATACATGTGACTTAAAGAAATGATACACTTTGAAAAGAGTTGATAATCTACTATGTGTATATGCTTTAAACTTTTAATATTGATAGTATCCTATAATGTATATTCACATATACATTTATACGTGAATTTTCACCGGTACGTGTTTTCTTGTTCTCCTCCTCCTTCCTAGGCATGAGTCCCCCAAAGCTGTACAAACTATGAATGCCTGAGAAAATGGGGAAGGAAAGAAGCAGAGAAAGTACATTTCCGAAGACCATTCTCTGACTACGGAGAGTGTTTACTGAGATGTCTTCTCTCTCACTCTCTTTGCTCACTGACTCTCCACCACAGGCCTTGGGTGTGCAGGTCCAGCTGGGGTCACTTCTCAGGACCACCGGCACAACGCCGTCATGGAGTCGGCATGCGAGGGCCAGCAGGGACCCCAGAGGTCACCTGATCCCACACCCACTTTAAAAACAGAACTGATGGCTAGGAAACGTGAATTACCTTTTTATGGTCATACGGCTAATGAACTAAAAGAAAGACTGGAAATCAAGTGTCCCATTCTAAGTCTGAGGGTCCTTGTACTCCACCAAGGACACCTGGTGACCTAAGACCACAGGCACATACAAGATGTTTTTCTACATGTAGCTCAGAGGCGTCGCTGATGACAACGTTAACTGCAGAAAGCTCCCGGAAGTGCTGACAGTGACTACAGCATCTAACATTCACTGAGCACTTGCTCAGTGCGGGGAGCTGTGTTATGTCCTTGCTCACCCCTCACGACAATCCTGGGAGGCGGTCCGAATGAGGAACTGGGGGCCCAGAGTTTGAGTCGCTTTCCTAAAGCCACAGAGCTACGGAAGTGGTAGAACGCAGATCAGCCCCCATGGCCTGGGCTCAGGAGCCTGTGCTATTATTCACCATCATGACTGCCACCTCTCTGCGGTGACAGAACCTCATTAAAACTGGCCTGGTCCCTCCTGTGCTCCCCACTGCTTCTTCTGTAAAATGGGCTACTTTTCTCCCGGTGGCTGTGTGGATTAAATGATGAACAAGTACCTTCCAGACAGGAGGGAGTCAATAAGTTTGTTCAAAAAAAAAAAAGCTCAAGGAGGACCAAACATAAGGGACTTGTAGCCACATTAAAAGGATAGGATGCATGCAAATGAATCGCGGTCTCAGCAGCCACTTGTGACACTCCACACTACTAAATGTCACAGGGCGAAATTTAGTAGAAAGCAAGAAGGAGACCCGAGAAGGGGACAGAAAGTGATTGTAAGTGAGGGAGGGGCCAACCACAGAAGTCCTTCGTGTTTATTTCACAGGCAGAAATGAGTTGAAAATATTTGGCCTGCCTGCTGTTGGCTGCCTTCCATGGTGTGACTCGGGCACCCAGCTCAGCACAGAGACTCTTCAGCTACTGGGACTGAGCGTAAACATGGCACAGTCCGAAGAGAGAACCAACGACATGGGATCGCTTCATAAAGCTCTCCCAAAGCTGGTGACGTTTTAGATTTCAAGTAATGTCAAAAAGGAGAAATTGAAATTGTGGCTTGAGTTTAGCTGGTCCAAAAATAATTCCAGAAGGAAGCCAGGGCATCTGTGCACTCCAAATAGCTGAATGTCTTTGTTTCTCAAATTTCCCACTTATACATTCAAACACAATCAGTAACAAGTTATTGACATGGCCCCAGACCCCCCCAGGCTGCCCATCACAAACTACAGGGGTGGGGCTCAGCCACCTGCTTTACCAAGTTCAACTGTGCTCAAGTGTGAGACCCATCACAAGATCAAACACACAACCAGAACTCAATGTCAAAAACCCCCATAAATATAGCAGGGTGAGCATTTCCAAATGCGGTCTATCACTGAATACTCACCTAAATATATTACCAATTCCCAATCTGCCTATGCATTGGGTACCCCAGTATTATGGGTTATTTCAGACTAATTTCAGCTACAACACTTTAGTGAGAAAAGGATCGATAACATTTTTATCTCTTCATTCTCTTGCCAACGCATCTATCGTAGGACAGAAAGGCTATTTCTCTACACAGCATACAGTTCAAAGTAACGTTCAGACAGCACACACTTACAGTTCGTGAACTTGCACGTAACTCAGCGCTAGGCGACATTAGGAAACCCCGTCCCAGTACGAAAAGTGAAAAGGCACATACTAGCTAGTTATGAGCTCTGTGCGGGGGCGTTAAGTGCCGTCGGATTTCGAGGGCCCCTCTGCGCACACGGGGAGCGAAGTGTGAATAGTGGCTCCTCACCTGGAGGTGTCTGTCCTGCCACTGGCTTCGCCTTCGCTTGGGTCCCTCAAAACAAAGTGAAGGTTGAGATTTAATGATGAGAGTGGAAAAGAGATCAAGAAAACCTACATCTAAAAGGACTTTACAATTAACTGTTAAGAACACGTCTATCGCGACAGTTTTCCGTTACTAGTCGGTCTAATACTACGTCTCACGTTTTTAACATCACCCCACTTAACTGTCACTTATTGAGCGTCTACTGGGTATTGTCACAGAGGAGATGCTAGGTGACAGGTTAGGATTTTTTTTTAACGTGATCTTCCAATTCTCAGACATGATTTCCATGTTTAATTTATCTTTTCATTTCATTGAGTTCAAACATGTACCGTTAAAACTATGTAAGGATTATCAACAGCAGGATTCGACTTCACATTTGCTTTGAGACAGAGCTCTAGTAGTCGCTCAATTTGGAAAACATACACATTAACCTTGTAGTTAGAAATAAAGCTCCTAACGCATAATCAGTATTTCTAAAAATGAACACCAGTTTTTAAATAAGCAATTCAATTACTTCAGAAGTTACACCAAAGCTTCATGCACATGAGAAAGTACCATAGCACACACACAGCCTCCCCAAGCAGGTGAGCCTCAAAACATGAACTCGATCTGACACAGAAGCATTGATCTTACCTGGATATCCACCTGTGAAATAAAACCAAGAAACTCTACTAACTGTTCTTTTGTGGAATGTGATTAACATTTCTAAAGTCTACCCAAATTTTAACTGCTTTGTCATTTTCAAAGGTAATTAGATACTGACACAGGAGTACCAAGTTCTAAACCAGTTTGAATATATGAAGAGATGGCTTGTGATAAAAAAAAAATACTACGAGATACCTGGGAAAAATGATTAACTTGAACCTTTAAGTCACTATTAACGTTTTACCCATCCCTGAAATGTGTGAAATGACTGCAATAGGAAGAAAATCAGCGCCCCTTTCCTTCCCCCCAAATTTATAAAACATGCCCGTCCATCAAGCTCTAAAACCTTACCTGGTGGTTAAAAATGCAGTTTTCAAAAATAAACAAATGTTAAAAAGCTACGACTGTCTTTTGCGTCCCAGGGTCTTTACCTACAGGCCTTGCCTGACAAACATACTGTGTAAAAATCGTTTTCCTGTCTGAATTAGAAAGGACAAGAGATCTATTCTCACATTCAAATGCGGTTTCGTAACTTTGTTTTTCGTACCTGCCATTTGCATTGAGACACAGAAAATGCAGTGTCCCCTGCACAAACCTACTTTTATGACAGCGCACCGACACAGATAAGACATGTTTCGAGTGGGCGCTGTGTGCCGTGTCCGTGTTCGGTGGTACGGAGTGGTGCTGATGCCCACGGAAGGGCCGCCCACCGACTCGGCAAGAGCCATGCTGCAGATTCGTGCTGTGAAGTCCAAGTCCTTTAACAGGAAGGGGTCTCCATCTCACTGGGCTGTTGTCCTCTTTCTGCTTTGCCTGACAAATCGCTGTGAGCAGAAACCACTTCCTACTGTGGGACATCCCTGGCTATGGCTTGGGACAGAGCAACTGCCCTGTCACCATGTTCCCCATTCCACGTTCCAGTCTCTCCCGGATGCCACCAGGAACAGCGACTGGAAGAATTTCTGCCCTTGGCAATGATCTCAAACAGTCCAGGAAGGCAGCTGTACAGGGCCATGGTGGGGGCGGCTGGGAGTGGGCAGAGAGCAGGGCTGGCTGGGTAACAGCACACGCAGTGCCAATGGCTCTCCAACACTTAATGTTTGAAAAAGCCAAAGGTCGTACACATAGCAACATGGGGTCAAATAATCAATCAGCTTATTCCCTATGTACCAGTGAGCTATGGGTAAAAAAACTCATTGGGTGTGATGTAATCTCCAGCCTACAGAGTAGTTATATAGAACCTACTCAAAACAAAAGGATCTAAAAGCTATTTAACAGGTTTTTGAAATAATGCATCTATATTGATAGATGACTCCAGAGTAAACCGCTTTCCTAAGACCGGAAAACAGCTCTCTCGTGTGGTCGTTGTGGTGAACAGTCTTCTTCCTGGCCAAGGAGAACCACTACCTGGATGCTCTTTGTAACAACAGTGTTCAAGTCCAAGAGTGATGGACTTTCATTATTCGTCACCCTTCCCTTCTTAAAGCTCAGCGACCCAAATTCCTTAATTTTTTTCCTTTAATAAAAACCCTACTTCTTCATCTTTTTAACCATTTAGTGGCACATCCACTTGGTTGGTCCCAAAGTTGGTGAGCTATCTTGGCTTCCAAGTCACACTCTGAGTCAGCCCTGCCCCCGGGCATACTCTGTCCTCAAGGGTCACATGAGGGTGTCAGCTCGTGGGTCCCCTTTTCAGGCCTGAGGCTCAGGGAAGTAAGAAGGGCAGAAGGGACAGAGAGAAGAACAGGACTTGAGCCCACAATGGACTTAAGACGAAGGGGCAAGTGGGAAGGACAGATAATCTGAGAGATGAGTTGAGAATATTAAACACTAAGGCTAGACTATATTCCGAACCTTGAGAAATTCTCCAGTTTCTAATCTGCCAGCCCTCCATCCTTCCATGCCCAACGTTCCATGTGCTGTGCATGCAGCAAGAACAACTGGATTTCCACTCTGTCACTTGCTGCAGGACGCGGCAGGTTCGTTCCTGGGACTGAAAACATTGCTTTGCTCGTCTTCCTGCATTGAATCACTGGCGGCAGAGGACACAGCCCGATCCCAAGCTAGGAAAGGCGAGGGAAGGGCAGACCTTATGCACTGCGGTGAACAGCCCCATCTGCAAAGCCAAAGCTGTTCATCACCTGGAGACACGGGACCTTGGAGGCGCACTGAGGATTTTCTCTTCTTTAACCAAATCCAGAACTGATGGAAACGTGTAAGAATCACAACACCAGAAAACCCTACCGAACTGCTGACGAAGGATGGCAGACAACCTTCTCCCTCTCTTTTCTCCCCCTCGACCCCAAAAATTTCTACTAAATGACACAGTTCAAAGTTTAAGAGCACCGTGGAACTACAGGAACTTTTATGCCGGCTCACATCAGCGGGGAATCCGAACACTTTTACTCCCTCAACCTCATTCTCCACTTCAGAGCCTGCTCCCTTTAAGCATTTACCAGAACTTATTATAACCTTATTTTTTCACATGCTTTTTAAATTGCCTTCCACACTACTCACCCATTCATTCAGGAACATTAATCGAATACCATATTCTGGGTTGTGGTAGTCAGTGGAAGATTCGGCACAAAGCAAAGCAAACAGACAAGTCCCTATTCTCCTGGAGCTCACCTTTTAGCTGGGAGAGACACATAGCAAACAAATAAATAAAGCATATATATTCCTGCAGGGAGCACTAGTGCTACGGAGAGGAAGACAGCAGGGAACAGGTGCAGCGCTGGGAGGAAGGGGCTGTGGTTTTGAACAGGGCGGGTGGGGAAAGCCTCACTGGGGCAGTGGCACTGCAGCAGGGACCTGGAGGGGGTGCAGACGCAGCCAGCCCTGCAGGTATGGGGAGAGGGGACTGCAGGTAGGAAGAACAGGTGTGCTTGAAGACAGTCAGGGGCCCTCGTGGCTGGTGTGGACTTAGCAAGCAAAGAGCGGGCACAGGGGAGAGGTCAGAGCAGAAAAGGGAGGCCTGACTCAGTAGGGCCTCAGAGGCCACCCTCGGGGCTTTGAGTTGTATTCTGAGCAACCTGAAAGCGAGCAGAGAACTTACATCCTTGAAAACAGAACAGGAGGAGGAGGGGAGAAACTAGGAAACCCCTTAGGTAGGAGGCGCTAGATTAAACTTCTGGAATAGTGTGAAGCAGGGCCAGCACGACCTGCTGGTGGAGTTGATGTGTGTTTGAGCTGAGTCAAGGCTTGTAGCCTGAGCAACTGGCAGGATGGTGCTGCAGTCTCCTACGACGTGGTGCGAGGAGGCGGCACAGGCTGGGGGAAGAGGACAGGCGGGGGGACTTTTGGACTAGTTCTGTTTGAAAGTCTATTACAGATCCCAGTGGAGAGGCTAAGGAGCCAACTGGGTAGATGGGTCTGTAGTTCAGAGGAGGGATCTGGGCTAAACACACACATTTGGGAGATGGGATGCAGTGCCGTGGTCCTGAACAGGATCCCCGAGAGAGTGAGGATGGCCACAAAAGACAGCCTGTCCGATGATGGTGAGTCCTGATATCAGAGGTCAAGAGATAAGGCGAGGGGACGCAGCAACAAGCCACAGAGGAGCCTGGAAAGGGACAGCTCGTTTGAGAGGCAGGAGGAAAACCAGAAGCCACGTGAGAAGAATGTGTCCACTGCGTGGAATGCTGTAAGACAGCAAGTTGCTCACAGGAAGGGAGGGTCACATCAGTCTCTCACTGCTGATCAGGAGCACCTGGAGGGCTGAGTGCAATATAGGTCTTCACCCATCTGTGACGTGACTATATGGTGATCCTTTGTCCTAACCTCCCAGCAGACTCTCTCTGAGCACTTCGGTGCTCTGACACTGTCCCGACTTCTTGTCCACCGCCCCTCACTGCGTTCTCTCTAGAATCCACATTTGTACTGCACAGTTAAAGAGAGATATTTTGCACAATGCTCCATGTGCTATTAGTAATGAAGCACTAAGCTCAAAATCTATTTTATTTTCACTTCACAATTGATCCTGGCTTAACCATGAGGAAGTACTGGCTTTTAAAAATGTCTTTAAATAGTCAGCCACATTCCAGCAACAGGAACAACCGATACCCTCACTGGCGCCCCACAGATGGTCACCCCACACTCCTTCTGTCATGCCGACTCTGTGGCTGAGCTTCTAGCTCTTTCTCTATCAAGCTGTCATGCTGCCCGGGGACTGCCCAAATGGTACAAAAATCATTGACTGATCTGGTTAGAAATGGATGTTGCGTTTGAGTGTTTAAATGTTTAAACTGTGTGGTCTGCTGTGTGGTCCCGGGCAAACTGATCCATAATGCTCCACGAAAAGGCACGAGACCAAGGCTACTTCTTCTCCTTGCACACCCATTCACCGAAATCCTATGAACACTAATAACACTGAGGGCTAAGTATTGAACTAATATTTTTGAAAATGAGTGCAGTCATTTTATACTCATCATTTCTTACTATATGGTCTGGAGCCCTAACTTTCTCCCTCAGTAGAACGGTGTGCTTTTCTCTGGACACCCCACACGGTGCCGCACACACATTCTGCTTTAGGCTGTGGCTGCTTGTCTGCAGTCCTCCCCCCCCCCCCCCGGACAGGACGAATCTGGAGGGAACAAATGCTGTCTCCCTCATCTCTGGATCCTGCTGGGCACCAGCCCGTGCTCTGCCCTCACAGGACTTAGGCAGGCTTCTAGTAGGATCTAGTAACTGACCGCATTTGCAGCCACCTGCTCTGTGTGCACCAATACGGGTCATCCATGGGCGCTGCACGTGGATGCTTGCTTTTCGGAAAAGAGCACAGTCTTACTGTTTTATTAGATCAGAAGTTTGCTGCTCATGGTGTGTCGACTGGGTTCTGAAGTTCAGGTTTTGTGATGTTAAAATTTCATCAGTAATCTACGTGGTTGTAGTATAATGACTTTTTTTCAAGGAAGAAAAAAGGGAATGTTATTAGTGAGAAATTTCAAAATAGTCTGAAGATAAAAAAATATTTAAAGGATGAGTGTAAATTACTTAATTCCTTTTCCTAAATCCAGGCTTTTAAGTAGGGGAGAGAGCCTTTTTTGTTGAAAACACATTTTTGATGTCAAGTTTTGCCCTTCTCACTCTAGAAAAACTGTAAATTCTCATTCTGTCCATTTTCCTTTTTCTCTACAAGGAAAAGACTTGACTGCCGTCTGCAAACGTCTGTAAAAGAGTTCTAACAAGAGGTCACAAACCGTTTTTGGAAAACCACTACAAAGATGAAACAATCAAACACATGCGTCCCCTTCACAAGCCCCGAGGCCCCGGGGCGAGCGGCAGTACTGACCTGCGGACGAACCTGGAGGTGATTTTGCTTATGATCCCCGTGGACGTGCCCCTCCGGGCGTGGGCAAAGGCCCCCGTCTCGTGGGACGGCGAGGCGGGCGGGCCGGCGTAGGCGGCGCTGCGCCGCTCCCGGAGCTGCTCCCCGTGGAAGGTGCTTCGGCTGGAGCTGCCCCGGGGGAACCGGGTCCGGTCGGGGGTGCTGGCACTAATACTGTGGGCAGACGGGGAAGCTGCAGGCACTCTCTGGGTGGCCCTGTGGGACAGGTCACCACACACGATTCAGAATAAGGACTGACTCTGGAAGGAGACAAAATTAGCTCTGGCCACTTTCTTTTTCTTTTTTTTAAGCGCACTAAGACTTTTTATTACTATTTCTTTTTTTAAAATGAAATTTAGTGGAGTGACACTAATTAATAACATTCTATATGTTTCAAGCGTACACTTCTATAATTCGGTGCCTGTATGTTTACTGATAGTGCTGTGCACTCAGCCATGGCGGCTGTTACTCAGCCTGTCCCGTGTGTTTCTGTGAACTTGGTGGTACCGGGTTTACTGGACGTTACTAAACCATCATGGGCAGAGGGATACCATTTGGGTTCGGAATGAAATGCCTTTTATAAAAATGCAGCTACAAAAGATGAAGATATTACTGACACAAGGATACAAAGAGTAATACTCTTTAGTGCCAGAAATGCCAAACCCGGGCAGCAGGTGGAGGGTTTGGCTGTGTGTTTTTTCTTTTTTTAAATTATTATCTCACCTAATCCATTCAGGAACTTGGGACGTGATTTTTATTTGGACCAAATCACTCCCTACCTACCATTCAGGCCTCAGTAACAGCGCAGGCCCCCATGCCACCACCAGCACGGTGAACAAGCCTGATCATCACAGATGTTCCCGATTTGAGAAATCCTAACATGGGCACAAACTAGAAAAACAGTCACATAATTGTCTACCTGAAAGGGCTCGTTGAGATCACCAGTTTCACCGACAGGGAAGCTAAAAGGCCAGTTTTACTGAGAAGGAGTAACCGGCAGGAGCCAGGACCATAGCCCGGGGGTCTCAACCCCCAAGTCTCTGGATGTTTTTGGTTTTAGATCATAAAATCAATTCACGTAAATGACCAATCAGGCAGCAATGCTTTACTCTTAAGAATGGATTTAAAATAAAACCCTTCGAGAACACGCCTCTAGAAAATGGTCTGAACAATCAGCAGTGTTCTTGGAGAAGAGGGGACGTGGGAAGCCTCTGTTACAGTTCTGCAGTTCACGTCTGCATGTCCTCACAGCGCTACCCCTCCCCGCGGCCCCACTGTGGCTTCTCACGGGCACCATGTTGTTAAAAACACTTCAACAAACAAAACGAAATGCCGCCAGCACGTTACCCAGGTCGGTAAGCTTCAGAGCCGTCTTTAATGGTTGGCAGTGTGACTTTGATAGGGTGACCAGAAGCGGACATGGACTTCTGGTGGCGAGGTCGCGCAGAGGGGACGCCAGAGGCCACGGCCGAGCCGGCAGAGGATATGCTACTGGCCGACATCTCCGTGAGGCTTTCGGCGTAAAGCAGAAATGTGGAAAGGAAGGAAAACCGCAGTTCACTAACAGGTAAGAACTAGATATTTCAAAGTAAATGGATGAACACCATTCCTAACTAAAACACTTAAAAGAAATTAACGTTAGTGGCATTATCAGTGACGGGCAAATCAACATTCTTGGGGAAGATGTGCAGGGTGAATTCACTGCCACCTTCCACGGGAAGGGTGTACCCACACCTGCCCTCACGTGTATGTGGTTCTGAGGCAGGATGGAATGATTTTTATGGATAGAATGACTGTGACCAGGGATGCTTTTCACTCTCCGCACATCACAGTTTGGTGTGTAATTCATCATCATAGCAAACACACTATTGCTGGAACATCATTAAAACACCTTTGAGCCCTGGCTGGTGTAGCTCAGTGGACTGAGTACGGGTTGTGAACCAAAGGGTCACTGGTTCGATTCCCAGTCAGGGTACATGCCTGGGTTGTGGGCCAGGTCTCCAGTGGAGGCCATGTGAGAGGCAACCACACATTGATATTTCTCTCCCTCCCTTCCCCTCTCTCTAAAAACAAATAAATAAAATCTTTAAAAAAAAACACACCTTTGGCTCCTATCCTGAATCGACAAGGTAACTAACTGTTGTAGATTAAAGGAATTCCCAAGCAGGGCTTAGGACAGCAAAAACACTAAGCTGGAAATCAATCTCCAACTCTTTTTCTAGTCTAAAGGACCTTACGTCCAAGGAAGACGCCTTTCTATGACTCAGGGTGAGTGGACACTGTCTCTCTGCGGCTGTTAACCGAGAGGAAACAAACATAAGGACAGTCTGTCCAGTCGACTGAAATGACCGGGATGAACCCCAGCACAGGATTTTATTAGAATCAGCTCCCTGTCCTTCTGTGCTACGCTGACGGATGGCTCTGCATTATCACTCATGATGAAAAGCAGCTCCGTTTTTTTTAAAATAAAAATAACAGTCGATCATTATTTAAAACAAAACACTTGGAGAACTGCACTGTTCTCTGTGATCTGTGGAGAGGCCCCAGTGCGTCGGAGGAAGACAGAGCAGCGGGTGTACAGAGGGAGTGAGACCTGAATGACGGAGAGCCGGTGAGGACATGATGGTCTGCTTTGTCACAGGCAGAGAGGAAATAGCTTTAGAAAAGATTTTACTCGGAAATTCTCAGGCTGAGGGATGTAGTACCTCCTGTTCTCCCTGAATATTTCCCCACCCCTCCCCTCCGGCACAGAAGGGAGGACACCCTGGTGAGAACGGTTGGCAGCGACTTTTCTGTTCTGTATTTCCTTTCCTCTCGGCCCGTCAGCACAGGGCTGCTGGCGAGAGCACTAAGGCGGGACCATCCCACAGGAGGGTCACCTGGCAGTGCGACGTTTACCTGCTGTCTTTCCCGTTCTGCAGGGCCATGTACCGGTCTGTGGTCCTTTCACACACGTATGTATTCCTCCTCGCCATGCTACCGCCGGCGTACACATTGTTCTTTAAGAAGAGGGGAAAGAAAGGCATTTTAAAATTCCAACTGCAGGTGTGGAAAATCAAAAGAAATAACTGAAGTTGCAGATGACTCTGGAAAAAACACATGGTCGATGGTAATTGACCAGAATCTTGTATGAGTGAGCTCTAAGCCATCTCTCTCTCATTTCTCTCTCCCTCTCCATTAGGTTGTAAGAGTAAGAGGCAGAGCACATAAGGTCATTATCGTTCCAGCTCACTCTCCTACGGCAGCAGCGAGCAGTTACTTGGAAGCAACCAGAAAGCTGGGTGTTAGTCTCTTCTCTGTAAGCTCGGGGTGGGGACAGGACAGGGCAGTGAGTGGTTCAGGAAGCTATACGGGACTAGGAGTCAGAGACCAGTCCACGTAAATATTAGCAGAAATCGGAACCCCAAGGCGCTGAAGATGGGGGACCAGCCAAGGGTAATGCTATGGAGAATAAGGCACATGGTCAAAGGCATGAAGCTACCAAGGGAGGGATGAGCAAGCACCACTCTGAGAACATTTTCTCATTTCAGGTTTGCCCCCAGAGAGAGGCCAATTCTGAGAAGCTCGGAGAAAACAGAAAGAATAAGTGAAAAGGGGCTGGTTCTCCTTAGTGTGGGCCAGACCCTCCTCACCACACTTGGCGCCCCGCCACGCCTTTGACTAGTGACTGGCACCAAACTGTGCAGGAATAATTTTCAAAAGGGATGAATACTCTTCCATTTAATCCCTACTCCTACAGACAAAAATTTCCCTATTTTTTTCTATAATCCAGTTTTCATGATTCTTTAAAAATATTCATTAGCTTAAAATGTGTTTAATCATGAGGCCTAGCAAGTTAATAGATATATATGTCTTAGTACTTTTATATTTTGTCTCTTTAGTCTTTCCTTCTGACTTGCAGAACGTCACCCTCTCTCTTCTAACTTCCATTACACAATTTCTTGAGTTCGCTGTTTTAAGTGAATAATGTGAGCTACATTTATAAAGTAATTATTAACAGTCTGACCTCACAGAACGCTTCATTTGCAAACATAAAATTAAATGCACTAATAGAATAAGTAAATGCACTAATTATTAAGTAAGTATTGCAGAGGAAAGTTTAACGCACCATTCTGTGGTGAGGTTCGGTGCAATTTAAAGAATTCAGATCGTATTTTGTTTTGTCCTTAAACTGCATTTAGGAGAAGGTCAATCCCTTTTTGCATGTCCTTGAAATGCAGGATTCACTTTAAGATTTTGCAACACTTAAAAAAAACCTTTGGACAGAAAACCCTGACAACGGATAAGCACCCTGAATCGCAGCGGGCCAGACCGGGCACTCACACTGGGAACAGCCGAGGACTTCTTCCTCTCCGGCCCCACGAGGGGGCTGGCGGCCATCTCGCTCTTTGAGCCGACCGTCGTGCTGCCGAGTTTCCGCACGGTCACATCTTTGTCCCACTCCTCCTTCTGGTCACTCTCCACACTGTTGGCCTGGGACCTCTTGGTGTAGGACATGGCAGGGGGGATGGATGGACCAGCTGGCATTAAAAAAAAAAGTCTAATTAGCTATAAAACAATGGACACATTTTCTTCTTGCGAACAAAAACTCCGTATTAAAAATATCTCTATTTGCATATTTTACACTCTGAAGTCAGCCGAAGGTGTTTCATTACAAAAAAACCAGGTCAGTCCCTGAGAAAGGGATTCTGTGTGTCATTGGGTGACAGAATCCCTGGGGGCTGGGATGACGCAGGCACGTGAAGGGGTGAGTGTATGGTGCTGAGAACACACGGGCTCGGGTGGAATCGGTCTGTGAGTTCGCTTATTTGACTTGCCCCCCACCATGGTCACTAAAACGCCGCTGCTTCTGGTTGGCAGAGATGCTCCTCTGGACCTTCAGGTGAGCGGGGGACTGCAGGCTGCTGCTGTTTAAGTCACTACTGGGCCGCGACCTCTGACTCAAGTTTCCGCTGGATAATGACTCACCGCCTTCGAACTGTAAGGAGAAGAGAGACCACCAGGGTTTCAAAACACGACGTTTAGGCAAACGACACGCACTCCTGACTTTCTAACCTATTCCAAGCTGTACAAGGAGTCAGCAAAACTTAAAAAGGATTACTTTGCATGGAGAACTGCAGTTGGCAAACAGGAAGGGAAGGAAATGGATCTAATGGGTTTCCACGAGCACGTGGGATCCTCTGCTGTCTTGTCCCAACGGCTCCGGATCCTCAGTTTGGTCAGAACGCCCAATAACTGCTGCCAACTACTGAATGGCTGTTATATCCCACGCGAAGCTCTTTATATGGGTGACGTTGTTTAATCATTACCAAATAACCTGTGACTTATTCATCTGCACTTTACAGATGGACAGCTGAGGCTACGAGCGTCAAGGGACATCTCTGGATTCAAAGTCAAGACAAAATCTAAAGTTCGAACTTGACGCCTACATGTGTGCGCACGCATTTTGTTTTGTTTTCTCCACCACATTTACAGAACCACTTTGGCCTACTGGTTCTGATGAAGAAACTGCATCTACTTGGAACTACACAAGGTACACTGGAGATCGGCACACTGCCCCTCCCCCTGCAACACGGAAGTCCTTTGATGCCAGCACACTTTCTACCGAGTCGCTGGCATCCCAGTGGGCCGCCTGAATTCCTACGCCAAGATGCGGGTAATATTGATGATGAAGATGGTGAACAGACAATAGCTTATGTAGAGCACACAGGAACCGTTCTGAGGACTTCGGAAGCATTAACTCATTTAACCCTCAGGGACCCTACAAGGCAGTAGGTGCTAGGATCCGCCTCATTGTGCAGACAGGCCACTGAGGCACAGAGAAACGAAATTGCTCGAGTCACACAGCTAGCGGCTGTCTGGGGCGGGGGCTCAGACCAGTGAGCCTGGCTCCCCAGTTCAGCCTCTGACTCCCTGCAGTGGCCTCATTAGTTTGTATTCGGCACAGTTCCAACTTCGTTTTAACTCACGCGTGGGCTGGACTGTGTATTTGTCAAATCAGTGCTTCCTTTATGTTTACATTGATAGGAAAATTGAAGATCTCATGAGTGAAACCTAAAATCTACGTAGAAATGGTTCAAAGACTTCAGAAATAACCATTTGTACTATTTCCCATTTCTGAACATTCCCTCAACTTCGCTCCCCGATACCACCTGTCCAGCAAGCCTAGCCCCCTCTCCTCCACTGTGATGGCAGCACTTCCCTGGCAGGGCTGTTGAGAGGACTGGATGAATGAATCCTTGTCTAGTCCCCACAGCAGTTCCTGGCACGTCACCGAGGATGACGCTTAAATCTTCAAGTCACTCCCTCCAGACCCAGCTCCCCATGCCCCATCATCTACGAGACAGCTCCCTCCCACAGGGACCTCCAATTCAACCTCCTCAAGCTGAACGAACGTCCCATCTTCCCCCTGAAACCTACTCTCTTCTTATCTTGGTAAATGCACCACAGAAACCAGTGGCTTGTGCTAGAAACCTGAGGGCCTCTCATCCCATGTTTCCAGCTAGGGCCCGAGTATTGATAATCTACCTCCGACACGTCCTGGCCCATTGTCGGTGCCCATCCTCCAAGAAGCTCCCAGAGCCCCCTGTACCCTCCCCTGATCACACACTGCGCCACACTGCTGGCTGCTCCTGTGCCCACCGGACTGAGGGCTCGCGAGAGCAGCCACCTCCCCACCTTTCCATTCACAGTTGAGCAGTTTCTGATGCCGAGTAGGTTCCATACATGTCAGCTGAGTGCACTGCTTCGCTCTTGGGTACTATCTGATTATTAATAATTTCAGCCTGTTCTATAAAATGCTTCCCACAGATGTCAGATTTTCAACAAACTGTCAGTGCTCTGGGCTCTGTTCCCAACTCTCCACTGATGCTGTTATGTCTGCGATCCCAAAGGATCACCTGCTCCTACGGTTCCATCGGCATTAGCAGACAGCGATTTCCTAACCCTGTCTCACGACAGACCTGGCCCGGCTGAGAAGCCCACCTGAATGCATCAAAGCCACTTAACACTCTACAAGGTAAAAAACATCACCAGCTTTTGCCTGGGTCCCCACCTGCACCAATCTCTGAAGACATACACTTTGTTCTGAACGCTGTCACTTCCTCCTGTTTCAGTCGCCGTCTTTTCGGCACACCCAGAACTACCACGTTGCCTTCGGCAGGGCTGTTGCATTCGGGATGCACAACTCTGGGGGGCGCCATTCTCAAAGCCTAGACTGTGAATGGTGCCTCTTGGAGCTCAGGTGCCAGGCCTGCTTTGGAGTAATACAGTCTCCTCATACTCAGCAATGAAATAGTGTATAACTGAGCATCTTGAATTTTGAATTCGAATACACAACGATGTTGGGCTTTTTACGTTATTTCTGATTACACCCAGGATATGTTTGCTAACCCTGTATCATATACTTAGCCATCGCTAGCTCAAGAAATGACTTAGGTGACAAGGCCACAAAGGTGAGAAACTTACTTCGGGTGGTTTTCTACCTAGGAGAATGTAAGTGGCCATCACTTCGTCGTATTTCTGATTTATTAAGGCATCATTGATCTCATCTCGTGCAAACCCCATGGTCACCATGACATCTAGAAATGAAAAAAATGCACATTTTCTGAAAATGGGTTTTAGTAAACACGTGAACAAAAAAATGGGCCAACTCTGCTGACATTAGACACGACAACGAAGTTCTGAAATTTTAAAGTGTAATGTCAGTCATAAACACTTCTGGATTATAAACAGATCCTGTGTATTTGGATGCTGTGTGGTCAGTTTTTCAGGCAGAAATTATCTCCAGCACGGGCTTGACGTGATGGGGCCCGTTCCATTTCCCACCGCCCAGCACATTCCTGAGCTGAATTCCTGTGTCCGCCCGGAGACTCAGTACCTGGCCGTGTGTGTGTGACACACACGAACTCCTCCCCCCCTCCTCTTTCTGTCTCTCTCTCCCTCTCTCTCTCTCAGCACACCCTCAGCCTCTCATGGAGTGGTTTCTCTCATCTCTTCACCATTTCTGCTTTCTGATCGGGAGGCAGGTTGATGCCTCTCCGGAAGGCTTGGAATCCACAGTTGTTCAGATCAGATTCCTAACACCCTAGAATGTTCCCCCCTCTGCTCCTAAGCCAGGTAGGAGCATGTTTTGAGCTGCTAAAGGCTGTGGACGCAGAATGGGGCTGGGCATGGGAGGATGGACTCTGCTGAGTCACAGAAAACAGAGAGGAAGAGGCCCTGTTCACTAGGGGCCTCCACATTTTTGGTTGACATACAGGCTATGTTTGGCTGCTGTTTATCAGTCTGGTCCGTGCTGATACTCACATCAGTCATTCTTCCTGCTAGAAATTGCTGAAAGGAAAGAATGAGGTTTGTCTACATTACTTTAGTTTTTATGTCACTGTTGCCAACCATCGAATTCGATTATAATACGTGCGAGAATAAACTAAGGAACGTGAACTGTGCAATGTTTAGTGTACGTTCGGGGAAAGGAAAGGTGGTAACTCAAGCATTTGTCAAATAAAAATTGCTTCCCATTTGCATTCTTAAACATGACAGGACCCTTACTTACTGCCTGGGGACAGCGCCTCTCATGATATTTAAATACTTACCTATTCTTTTTGTGTCATTGAAGTCTGGTTCAGGCTCAGAATATGGCTTCAGCTCTTCTTCTTCGTGACCCACATTCATCCACCGATCTTTCATTATTTGCTAGGAAATAAATTCCGCATTACGTTTGGCCAACCAGAACATCCAACCACTTGTTGCAGCTCTATTTCAGCGAGCAGGGACCAAGTCATGGAGGTGTCTTTCAATCACGTCAGGAATGTCTTGCCAGAGTGTGGTTTTGAAAAGCCTCCCTGGTCAGGAGGGGTTCCAGACCAGAGGCGCAGACTCGACGGAGGGGCTTTCGCTGGGATGTGGGAGACAGACGATGCTGCTCTGACCGAAAGGGAGGTGGTGGCGACGGAAAGCAGCATTTTCAATGTATAAAAATCAACAAAGCCCCGTGAGTGGATACTGGGGGAGAGAGACGGGGCCAGGGCCGAGTGAAACTGACGGCGAGGCCCAGAGATTTAGGACTCAGCTCACAGATTATGACAGCGGATGGATTCTCCAAGAGGCACGGACAGCGTGAGAACGTGGGGAAGAGAGCTCAGGGGAGAGCCTCAAGGAACACGGGCATGTAGGGGCCTGGAACAAAACACCTCTGACAAAAGTGAACAGAGGAGGGAAATCTGCTCTGCACAAAGGGACGTGCAAGGTGGCGAGGCGAGAGTTTTTCAAAGAGGACGAGGGGGTGACCTGTCAAATAAGCTGATAACTAAAAAAGGAATGGACTGTGTTCAGCAACACGGACAGCTGGCTTTAGTGAGGGCCGTTTCAGTGGGGCGGTGGCCAGATGGAAGGCACGCAGGTGGATGGTGACGACCTGGGGCTGTCTGGGACGCCTGGCCAGCAAGGGAGGTGCTAGACGGCGGCTCTGGACGGGGACTGAGGGGAGGATGGGCACCTGTGTTTCAGCGGAGGGTGTTTCGGTGTGTGGACAGGCCGAGGGGAAGGGGTCAGCAGAGCGGGGGCTTGGATGGCACAGAAGAAAGGGCTTCACTGCAGGGTCACACGTGCAGGACCCAGCACAGGAGTGGGCAGGTAAGTCTTAGACCAGAGAAGAGGTGCCTCTCTCTCCACCATGAGCAGGGAAACGAGGACAAGGGGGCCCTGACAGTAATGTTCAGAATGTGTCAGCGGGAAATGAAGAGCTTGTGACTGTTGGTGTCTATTTTCCCAGTGGATGAAAAGACAAGGACATCTGTCTGGAATGTCCTTTGTTTCCCATCTAAGTTCCTTTTTTTTTTTTAAAGCTCTCAGGGTCCAAACAGGCTCTGGCTCCTTTCCTTACTCTTCCGTGCACTCTGATCTTTGCTGGCAATTCAGTGCAGACTGTCACTCTTCTGTGTTTACCTGTTAATATTCTGTGTTTACCTGTTAATGCTCTACGTCCCATCTGACCATAAAGCCAAATGAAGAATGCCCTGTGTCTGACTCGTCAGGTACACAGATGCAGCCCCTATATGTACCCAGCACTTAAACGCTCGGTGCACGTCTGCAGACTGAATGAAGTTCACGTCTGGTCCGCGTCACTCGTCCACCCGTCCTTCCTCTGGGTTCCCCTGGAGCTCTGCTTAGGCCCTACTGTTCCTGTTATCACATTCCTCCTTTGATCACAACTGGTCTCACACAGGCCCCTCTCCTTTACTACACTTCACACCCTGGGGGATAAAGACTGCGCCGCACTCTAGCTTTCTCAGAACAACGCTCCCTGCTTCTGAACCAGGCGCTGTTTTAAAATAAGGCTTGGGTAAAAGGAAAAGCAGAGATTAGTGACATAAGACAGCTGAGGAAGCGGGTAAAACGTCCAGGGGACAGACAGCAGAGGACTGAATTGAACATGAGGAAATGGAAGGAAGAAGGATCGTAGAGGTTTAATCCAAACTACCTAATGACAAAACCCGTTTAAGGAATGAGGGCAAGGATGGAATCCAGGAGGGTTTTAAGGTTTCTAACTCAGGTGCCTGGCAGAAGTGGGTATCCATGTATTAAGTAAGAAACGTAAGAGCAATACCAGATCTGAGAGTTGGAAGATAAGCAATTACAAGCAAACTTAAGATCATTTGAATTTTCTAATATTTCTCAATTAAACTGTGTTTATTTGATGCTCATTTGATAACTATTATGTATCTGTCCACATCAAGGAAAAACCCCATGCCTGTACAAAATTCTTCTGTGGGAACCACAGAGTTAACATTCAAGGCCACGGGAGAAGTGTCCCTAGGAAAAGCAGGTGCTGTGTGATGGTAGAGTACACTCCAGTGACCTGGGCTGGGAGGCTGTGGGCAGGGTCGGCATCGCTGGGTCAAAAACCGCATGGGACCCGCTGACTGACCTAATCCACTTCCAATTTCATCTGAGATCTCCTAACAAGAAAAAACAAAGTCTAAGGAGATTCCAAGCTTAACAAAAGAAAGCTTACTCCAGCTACCACTGCCAATGAACATGAATGACTACTTCCTGGGAAATTTTGACAAAATAGTTGATTCAGACGGAATGATAAGGAATTAAACAAACTAACAGTAGAAATCCACACCTTCCACTTAGGTGCACATAAAAAAATGATGGACTTTAGGATGGCCAGATGGAAAGAATTTGTCTTGGATGGTTTCGGCCTTTGTAAATGACATCATATACTTCTGAGTTTGTACTTAGAAATCTTGGCATTTTTTAAAAAGGCTATTATTTTAACAGGATCATTGGCAGTACTGTCACTTGTACTGGCCAAACATAAATAAATTGTTGAAGATGATCTGAGCTGAACTAAGAAATGGTATTTTTCAGGAGAACCAAAGATGACAGAGAAAGAGCAAAAAGTAGGAGCTTGACTTTAGCTCAAACTCTGCATTATTTTAAAGGTAACACAGTCCATCCTGGTCAATAACTGGAAATAAAAGAAAAAAAATATATATATAGTTTTTCTCACGTGTGTATATATTATATGGAATAGCACAAAAGTTTTGCAGTATCTAATAAAACATCTAGATACATCAATATTTACATAAATAGGAAATAAAAACTTAGTGCACAACATAAAAACACAAATCCTTTAAAAATCACGTGATACCATCCCTCCCATTACCAATGCAATTAGGAAGAGCTGGCAATATTCACACACACAACCTAAAAAAATTATATAAGAGTATAAGATCTAGAAACAACTATATAGGTCATGCAGTCAGACTATGAAATTAATTTCGTTAATTCTATTTTCATGGAGGTAGTTCATTTATAAGGCTTTAAGAAATACCCCAGTAATGTTTGCAGTCATATCGAGAAGCAACAGGAAGATGTTATATAAGTTAAAATAATTAGTTTAGTAAGAAAATAAGGAGCCACCCAAAATTGTCTAAATCAAATTTCAAGGTTAGTAAATTACATATTGAAGAAAGACTAGCATTTAATAAATAACTCATGACATACAAGTAACACCAAAAAGAAATACATAAAGTTTCATTTTTTAAAAAATATGGGAAATCATGGGAGATATTTCATATTAAAATGTACAGAGCTCCTACAAATCTACAAGGCTGATTAATCAGACCTGTTTAGACAAGCAGGAAGAACAGTTAATCTAGTCATTCAAAATAATGAGCATTATCTTTAATGAAATAAATAAAAGTTAAAGCAATTATGGCAAACTATAGTATTACCACAAAGGCATCAAATAGTAGAAATTATGATGGCCAATGCTGAATCAAGCTGTGGAGAACGGAACCTTCAAATGCCCCAGGTCACACAGGACCTTTGGGCAACGACAGACGAGAACTACCAGACTGTTAGTACCCACTGACCCAACAACTACATTCTGGAGCATTCATCTAAGTGTATATCCCAAAGGGAAATTTGTATATCACATTATTTTTAGCAGAAACTATGAAAACAACTCAAATATGCCAAAACAGGGAATAGTTACATAAAATACGATGCACAATGCAAGGATGACAATGTCACAATCGGCAAGGAAGGAGCTCACTCTTAGGGTAAGGCAAAAACTAGGTCCCCAAAGCTTTTGAGCTAAAAAGAAAAAAGACTGCAGCACGACATGCAAAGAGTGCAACTCTATAAAAATTTATGTCTATGCACTGAAATTAGTTTTTTGAAAATAGCAGCTTTTTATAGTTTATGGGGTTCTTTTGGTTGTAAAATTGCTAATAAGATTGGTATGAAAAAAGTAAAAGTGAAGACTGATTTAATTTTTGACATCATTGCCATTTCAAGTTGCTTAAGGTTTGGTGTCAGAAATCTTTTTTTTTAAAGTGTCAGGTTTCTCTGGAAAGTCATTCTGGGAGCTCTGAAGCATACCAGGCTTCCTACGGTGATTTCTGCAATATTATAATATATCCAGTGCAGACTCCTGGTTCTGTGGCTGAAAAACTTAGTTCTGATAAACTGGAACAGGTTCCAGACTATATTCAAATGCATCACATTGAGTTTGATGATCAAATGTTTTCAGAATAATGACTCAGCTTTTGAATTCAACTCTGAGAATTCTAATACTTTCATACTTTGAATTTTAATGCTAAGAATAAAAGATTTAATATATGGCTACTGTAAATTAATCATGTTTAGAACATTAAGTACATCTTATATCTTCTCAACTGTCCATATATATATATTTGTGACATTTATTCTACCAAATAATTTTTGTGTGATCTTTTGCTCGGCTAATGCGCTGGGCTGATGCATGAACTCTGGGCATTTTATTAAGTGACATTCAGGTTAACGAGACTCCTATGACAAAAGTGAGTCATAAAGCAAGATTAGGAGGGACTTAGGTTCCCATACAATTTTAGACCTGATATATGAGCCTCAACCATTTTAACTAGTTAACTATTTCCCATAATTTTCTATGAATAATGGTTGAAAGTAAGTTTACAAAGGCAGTATGTGGAAGTAGCTTTTTTACTGCACATATTTCTCTATTAAAACATTAACATATTCTTTTACCCCCAAAGGAAAAAAAATCATAGGAAGAAACTCATTACATTTAAACAAATAATTCAGTAAGAAATATCTAATAATTGATTAGATATAATCAATTATTAGATTGAATAGATGTAATCATTTACCAATTGAATAGATATAATCTAATAATTGATATCTAATAACCGATACAAAGCATTTAAAAGAATCTCACAGTGGAAGTTGCCATCCCTTAACTTCCATCAGAATGTACTGTATCTTGTAGTGAAAAATGCTTGTGAAGATGAAATCACAAAGCCCAAACTAATCTGAGAGCTCTGTACCCAGGGATGGCTCTCTGTAAGGCATGGAGTCCGTGCCAGAAAGCCTGATTGCTCCTCTAAAAAAGCACGGTTTACATGAGGTTAATTGTTTGAATTTTCTACCCTACCTGCTAAAGTGAATAAATGAAGACAAAAAGTTCTAGTGAACAATACCTGCTGAAATGAACTCGTACAGGTAAAACACCACTCTTAGAAAAGACGGGCAAAATACTTCAGAAATAAGTTGTTCTAAAAAAACGTTTTTTAAATAAAAAAGAAATAAGTTGCTCTAATTGCAGTATCAGAAGGAACAAAGGTGAGACATTTCGGTTATGAATCTTTGATGTTCTCCCGCTATAACAGACTTGGTATATTTATATCATCTGTCATTATAAATAACCTCACAGATGGCACGCAAGTAGGTAACACGCCAGTGTGTTAAGAAACGAAATACCCGTTTCCAATGTTCTACTTACATATTTGTCAACTGTCTGTACTGATGCTGAGATTTCTATATAAAACATCAGATACCAATTTCAGATACAGCCATGAAGTATTTACTGGATTCGAATTTTCACTATCTCCTTTTATCTTCAGAATATTTGTACTTACTAAATACAAGCTTTCTGTATTGGATCACACAACATGGGACAAGGCTAGGTTTCCCTCCTTCTCCAACTAAAACTCCGTTTTCTCCCGATTTCTGCTGTTTTAATTTCATACTTCATTTCCGGACAAAAAAGAAACATCAGTTTTTACAGACACCTACTGTGATGACTCAAATAGTGAAAGAATCACGTTACTTTTCTAGCTCAAAACAAAAGACAAATCAGACCATTTGGCAATTTTCTTTAAAAAAAAAAAACCCAGAGGAAAAAATTATTTTAAAATGCTCTTTAGTTCCCAGACGACTTTAATTGTTAAACGGAAATCTGGAGCACCGAAAAGCAGACTTACTTCCAGGCTGCCTCTTTTAATGGGATTCAGCACTAGTAACTTCTTCAGAAGGTTTTCACAGTCGGTGGACATGTAGAAGGGAATACGGTACTTCCCTCGCAAGACTCGCTCCCGCAGTTCCTGCAAAGAGAGAAAAAAACAAAAAAAGCCCCGGTCACCGGCTGTTACTAAAATGCGCGTGCGCGAGGAGGACACACGACTCTCGGGGTCCGCGTGTACCTTTAAGTTCTGGCCATCGAAAGGCAGGGAGCCACTGACTAACGTGTAGAGGATGACGCCGAGACTCCACACGTCCACCTCGGGCCCGTCGTACTTCTTCCCTTGGAAGAGCTCGGGGGCGGCGTAGGGGGGGCTTCCGCAGAACGTGTCCAATTTGTTCCCGACTGTAAACTCGTTACTAAAACCAAAGTCAGCAATTTTAATATTCATGTCAGCATCAAGGAGAAGGTTTTCAGCCTAAGAGGAAAATAATAAAAAGGACAATGTAAAGAGCCTACATCACATCAGATCTCCGTTATAACTGTTTCCGATCCCAAACACCTCTCTTCTGCCTCTCGTTTGTCAAGGGGACGGCTGGTCCCTGGGACCAGCAGGGCAGGTCCACGTGCATCTGGTCACAGTTACTCAGCAGAGGACTGATTTGGACACTACACAAGGACAGCTCTCGTTTTTATGTGTATCTGCAACTGTTTAAGAAAGGTTATTTTAAACCCACTTCTTCTTCAAGGTAAGTGACATCCTGGGACTGTAATTTTAATATGTTCTTAGCCGGAAGAACATGGGCCAACATAACACAAATCCGTTTTGGGCTTAAAGCAACGCAGTTTACCCAACAGTGCCCTATTTTAATAGAGAGAGGATCACTGGGTAATGCAAAACTAATGCCCACAGTAACTGCCTGTCGGGGCTTCTGGGGCTACTGCGTTCAGTCCTTTGTCCTCTCCCACAGAACGCTTCCTCAGCAAAGTTCTGTGCTTTTGCTAAAGCAATGCGATACAATACAGGCTCCATTAGATCTTGTCTGTTACAGATTCCTTTTGCTGGTTTGAAACCAGGTTCTCTCCTGGAGGTCTGGGCTGGGAGAAAGCAGGGATTCGGGGCTCCCTCCCTCCACATTCTGAGATCCTAGTTTTCCAAAATCCTAAATCAGAATCACTCCAAGGAGAAGTTTTTAATGTGCCCTTGGTAAATGCAAGTGATTCAAGAAAGTTATTTGCCTTTGTACATTTAAAAAAAAATCAAACTCTGTTACAACGGATAAGCTAAGAAAGTTGTAGGTTACTTTGTAAGATGTGTTTTATCAGGTCCCCAAAAGGAGTAATATTTGACCAGCATTGAAAGGCCACTATGGATTGTGAGATGATAGCTGTAAGCCACATGCCTGATAAAGGGTTAATATGCAAAATCCAGGGTGGGGAAAAATGTTTACACTGTTCATATGGAAAATAATACAGCAATTAATAAACAATAATGTAAGACTAAACTCTGTGTTTTGCATACTGACAACTGTTAACCTACTTTTGCCCATGCTATATATAAGGAATTCATAGAGCTCAATAAAAAAAAACAAAACCCAAAACAAAAAACAACTCAAAAAATGGTCAAAGCACCTTGACAGACATTTTTACAAAGCATATAAATGGCCAACAGGTACAGGATAAGGTGCTCAATATCCCTCATCATCAGGGAAATGTGAATCAGAAATCACAATGAGAAAGCAAACACCTGCCAGGATGGCTCTAGCATCCGAAGTGTTAAGTGCGGTGGAGGGTGCAGAGAAAAGGGAATCCTCGTACAACATTGATGGAAATGTGAATCAGCACAGACAATATGGAGAACTGCATGGAGGTCCTCGGAAAACTAAAATTAGAACTACTTTGTGATCCAGCAATCCCTCTTTGGGATACACACCCCACGGAAATGAAATCGGTGCCTCAGAGAAGGATCTCTGCTCCGATGTTCATTGCCACAAACGTTTCCGATCATACATTTGTTACATCAAAGTACCTAGCTTGATACTAATCAGATACACTTGATGTTCATAAAAATGTATAACATTTTCCCTTATGTCTTTGAGCTTTAATATAAAGAATGAGAATTGGCTCTTAAATCAGACCAACCTGGATTTGTGCCCAGACCTTGCTTCTGACTGAATAGGACCTTAGGCATTCTTAGTTTGAGACAAAGTTCCACATTTATCTACTAAAACGAGCTTATGACTGGTAAATTGAATCCTCTCGCCTTGAACGCTAGATGACTACTCGTATTATTTTTATTTTCTCAGTGAAATTACTGCCTTTCATGAAGTGGCTGTGAAGAGCAAACACAAACTAAATTCCTTGTTAGTGCCTGGCACAGCTAGTCAACCAAAGCTGACTCTAATGTTAGAAGCTATCAGTTAGGAATTCACAATTCTCCATTAGGAAATCGGTGGCTTACCTTAAGATCACGGTGGACAACGCACTTTTGATGGCAATACTGCACAGCAGATACAATCTGAAATAAATATTTGGGGAAAAGATTAAATGTTATTTCCGGGTTAAAAAAAAAAGCACAATTTCCCCCAATTATCACCTCCAATTTAGATAAGTTGCTAACTTGAAGTTTAAAGTAATATTTAATAATGTCACTGTTCCTTTACTTCAGAAAATTATACATATCAAAGTCAAAGTGATGAGACTCACTCTTAAATGTAGAAAATGTGGAAAAGTAGCATTCACTTGAAAAAATATACTAAAATATTTCTCTGTCAGAGTTGTGAAGATTTTTATGGGTGGTTATATTTCTCTGTTTACATGATAAAATGTGTACAATTCGTAGCTTTGGTTAAATAGTTTGTTTATTCCAGTGTTGGAGTAAGAACTTTGGCAAACATAAATCAGTATTCCAAAATAGTTGGTTCAAGTTCAAAGAGCAGAACTCTATTTTAGGAACTGTATCCAATGTGTTCAACACATGTTTCTTTAGTGAGGCCAGCTGACTAAGAACTTATCAGTGGGGTATTTAGCAATACCCTTTGTGTGTTCAAATACGAAAAAGTGGGGGAAAATGTGTGCCTTAACAATAGACACAATTATCAACAGAAAAAAATAAAATTTCATTTTAAACCTGTCACTAAGTCAGACAGGCAAATCTGTCGCTAGATTTTGTATGCAACCATAATTTTCAACCATTATTACTCCAGGCTCATTGGGTACAAGATCTAAACTGGGAAAAACCCAACAAGTTAAGAGCCAAAGACACAAATGAGAAATAGGCTGTAGCAATTCTTTCATAACAATGTACTACAGTGAACACAGAATTGGAAAGATTCTTATAAAAATTAAGTAAGAGCTATTTTGTACAAATACTTATATCTGATGTCTAGGAGGACAACCATTTTAATGCACAACAGAACATTCAATTCTGTGGATTCAGTTACATGCAAACACAGTTTGAATACTGAATATTGGTTAGGCATTGACAAATGGAGAGAGTAATGAGGTTTCTAAACTTCTAACGATGACATGAGGTATGACCATGTTAACAGGAGTATGGGTTAAAACAAAATTTCTGGGTACTGAGAGGTGAAACAGTTTGGTGCTCTAAAATCATCCTGATGTATATTAAAATGGTCCAAAGACAAAGGAGATATGGATTCAAAACAAAATCAACACACGATGAGTAATACGTGATTTGATTACATTTATTTTGAGTCAACAGTCCATTTATTGAGTACCTGCTATATGCAAGAAAATGTGCTGGGGCAAACATCAAAATTAGCACTACGTGGACCCTGCCCCTAAGGAGCTGGCAGTCTGAGTAGGAGGAGAAGACAGGTGCCTGAGGAACCACAACGCAAGGCAGAGAGCCATAGAAGCGGAAGTACAAAAAAGTGAAGAAATACAAAAAAACTACGTAATCAATTCAGTCTGCAATGCTTCCTGGAGCTGGTGACACCTGAGCTAGGCCATCGTGAAGGACAGTAATATTTTAGTGCGTGGAGGTTTGGTGATGAGGCGGGCGGGTGAGAGGGCGAAACGCACCGATGTTGAGGGAAAACGCTATTTGGAGAGCTGGTGGGAAGTGGTAACGGCAAACCTTGACTGATAGGCTGGCCAGTCTCTGAATTCCAGACTGAGCAGGCACTACAGACCCACTCCATGTTTCTGAGCAGAAAGATTATGAATGACAATGATTGGTCTGAAGCATGAGTCCCCAGGATACAGACGAACCTTACAATGAATATTTCTGGCATGTTTTCTGAAGCAATTGGCTTTAAAATTTTAATATCCGATGTTCACTAAACTATGGCCATTAGCCAAGAGATCTATATATTTATATACAGCTATTAATACTTCTTATTGAACATAACACATGGCTAGAGTATGGTCGTACTGTAAGGCTATGTTTGTACCATGGATGACAGAAATTTGCTAATAATATTATCTTTTTCAAGTCTCTTTGTATCAAGATACAGTGAAGAAGGCATGTGATAGATAACGATTTGGTTGTCGAACACACATTTCACGTTGGACAGAACAATCTCTATGAAAGCAGTTCTGTAGGCACTTCTGAAGTAAAAATCCCCTGGGTCTCGAGGCTTTAAGAATGGAAAGATAAAGAAAGAGAATGCTCTGTATTAAGCATTCACCCTCCCCAAGCTCTACAACCTCTGACTTCCAGCGGGCGAACATGGTGGTTGATAGTATCACCACACTTAACCTAGCCAGGCACAATCTCTGCCATGAAAGAAATTCTGACTCTGACTCACTGCAAGAACCTCAGCCCCAGGTCCAAGTTTTACTGTCCTGTTCGATGGCCAGACCCGCCCTTCTCAAAACACCCATAAGTAGGATGCAGGAATTTCCCTATGGTCCTTCTGTTATAGACCATGAAAACATGCATCGCTGCCAGCCCTACACTGCCTGTAAGACCAGACACGCCGGTGTGGTGCTGTGTGATGCAACTCTTAGGGTTCCTCTGTAGCTCGCTAGTGAGTGGGTGAGGAACCCCCGAGCTTGAAGGAGCAGGCTTGCTATTGGAAGAGCTGAGTCAACACCGTCATTTTCTTGCAGGCCACCCAATCCTGAGGAGCGCAGAGGCACTGTAGGATGGATGGCTGCTAAGGTGGCCTTGAACAGTCCAGCGCCTGTGCTGTATCTAACAGTCGGGTCAAGGACATAGGGTGTGAACTGTGGGAGAAGCTCTGAAGCAGCGGGGAAGAAAAAACCTGTTTAACTTCGATAGAGCATCCTCCAAAGTGATCACAGAGTTCATTTTGTGAAACCTCTGCTGTTACCCTCTCACAGAGTCATGACTTTTTGGAACACAGTTTGCAAAATGCTTTATGCCAAAGACATATGTAGACCTTTCATTCAGGATAGAGTCCTAGAAGCAGGCACCATAACACAGCCGAATCTAAAAACAACTGGCAATAAGGAAGCAACCTGGAGAAACCGAACGGTGTTCATGTTAAAACTCTTCCCTGTCCTGGCTGCCCGGGTTCAGGCTTACCTGAAGTCAAGTGCCGTCGTCGCTTTAAATGTCACTGTCACATTATTTCAATACTCTCACTGTAGTTTTAGTACATAGCTGATGAGCCAGGAAATCCCAATTAGCATTAAATATTCCCACTGGGATCTTAATGTGTATTTTAAAGACTTACTACTCACTCTTTTTTTTTGGTCAGCTGGTTTGGGATATAGTAAGTTGTCTGCTGAAACTTTACTTCAGTGAACGTTAAACATGGTGGAGAATTTATTAATGTGTCATTTCTACAGTGATTTATATCATATGCTAATTTCAATCCCTTCTTTCCTAAAAATTAAAAATAAAATCCTAGATCAACCTAAAATGTTTTTTTTTCTTATTTTGTCATTTCTGTAACAAGTTATATTCAAGTTGAATTGGAAATACAAATATCTTACCATATTCTTCTGCTACATTTGCAAGGTTCCTTGCCTATCTGACTAAATAAAATTGATCATAGTCTTTAAATCTATAAAAATATGAGTTCTAATACCAAGGCACCTTTAATTATAAAAGAAAGTAAGACCAAAACCCCTTTAAACAGTACACATATATACTGCATGCATAGAGCTAACAATACTTTATAATAATTATTAGATAAAGCCTTAAGTATTTCTTTTCTATCTCAGTCCAGTCTATATCTCCAAGACTATCAGTTAAGGAGTCTCACCTATAAGCATTTCGCTATTTGTAATCATCTAAAAATAACCATTTGCTGCTCTTTTAAATTTAAATTCAGGAAGAAGAGATTTCTTTTCCAGTGTCCCATTCATAAAAAGTATAAGAAAGCAAGAATTTTTCTTCTTAAAACACCATATACCCTGAAGTGCAGTTTGTGACACTGTCCAATGTACATTACTAAAAAATATCAGCAAAACAAAGTTGAAAACTACTTTCCGTACCTGCCTAAATTTTGCACGGGCCTCTTTTTCTTTCATTCTTCCATGGGCAACTAAGTAATCAAATACTTCACCTGAATCAGAAAGGTAAAGCAGGCAGTAAAATATACATGAGATTTTCAATGAACAATATATGCAATGTCAAGTTTTGGCCTTGTTTTTAAAGAAGCTTCTGGCCCACAATTTTCTGAGAGTGCTATGTAAATCACCAACTATTCCATGAATAGAAAAAAAAAAAGAAAAAATTACATATAGAATTGAGTATTGGTAGCAGCTTTGTGATTCAGCAAAACTCTTTAAAGAATAAATCATAAAAACATAACCAAGAAAACCTGCCTTCTGCTTTTCAAGTATTATGTAAAAAAAATACAGTCAACTCTTTATTATCCGTTCTAATAAAGGGAAGCCACAACATGGGCAATCAGAAATCACATTTGGCTTTGTATTTGGGGGCCTACATTTCAAATAAAATAACAAGAGTCTTATTATGTTGGATCTCTCTCTCTCGTACATTCGAGTAGCCTTGGTCAAATTCCAGCTCACCATTTCCACACACGTTGATTTCTTTCTTTTCTTTCTTACACTTGGATTACACTTGTTCACACCATACTCATCCCATCTGCCGTGTAGCTAACTATTATCACACAGAGCTAAGCCCTCCTTGTGGGCGTCTTCTGTGACCCCAGATGAACTTCAAACCACCGGAGCACCATTGCCGTATCTGGACTTTCTCTGTATCCCCAGCCTCATGACAGAACACAAGGTGGACAGACACACGTATTTGTTGAAAGAATTTACAGACAACTACAAACTGGAGAAATTTTCTATTGGATCTACTACTTTACGTGTCTACAAGATCCTTCATTTTTTTTCAGTCAATAATAGTAAAAAAAAACCCTCAAAGTAATGTTTAGTTACAACATTAAAAATAAAATATCTCCATGTAAGGACGAAATTTACTTTTTGTGTCCTTTTAATTACTGTTTGCATCATACGTGTTATACGTGCATGCTAAAAACTCACCAAATGGCCTCAAGAGTTGTCAAGTGCAGCGAAGTGGCTAAAAACTCAGACTTTAGAAGCAGACCGATTTTGGTATGAATCCTGGTTCAGCCCAGGGTAGCTTTTGGGAGACATTAGGAAGAGTTCTTAACTTCACTCAGCCCACTGTCTACCTACTGACCATCTCACATGGCTTTTGTGAGGATTAAATGAGATAATGCATGGGCTTCGCACAGTGACTGGCATATAGTAAGCACTCAATAAATCATATATTTGTATCTAGGTATACAGATATATTACATATACATGGATATGCAATATCAACCTAGGAAATAAGTAAAATATTACAAAGCAAATATGTCATGGTGCATGTCAGATGGAACTAATACATCTACAATGTCAGACAGCACAGTACTTAAATGACTGAATTGGATGATGAAAACAGAGACATGAAGAGATGTTCTCATGGACCCATCAGAACAGGGAATTCTAGATAGATGAGTTTTGGTTGGGAAAGATACACACACAAGTTCAAAAATTTGGACTTCTCATAAGTTCTGCCCAGAACACTCCAACCCCAAATGTTGACATGACTCCGTCTGTCATGTGTTATATTCTGTCTGTTTATGGCTTGCTTCTCCAGCTAGTGTGTAATCTTCTTGAGGGCAGGGACTTAGTCTTAGTTCATCCCTGTGTTCCCAGCACCCAGAATATTACCTAGTACAGAGCAAACACTTACTAGTGTTTGCGCAAAGGAAGAAAGAATAAACACACCATTCCAGAGTAACCCTGATGCCTACGTTGAACAGGCTCTTTTGGACAAAATGTGGTTCAAAATCACAAAGGAGGTCCTTGCTGTCCCCAGCACTAGAAATCTGGTACCCAGCTGGGGAAGCAGCGGGTCCATTCCTGGCACAGAGGCGGTTGTCGGACTCCTGTTCCTGCTGGACTTCCGTGTGCGTGTCAGATTCAACCATAAACTATCGGGACATTTCAGAAGAGAAACAGGCAGTGTGGTATTATCCAGCGTAGCCTCGCCATCGTTAGATTCAAAGGGCAAGAAAATGATTTCAGATTTACTGCCAGAACCTGGCTGGGTTTGTTACAGGATCACCGAGTGGCAAGACCAGAGAAAATCGGTCACTAGGAATCAGAAGTGACTGAGGGACCACTTGGTTGGGGCTGAATTCCAGCACACTGTCTCTACGCTACACAGTCCCCTGCCACTGCGCTTCTGAAGGAGGGCAGTGGGGAGGGACGCTGTGTGCTCTGCCACCCCAGCCATCGACCCCTTCATTAGCACCAATAGAGAGTTGACTGTACTCACCGTTCCTTGCTAGAACAGTATACACATTAACACGGCTTGTGGTGGACCTTCATAAACACAGAATGGTGTCCACAGATTCTTAGCAGTCTATAATTTTTCCTATCAAAGCCTGTCTAGCCCCTTTTTCTAGACTTTAGATTACTAAAATGAAAAAAAAAAACCACAAAAAACAAAAACAAAAGGTCTGAGCTAAAAATACCACCCAGGGTTCCCACGCTGACAAGATGTTATATAAATCTAACGAAAGGTCAGAAAAGTAGAGCAACCGTTTACTATGTGTTTTTCGTAGGTTTGTTAATTTTATTATAGACCTTCATCTGATGCAAGTTTGTACAGCTGAACAACTGTTTAAAATCAAAAAACACTGATAGCACAGTTATCCGGTTAAGTAAAAAAAAAAAAAAAAACTACACTGAAATAATCCTCATGATAGAGAAAAAGCTTTGTAAAAAACCAAATCTACCAAAACTTTCAATCTGCATAAAAAAAACTGAAAATGCAACTAGAATGTGTTTAATATTTGCAGTAAAATTTCTTTGAAGTCTAAGAGACAGTATATAAATACATAATTTAGAGTCTGTGGACTAGCATAAATCCTTTCATTCTAGTTACATAAAATCTGAGTCACCAGGAAAATCTATACACTTTTATCAGCTAAAAGGACCCAACATGGCTTTTCTATTGATTAGCAAAAGAGTTAATTAGCCAAAGTGGTTTAAATACTTAGACAACTGCCCTCCCTCTTCTTCAATTGCTTACTTTTTCTGAACCCTTACGACCTGCTCCTAACTCCTTTTTTACTTACCGAATGATTTAACTCCATACATTTCAGACCTGTTTCTGAGAAGCTTAAGTTCTATGCCTGGTGGAACTGTGATTTTCAGCCAGTGTATCTCTCATTTGAGGGAAAGGCAGATGATAATGGTTTTCTATATGTATCAGTGTTCAAAAAAATCATTCCTGTTTTTGGCACTGTGTAGTAAAAATCACATTATATTCTACTACAAGTGCATCTTACTATTTCCCTGTCGACCCACTCTTTTAACTTAGAAAATATGTAGATTGTCCTGGCTGGCGTAGCTCAGTGGATTGAGCACGGGCTGTGAACCAGGCATCGCAGGTTCGATTCCCAGTCAGGGCACACGCCTGGGTTGCAGGCCTCGGCCCCCAGCAATCACACATTGATGTTTCTCTCTCTCTCTCTTTCTCCCTCCCTTCTCTCTCTAAAAATAAATAAATAAAAATCTTTTAAAAATAGATCTAAATCTACTTAAAAATATGTAGATTGATATTTGTTTAAAACATTTTATGGATTATCTTGAAAACATATATAGGTTGAGAATCTGTCATATATGAACAATCAGCAAAATAAACATCTGACCTAGAATATGCTTTTGCCACAGGCTTATTAAATACATTCTGAATTTAAGATTTCCTGCTTATAGCCAAGTGCACCTTCTAATCATCACAGTAATATAACCTATTATAATATACTATTTAGATAAGAGAATCAAACCATTCACAGGTAACAATGCAAATTTAGAGTTTTAAAAATGTCCCTAAGAAATTTTTAAATCATTTACAGGAACAAAGTTAAAAGACACATGGATAAAAGCTAGGGGGAGGGTGGTAATGGGAGGGAAGTTGGGAGGCAGGGGTGGGAGGGCTTGATTGGGAGTAAAGGGGAGAAAACTGTACTTGAACAATCATTAAAATAAAATTTAAAAAAAAAAAGAAAATTTTAAATCAGCCCCAAATCCAATTTGTAAAGGTAGGATCAAGAGGTGTTGAAAGCGAACACAGAATTTTCCTTAAGGTATCATTTAAAGGCATTTTAATAAAACCGCAAACTCATTCCCAACAACGGAGACATAAACGCTGTCACCAGCCCGCGGCGGCGGCTCTGGGCCCGCGGACGCTAACTCTCCGGCCGGCCGGCGTCCTTACCCCCGCTTGCGTACTCCATGACCAAGTATAGGGTCTTGTCAGTCTCAATCACCTCAAACAGTTTCACTGGAAGAGAAATGAGAGAGAGGGCTCTGTGACGGCCGGCACACACTGCGCGTCTTAATGCAACTGAAGGCGAGGCTCGCCCTGGGGAAATTCCGAGTAGTTATGAAAGATTACGAATTACAATTTTACATTCACAAAGTCTCCCAAGGGCCATTCTACTGGGGAAGAAACTGAGCTACTCTGAGGCGACATGGAACCACCTGCTGGCTCAGAAGAGAGGTAAGTTTTCAGCATTAAAGACCATTACTACTCCTAATCAGAGTAGTGGAGTAAAAGGAAAATCTTAAAATCAGAATAATAAAACTCTTTTTACAGTAATAAAAACTTAACTAAAGCTCTAAAAGATGTTATACTGTACTGGGTGTATCAAAAAATGTTAAATAATCGTTAGTATAGACACAACAAATTCTATCAATATGTGATGTTAAAAAAGCTTCTGGTGAAAAACTACTAAATTATCAAATTTATGTAGTTGGATTATATACTACAAATAATTATACCAACATCTCTAACAAACATAAGATTTTTAAATGTGCAAGAATAAATGTTTAAAAAACAGATTAAAAGAAGAATTGATTTCTACTTCCAATGATTTCATATAATACATATAATAAATATATTTATTTGTGAATATAAGGGAAAACCACAATTTAGGAAATAAATTCCTTAAAATTGTAATCAGCTCTATTTTTAATTCAAATTAGTTATTTTGCCTATAAACTATGATCAGACCACAATATATATTACCACACTACCTGGAATTCATTTTTTATAAATATCTAAATGGCATGCAATCTCTCTTTAGAGAAGTTAAGTAAGGAGACACAACAAAATATATATATATATATGCATTAACTCCAAATCATATCCGTTATTTTAGTGAAAAGCAGAAGATAGCACGGTAGTGCAAAAACAGTACTTTGTAGCCTTCAGTTAAGGTCTTTATAACCTATTTTTATCCAAATATCATTTTCTCAGGTAATCACTCAGATTTCAGGTTATCGCTTTTCTTCTATTTATATAAAATACCCTTAAAATTGCTATCTTTGCAAATACACTTGAAGGAAAATACTTCACCATTAACGCATATGTAAACTTCATACCTATGTTAGGATGATTCAGTATCTTCATTATTCGAACTTCTCGAAACAACTGTTGAAGAAAACAGGTGGACACACCTCTGTTAAAAAAGAACACTCCAGCAGGGAACCAGTAGAAACATCCATTTGAAGTAATTCATCTGCTTCTAACACACGACAGGATCCTGGGAATGAACTAAGAACCAAGAGACTTGTTTCTCAGTCCCACCTCTGACCTTGCTGAGACTTGGTTCCTAGGACAACATCAACCAGATGAATGCAAAGGGATCTCTCCTTCTGTCTCTCTCTCCCCTCTTCTACCTTTCCCTCCCCCTCCCCACAATATACAATAAATCTTAAACTTTTATTTGACTGTTCATTACCAAGAATAAAAGAAAAATACTGTGGAAACGAAGCTAAATGATTCTTCGCTATAATTTTATCTCTAAACAACCTTCCTTGGGGGAGGGTTCTGACTCTTTAGTCACCTCTATTGGTTGGTCAGATGGTTTATTAAAGGTTACATCATATAAGCCTATATTTAAATAATATTTGGAAATAGAACTGTTTTCAGAAGCATTTTGAGGGAGACTTGCATAACATTAAAAATAATAAAAATATATTTACCACTTTATATAAAAATAAAAATAAGTCACCTGAAACATGAATACTAAAATTTCCCTTCCTTTTATTTTACTTTTAAACAATGTAAGGCCTGTTTTTCAAAAGCATGATTGAGCATTTTTTTTTACTGTATGTTACCTCTGAGTATTTGTTAGAATCAAAATCAAACAACTAGTTCTATAGAAAATAGGAAAACCAATAATTGATGATACTCCAAAAAGTCTATGTTAGGACATATGTGTTTTGTCAGGATAATATCTAAAGCTGGTGCTTTCAGAAGTTATTATTTCTCTCAGGAAGATATGCAAATGGCCAAAAAGAACATGGAAAAAAAATGCCTGGTGTCATTAGTCACCAGGGAAATGCACGTCAAAGCCATGATGAGATATAATCTCAGGCTCATTAGAACGGCCACTACAAAAAAAACCAACAACCCAGAAAGTAATGTGTTGACGAAAATGTGTAGAAAACATATACACCCCGAAGATGGGAGAGCAGAGTCTCCGAGGCACACTGGCACATCCGTGTGCACGGCAGGGGGACCCACAAGAGCTGAAAGGTAGGAGCAACCCAAGTGTCCGCTGGTGGATGAATGAACAAACAAGCGGGATAAATCCATGTGATGAAATACCACTCGGACTTGACAAGGGCAGACATTCTGACATGTAACACGAACAAGCCTTGAAAACATCATGCTACGTGAAATAAGCTAGTCACACAAAGACAAATACGGCACGACTCCATTTCTACATGAAGTGAAAACAAGATATCATCTTGCATCCATAAGGTTGGCAAAAATGAAGACATCTGAGGATAGAAAGTGCAAGGAAGTCAAGCAACAGTCAATCTGATACTGTGTTAGCAAAAGTTCATGTGGGTTCATCCACTTTGAGGACCAACTGACAGTATTTAGTAAAGTTGAGAACAGGCACGCCCTTTCACCTAGCAATTCCCCCTGAAGAGATATATCCTTCTATGTATCTTCACAGAAAGGTGTACACAGGAACGATCATTGTACACAGGAACGATCATTGCAGCGTCATGGATAACAGGAAAAACAAAAAGTTAACTAACTAGAAAATAACACAGTGAAACACAAAACCACCAGGAACGATTCAAATATCCACCAAGAGAAAAAGGGACAAACTACTAGCATACCTATTAATAAGAGAATGAGTGAACGGTGGCATAGTCATACAATGGCGCACGATAATAGTGAAAATAAATGAGCCAAGCTATGTAGACAAATGTGAATACAATGGGAAGACAATGTGATAGGGAAAAAGCAAGTTGCAAAAGGATAGAGCATTTAAAAATAAATATGTAGTATTTTTGTGTACAGATATAGACATGTGAACATTTTTTAAAAAGTTGAATGGGACTAAAGAAGACCAAATTGAGAACAGTGGTTCTTTTCTAGGTAGGAAAAGATAGAAACAGAACCAAGAAATGACACATAGGGCTTCAACTGTATCTGCGAAGTTTCATTTCTTAAAAAAAAAAGAAAGAAATGAAACAATTTAGTCCAATAAAAAATACCATGAGAAAGCAACTTTTTTTTCAAATGGGAAAGACATGTTGAAGTCCCCATCCAAAAATTAAAAATAGACTTGCTTACTATGTCAACAAACTGCCCAACTCAGGAAAAAAATAGAAGTATGACTCTTCAAATAACTAAATGAGAATATGACTTTTAAAAGAGCCAGATGGTTAGTCTAAAATTCAGAGGTGATTTAAAGATTCTTAGCTTCCTCTGTTTCTAAGAAAAAAAAATTTCCGTATCTATTCCAGTACATCTCAAATAGTTTCTTGAGAATATAGAAATGGGTGTGTGCTTTAGCAGCAATAAAAACCAAGCAATGAGAGCAGAGGTTTCAAAAGTCGAGAGGCAGAATACAAGTAACAAAAACAAGAAACAAAACCAAACAAATAAAAACTGAAGTGATTCTTCACGAACAATCCTTGGTCAGGTGTGCCTAACTTTAAGGCGGACAGGGATATTCAGCATTGTTGTGGAGACAGCAAGGGTTTTCCCTGCTGAAATAAACGGCTCCAGTAATCAAAGTGTGCCAACAGGGTTTAGAAAAGTCAGATTTTGGTCAGTTTGGTCTTTTCAGAAAATCTGGTATTCTTACATTTAAGCTGTTGGTGTTTTAGCTAGATAATATTATTGGTGTCACCTTCTTTTTTTTTAAGGTTTTATTTATTTATTTTTAGAGAGAGGGGAAGGGAGGGAGAAAGAGAGGGAGAGAAACATCACTGTTTGGTTGCCCACACTGGAGACCTGGCCCACAACCTAGGCATGTGCCCTGCCTGGGAATCGAACTGGCGACCCTTTGGTTCGCAGCCCATGCTCAATCCACTGAGCTACAACCAACCAGGGCTTGGTGTCACCTTTTAAAAGACATTTGTTTAAACACCTTTTCCCTTCAAAATCCATCACATTTCATCGTTAAAGATACACTTTCCACCAACTCTTCCCACTAGATGCTAACGAGACACATCTTTTAATAGCCATGAATTTATGATCATCTGTTTCCAGTATTTCCTTCAGAACCGAATGGAGACCAGAGGCGCGTTGCTGACCACTCATCCCCTGGAGGATGAACCGATGTGGAACGGGCATTCGGGGTGATCTCATTTCATCAGGAGGCTCTACAGTTGCTCGCAGAAGACAGAAAAGACCCTCGTGGTGTTCCATCATTACTGATTCAAGGACTCTTAAACAGTCCACCCTGCCCAGCTCACCAAATGCTAACTCTTATCACTTAGGCTTTCATTTGACCCACAAAAGAACTGGATGAGGCTCTTTCTCCAAGTGACCCACACACGTGAAAAGAACTGAACCCGGCACCAGAAAGTGAAGCATGCCATAAAGCAGGTATATGTGAGTGACTGATATTCTGACACGTGTTCAATGGAGGGATTGTTAAGGAGTACTGTCAAAGAGCCTTCCTGCTTTCTCCTCCATCAAAGTATTTGCCAATAATTTTGATTGGCTGCACGAGTTTGGCTTCTTGATCGTTTGCTAAATTGTGCATTCTCAACATCACTGCCATGGTTCTGTCTTCTTCCTCTACCTCTAGGGACCAAGTCATCTTCATGACAAAAGTGATTTTACAGATATTTTGGAAAACTTAGCTGGCTTTACCAGAGAGGCTGACTGGCTTTACATATAAGATTCTCTCTGTTTTAGGAACCCAAAGTTATTTATGTGACATTTACATACGTGGCTATGATCCCTTTATATTCTAATAAAAATCACAACGGATATTGTCTCACTCCATACAAAATGAATGCCTATGGCACAAATGCTAAAATATCTGTTTCATTTTTGAAGTAGTAAAATGTGTATCTGAGAAAATTTCCCCACAAAAGCAAGCACTAAAGCAACATAAAACAGCTTTGCCAGGATGTCCTCCATCCTAACCACTTTGTATTCTTTCCCTTGTTTTTTTTTTTTTTTGTATTTTTGCCCTTTGAAGAAAAATGTTCATATCTTTTACTGCAAGCCAGCTGAAACACTCGTTCTCATGGAAGTGGGAAGAAAAGCAAGTGAAGCAATAAAGGGAACCCCACCTATGGACAATATTAACTCATAAATAGATGTTTCACGAAGCAGAGTCCTGAACACCTCACAATATTTGGCACCCAGTTTTATTCCACAGAATGAAACGCACAAATTCCTTTCCTGCAGCACATGCATTTGAGTAGTAGATATTTTTCAAATGACCACTTGAAAAATATGACTTAAATATTAAATATAAATATGTTTTTATATCATGTCTTTTCTTAATATATTGATGAGATGCAATTTTGCACCTAGTCAAAAATTTAGGATAACTGGCTTTACAGAACTCACATATTAATTAACAAACTCACATTCTAATTACTTACTATTAAAATTATTAAATACCTTTTGTAGACTGGTAGGATTTAGCTGAGTTTTATCTATTATTTTCACAGCAACCTAAAAAAAGAGAATCATTAAACTCTATTTGAGAATATACATTTTAATGAATAAAACCTTATATAGAAAACATCTTTTGTTTTATTTCTAACTAGATATAACTTAGGGCTCACACAACTGCATGGACAAGTTTCGACAATTTAGCAGCAAAAGACTATATTCCATTGACCCCAGTCTTTAGCCTGTCTGATTCTGACTCAATGAAATGTCACTTTTGATATTTCTCCCAAGTTTCCTCTTTTTAAATCAAAGTCATCTGTATCTTAACCTTTTACTCAGGATCTGGATAAGTTTCAAATTATCAGAGGGGAGGGGCTTATAAACTTTCAGTAACTTAAGTTTCGTGTGAGTAAAATGGTTAGGTGAGCAGAGAAACTGGCTTAGTTATAGCTGACCAACGAAACGGATTTGAATGTCCTCCAAGTCTCTGCCCAGCATGCCTGTATCTGAATAGCTCCTGGGGTCGGAATGGACACGGAGAACTAAGTTCAAGTAAAAGTGACAGCAATATTAAGTATGAAGCAAAATCAAAACAGACTAAAAACATTTTGTGACTGAGATTTTTCACAAAGTCCTAATTAAATCCAGTAAACATTATGTAATATAGAATGTTAGATGTTTGACTGTTTCAATCTTTAACACATTAAATTACTTAAAATATTCATATTAGTAATTATTATTAAATGTATAAATCTCTACTATATAAATACACATAATTTAAAACACATGGGATTTTAAAACCCAATTTTCTTATAAAACACCTACATAACAACACTTGTTCATTGGTCTCTAAGCAGATAAAAATTAGTGGACTACTTTCTGCACATTTATACCTGATTTTTAATAAAAGCGTATCTTTGCTCAGTTCCTACAGTTGGGTAACAAAGGTAATCCAAAATATTTCCAGAAGCCTTGTAATGAAAGACAGAAGTCTGAGAAAAGCTCATCTGCATCTGACTCGATCTTTGAGATGCTACTGCAGGGATGTGCCTTTTCTGTGCCCTAAAGGCCAGCTTCGTCCACTAGGATATAGTTCTGCCCAGTGCGTTCCACTCACACACACCAGCATTTACCACGCTGCGCGCCACTCACTCCCAGCACCAGCTCCAGAAAAGCTGTCTAACAGGATGCTAGAGAAGTAAATACTTAACTCTCCACGCAACTATTCGAAGGCCTCCTGAACACTTACCTCTCTACCAGTTAGAACATGTCTTGCCAATTTCACTTTGGCAAAGTTCCCCTTCCCTATTGTCTTCTGTAAACGGTAATTTCCAATGTGCGGCTGCTCGTCTGCTGCTGACGTGATGGAGTTTCTGCACCGGGGGAAGTTCTGTCTGCTGCTGGATTTGGGAGGCTGCACGTGGGGTTCCGGGTGTCCATCCACAGATGTATGCTAAGAAAAAGGTTGCAAGATTCCATCGGTCATTCCGTTATAAAAGGACAATCAAAAAGACCACAGATGCTTTTCGTTAATAATTCATTGTCAAGAAAAATACATTGCAGCGTGCGATTTTAAAGTTTGGGCATTCTACTTGTGATTTCTATGAGCTCCTTTTGCCAGGGGGAGTACAACTGTTTACAATGAAATGTTCTGCATAGTTTTAGGCACTTGCTTAGGATGAAAGAACCGCAGGGGTTAGATACGCAGGAGCCCCAGAGGCGATCACACCTCTAAGGGTGTGTTTGTTTAGGTCAGATGGTATCATGGTCCAGGACTGCTTCATTAAAATGTCTTTAATGCCAAGACAAAAAAAATCTCACGAGCACAGTTCTATGTCTGTAAATTTGTCATGTTCACGCATTCACTTGCAGGGCATAGAACTCGGCCAGCTGACCATCCAGCTCCCAGGTTGGGTGTACTTCTAATCAATTCCTGCCCAATCGGCCTCTCGGCTCACCACACCCAAGCAAGAGCTGCAGACAGACCTGCTGGGCTCCATGACCTAATATCCGCAGCCTTCCTCCGCAGGGCTGATCCTGAGCAAAGCTCTCCCTTTGTCTCAGCCCCACTAGCCTAAGATGGCTCAGTATCCTGCTTACCTGCGAGTCCCGGCCCTGAGTCCCAGGCCGGGCCGCCTAACACACGCTTTCACCAGCTCTGACCATTCCTGCTCACATCTAATTTTGTCCGCATTCCTACATATGTAACATTTCTAGCTTTTGTGAAAACATAGAATCACACATAAACAGAACATCTTTTTCCCATTAGCTTCGTAAAAATAGCCGAAGATGAATAGAACAAATTAGCAAAAGAAGGGGATACCCTTTTATGGGTCAAGTAACTAACTCAGACGTCTGTTGTCCGATCATACAGGACCAAAGTCTGTCTAAAAATTTTTGATCAGGAGGATCTTAAAGGCGACTCTATTTACCAGTCTCAGGCAAAGCAGGACTCAAGGTTAGTCATTTTTCTGTTACTACTTTCTGGTTTTTTAAAAAACTCAAGCTTGAGATTAAATTAGGTATATGACCAGAAGGCAAAGTTAACTCTATGCAAGAAAAATATGACAATGTATCCCCTCAAATTGAAAACCATGGAACAGCACTGAGTGATAAGCCAAAAGAACAGAAAAAGATGAGCTTATCCTATCAGCGCTTTCACTCAACGTTACGGTAGTGCTAGGTCCACCAGGCCTGCTCAAGAGGACTTATGTATATCACCTTTCCACAGCTGGCATGCATAGAAACTAGGAAACACGAGTAATCAATATATTTTGGAAGTACTACTTGAATTCGACAGTTACAAGAGAGAGGCAACATCCTTAATAATCGATCACATTCGGAAAGAGTCATTCAGTGAACTCTTAACTCATCCTTTCAAATTCAGCTTGGACAGGACCACCAAGGAAAAGCCAGACATCAGATCAGAGCGTCTATTCCCTGCCTCAGCTACGCTGGCTTCAATGCCCATTTTTGGTCTTTTTATAGTTATTTCTAACAATTCATTGCCCCTGATTTTTAAATCAATTTTTATTAAAATGATACAGACACGTGGTCAGCTATGTCAAGTACCTCTAATAGGCTATGGACGAAAACATCCGGCCCCTGAACCCCCTTTTCAGACATCAAGTCCGCTCCCCTGAGCATTTTCCCTTTAGCTTTTCCTTCTAGTTACTTGCTAATTCTTGGTGCGTCGGTCTTAGAAATTCTCTCGATTTCTTACTGTGGCAAATTAAGATTAAGATTTTTTAGTGCCCCCCTCTTCTCATCCTCCTAATGTAATATGATCCAACTTTCGGTTCAAAAGTGTCATGCTTATATAGTCACGACTTGTACACGCCAGCTCAGTGGAAGCCAAGTAGTACCGTGTGATGCTCCCATGAAACTCACTTTTTCTGAGCTCCGCTGTGGTGTGCATAACACCAACGAAATTCAGTGACGTTTAGTACACAGCATGAGTTCTGAGAAATGCATAAAGCCATGAAACACAATCACTGTGCAAACATGTAAAACTCTTCACCCCGCCAACACGTTCCCCGCGCCCCACTGCTGTCAGCGCGCCCCTCTCTCGTACTACACTCCTGCTTTTCTAGAACGGTGGAGAAACAGATCGCACCCTTCAGAGCAGAGCCCACTTCGTTCATCGTGATTCTGGGCACACTTGGACATCCCTCTGCATGTTGTTTTGTGGTTAAGTGTGTTCTCTTTTCTTTCTTTTTCCTGCTCACTAGATTTCTGTGTTCCTTTTTTTCTCCTCGAGTGTAGTACTGGGAGTTCTACCTCCACGTGTCTATTCGATTGGTGGTTATTTAAAATTTTTTAAGGGTAAAAGTCACGGTGCAGTGGGCCAGGGAAACGCGGGCAATGAGGAAATGGAGGCGGTGAGGGCAGATAATGCCCCTGAGAAGTGTGACTTGGACGAAGAGACACCGGTGGGACAGAGGGGCAGTTGGGGAAAGTCAGTGTTCATTTGCTGGTTTTAAGATGGGGGAGACGGGAGCATGTTGAAATCCCAAGGGTAGGATCCAGTGGAGAGAGAGGAGCTGCCGGACAAGGGAGGGAAAAGATAAGAAAAGTTCCTGGGAAGGTGGAAAGTGAGAAGAGGCAGGGCGCTGATGGAGAGATGGCCCTTCTGCGGGAAGAAAGACATCTCTTCTCCTGTAACAAGCAGAAAGGAAGAGAAATCGGGTCCAGGTGCAGACAAGTACGTACACCTGAGAGTAGGAAGTTGAGGGCGTTCCAATCTGATGGCTCCGACTGTCGGTGTGGCTGGAGGCAAGGACACCTGCTGAGAGTGAAGAGAGGCCACAGGTTTGCAGAGCGGAGAAGAGGTCTGGAAAGACTTCTGTAGAGAAAAAACACGTTAATCAAAGAAGCCGAGCAGGGCCGTGGGGCAGAAGTGACAGCCTAGTTGACACTGCCACACATGTACTGTGGCTCTCATCTGTCCGGCTGTGGCATCTTCTTCAGCCACACGCCAATGCCCGCAAGAAAGGGCTAAGGGAGCAGGGATATGAGTTCATCCTGGTCTGGAGTTTGCCGAACAGGCCCCAACGCGGAGAATGTGGCGAGATGAGTTAGGTGATGGGCGAGTCATTGAAAGGAGGGGTTGTACAATCGAACTGGACAGTGAAGGCAATGAAGACAGAGAGTTGGCGGAGAGAGAGACGTAGAGGCCATCCATGGAGGGCCCGCAGGTGTGCAGGTTCCCGGCCACAGAATAATCACAGCAAGACAAGCCAAGAAGGCTGCCACGGGGCCAAGCTTGTGGTCAGAGAGAGGGGAGGCTGGATTAGCGATCCGCAGATGTTATCAGTGTAGGATGTTTGGTAAAACCACCAAGAATTGTTCTGCATTTTTTCCAATTTTAACAGCACGTGCCTATTCTATTTTTTAGACGTTTTAAAGATTGGCAGTAAACCTCATAGCCACGTGATTAGAAACTACTTTAATTGTCTCTAATTTTCACCAGTTCCACTATTCACAATAGTTTCGGACATTCCCGCATTTCCCTGTTTTAGATTCCCTTTTTCTAGTTTGTGAAAAGATTTTTAGATAGGTGTGTGGTATAGGTGATATACTTTCTAAATCACTGCAGTTAATTTTCTTTATTTTAACCTCACATATAAAAATAATTCAGCTGGATATCGAGCAGGTACAAAGGAACATTTTCCCACTTGTTTCTGGATTTGGTCCAGAAGGTTGACTTTTTTAGAATCATGACTTAGTGAAGACCAGAAAATCATCACACTGAATAGTGACTCATGAGTGACAAAGAAAGAAAGGAGAGGAAAGTTTACAGAATTTCCGGGCGACAGAAGTTTATCGAAACAATAGACCGAAATACCAAGGAGAATTAGTAACAGGCTGACGTGAATGTTTTGAGTACCTCATCTCAAAGGAGGAAATAATAAATTATTCAAAAATGGTTTTGTAACAAGTGGAAAGAAAGTGAGTAGGGATGAACCTCACTCCTTAAGGCAGAATTAATTCCCAATGCGTTAAGGATATTAATGTAAAAAAATACAAAAACTAAGAAGCCATAAAAGTAAGCACTAGAGAAAATAAATGACGGGCTAGCAATTGTTTTTATGTGCTCAGAAGCAGAGTGTTATATAGCAGGCAAACGGTTAATGTTTTAATACTAAAACCTTGGCTAAGTCAGTGACAGACAGTCGATGAGAAAATAAGAATAAGCAAAGGTTACGTGCAGATGGCTCACACGCCTCCTTGCTCTACTCACACATATATGTACACACATACACATGAAAAAGCATACATTTATGTCTTACATGGGGTCTCCCCCTACCACCCACTGCTCCCTCGTTTTCTCTCTCTCTGACACGCACACCCCGACAACTACTTGTAATCCCTGGAAACTGGAACGTGTTGCCAGGGCCCAATAAGAGTAACAGCAGCCACCACTTCCTCGATGCGGATGACACCCTCCATGACGAGTGCTTTTTTAAGCCATGACTTCCTTTAATCCTTATGGTGAATGTGAGAAGCTAGAACATCCCCCACTTCAGAGCCGAGAAGTCAGAAGCTTGGCAAGTAAACAAAGTGCCAGCAGCCACACCATCCAGGGCAGCTCCGGGAGGCAAAGCCAGGTCCGCCTCACTCGAAAGCCCACGCCCTGCATCAGCAGGCCACAGGGCATCCCCAGCCCTGCCCCCTGTCCAACAGCAAGTGTCTGCAATGCTCAGAAGCCGTCCTTTCCTTCAAGACCGCCGTGGGAGCCAAGTGTCCACTGAGAACACAAGCCCTTACTGTCTCCCGTTCATCTGCTGGGGGCTCTGCAGTAACCAGAGGCCCATGGGGGTCCGGCTGTGCACATGACACAGGAAGGGGACAGGCAGAGAGCAAAGATCGGATGACCGAGCTCGAAAGACACGCACAGGGAAAAAGGGCACAGGTGTGAGCTCTGCGGGCCACCATGGCTTGGGCAGTTTCCCTCGGCCAGAGCTTCTGGGCTGCAGAGACCTTTGCCTGCGCCCGCTCCCGTTTACACTCTGCGGCTCCAAGTGCCCCCTTGGTAGGAGGCCCAGGGGCTCACCGAGGAGCCAGCGCTTGCAGAGGAGTACAAGCACAGCACACTCGCACCTTTTAGCATCTCCTGTTCCTCCAAAATACTGAAGACGACTTCAGCAAGTCCAGACTATGGACCAGTCTACACCGGCAAGTGCTAACGGAAAATCCTGTGGCTCTCACTATCGGGACACAGAAGGCTCCTACAGGGACCCCACTACTGTGGCATCATCTGAAATCAGGTGCCAGCTGATTAAAGACACTACAGGCTGCAAGTGACAGTCACGGCTGAGAAAACTGGTCATCCATGCGACAGTGAGAACAGAATGGAAAAATTTCTGATGGATGCGGTGTAAGTGGACTAAATTCCCCCTTAAATTATAGTCATTTTTCATACCCGCTACCCCGTTCTGAATGCAAGAGCTGGCGCGAACAATGCCCTACTCAACCAGGAAAGCAGAAAGGCTCACTGGGTTTCTATTTCCTTTTGCATTAAAATAGGTAGCTTTGTACTGTCCTAAATTACAAGGAGAACTCTCCTCCCTCAGAAAAAATAAAAAGAAAAGAATGAGAAACAAGGAGAAAATATCATCTTCTAAAGAACAGAATGAAAATGAAGAGGAAATTACTTTGGGCAATTTCGTCTTTGGTATTTGAATAAACTCTCTTAGGTGAAAAAAAATAGTATTATTTCAGGAGTAAGATGAAACCACTACTCTTCAGCATCACATGGTTTAGTTTATTTTTTTGTTTGTTTGTTTAGTTCAACAAATACTAACTGAGAGCTGACAACTGCTGAGGAATAAGCATGAATATAAGACATGACCCTAATATTACAGTGAGAGAGAAACATGAACACCAACCGTTTTGAGGTGAAATGGTCATTGAGAAGGTAGGAGTCCTCGGGGTGCTGCTCCTCTGTCCGCTGGAGTTGTCTGCCAGCACGGAACGGTTATTACCAGGCCCCTTGGGTTGTAACTCTGCAGATGTCTTGCCCACCTGGTCCCCTGTGGGACCTCTCTGGATCATACCCAGAGGAAACAATCTGCATATACATCTGGTCTTTCACCTTTCTGACAAGCATCGCTACAATTAAATAATCAATTGTCTGTCTCCACCGGGCAGAAAAAGTGCTGATTTGTTTGTTTCACGCTAAGCAAAACACCTCATACAAGGTAGCGACCTGCCCTGCGACAGGCTCAGGTGTGGAATGAATGAGTAAGCGTGCACAGACCCATGAATGGGCACCTTGATTCAGTCCGTCTCGGATACTCATTGGATTAGACACAGCCTTCAGCTTCACTCCAAGCCACAAAAAGAAGTTACAAGCCAAACAATCATACAACAAAACAAAACAAAAATCCCTCCAAAGTATGTGTATTAAAATGAAAAATAACAGAGAATAGAGAGAAATGAAATCCACAGGCTACTTAAGAGCCGTTTAATGCAATGGTTTCTACTCTGTCCCTCACCAAACCGACGTTTTTAATGAATAAGCACGGGACCCATTTTAACTTGGCAGACTCTCTCTCTGCTACTTCTGTCCCCTGATGGAAGTGCTGATTTACAAGGAAATGGCCAAAGGGAAGATCAGCACACTGCAAGAGGACACTCAGCACAAACAGGTTATCTGCTTTTTGAAAGCAAAAAAAAAAAACAAAAAGAGAGAGAAAGAAAAAAAAGGCTGGGTTCAAATAAAACATTTCCACGGAAAATGGATTTAATTATTCATGCCCACAGACCTCACACAGCGGTGAAAAAGAATGGGTCTGGAGCTCTGCGGCCCGGCGCCCCGGCAAATCAGCTGTGTGGCCTCGGGTGGGACACCAGACTCAGGTCTTCCCGCCATACCGCAGCAGGAAGCCGGGTGATGACAGCACCTACTTAAAAAGCTCTGTTCCACTGCCCGCCTGCCGCACAGAGGGGCATTCTCTGACCACCTCTTCCAGAAGAGTCTCCTGACATTTCCTTTCCATCTCCTACACCACCTTTATTTTCTTCCTATTGCTTTCTACCATTTATTTATTAATGTGATTTTTAAAAATTCCCTGTTTTCCTCTGATTTCCCCTATAAGAGCACAACTCTTCTGTGTCTTATTGGCCTCGGCATCCTGGGTGCCTAGAAGCAGTGTCCAACACGTACAAGTAGGAATGGAATAAATGTTTCTTCAGTGAATGGATACTACACACACAGCAGAGGGAGGGGTGCTCTGTAAACAGTCAATGCCTATCAGGCAAATAATTCAAGCTTTCGTGTCATCCCTTCAAACGCTTTTCCCCATTGTCTTTGCAGGTTTTACCAAAATCAAGCCTGATTTGCTTTAATTAACCCTTGTCTCTTTTATTGCCGCAGATCTCAGTGGTAACCGAGACAACACTAACACCGATTTCCTGACCCTGTGTTTGAGAATGGTATGGACCTTCCCAGGAAATGCTTACATCTTGTCACACACGGATATAAGTCACCCAGGATCAATCTGTGCTCTTGACCTTGTTCTCTGTGACTTTCTCACCGCGTGTTTTCTCTATGTAAGTTTTGTCCCAGCGTAGCTGAGAGCGTGCACGGGTGTCTCTGGGCCACTCTGGCAGAAGTAGAGTTGTCTTGGGCCACACACGAAATACAGAGCGACTCGTAGTCACAAAAAAACCTCATAATGTTTTAAGTAATTTACAATTTTGTGTTGGGTCGCACTCACAGCCATCCTGGGCTGCCTGCGGCCCCAGGTCTGCACAGCCCTGGAGCGTTTATTTTGTGCTGTTAACTCTTGTCCCCAGTATCTGGCAGGGGAAGAGCTTCCTTCCACCTCACAACCCCTTTCTGTTTTACCCTTCTTTTCAAAGAGCCGGCTTGGGGGGCTGCTGCATTCTCTCCTTCTCCCTTGGTTTTCTGCTTTGTTCATGTCTCCTCTGAATTTCATAATTCCCTTCCTCCACTTTCCCTGTGTTCAACCTGTTCTCTAAATTACAAAGCTGACCCGAACTTATTTTGTTTTAATTCATTCTTAGCCTTTTATTTTCTAATGTGGGCATTCAATGTTCATCTTAATTGTGCAGCAGCTGAAATACTTTATATATGTCAAAGAAGTATATTCTGGTTCGAGTATAGAATTCTACATATGTCCATTCAACAAAACTTCTTTTGCTCGTTCAAATTTTATTTACTCTTACTAATTGTATTTGTTTTTTAACATTAAAAATGTTTTAACTGTTTTTCATTTCTGTAATATATCAAAATTTTTGTTTAATATTTGGGGGGTCACATTGTTATACACTTACAGATTTAGGAATACAGCTCCTTGTGAATAATATTTTTTACTATTTGAGGTAACGATTTTCTTTACCCCTAACAATGTCCCTTTATCTACTGGTCTGATAGTAACCCGCCAGGTTTTTATTTTTTATCACCTTTTTCTACTTTCATTATGATTAAGCTTTAGTCCACTTTTAAATAACTGGAGTCAGGTTTTATTAGTTTGGATACAAGCTGAGAAACCTTCTTTTTGAAAGGAGAGTTTAATCCTCTTATATTTATTTCATGATTATTTTACCTAAATCTTTTCCCTTTTCTTCCCCCCACTGGATTTGATTTGCTTTAATTTTCCTCCCCACTCCAGTTGATACACATTCTGTTTCTTTTGGTTAAATGGCATCCTATGCCTTAAAAATTTAAAAATAATCCATTTTCCACCTCCCTCCCCCATAACCCAAGACCTTAGAAGTTTTGGCTCCAATGCTTCTCCTGACATTTTCCATGTTATTTTTAACTGGCATTTGTCTTTCCTTTCCCCCAACACCCTAAAAATAAGCGATTGCTCGTTTCTTGTTACTTTAAGAGTCAGTGTTTACTTTATCAACCTGAAAATTCTTCATTACAGTTCCCTGCAGCCAAACACTTTCTTCTAGATTCTACTTCTTTCTTCATAAACTACATTATTTGATGGTTTAAGATGTAAGAAATGTAGGCAGGAAAAGCTCAATCTTTATTGCTCTGGAAATACCTTTATTTTGTCCTTTACTCTTAAAGGATCATTTAACTACGAAGAGAGTTTGAGGTTGATGGTTATATTTTCTCATATTACAGAAAGATACTACCCACTGTTTCATACTTCTATTATTGCTGATGAGAACTCTACTGACCATCGAACTGTTGTTACTTTGAAAATCATGTTTCTCTTTGACAGCCATGCAGAATGCAGATTTTGTTTCTACTTGAGTTTGCAATTCTACTAGGTATGGATCTTGTTTTTAATTTATTCTGCTAGGTATCTGGCGTGCATCAGTCCGAAGGCGTATATCTCTTCAACTCTAGGTCATTCTCAGCCATCATATTTTCAAGTGTTGCCTCGCAAATATTTCTTTTGTTGTCTTTTTTTGCAAATGTCTGTTTAATGTATGTTATGCTTTTTCATTATGCTCTGTATTTCCTACTTGCCCTTTAATGTTCTCAGTGTCTATTTCTCTATGATTCATTCTAAGTCATTTCCTCAGATGAACAGACCGGTCCAGCAAGCCTGTCTTTGGCTCGGAAGAATCTGCTGACCATTCTATTGAGTTTTCAACTTCAAGGACTATGGATTTCTAGAATTTCCACTTAGCTCTCTTTCTAATTAGCTTATTCCTTTCATTTATTCATTGTGGCTTTTATTCCTGCCTTAAATATTATTTCTAAAAATTTTATATATTCTCATTAATTTCAGATTGTTCCATTATTTCTTGGAGCTCATTTCTCCGGGTTGTTGTTGTTGTTTGTTTTGGTACTTATTAGCACAACTCAAAGTTGGTTAGTTTCCTCCTGTAATCCATAAAAAATAATTTTTTGATGACAGTCTAATGAGCTCCAGATTTGACAATCATTCTACTAAACACTTTGTCATTTGTTTCTACCAGAGTCTAACACAGTCGTGAAACTACGTCTATGTTAGCTTCTTACATTTACGTTAATCTCTCAATTTGGGGTTTCTCCCCCACACCCAGTCCTGTTTCTTTCGAGGAAGCTTTCCCCCCTCAAACTTAAGGCATCGAGTAGATGGCATAGTCCTTGTCAACTCCCCCAGCTAAGAAGCAGAGTGTTGCTTGGTTTTCTTTGCACAGCGATGTGCCTCTGGATGCTCTGAGCTTCATAGGGGAGGCTGGTTCCCAGTCCCTGCAGCACAGGAGGCATCGACACCACGCCTCCCGTCCCGGGAGGGTGTGGAACCGCCGCGCACGAGCTCACCCGGGCCCCCCAAGCCCTGAGGACAGCCACACCGCTGCCTTGTGCTCACCACTCTGGCTTTGATACCTCTTTGTTTCTGCCTCCTTTAAGTCTCACGTACGCCATTAATGAACATCTTGAGATTATATTTAAGCCTGTCCATGTGTTTGCAGCAAGAAGAGAGGAGGCCGTACCCACTCAGTGCACTGTAGTACTGGTACTCCCCTCTTTTTCCCAGTGACACATTTTTCTAGGTGAATTTCCTCACTCATGCAACTCCCTAACTGTTACTTCCAACTGTGACCCTTCCTTGAAATTTAGGCACAGTTGCTGATAAAGAACTTATACCCAGAATATATGTTTAAGAAAACTCTTACCAATCAAGAACCAAAAAGAGCCAACCAAATTTTAAAATGGGTAGAAGACTTGTACACAGACATCACAAAAGAAAATATACCAATGGCCAATAAGCATACTAGAAAATGTGCACTGTCATTAGTCAGTAACAGGCGTGAGGCTGTAATCACACTGTTCTGTCACCGGAACCAGGAGAATCCCTCGCTGGAGCTGAAAGCATCCATGGCAGACAGAAACCAAGTACTGGGCCCTTGGCGGGTCCCTCTGAGTGAACCACAGGGCAGACTTTCAGGATTTGGGAGCAAAGCTGTGCCTTCTCTGTAGGTAACCACTCTCTTTGGGGGAAACAACATCTGGCTTGCGATGGGGCCCCAGGAGAGACTGAGGCGTTGGCCATAGGCCACCCAGTCACCATTCCACATGAGTTTCCCATTGTGACTGGGTGTCGTCCGGCTCTCCTGGCCAGAAAGTCGGGCACATGCAGCAACATTCCACCGTCAAATGGCAGCGGGACATATGAGAGAAGGCAAGTCCTGGAGACTCAAGTTGCACGTTGTGCCTGAGATGCCCTAACCACATTCCCGCTACCCAGCTGGTCTGTCTAAATCCACAGCACGCCCCACCCCCCGGGGAGTTCCCTGCGGCCTGCTGATACAGGGATAGAAAACTTTCAGTCCAGTACACAGCTGGTTTTGGACAATATGCTGACACCACCCCAGAGAGGACGGCTGTGGCCCCACGGCCCCACTCTGGGGTGGCCCTGGAGAAAGAGTGACAGAGAAAATTCTTCAGTGGGTGGGACTTTAAGCAGGGCACCTGGCCGTTTATTTTTCTAGAAAGAGAAAGACGGTGAAGTAGGGATCTGCAGAGATTCGCAGACTGGTGCACAGGCTTGGCTGTGTGATCAAGGACTCAGAAGGAACGTGATCTGAAAACCCACGCCCAGGAGGAACGTGGTGACAGGCTCTCCCCTGAAGGAGAACAGCACTCAGAGACAGGTGTGCCCCGTGTGGGCACCCGCCACAAAGGGCTAGCGCCGCAGATGCAGGTCAGCCTCCTCCAGCCTCCCATCTTCCCAGCCACACGGACCAAGGCTCAGTGGCCAAATGCAGGGAGCACTACTGAGCTCCCCACATGACACCAGGGTTCTGGGAGGAGGGGATGAGTTCCGCCAGTTCCCTGGTGGCAGGCTGATCCTATTGGACTGCTTCCATCACGGGAGGGGCAGGGTTCCGATTTCTGAAATGAACACTGGGGGCTAACATGGACTTGCCCTACCTATCCACGATGCTTATGCCAACCCCCCGGGGTAGACTCAGAGAATATGTTTTTCACCCCCATGTATTCCACGCAGCACTGGTTCTAAGAAAGGATTTGATTTTATGGCAAACGAGGCCTGGTACTGGGTTAGTGCTTGAAGAATTCACTGGCCTTCTTTCATATTCCCCAACCCCCAGAAGCTGCTGGACTGGCTTTTTAAAGATTCTGTGTGACACCAGCTGGGTGACAGCACCTTGCAGAGCTGAGGTCACCTCCTCCAGGATGTGCTATGTCCTCTGCATCAGGAACTAATAATCTATGGCGCTATTTTCCCCACAGCCCGGATGCACAGGTCCAGGAATCAAGAGAGAGAAATGGCAGTGGCTCCTGTCATCATTGTACCCGGGTGATCCACCGTAACTGTGTCCTTTCTGGTCTCTGCAACTTCGGGTTCCTCTAGCACAGAGGTCTCAGTACCGGAGGGAGCTGAGCTTCCACCGGGGGTCACAGCAGTGTCCCATGAAATGGCGCAGTGCCACTGCTTCGTGGCATCGAGTCACTAGGCAAAGAAGGGGGTCATCCCGCTGGCCGGTGGGGGGGCTGATCCCGACCACCAAGGGGGAACCGGTTGCTATGACAGCTAACAACGTACAGCTGATGACCCCACACACTACATGTGTGTTATGCTTGTTGTGAAGGGAACAAAAGACGCCAAAGCTACACACTTTATCAATGGTGAAAGCTGGGGAAACACTGACCCCAGGGATGTCTTGTCTACAGAGTTCATGCCCGTAAGCACCACATGGCGCTACAGACAGGTATGTCCATTCTCACTGATGACATGCGTGTCACCGAACCACCACAGTCCTTGGCACATGGCTCTCGCTCTGTGTCCACCAAGTCACCTGCACGGGACGCAGCTTCCCACTGGGCTTTCTTACACTTAATGCAGCAAACCGGAAAGTACGCTTCACATGGTAAGTTCAATACGATGTTTGTATTAAAATTTAATACAGTTTTCCAATTAGATTTGGTGTGAAAAGGACTATAAACCTATGACTTAAAGTACAGAAGTTTTTAAAAATTAAAACTGTGTTATAATCCAGTGTCCCTGGGGTAAGCACTTAAAACTGTGGCATATTTACCTCCTTTAGCTCAATGTAATAATAATAGTAGTAGTAGTAGTAATGATAATAACAGTGGTAGCTAATACTGCCAGAGCACCTACTGGGTGCCAGGCACTGTCCCAAGGGCATCCTCACATGGGCTCAATCATTTAAACCTCACGGCAACCCCAGAAGGTGAGCACGACTGTCACTCCTTTTTCCAGATAAAGAACATGAGGCACAAAAAAAAATTCCTCGGCTTTCCAAGGTCACAGAACTAACACACAGCAGCGCTGGGATTTGAACCCATAGTCTCACTTCCGAGCACAGGGCTTGACCCAGAAGTTATGCTGACTCTACATCTAGTCGGGCTGTACAAAGGGCACTTCTCTTCGGGAGGTAGGCTGAGCCTGGATTTTATTGTTCCAGGCACTCCTCTCTAAGACACCCTCCTCGGCACCCCCAAAATCCTTGGGGAGGTCATTCCCTTCTGCTCACCAGAAGCCAGCCACTGAGTCCCCAGGGGATAAAAGAAAATATTTGCTTAAATTGTATCTAAAAATAATAATGGTATTACATTCTTTGAGAAACGTCCTAGTTCTTTCACTCCCACAAGTACAAAAACCCTACAACCAACTCATGCCAGAAATTACAATGTGTGTTTGTTCTGGAATCGTTAGATCTGATTTAATTTAACACTCCTGTGGGCAAGGCTCTATTCTAAGACTTTCAGTTCAGATACAGTGAGTAAATCTAACGAAATCCAGTAATTATTCCCTAATATAAGCTAATAACCATGTCGACTTAAAGGTCAATACACCTTATGAGTAAACTTTTTGAAGTACAGTGAAATTTTCACTGACGGCTTTAACTTGTGAACATGCATACAGGGGTTCGGGGCGAGGGGTAATCTGTCTCCAAAACACCTCAGAAGTTCTTTTGTTTAAAAAATGAACAGAATTTTAAAAAGCATATACTGCATCTACAGAGTACCACCTCAGATTCTTAAAGTATTTCAAGCTTTTCCAGTGAACGAGTGAATCTTTATTGTGTACAGTTACTAAACACCCCTCGAGTAGCTGCCATGTGCACGGCACTGTGCTAAAGTACTTTAGGAGGGAGGATGCATTTTACTGACATATTCTCGCTGTTTTTAATACAACGCAGCAGGCAATCCTGAAAACTTCTAGAAGCCAGGCCTGCCAGGTGTCCTTCCTTGACACAGTAACCGGCACCTGGTCTACAGGAGTGGCAGAGTTAGATGGGGGCCAGTTTAAGAAAAGTACACACAGGCCGGTTTGAAAGCACTGCCACAAAATGCACACGAGGGAGAATCAACAGCGTGATAAATATTCAGTTCCGGCGGAGCAGAGAAGAGAGAGGACTCCCGATTGTTTTGCCCTCTCCTGGAGAGGAAGTTAACAGAGAAAAGCAGAAGTAATCCACCAAGCTCCTGCCAACCTTCACTAGTCCAGGCTTTTTCCTCCTTAGCGTGTTCTTTGGACACTCGTAGTTAAGAATTTACTAGTGAGTCACTGCCCCAGGTTCAAACAAGTGACCACTGGTATATAATTCACTTCTCTCCAGCTTTTGGTATTTCAACATCAAACAGGAAGAATCTAGAGTGGCCAGAAGGATCAATGGCATGAGTTAGCAATGCTATTCAGTCGATAAATAATTTCCATGGAGACAAGTACGCCAGACAGTTTATAGGCGAGTACTGACATGAGAGGCACAGTAGGTGCCGAAAAGGAAGAAGGGTCAAATGACTGACCCAAGGTAAACTAGCTAGTGACTCAGCAGCTAAACAATTCCCCGCCCTGGCTCAACTGTGTTGACCACTGATTAAAATCACAAAGACAGGATGCCATAAAAGGATAATGAATGACCAGTCCTAGCATTTGCTAAATCCTGGTACCAACCCCTTCAAACCACCCTGTTCTTCTGCCCCAAGTCTGGAGAGGCTCTCATTTCTGGTCTGCTAATAATTGTACAGTCACTACGGGTTTCTCTAAATTCTCTCCCAATACAGACCGCCCTCGTGAACTGTGTAGGGAATTTCATTACAAAATGCGAGTCTTGACTGGTGCTAAAGAAACAGTTATTCTCTGACACTTGTTAAAGTGGTAAGAAAGACGGTACCCAAGATCACTGCAATAAAGGTGTCATGATAGGGGAGAGAGATCAGTCCTGAATTCGGCAATGACAGCTGGGGATTCACAGCCGAGGTGCAGAGGGAGGGGGTCAGGGGCTGGGAAACTACGAAGAGGAGACATCAAGGGTAGAGGGGATTCTTGCTAAACCAGCCTAACAGGATTCTTGCTGAAGGCAGGTCAGGAAATTAGACATCAAAGGTAGGGGGTGAGGAAGTTGAGTAGCCATCCAGGGTGGTCAGATATCAAGGGTGGGTAATTCTCACTAAACTGACTTCACAGAAGTCCTTGCTTAGATTGGTGTGCAGGCCCTGCAGAGATAGGACAGACAGACAGACGCAAAGGCCAAGGTCAAAGCCTAGTTAAGAAGACTCAGAGGATCCAACCTGAGGTTTGGTCAGGGACAGCCTTCATCACTAACACCGACATCTCCCTTTTACCTAACCTTTCCCCCAGTATGCCAAGTCCAGTTTTTATAAATACTACCTTAAAAGCTTTTTCACGGGTCATGAGAAAGCAGCCACTCTTTTAGAAAACTGGAGTGTCTCTAAAAATGCAGGCATCCCCAGAATACACATCTAATCAGGCTGACCCTCTAGGTACACCGCGTCCACTGACAACAGGAGTCTGCAGGACCAGTGCTTGCTCAGGCACGCAGGGCTCTGCCCATTCTCCTGCCCGGTCCTCTAGCTAATAACTGCCCTGCCCTCAACAGGCTACTGACCCTCCTCCCACCTGCACGCTCTGGGCCTTTGCTCCTCTGGCTCCTTCGGCCCAACAGTCTTTTCTCTTCTTCCCACCAACTGAGTCACTCGGGGTGGAGGGCTCATCTCTGAAGTCTAGTTCAAAGGCGGTGAACCTTTCTTGAGTGCCCCCCCCACTGTATTCTGTGTCCTGATCGCGCGGATGACAAGGAACTGGAACTTTCTACTGCCCTTGTGTGTTTCCACGTCTGTCTCCCTCCTCGGGCTTCGAGTCCCTCCCGCGCAGGGGACGGGTTTCATTTGCCTGGCTATCTCTACCGTCTCCAGTTGAGATGAAACAAAAGGACAAGGAAACAAAAGCGAACCCGCTTTGGAACTGGTGAAAGCAGCACTGTTGATCCCCCCCAAAAAGGTGCTCCCGCTTTAAAGGTTTAAAATCAACCTATTACTATATCCTTTGCAGGGAGTTCCGTGAAAACTTGGGACTGTTTCTGAGCTTCTGATTTGTTTACGGCCGGAACTGCATGGATCCAGTGATCTGAACAATATTGGACGATATTTTCCCAGAAAAAAGAGCACTTGCCCCATAACCAGAAGCACTGACGGTGAACTCCTGTATTCTGTCGTCACCCACGGCTCCCAATACGGTTGAGCCCCTAAAGCTGGGAGAAGGAAGGTAAGAATACGAAACTCCTTACCATCCCCTTCTGCTACCACGCAAATACCCCCCACACGTCCCTTCTTCTCTCTCCAGGCCAGACGACTAACTCCCTGCTGTTTTCCACTGTGTTTTTCTCCTACTGTCGGGATCAATTCATCATTTTCCCACCCCACCTGCTACGATAAACATTGATGCCATTCATTTTCACCAAAAGATGAGATTCAGTACAATGTAATCGTCACCACATAATGCAGTGTTTTTCAAAGCCTAGCCAGTGGGTATCCACATCAGAATTGCCCAGGGGTTTGCGAGAACAGAGATTCCCGGCCTCACCCTAAAGAAACTGACTGAGAACACACAGTGGGAGGGAGCAGGGTTAGGGAATGTGAATTTGAAGTGATTCCTCAGCTGCTTCATAAATGCACTGCATTTGAGAATAAATGACCTTGACTTATTCCATTGTTGAGGGCCCCCAAACACAGAGGATGTCCAGAGGTGACATTGGAAGTAATGCCTGACCTCAAGTACTTTCAGCAGAGTTAGGAAGATCAAGTTTACACACGCTGGAATTGCAGACCAACGCTAAACTCTGTGGTGTGGAACGGTCTTCAACATTTAGATCAAGCACCCCTACCTACCTTTCAACTTTTTAAGTATGGACAACTTTAGAAATGCTGCCAGATTATGGGCATTAAAAAACGATACAAAAAAGATGAAAGTTTGTGGAGACATTAAATTTTCACGACGCCAAGTTTTGGGTGATTTAGGAAGACATTACTGATGATGCAATACAAGTATCTTTCTTGATGTTTTCAATCACGGTTTTAAAGTCTATGGTACAGAGGGGTCCGCAGGGCTGATGGTAAGTTCAGTTTACACTGGTACCTGATTTCCACAACCATATTGTGGCTAAAGAGGGTGCCTTACACAAACACGTTTGCATTGCTGGGCACGTGTATTTAAATATGACACACATATTTTAATCTATCTGCCAATTATGTGGACACTTTTTATAAAAATGTTAGTACACACTTTCCCTGATGACAAGGAAGTGTTCTTGAAAACGAATCATTTTAACAATTATAAGAAATGGCTTCCAAAATGTACTAAGATTTTTTTTGATCTGGAAGGTTTATAAATTGGTTAGGAAATCGTCCACGTGTGTAAGTGCACAGATGAGACAATTTCAAAAGTAACGTAAGTCTGGAAATTCCTGAACACCGTTTTCAAAAAGCATATTCCAGCCCTTCTATAGCAGGCAAAATATTGTGAGGTGTACTCTCAGATAAAATACGCTTTTTAAAAATGCATTGCTGAGCCTGAAGAAAAACAAAATCCCAGAAAAAAACAAATGAATAAACACACACACACACACACACACACACACACAAACTCCCCCTGGAAGCGGCCACAAACCATGGCAGACATGTTGCCCTGGGTTTGCACGCTAAGCCCTGGTCACGCTACAGAGTGGGGGAGCTGAACCTAAAACTCTCTCACGGGCCAGGATCCCCAGAGAAGACTGGAGTGTACCAGGTCAGTGGGGACTCCGGGGAGGGGCAAACACGAACCTTCTCTAGAAGAAGTCATCTTCGATTTAGACTCCCAAATTTCACCGAGAGAAAAATCAGGCAAGTAGGAGTTCATCAGCAACACCCAGCAACATTCAAGAAGAAACAAGCCACAGTAAACGAGACTCCATAGACACAAACCATACAGCTCAATCTCCAGGAATTTCGGAGAATAAAATTTCCAGGCACAGGCTGCAAATAACTATACATTAAACGTTTAAGAAAATGAAGATGAAATTGCAAAAATAAGCGAAAAACAAAAGACTATTAAAAAGGCCAGACTGATTTGAGAAGAAAACCTTAGAACTTTTAAAAAGACAGAATCAATACAATTAAAAACGCAACAGGTGGGTGAAGAGAAGAGTAGCGTTTGGTCTGACACGCTGGCTTCGCAGGGACCTGCCCAGGGACTGCCGTCTGCCCACCTCTGCTCTCGGTGCTGGTGGGAATCGAAAATTCGAGGTGCCTGCTGAGAACAAAAACAGCTGCTAGCTGCACTGCCACTTCAGGGGATCCACGGCCCAGCAGACAGACACCGGAGGGAGCAACAGAGTACGGGCAGCTAAGGCGATGAGTTCTCAAGTCCCACCAACCAAGAACCTACGCGCACGAGTTGAGAAGACACGTCTAACAGAAAAGTCTTGAGAGCCCTGAGCATCTCCAGCTGCACCGAATGGAGAAGATCTTTCCATGTATCAAGCCAGTCTAGAAAGGGTTGTAGAGGCAGCCAATTTTTAAAATGTGTGGATCCCAACACAAAGTTATAGGGCAGCATGGCACAATCAAGGGAAGACATTAAATCTCCATAAACCAATCCTAAACAAAGAATCTCAAAATAACTTACATAAAGATGCTGGATAAGCTCATGAAAATAATGCACGAATGAAATGAGAATTTTGTCAAAGAGAGAGAGAAAATTTGAAAAAAGAATCAAACAGAAATTTCAGAGCTGAAGAATACAACAACTAAACTGAAAACTTCATTAGAGGGGTTCGACGATAGACCTGACTAAGCAGGACAAAAAGGCAGCCAACTTGAAGACAGGTTGTTTGAAATTATCTCTAGTCAGAGAAGCAAAAAGAAAAAAAATAATAAAAAGGAGTGAAGAAAGTCTAAGGCATATCAATAAATGGACCAATGTACCCATTATGGGAGTCCCAAAAGGAGAACAGAGAAAGGACAAAAAGCTTTTTTAGAAAATGAAATGTCTGAAAGTTCTCAAATATGGAAAAGGAAACAGGCAACCAGATTCAAGAAATCCAAAACGACTTAAAGAGGAGGAGCTCAAAGATGTCCACTTGTCAAAAGTAAAGATAAAATTTTGAAAGCAACAAGAAAGAAGCAACTTGTCACACACAAAGGAAACCACATAAGCCCATCTGCAAATTTCTCAGCAGAAAACCTGGAGACCGGGAAAGAATGAGAAAATATATTCAAGCTGCTGAAAGAAAAAAAAACCTGCCAGTCAAGATGCTACTTACATTCAACATAGTACCTTTCGAAGTCCTAGTTAGAGCGGTTTGGCAAGAAAAAGAAACAAAAGACATCTAAACTGAAAAGGAAGAAATAAAAGGAACTCTGTTCACAAATGACCATAATCTTATATGTAGAAAATCATACAGATTTCTCTCTCTCTCTCATACACACACACACACACACACACTACAACTATAGACAAATTCAGTTAGGTTGCAGGATACAAAATCAACAAACAAAAATAACTTGTATTTCCATACCATAAGAAACAATGATACAAAAAGGAAATTTAAAGAACAATACCATTTACAATAGCATCAAAAGCAATAAAATACTTAGGAATAAACTTTAGCCAAGGGGGTAAGACTTGTACACTGTACAGGACAAACTGTTGCTTGAAGAAATTAAAGAGGATACAAATAAATGGGAAGACACCCTGTGTTCACAGATTGGAAGTTTTAATATTGGTAAAATGTCCACACCACCCAAAGAGACCTACAGATTTGATACAATCCTTGTCAAAACCCCAATAGCACTTTTTTACAGAAACAGAAAAAATTCACCCGGGGCCCCAAGGACCCTCAATAGTTAAAACAATCTTGAGGAAGAACCAAAAAACTGTGGGCCTCACAATTTACGGTTTTGAAACATACTGCAAAGTAATTAAAACAGTATGGTACTGACATAAAGACAGACATACAGACCAATGAAACAGAACCAAGAGCCCAGAAGTTAACCTACGTTTGTATAGACAAATGACCATGGACAAAAGTGCCAGGTATACACGAGGTGGGAAGGACAGTCTTTTCAACAAATGGTGCTGGGAAAACTGGACATCCAGAAATGGACCTTTCATGTATATACCAAATCAATTCAAAATGGATTAATGACTTAGATATAATACCTAAAACTATAAAGCTCCTAGAAGAAAACATAGCAGAAAAGCTTTAGTACATTGTTCTTAGAAATGATTTCATGGATATGATACCAAGGCATCGGCAACCAAGGCAAAAACAGACACGTGGCCCTACATTAAACTAAAAGCTTCCGCACAGCAAGGTAAACAATCAATAGAGTGAAAAGGCAATCTGTAGAATGGAAGAAAATATTTGGAAACCATTTATCTGAAAGGGGGTTAACATCAAAAATATATAAGGAACTCCTACCATTCAATTAAAAAAATTTTTTTAAGTGGACGATGGACTTGAATAGAAGTTTCTCCAAAGAAAAGGTCAACATGGCCCACAGATACATGAGAAGATGCTCACCATCACTACCAGGCAGATACGAATCCAAACCACAGTGAGACAGCACCTCACGCCTGCCAGGATGGCCGTTATCAAACACCAAAATAAAACACAACAGACAGTAGCAAATGTCGGTGAGGATGTGGAGAAATTGGAACCAATGGTGCAGCCACTATGGAAACCAGTATGGAGTCCCTCAAAAAATTAAAAATAGATCCAGCAACCCTCCTGCTAGGTATTTATTGGAAAAAAAAAATAGAATAAGCAGGATCCGGAAGAGAGATCTGCACTCCTATGTTCACTGCAGCATCATTCATGACAATCAAGATATAAAAACAGCCGAAATGTCCATCAATAGATTAGTGGGTGAAGAAAATGTGCCGTATGCATTCAATGGACTATTTCTCCACCATAAAAAGGAAGGAAGTTCCATTATACGCATGGATATATTTTGAGGACATTATACTAAGTAAAATTAGCCGGTCATAGAATGATTAATACTGCAGGATTCCTCTTAAATGAGGTATCTAAAGCCATCAAACCACCGGGAGCAGGAAATAGAACTGTTGTTGCCGGGGGCTGGGGACAGGGGAAAATGGGGTTTGTTCGGTGGGTATAAAGTTTCAGACATGCGAGATGAAAAGGGGCCGGACAGTGGACGCACGACGTATGCCTGTAGTTGGCGATTCTGTACTGTGCACCCAGAAACATGTTACAAAGGTAGCTCTCCTGCCATCTGTTTTTAGCCACACTAAGACGCAAGTTCAACAGAGGGGTTAATGGTGACTTGAATGTGGCCAAGGAGACTCAGCTAACTGAAACATATTACATACAGTAACCGCACTGTAGATTTTTCTATAAATTGTAGCCAGGACACCATAACATAGGGGAAGAAATGGATGAGAGTTTAAGATACATGTAGGATAGAATAAAAACTTTTAACATCTCTAATCAGACCACCAGAAACAGTAGAGAGAACAGAGGGGTAAGGCAACAGTCAAAGAGATAATGGTGGCTGCATTTCTAAAAGTAATGAAAGATACAAATCCACAGAGTCTAGATCTAAACAAATCATGCAGACTGTGGTACTGAGAGGCAATGAACTCCTAGGAAAAGTGAATGACAAGTTAAGGCACACTGAGAGTTAAGGCCTGACATAATGCAACCAGAATCCCAAAGCCAGCCACTGATATGTTTTGATGACAAATGAAAAAATTCAAAGGGCAATGTTAAAGCACTGATCTCTTATGGATTACTCCTATAGTCCTTGTCCTGGCCATTGGCAATCACAGAATTAAGGAAGCAAAGTGAATCCACAACATGGTACTGAGCAAACCCAGGGAAGTGGTTATCAGTAGTGACTCCCAGTGACACACCACTGAGGGCCACCTTCGTTATAGTCTCCCCTTGTTACGGCCGCCACCGTGAATTTCAGCTGTACGGAAAGAATCACCATCCGGAGCGGTGCTGTTAATAGTTTCAAAGTAGCTTTAACCAAAGTCCACTTGAACAGCCCTGAAAGGAGTCAAATCAATTTTCTTCACAATGATCAAAATTGCACACGGAAAGCTTAGTGTGGACATTTTGTATCCATAAAAATTACTATCATTACGGTTTTTCCAGAAGACACAAAAAATTTTTCTCGCTTCATTTAAAAGTGCCCAAGAGTAATAGTAGTATATTATCTATATCCATGCTGGAATTATCCAAGTCATCTAACAGAAGGCAAAAAAAGAAGTATTTCAAATACCCATTCTTTAGCTGGACTTACCCTTCATAACCTAAATTCAAGCCCATGTTGCATAAATTAATTGTATTATCTGCAACGCGTCTTTTCTACTTCACTATAAAGTATTTATTCCATTCAAGTGAGTCACTGGTTGTGCTGTTGCGTTCAGCCACCCGAGGCCCGTCAACAGCAACGCAGACACAAATCCTGCATTTAAGAAAATACTTCTGAAAGAGTACACACAGAATGTTTCCGAAGAAACCACTTCTTCATCGCTCTACTACAGACAGTAGTAGTAGATACAAGCTCCATGCCCTAACTAACATTCCTCTTTTGAATTTTAAAATTTAGCCTCAGTATGTATTAGTGACATGGGGAAGGGTATATATTACATACACCCAAGGATACAAAAATCCAAATACGTTCGTGCATGACTAGACAAATTTTTATGTAAACCACAAATGATTTCAATAAAATGCCAAGATGTTTTTTTAAATGACCATATTTGCTTATTTTCATTTCTAGCGGTAATGAAATGTTTTCAGCTGTGACCTTAACATTCCAAAAGACTGCGAAGCCTTTCGTTATCACACAAATGTAAATTGTCACAACTAGTTTTTTAAAATGGGTCCCTTGATCTGGAAACGCTACAAACAAATGTATACTCTTCTGACTGCCACGCTGGCCTTGATCTACTAGCTGTCAGGCAGCTTTGTTACTTCGTTTCATTGACAAGAGATAAATTAAGAAAGGATAGTGACGTTTACTACCACCCGGAGAACAGAGAGACACTGATTGGTGATTTAAATAACCATCACGAGTGGTCCCTACGACAAACACCTAAGGCAGTTAGTTATACACCAATGTAGCCCTATTTACATGGGGGTTTTCTACTGCACACTGTTTGGGGTTCTATGTACCCTTTCTGTAGGTTTCTTGAGGGGAGAGGCCTCATCATAAATACCACTATTATTGCCCTTCCAGCTCAAAACCAAAGTTGAGTGTATACTTATTGATAAATTAACAGCTTTGATATAGTACCTATTTTCCATGGCGATTAGGAAGAAATCAGGATGTGAGTCAAGCAATTGTAGGTATAGTTAGGGTTATGTACATCACAGTGACAACCAGGGACAAGACCATGAAACTGACTGTGTATCAACACGTTCAGAAACAGCAAAGGAGTTTATACTGCAAAATCCTTTTTAGAGAGACAAGAAAATTTTCCGCATGATTATTGCTTAGCTTTCTTGGGGGCGATCATGGGATACTGCATTCATGTTTCTATAATGCTGTCTCGTGTCTGTATAAAGTGCCTTATTCATACAGGTATGGAAAGAGCTATATGTACTCTTCAGAATCCAAAAGAAAATGTTTAAAATGTGTTTTCTCACCCTTCTGGGGTTAATTAACACACACACCGTGTGTTGCTGATTAAAACCAAGGTCTTTCTTTTCATACACACCGAAATGACACACCAAATGACAGGAATCTTTTTAGAGTTCCTGCTAGAAACATTCTGCACCAACCTGGCTTCCAAATCAACTTCTCTCAAATTTTTTCATCCTTTTCCCCGACCTTCTTCAACCTCTCAATCAAAATTATGTACCAACAGTCACAAGGCCAATCCAGTGATAATGTCTGGGAGCGGCAGACTTCCACTATCTTTACGGGTTTAAATGCACCACGCCACAGAGGACAAAAGCATATTCTGACATGTCTTCCCAGGTCTTCTAACAACAGCCTGTTCCTCGAACCTCTGCTCTCTTCATATAATCCTGTTACCTCTCTGTGGCCCCCTGCTCTCCAAGGTCAAAGAATCTGCTCACACCTCCCTGGAATACTTCAGAGCTGAGTCTGCATCTCCTGTAGCTCCTGTCTCTTGTCCAAGAACTTACTGCCCAAGCACTTACTTTATGTTAAAAACCCTATGAAGGCACGGGTACCCTGAGGCCTGGAGAGCCCATGAGTCAACTCCACAGCTAGGGAGGTCCAGGCAGCCCCTCAAAACTTGCTACCCCTCTAGCTCCTCCAAACAAGTCAGATAATCAGCCCAGGCCCTGTTTACAGGCCCTACTAGTCGTTTGGTGGTGGTTTTTTTAAAACGTCTTTCCTACAAGGGAACTCACACGTACACACACACTCAGCTGTACTTTTCAGGAGGTGGAAATACAACCTGATCTTGTCCCTCTGGTTTCCCAGAGTGGAAATGCCAGCGACATCTGCATCTGGAGAAAAACTCCTGAGGGCAAGTGGATCAAAGACACAGAAAACCCTACCTTCAAAGAAATGCACCTTGTGACACTGGAAGGAGGAGGAGAGATATTTAAAGTAAAGCCTGCCCTGATTTATTCACCGCTGACTTGAGGAAGAGAATAAAAAGCGCTTGGTTTCCTGTGGCTTTTCAGCATTTTACCTGACCCCGGGGCCACAGACACTGTTTGTGAAATTCTTCCACTCATCACTACTGAGGAGTATCACGGCACTATAATAAACTCCCATGCACAAACGCACCCATCCGCCTCCACTACCACTCCCGCCCCTTCCATCCCTGACCCCGGCGTGGACACGATGCTCCGAAAAGCAGAGTCATGGGGCAATGCGGGGTGCGGGAGGCGTGGGACGGGGGGGGGGGGGGGGGCAGGGGTTGAAAGAGCCCGAAATGCGCGGGTGGACGAAAGAGTCAGCGGGCTGGTCTGTGACCTAGAGCCGGCCCTGGCGTGGGGTGCAGACACCCAGGGCGCAGTGCAGCCACAGAGATGCCCACCCTGCCTTGCCCTGCCTCTCTGCACCTCCGTCGCCCCGTCCTCGCCGGCAGGACCACCTCCGGGGGGAGGGCTCCACTGAGCGCCCCCAGCCTCACTCCGGAGGCTGGGGGTGCAGCCCGGGGCTGAGTAGTGGGCGATGGGCGGGCGGGCGGGCGCGCTGGGGGCGATCGGGGGCCGCGGCGGCCAGGGCGGAGGGGGTCGCGGGGGTTGCAGGAGGGTCCGCTCGCGCCGCTGCGGGGGGCGGCCCGGTTACTCACGTTCTCCGTGTCCCGCTCGTTCACCGTCGGCAATGGCGTCCGGGCCGACATCTTGTGCGGGCGGCGGGGTCGGGCCGGGGTCTCGCTGGCCGGGCTGGGGTGCGGGCTCCGGGGGCGCAGGCGCGGGCCGAGGCCGGGCGCAGCGCTCCCGCAGGCGGCGGGCGGTGCCACCAGCGGCCCCGGCGCGGAGCGGGGACGAGGCCGCAGAGCGCGGGGAGGGGGCGGCGGCGAGGGAGGGCTCCGCGCGGGAGGGCCGGCGGCGGCGGCGGCGGCGCCGCGGGGTAGAGGCGCCGGGGCGGCGTCCGGGCCCCGCTAAGCTCCCGGGGCCATGGCTGAAGGTGAACTCGCGCCTCCGATCGCGGCCAGGCGAGCGCGGCTGGGGGCCTGGAGCCGCGGCCCTGACAGCACCCCGCGCCCCGCCTGCGTGAGCGGCGCCCGCGGGCCGTGCCGCAGCCGCGCGCGGGGCCCCGTCCCGGCTGGGTCCGCGCTCACCGCCGCCGCGGAGCCGGGAGGAGCGGCGGGCGCGGCGCGCAGCGCCCAGAGGCACTTGGCGGCGGCCGGCGGGTGGGCGGGCGCCAGCCGCGGGGCCTCTCCATTCATTCCCTCATTAGGGATGCGGGGCGCCTCCTCCTCCCCTCCCGCGCTCGCTCGCGCGCCGGTCCCTGTTTATTTTCGCCCCGCGCCCCACCCGCCGAGTACGGGCGTCTCAGCGCCTCGGGTGCCTTTTCTTTTTCTTGGTGTTTGGGTTTTGCCGGGTGGAGGTGGGACGCTGGCCCCTTTTTTGTCACTGGGGCAGATTTGGGTGCATCGGACCGCAGCTCCTGCGCCGCCGACCTGCTAACCTCGGGACTTCTCCCATCCCGAAACCCTTCTCCTCCGCCCCGTCGCCAAGCTTTCTCTACCCCTGCCCTCCCTGGAGTCCCCGCTCAGTCCCCTTCTACAGGGAGCCAGTGATGTCAGGGCCACCCTAATAGTTGAGCACAGGGCACAAAAGACCCTAGAGACGCCAGCAGGGGCTCGGGCCAGGCAGCTCGCCCAGGTGGCGCAGACGGCGCGGCCTCCCTGGGAATGGGGGGCCAAGGAAGAGGTCACCCCGGTGCGCCCCGCGGCACCCCCAGAGTAGGTGACAGCCGGGAGTCACGACGTCTGCCCGGGCTGATCGTCACTTCCTGGGACACAAGGAAGTGTCACTTCGCGAGCTTGTTTAGGGACAGCGAAGAGCAGTCTCTGACGTGGGCCCTGTCCTACCTTCTGGTGGCTTCCTCACCCTTCCACCCACCTACCGCTTCTCGCATTCTGCTGCGTCCCCGTGTGAGGGGCCCGGCAGCCCCTTCTAAAGCGGTGCTGCTGCTTCTGTCTCATTTGAGAGCTTACGTGTTGCACACCCAGCCTCTAGGACAAAAGCCTTCCTATCATCCTTCCGATATTTCTTTTTCACGGCCTTTCGTGGATGGGCAGGCAGATAAAAGGAGCAACAGACAGAAGAGGATAGATTCCATTTATAAGCTTCGAATGCGAATCTCAAGATGGGCAATGTCGACTCTCTCCTAAAGTTCACCCATTTGAGGAAAAGAAGCCCCACACCAGATGGCTTTCATTCTGACTTATTAAAGGTGGTTTCTGAAAAATTAACACTGGACCCTTACATCATGTTCCAAAGGACTCAAAAATGGCAAATACAGAGATCCTCTAATAAAAAAAAAAATCTCATTCAGTATGTATTTACTTATAGAACACCATCTACGTATTTATTTCCTTAGCATTGTATCTTGTAACCATTTCCTGGTTTCCCAAAGCAAATAAAGTCACGAGATCCCATTGGTGCTGAGCGCCCCTCCTCACACACAGCTCAGGCTTTGGAACCCCACGGCCGCAACCTGAACTGCGGTGTGCGACTGAGAACGCCAGGCTCTCGCAGCGCTGCGGACATCCTGAATCGCCAAGATGTGCGGGGGTTGCAGGGCACAGTCCGCACTTTTCTGATGAACTGGAGCCACGGCAACCCGCAGGGGCTGCTGACGGGGTGGGCAGCACTGTTGCCTGCTGCAGCTGCCCCAGAGCACCGTGGGTCACAATAGTGCCCGTCCTGCCCTGGGAATAAACGGGTGTTGGTGCATGGGTGTTCAACCCCTTTGGAAAATAAATCACTGCTTCAGCTGATAGCTTGGATTCTGCTTTCCCATGCCCCCTGGCGTATTATGCTATGTCTTTACCTCTGTTTGAGTCAGGCAAGCACAGTTACCTTTACAAAAGCCCACTCCGTTGACTTACTCAAGATCACAGGTGCACCAGGACAATGGCACACAGAAGGTCACTGTGGTGTGTGGTATTGTTCACCCAGGACGTTTCATCACACCTGTAAGATCTGATGGCTAATTAGAGGCAGGGCTCAGAGGGAAGCCCAGGATGCGGGCACAGTGGCTTCCAAGACTTCAGGGTGTACAGTAAAAGTTCAAGGGCAAATTCCTTACCTATCTGTGCTACACTGTGTTCACACAGTGAAACTTAACTGAAAGTTACCTAACAATAGTAAGGGATGCTTATTTTTTAAATCAACCCATTAAAAATGTTTCATGACAGTGGAGCTACTTTCCAAAAGAGTCTTTATGGGGTCTATCTTTATTGGACGGGTAACTCAAATCCACGATTGTGGTTAACAAAATAGATGAGAAACAACTTTATCCAAAAAAAGGGGGGCATTTAAATAATTCATGCCTGCCACTGGGGGCTTGTTATACAATGAAAATTCCCTCTTCCTAGGCTACAGCAAGTCACTGTGTTTCCAAAAAGGCTGTGCGCCCCTAGGTGAACCGTCCTCCCCTGGAAACGGCAGGAGGTGGGGCTTGATGGAATCAGAGTGGCGAGGGCACAGCCCTATGTGCCCACGAGACCGCCGGGAAGCACAGTTTTCTTGTCTCACCGCAGACAGCTCCTCGTGCCTGCGACTATGAAGAAATGGCAGAAGGGATATTTTAAGGCTTTGAGTAGTTTTCCTTCTAGGACGATTAGCCAAGTGTGGCGTGTTTAATTTAGAGATTCCTAACCGGAGATGCTGGGGTAAGAAAGGTTTCAGGGAAAATGAAATATTGAGAAAACAGAAGAAACGTAAGAGCTGCGGGCGCTAAACGCACACTGAAATACGCTCAGAGAGCCTTGCCGGTCCATGGCCCCGGGACGCCGAGTTCTCTAGAACTGCTCTGGCTGGGACCCGAGCTGTGCAACGCCCTCAAGCTCCTGGTAGGTCACTGGCGCCACCCAGGAACTGAACTTTTTCTTTGATTTCATTTCAAACTATTTACAAGCTGATGTTTTTTATTCAGGTCTCGAAAAATGTTAAGTTGCATTGGGAAGAACTTGGATCCATGACTCTCTGCCTTCTCAACTATAAATATTCTGAAATCTCAATGTGGTCAAGTACTTCCGATGAAAATGTATCATCTGAATTGAGACACATGGTAAGTATAAAAGGCACACTAGACTTTTAAAGACTTAGGAGGAAGGACGTGTAAGATTTCTCTTTAACATCATATTGATCACATATTGAAATGCTAACATTTTGACATGTTGGGTTAAATAAAATATATTATTAAAATTAATTTCAACGGTTTCTTCTTACTGTTTCAAATGTGCATACTGACAGGTATAAACTTACACACGGGAGATATCATATCTCTACTGGACAGCACTTCTCATAAGGTAATGATTGAAAATAAAGAGGTTTAGTTGCTGAAGAGTCAAAGGCCTTGATTAGAAGCTATTAATAAATCCTTCTTTGACTCAGCATTTATTAAGTGCCCCTCTCCCACATGCCAAGCACTGTGCTGTTCAAACAGAATGTTCTTCACCTAATAGTTACCAGCAGTGAGAACTATAATATTCTTTTTACAAAACAAACAAACAAAAAAAACATGGGGGATTCGTGTAAATGAATGTTGACAGATTGCACTCATTTGTAAGCAAGGAATTTCCCAAATGTGACAGATTCAGTGAACTTCATAATAAACTCATACAACTGTGCACTTCTGATATCCTGTCCTTTAAATGTATCAAAAGTCTGATAGACTTGGCCAGTCAGTAACTGTTTATTGAGGGCATACTTTGTTTCGGAAGGATACAAGGCTATCTGCCGTCTTTCATTTAACCCACGCGAGAAAACTACAAGATGGGCAATTCTGCAAGGTAACAAAGAGTAAAGAGAAACGTGGTGAATGTCCTTCAGGAGAAGAACAATCAGTTCTTTTCATAAAATAAAATGGGTCCTGATGGCTTTCCTGCCGTTAACAAGGTACATTTTTTGGCATGGCAACAGTCACCACGTAAAATGTGGAATCACTGAAACGGAAAGGGGCCTCGAGAGAAAAGATTTTTTTTATGTTAAAAACTGAGTAAGGCTGCTGCTGCCTTTTACAGTGTAGATGTGGCTACAGAAGAACTGGAAAGTCCTTGTGATTAGACACCTACACGTGTCTTCATAGCAGCCAGTGGCAGCCAAGGTCAACTCACTGCGGTTGTCCGGCCTGGGCTACTGCGCACCTCACAACACAATCTACGTCTGAGTGGTATCTCATCTCTCTCCCGTCCACTCCCACCAGCGCCCCAGACTCTGCAATGTCGCCCTGCTGGAATTCCCCAAACACACCATTCTGCTGGCTCCTGTGTGCCTTTGAGTCATCTCTTCTCTCTTCCTGGAATGTCCTCCCCTCTGTTCTGTCTGATGGCCTCAGAGTTTTTCTTTTAAAACCTATTGGAATGCTTCCCTGACTCCCCTGCTCGTCCCAACACCCCAGGAGTTAATCAATCACTGTGCCAGCCCAACCTCTGTGCCCTGGACACACTGTGTGCCTGGCTGATTGCCCACCAGACTGGGCACTGGGACAGGGAAGGGAATGTCTTATTTCTGACCAAGCACAGTGCCTAGCAATTTGTAGCTACCCAGGTTCCTAAACGAGCATGATTGGCCTGTTGCATGTAGTAAAATTTCCTGTGCCTCCACATTCTTTTGAATTTCTAAGAAGCAACATATAGGAATGGAAAACATAGGAGAATCATTAAAATTTGCAAGCAGGGACTATACAAGCAGATGAGATTTCACACAGTCTACAAACTATTCTCCCAATAAATATTATTGACTGAGTTGCAACGTGGCTCTTTTAGTAGCTTCCCAGAGTGCTGCTAATTTTACCATCATCATCCATTTTTACCCATATGGAGGAATGCCTCATCACGGATATTTCATAAAACAGTCTTTTAAGTGAGCCCCTCCATAGACCAGCGTGTACTGACAGCAAGTACTTCCGTGGTCGGGAGGAAGCACTGCAAAGGCAGGACGAAAAATCGGGAGTGGAATCACGTGACGACGGAGTGAGCGCTGAGAGCGCCTGAGCTGGCAGGTCCACCTCACGGTGGAGTCCTCAGGAACTGGGTGGCTCTTCCCGAGCAGAAGCCTCTCCACATGCCTTGGCAGTGCAGACCAGGACAGTGAAACAAAGGACGAGACAGGTGGTGTGACCACTGGTGGTGAGTTGCACACTGGTCTTTGGCGACATGGAAAAATGCAGATGAAACAAGCACCAAGAGCATCATCTTCCAGTGACGAGACGGGTTATGTGCAGGCTCGTGTGGGTGTGGCTGCACCCACATCATGGCACCTTCCAAACTGTAGTTTTGTAATGTCGCCTACGAGGCAAAACAACCCTTTGGAAGCCTTATGGTAGCCACCCCAAAGAAAGAGTTTAGTTACCTTTCACTGAGCACTGACAAATTAAACATAATGTAATTCAACACCCTTTTAAACAACCTCGTAATTTGATTATCTGATTTCTCGGACCACATTCTGGGTGAACTGTTCCCTTATGTTTTTATACTTATTTTGTTAGTAAACAGTCATCATTTTTGTAGCTTCTTTCCATGCACTCAATTTATTTAATCCCTTCATACTGTTTTTTCTATGTTAAGTGTTGTTCCATTACTTACACTTTGATGAGCTTCTTCCTTCCTGCAGAAGTATTGACACCATTTGTTACTTGGCCATTCACTCATTCATTCATTCATTCATTCACAAACACTGAGCCCTGCTACCACCAGGCACTACTCAAAGCTCTTCAGAAAGAGCAGTAGACAAAATAGACAGAAATCCCACTCACACGAGGTTTACATTTTGAGAGGCACTTTCAGTGACTACATAGTTCAAAACCCCTGACACAAATAACCTTTTGTGTTATGCGTTGGTTATTTTTCTCTTTTAACAAACAGAAGCACCCAGGTTTAATTGTTTTTCTTTTTAAGTCCTGAATTGCAGTAGCTAGATCTTTTCTCCAATCTAAAGGTAATTGCTTTCTCTCTTGATATTTTGGCCTTTCTCCAATAAGCTTTTGTCTAAACGGCTTCAACTGGTTCCACAAGTAGCTTGGGTACTTTAAAACCATAACAAAGACACCTTCCTGACCAGGTGACTTGTATTTGATCTACATGTTGTAATATTATCTCAGCTTTATTACACTGACACCAGGACACTTCTGCATTTCATCATGATAAATTGCTTTATCTTCAATCACTGGTACTTTTCCTGTTTCCACTGGCCCCAGATAAACTGTCCATATTTTAGCAGTTCTGCCAGAATCATGGAATACCTAAGAACCTATGTTTATAGCCAACTCAGGAATACTCTTTTTTTTCCAGAGAAAGAAACAGTGCTGGCAGGTGCTTCCCTGGCTGCCCCGTAAAACTTGAGCCCCCTGTTTCTCACACAGGTGGTAGAGTCCACTTGGCCTTCCTCTCTCTCCCAGTCATGGTTAACTGGGAGACACCGAGAGCCATCTTTCCAGCCCATATCTCCAATGCCCACCACAGGACCTGGAGTCACTCAGTCAGCACTGCCTGGAGGAATGAATCATACACTTGTCTAGTAACTTCCTGAGTTTCAGCACGCGTTTCCAGGTCCCATATCACTTTCAGACAGCCTCAGTGCATTGTCCCTCCTGAGCGAAGGACCCCAGTTTAAGTGTCCCTTCATTCTCCAGACTGGCTCTCCACAGTCACCCCTAGGGCGCCTGCTAGCCCTTTGCTCAATATCTCAGCGGACGAGTCTTCAGTTTAACTTTTTTTTTTTTACTACTTGCCTTATCTTCTTTTTCCAGTTCTAAAACAAGTATCCAAATTCCTAAAGTTATAAATGCTGCGTTTTAAAAGCATGAAAATCATGGGTTATGCATCTCAAAAGATCGCCATGGCTAGAAGCCAGGTTTACTTACATGCAAAAAAATGTACTTCCTTTGTAATATTTTTAACCATTCTTTTGCTATCTACTTGTCCCATATCAAACCTCAGTTGCACCTTTACACGAAGCCACAGATCAACGGCCTACTACTGAGCACCTACTATGTGGTTAGTGCTATTCTAAGACTAATTTTTACATAAATACAGCAAGCCTTATATCATACAAGTAGAGCTGACCCTTCCCTCCAGGAAGGAACTCCTCTTTTCTGTTTGCCTCTGAAGCTTTGTGGCTGATGCTGTTGTGTGTTCTCTGTGCTGTCAGCCGTACGTAGTCCTCTGAGGGTTCATTTTCAATGCTGAGTCATTCAGAAACAACTTTGATGCGTTGCATGGATGATTAAGTTAGATAATCTCACATCTGATTAAATATTACAAGTGTGATGGTTTCAACAGTATTTTCTCGTATTCACCAAGTTGGATCATGCTTTAAGGAAGCATTTAAAACAGTGAACAATGGAGCCTTTCGAAGTAGGCATAAAACCTTGAAAACTACTTTAAAGAGATGTTCTCGTTGTTTTAGAATCACTTCTACATGTGGTCACATGACTCATGCAGTTCAAGAACAAGCAATCTTGATAGAATGAGGTGAGAAGTGAAAGAACAAATCAGTGTTCATGGCTAGTCCAAAGGGTAATAGAGGCGAACCAAGGTGAAAAGGAATCTTCAGATAGGAGCCTCAATAGTCATCTTCATCTTCATTAAGAGCCAGTGTTTGCAGACGGCCACTTGCTCCATGCAAAGATGCTCGCCATCACTCATCAGCAGGGAGATGCAAATAAAAACCACGATGAGGTATCACCTCACGCCTGCCAGAATGGCAGTCATCAAAAAGGCAAGAAATAACCAGTGCTGGCGAGAATGTGGAGAAAGGGGAAGCTCGGGCACTGCTGGTGGGAATGTAAACTGGCGCGGCCACTATGGAAAGCAGTCTGGGGGTCCCTGGAAAAAATTAAGAACGGAAGTACCACGTAGTCCAGCAATTCCCCTTTTGGATGTACACCCAAGGAAAATAAAAATACTTATTTGGAAATATGTCTGCACCATATTTACTACAACATTGCTTACAATAGCCAACATATGGAAACAAGCTAAGTGTCCACCAAAGGATTAACGAATAAAGAAAGAATAATGTATTTACTGTTTAGCCATAAAAAAGAATGAAGTGTTGCCATTTTTGACAACATGAATGGATATTGAGGGCATTGTGCTGAGTGAAATAAGTCAGACAGAGAAAGACAAATACCCTATGACCTCATTTATATGTGGAATCTCAAAAAATACCCCAAAACAAGCTAATAGATACAGAGAACAGATTGGTTGTTGTCAGAGGTGGGGGGTGGGGGGTGGGTGAAGTGAGTGAAGAGGGTCAAAGGCACAAACTTCTGGTTATAAAATAAATAAGTCACGGGGATGTCATATACACAATACTGACTATAGTTGATAATACTGTATTGCCTATTTAAAAGTGGCCAAGAGAATAGATCTTAAAAGTTCTCACCAGAAGAAAAAATTTTGCAACTAGGTAGAGTGACAAAAGTTAACCAGACTCGCACGATCATTTGGCAACATATACAAATACTGAATCATTGCACTGTATACCTGAAACTATACCTCGATAAAAAATAATAGGATAAAATACAAAAAGCCAATGTTCATATGTATTTTCTAAAGCCTTTGTTTATATTATCTCCTGTAAGCCACACTAAAAGTTTGGTAAGCAGACAAATATTCTTGGTTCATTCCCCAGGAAAGAAACTAAGCGTTGAAAGTGAATTGATTGCCGAATGGCATACATTTCATGACCAACTCATCTGGAAAACTGGGTCTTCCAGCCTGGAACCCAGGTTCTCTTCATTCATTTCTGGGTCTGTCCCCTGGACACCTAGACACCCACAGAGGCATTGCTGACTCCACGTCCACCTTCCGCGTCTCTCATCCCTTTTTCCCGTCCTGGCCAGTGTGCTGAATCTGAGACCCTAACAGCACCTGAGACGGGGAGGTGAGTGTTCAGAACAGAGAACTGTGTGAGTAACTATGTGAACTTACCTGCTACAAATGTAAAATAACACCAGGTCTGGCCCTAGAGGCCAAGTTGGATTGTGTAGCTTCTTTGATGTTTTTACAGGGATGAAATCACATTAGAGTTAAAACCAAGAGCAAACTGGAATTAGGAAATAAATCACGAAAAGATGTAACTTATAGCCTGGAGAGTATGTGTTTGTGAGTCAGGGACGGGGAAAGGGGGAACACGCACAAGGAGAAACGGAGAGAAACTTGGCCTCGAGGGTGATTAGGAGAGAGCCTGTGGACTAATTACAACTGCAATGATTTAGATATTTTCTCTCAATGGGAGGAGGTCAAATTTCTTAAGCCAACTAACACGCTAAAAATTACTCTAAGTGTGTTCAATCAGTACACGATTAAGAATAGGTACTGGAGATAAAGATTCGCAAAGGAGGACATGACGATTTGAGCAAGGGCCTGAGTTATACACTAAAGAGGCAGTGGACAGGGTGGGCGGGGCCTCACCTGATTCAGGAACCCTCCGGTCCTCTCTGCCTATTGGATGAAAAGGAAGAAACTGCACCCAATGGGAGTAAGTGCCATTCCTGCAGGCGGGGCTGGCCTTGGGCGCGTGCACCCTGCGCAGTCACACCATGCCTGCATTGCACTCAAAATCTTGAGCTCAGTGTTATGCTCTGTTTTGGCTTTCTTGAAATTCTGAATGATTTTTAAATAAGAGGCCCTACCCTGGGCCCGAAAGTTGTGTAGCCATTCCATAACTTGCCTAATATAATTCTAAGCATCTTAATTATCTCTTGGTAATAATATTTTATTGTCATTGCGTCTTTTATTATTATTGCTACTACTACTCTTATTACTTGACTCTTATTAGCTATGCTCCGGAAACCTCAGTCCGTGCAAGCTGCACTAACCTCATAAGCACTGGCCCAAGAAGGATGGATGAGTAGTTAGTGAAAGACAAGGCGTGTCAGCTTTAACAACTGTCTCTCTGTCTCAGAGGAGAAAATGTGGGTCAAGTATGCGAAGCAACTACTACAGCAACAGCAACAAAAACCACCAGCAGTCAGGGAGCGACACACCAAGCCTGGCGCTACAGTCACAAAACCATGGATGCCTCCTATTATGTGACACCTACTGAGCGCCCTGCAGTTCCCATTGTCATTTTGTTTCATCTGCACAGCAACCCAGTGGGCGTTCCCCAAAGTCACACACAGTTAGGGGGCGTGTCAGACTCCACCACACTCTGATGCCACTGGAGGGGACTGCTTCTCCGGTCGAGGAACTCGAATTCAGTCATTTACACCGGGACCCCTACTCACCACATCTCACTGCTGCACCCCCAGCACCTGAACACACACACCCCAAAAAGCCAAAAGCACTCATAAAGGAAAGTAACTCATAGACATGTAGTTTCGAACGCACCTCTCAGGGCCGTGAGAACATAACTATGTGGGTCAGAGCTGTGTGGGGTTGAGCAAAGCAGGGCGTGACGCAGCATTCTGAAAGGTGGAAAGACCCAGTCTGAGTGAAGAGGCCTGAGTCGTCTGTTCTCTGATGAGAATGTAATGGGCCAAAGCGTGGCGGCCAGACTGGGCTTGCCGGGGGCAGGAAAAGACAAGCTGGTCGGCTTGACTGGAACGAGGTTTTAAGCAGCCCCGAGGAATCGATCACCCATGAGCACATTTAAGAACACAGCTATGCGTGCTTCTACGTGAAAACCATCTTTCCTAGAATAGAACCATGAGCTTCTGCTGAGATGGCTTTAAAATAATGCTGGGAACCATGGTTTGCATTTGCAGCTCCTTAACAGTTCTCTCCCAGCGGGCCCATTCTGTTCTCCTTGGCTTTGGGCAGCTCTGAATTCGAGCAGCACTCACTCCCCTGGGTCCGCAGACCCAGAAAAAGAAAAGTCACGAAACTTTCTCTTTCCCTGAGTGCGGAATACGATTTTAATTGAGAGCTGAGATGTGTTGTTGTGGGCTTGCTGACATTCTTTCCCAAGACGAGACCACAACTATTTGTACTGCAGGAACTATTTTGCAGGTCGACATGGGGAAACTCATTCTGGTAAGATGCTTCAGTGCATTACTAAAGAAGTGTGTTTGCTTTGGTTCGCTTTTCTGCCTGCTATTTTTATGGACCATTTGTTTGCGAGAGCAAGAGGTTTAAACAACAAGCAATGCATGCGCATAATCCTGGCCCCCCAGAACCTCCTCTGGGGAGGAAGTGAGGTCTGGGTGTTAAGCCATCCCAGATGAATGGAATGATCGGAACTCTGGGTCTCATGCCCCGCTTCAGCCTGTCCCAGTGGTGTTTGTTCTCTGGGTCTCATTTTCTCCGCCGTGCAAATGGAGACAGCCTTTTGCCCCCCACAGTCAATGCCTATGAGAGGTGTTCGGAGCCTGGTGAGGTACGAATATAAGCAAATAATATAAATAAGTATGTCGATACAGGCTTTAAAGGACTCTTTTCCATTTATGGTAAATCTCTGGGCTGCCACCAGAAAAGTCCCCAATAGAGAGCACTGACCATCCACTTTAGCCCTCTCAGATGGCGACCAAAATACTCCTGAAAAGTGTATTCTCTCACATGAAGTGAGGCCTGGTTCCGAGGGAGGGGTTTATCGCTCCGGTCTTTTAAATACTCTCCTAGGCTTCTGGACACGCATGCATTGTTCTAAAATGGTGCTTCTCAGACTATCTATGCTGAAAAACCAGGTATTTTTCTCTCCAAACTTCAAATCTGGGAAAAACTGACACTGTTGCAAAACATAGTAAGAATGAATTTGTAGAAAAATGTAAGAGTTTTAAACATAGACACACAAATGTAAAAGCGTAAGTTTTTTTTTACTCTGTCGAATTCCATGTTCTAAATACTCTCCTTTTCTACTTAGCTCATCCCTGAACAGCAGTGAACTGAGTGGGGTTCGGCCCTGGTGAGTGGAATGACCAGGCTCACAGCACCTGATCCAAAGCCCTCTCCGAAAACTGTCCATCACCCTCCCCCAACCTCTTCTTAATGCTGACAGCATGACTAAGCATGGGGTGTCTCTTCTCAGCTTTCTTTTTTATTTCAAGTTCACAGGTGCATCTGAGTAGCTCCTTAACCACTGGGACTAGACATAACCTTCTTATAAAGAAAGCTAAATAGTCTAGGCTTGCCCAAACAATTCCAAGGTTGCACGCCACTCCTGGGCTATCTCAGAGATTCCTGAGACATGCTGTGGCTGTGCTTAGTCAGAGCAGAACACATCCCAGGGGAATGCTAGGTGACTGTCCCCATCCCAATTCCCGATCCAGGGCCGGCAGGGCCCAAACGAGTCAGGAACCACAGACGTCCTTTCTCCTTCCCACCCTTCATTTTTAGCGATCGTGCCATGTCAATTAATGACCTCTGAGTCCTTAAAAATGCATTCACTTGGCCATCCTTTGGCAACATTTTTCTCTAATGATTGCATTCCTGTGATATCAGATAAGTAGAAAATAAAAAAAGAACCACCTTTGGGCAGCAGGCTTTATGACTTTCAGACTGGAAGGAAACAAATTCCTGGAACTCCAAGCCCCGCCCCTACCATGATGTCATGGTGGGAGGTCGCCCCCTCTTTGGTCTCACGGGGTTGGGGATTAGTTATCTGGAGACTGAGGAAGAGGAAGGCCCAGAGGCTACCTGAAAAGATACAAGATAGTCCATGCGTACGTGGATTTTTCTGTAAAATACGGTCTTCGTTTTAATCAGATTTTCAAGCGTCGCACAAAAACATGTAAAACCTCTAATTTAAGCAATTCTAAATGGAAGAGGAGCTCTGTTTCCACCCTGAGTCTCCCCAGCGTTAGATTCAAGCCCTGCGACACCGAGTTTCCCAAATTACAAGTTGTGATCTGCACCGTGAGTCACTGCGGGCGTGAAAGCGAACTGGAACAGAATGGCAGGAGCTCAGGGCCTCAAAGGCAATCAGGGTGAGCACAATTTCAGGACACTGCAGTTGTGTGGGGGTGCTGGGTCCTGGTGTGAAATGTATTTCCTACGTGGTGGGGCCAAAAGGGTGGGAACCCTGGCATTGAGATTTAGTTCTCAGGCTGAGCGCAGACAAGAAAGACCTAGGCAGTGAATTCGAATGCTTACTCTCAGGCCCCCATCGACAGAGCCTGCTCATGAGAAACTGCCCATCCTGAGTTCCCCAGGGGAAGCTGCTGGAGGTTGGCTGTGAGCACACTCCAACGAACACTCACCTGAACGTACAGGTGGAAAACACAGGCTTGGGAGTCACAGAGGCCAGTGTGGAAAGACCAACTCAGGCAGGGCGAGGATCCTGGCAAACAACTCTGTGAGCCATTTTCCTGGTCCGTGAAATCACCTCGACCATCCTATCACAGAGAGTGGTCATCAGGATTATAGAAAACAGTGCGTGGACAGCACCACTTACACAGCAGGCAAGGCTCAGTGTTAAAGTGTGGGGCCCTTGTTCAAAAATTACTCAGTTTCAACATGGCGACTGCAGAGAGCTAAGCCAAGTGTGGGGTCCCGCTCCCATGCTATTGCACAGGTATACCTGTGAAGCCTGGGTGTGTAAAGCCTATAATACAGTGCTTAACGTACAGAGAGTTCCCACCACGGAGTAGCTTTATCCAGCTAGAGCGCATATAAGTATAAATATAAAGCATTGTAGAGAAAAGCATTTCAAACAGGACTCCACCATGAATAGGCCAAGGCATTATTAATAGTGCTTAAGCTAATTGTTATGGCACTGATACCAGCTGATTTAAACTGTCTTAATTAGGCCCCAGGATGCTTTGTTCTACAGTTTGGTCGTTTGATAGAACAACCATTCTGCCAGTAAAACTGCTAGATTGTTTTGGACATGTCCTCGATGTGACACCTTCATTGGTTCCCTCCAACAGGGTCATAGTCAGGCCAGGGGCCACCTCCTTTCAGCTGTCGTGCCCTGAATGTGAGGGGCAGTAGCTTCCTGCCCCATTCCCTCTGTTAAAACCTCCCAGGAGCTTCTCAGTGGCCAGAGGAAAGCCCACCCCCTTGATCAGCCAGTGCCAGTTAAATAAAGCACTTTTCAGATCTAAGAATAACTCCCAGAACTTCACAGGGAATGGAAATCAAGTGTTATCAACATCGACTTAAAGATGAAAAAAAAACAGCACGTATGGAAGCTCTCGACGCCTGGTGCCTTATCTACCTGCTTCAGTTGTTACTTTCATGCCCCCCCAACTTTCCAAATTACCTTCCCAGCAAGGCCACCCCCATTTCTGATCTATCTCCAGTGACACTAAGTGTGTGTCTGCTTCAATGCCTTCATTTCAAACAGACTCAAAAACACACTTTGCACCTGTGTTCTTCCCCGCGGTTCCTTTCCCTGACTTCCCACGTTGGTTCAGCATCCCAGATGGAGACCCCAGAGCGTGCACATCCCCACGCACGCCTCTTACCCCTGACACACTGTTTGTGTTGTCGTTACGTGTGTGATTCCTCTATTGCCCTCCTGGTTTCAAGTGCCCAGAGGGCAGCAATGGTGATTCATTCTTTATGCATGCCATGTCAGCAAAAAAAAAATCCATCCTCATTTCCTTAGTGACAGAGGATGGAGGGCTCTGGAAAAGGCCCGATTGTATCCCAGCACCAGCTGGCACCTCTACCTCTTCTTGCTTGCTGCTCGTGTGGGTTGCCAAGTAAAGCCCCAGTCACTCAACAACTGCAGGGTCAGAGGCCCTCCCTTGCTTGGGACCCACAGCAAATGTCACCGTTGGGAGTCCATATGCTCCCATTAGAAAATATTGGCCTGGGATGGAGTTCGGGTGTGTAGGACTTTTGCTTATTCTTTGGATACCAAGGTAACGGTTCATTTGAAAGTATTTAAATTTTAGTATCTTAAATCATTCTTGTATGACTTTTTTGGATGTCTTAATACCTGGGACTACTTCTCTGGAATATCCATCAGTGAGCAGGCTTAAGAATAACGTATCAATTGATCTAACATGCTAGGTCAGGTTCTGATACACTGTTTCCAGGCACAGGTTTTGACTTCTATCATCTTAAAATTGAGTTGAGGAAATTGTCTATGAAATTGGAAACAAATGAGAGCATATTAACATTTTATAACTGGCCATAGAGTTCAGAGATGATGATAAAGTTATAAGATGAATGCATGCGTGAATGGCTGAAAGGACACTCCTTGGAGGATGGGCTCTGAAGGATGAGAAGGGTTTGCAAAGATAGAAGGGAGACGAGAGAAACTGGGGGAATAGCAAAGAGCCAACCAGGTCAGCCTGGGTTTAGCATGTATGGGAGATCAGCAAGGAAGTCAGCCTGTTAGGTTTAAGAGTTTGTATTGGGAATAGAAGGTGCCTGAGTTTGTGCCTGAGGCAGCAAGTTTTGATGCGGGCACTGGGGCATGACATGTGCTGGGTCCCCATCAGCCTGTCCATGCATCACACTGCTGCCACAGAGCTTGGACAGCCAACGGCACATGTACCCTGGAACCTAGTCCGAAGGGACATGGGCCAGGACACAAAAGAGCAGGATGAGGCCCCCCACACAAACCCACCCTTCCGTTTTCTTTTAGATTTAACATCCCCCGTTTTACACTGCATCTCCCAAGAGGCATTCATTTCTCACATTGTAAAGTGTTATAAAACATGCCAGGAGCCATGCTTTTTCCTGACGAAATTTATTTTTATGCTCTCCCTGGGGTTTCATGATGACTTTCAGTGAGAGGAAATGTGAATGCAAGTGTAAGCAGAGGAACTGTAGGTGGTCCAACTGCCTATTTAGGATGGGGTGAGGGGTGGGGCTTATTAGGTAGGATACAGAGTAGATGGATGGATAGTGTATAATGTATGGTTTACTCTGTACCAGATACTGGGCAAATCTACTTTGAAGATTGCCCCATGGGTTCGATATGCTATTATGTTACAGGTGGCAAAACTGAGAATCACAGAGGCGACGCAAACTGCTCAAGGTCAACATCTACCGGTGGTCTGGTCCATAACCTTAATGCTTCATGTTCTTTTGAGTATAAAGTGGAAGTTCAAGTCTACAGAATTCTTTCTATATTTTCACTTTATTATCAGTAAAATACCTGAAAAGGTCTTTCTCAAGGATGTTGTAAAGGAAAGTTGGACTCCAGAGAGAAGGATTGTGAGTATCTAACCTGTCCTGCAGTTGTGAAACTTGCCCTAAAAACATATTGCATGAGAAGTCCAAATTTCAGGAGTATTTAACTCTCAAACTGATAGAAAGGTGGATAGAATCCCCCTGGAATTATGGTGTAAGTACTAGGTAGTTAGAATTGTACTCAGAGTACTTCAAGAAATAGCACAGTGAAAGTGGTGTGTTCAGAAGACTTTTAAACAAGTCCCCTTCCCCCACCTCTAACACCCGTATGCACGTATTCACCCAACTAATTTCTCTTTCTCCTTCCAAGTCTCTGTGCAGGACTGTCTTCTCCAGCAGCCCCCATCTGACCCTCCCACGCAGCAGCCCTCACCCCTGTCCATTCAATGCATGCTTTTGTTACAGGATTTACGGCCCTCGCCTGTCGTCACCGATTTCCTTGTTTGTTTCTCTTGCTGAACCGCACGTGTCTCAGGGATGTAACTGCATCTTCTTTGTGCAGTAGCTTCTAGTCTAGTGCATGGCACTAAAAAGACACCTGGTACATGCAAATCATGAATTAATAAATAAGCGTTAATAGTACAGAGCCTGAGAAAGGGACACTGACCTTGCTGTAGAGAGCTGATGGCTCAAGCAAGCCCCCATTTCCACAGGGCAGACAGGAACAGCCTGCGCAAGAACTCAGTGCGATCAGAGAAATCCCCAATTTGCAAACCCTTGCGGTTTTCAGGGTAGAAAACTGCAGACAGCAATATTTTCATTTGTCACTTCAAATACAAAAAGAAAATAGTATGTGTGTGTGGCACCAGATTCCCTGGGCCCGCCCCTGTTGACAAGTACTGTGGTCAACAGCTCCTTTGGCCTTCTCGCCTGCTGGAGGGGTCTGAAGACAGAAAGGTCCGAGAGAGGAGCGTGGCTTTGCTTTTCTCTGTGCTCTGAAATTAGGCTTTCTCGCCACCTATTATTTCTGTAGAGAGATTTTAGAGCAAGGCCATCTGGTGCCGTTGCTGGGTGCAGGACTCGGGTCTCCTGCCCTCAGACAACTATCCTCTTACCAGCTGATTCTGACTCACACCCCCAGAGCGAGTTCCAGCCTTACCTCCTCCGAAGAGCATCCTGTGACCTGCTACACAGTCACATTTTAATGCCCTCCTCTGTGCTTTCAGTGCCCCTGGGAAGCTTCTAAAATAGCATTTATCACCCTGGTCAGCTGGGAGCTGGGGATGCTGGAGCCACGCCCCTAACCCAGGGCCTAGCTTTTCCTTGTTTCTCCCTGGTGGTGGTGGGGGCAGGGGCAGGAATAAATGTCTTTTGAGGTCCTTCCTTGTCCTAAAGGTCTGGGCACTGCGTTTGCATGTCCCATGGCTGCAGGCAGAAGAGAGAAAGATTTCAGTGTGGCCTTACCATGTGAAGATGAGGACAGATGATGAAGCTAGCCTAGACCAACTCCGAGAGCCCGTCCAGAGCCCCAAGCCCACAGTGTCCTTTCATTAGAAGTCACCTGCCTCCCTCCAGCACAAAGCCTTGCCCCCCGCCCAGCCTACCTCAGGAAAAAACAGGGCTGCCGCGAGCCGAGAGCCATGGGAAGCTGGTGCTATACGCACTCACTGGGACTCTGTAACAGTGGGAAGGGCTGAACGGCTGTCCATTCGAAGGCGAGTCCGGCTGCCATCCTGGGAGGGAGGAACAGGGACAAGGTGCTGAAGCAGCTGTTACGGATCTTCCCTGCAGTGGCTTTCGACAGGCTGCCGCCGAAACTGTGACAGGTGGAGATGTCGCGGAGGTCACCAGTGAACAGGACAAAGTTCTCTGGCTTTCTGTAATAGCCCCAGCCTGAGCTGGGTAATGGCTGTAAGGAGGGTAGCTTGAAAGAAAGATGAATTCGTGTGGGGAAAAAGCCTGGGGACACCTCTGAATAGCAGCTTGCAGCCTTTCCGAAACAAGGGCTGTAACGGGAGCGAAGTGGTTTTCTTTCAAAGATTCGTTGGTACCAATTAACGGCCACATAGATGCAGCCTTGTTTTATCAGGAAATACACCTCCAAATGAACGCGTAAGCCAAAGTTGTCATCAAATAGCTCTAGTCGTGAACATACGTCTCTTAGTGAAGTAGGACAGAGGAGTTAGCATCTCCCTCCTGCCTGCAAATGACCTTAAAGTCACTGTTAAATAATAAATGTCCATTAACTAGTCCTGAGATAATTCCATTTAACCAATCTCACGGTCGTGTAGAACCACATTGTATGTCACAGCGCAGCAAGATAAAAGGACGCTGTATGGCAGATATTAGCCAACAACAGGGGCAGCCTTGAGCGCGGGATTAACATTCAGGGCATCAAGAGACCAAGGGTCCCGAGAGATGGCCTCACTAGGCTGTGGCACCAGCCTCTTCTTCTGTCAAGAGATGACCTAAGCGCAAGTTCAGAAAGGTGAGAAAGTTGTTAAAAATGTCCCTTTTAAAGAGCAAATATGAGACTGGGCAGAGAAGGCAGGCTCTTTATGTAGCCTACACCACCAGTGTGGGTTTTTCCGATCAGCGGTTCATCACCTTGGAAGGCAGAGGGAGTCTGCCAGTATTTACCGACAACCTGGCGTGTCAAGGATGTGTGCTGTAGAAACACAGGATATAGTTTCGTCCTCGGTACGTCTGTTAACGTCCTCTCTTCGCTCTTCACTGAAAATGTCTGTCATGGTCGTCACCACCTGTGTGTATGTGTGAAAGCCAACGTGTCCTAACACAGTGGTCACGCTTGTGATGGGGAACTGGACAGAGAAACCTGACCTTCCTACGCCCTCACCTCTCTGCCTGGGGGCGGGGAGACAGAAAAAAGAGAGAGCGCCTTCTTCCTCAAAATAAAAAAAAAATTCTAATGCACATTATTGGTATTCAGTAATAAAATTCTTATGCTTCTTAAGAGATGCAGGGAAAAAGTCTTTAGGGATAGAATTAGCATGTCACGAAAGTGCAGATAGCCCTATAAAGAGTTCAAATTTAAATATGTCAGTGGCCACGATGATAGTCCAGGTAGGTACAGGGTATGCCTGACAGCCACGTGATGCTCCGTCTTGATGGCTCCACATTAGGGCAGACAGATGTTCACTGTGGGCTCCTGTTGTGCTATGTGGGCACACTCCATACAAAGAGTGTGTGTGTGTATTATCTTACAGTTCCTGTGGGCTGAGAACCCAGGCCCAGCTGGTCTGGCCTGTGGTTCCAAGTTTCTCACACTGACATTGACCGAGAAGTCTGTCATGGCTGGAGTTTCATACGAAGGCTCAGCTGGGGAAGGGTCTGTTTCCAAACTTACGTGGGTGTTTGCAGGGTTCAATCCCTTGTTAGCTCGGCCATATGTGGCCACTTGCGCTTCTTCAACACGGCGGCTTTTTCCATTAAAACCAGCAAGGGAGAGAGGCTGCTGCCAAGGTCGAAGATACCGTCTTTCATAACTCAATCATGCAAGCGACATCCCAGTAGTTGTTCAGTGTTGGCTGGGAGTCAGGCACAAATCCCACCCACACTCAGGGGGAGGGGATTACACGAGAGGGCGAACACCAGGCCTCAGGGACCTCGGACACCGCTGTGTCTCAAGACATTAGCTGATTGCTCTAGAAGATGAAGTAAACAGGGTCAATGCTAGTGATTGTTTTCATTTAGATGTTCTTAGAAAGAGAAATGCCAAATACACTTTAACACGATGACCCCAAGTATCATCTGCCATCCCCAGGAAGACGTCCCTTAAAAGAGTGGCACTGGGTGTAAGAATGTGAAGCATGTATCTTCCCATGTTGTTGGTCAGCGTTGATCCGGGTGGGTCCCTGCCGCTATTCAATGCAGCTGCTGTACGTTATGTATCTTGTCTTACAATTTCAACATAAATTAATATTTAATGTTTCTTATGTATTAAATATTTATACTATACAAACTCATTCTCTACAGATCTGTGGCTAAAAAAAAAGGATGTTTTTGAACAAAGAGTCTTGAGATTCTCAAACTGTGCCACAACCAAATAATCGAAGGCTAGAACCCATCTATATGATCACAATCTCTGCTTTTCAAAAATGCTCGGGAGCAAGCCATCCAAGGTGAAACAATGAATTATTCTGGAATAATCTGAGTCAAGAGCACCAAGATTTTTCAAAACATAAAATGTGGGCTTTTTTCTTTATAACACATATGTACAATGTGAATTTTTGCAATGAAAAGAAAATATAAACTTAATGCTGCATTTAACAACTGGATTTTGATTCAATAATATTCTTTAAAAAAAAAAAGTCTTTATTTATTCAGTTTTAGACAGAGGGGGAGGGAGGGAGGAAGAGAGGGAGAGAAACATCAGTGTGTGTTTGCCTCTCATGCATCCCCCACCAGGGACCTGGCCCACAACCCAGGCATGTGCCCTGACTGGGAATCGAACCAGCGACCCTTTGGTTTGCAGGTCAGACTCAATCCACTGAGCAACACCATCCTGGGCAACAATATCATTTCTATAATTAAGACAATCTATGAAAAAAATAACATTAAAAGACACAAAAACACTATTTCCTTTAGAATATTTCATTTTCAAAGTTTTGTCGTGACAACTTCATGAAAGGGATAAAATATTTAACCTTAAATATCTTTTCCCTTGTCACACTTTCTAAAGACTATTCCATTTTTTATGTGGCTCCTTGTGTCTCTGTTGTGCGGAAGGGATTGAACGGTGAGAGAAACTATGAGGAGGTCGCTGAGTTCACAGGAAAAGGCCACAAAGAAAAGCTATTTAGAGACAGAGGGAGGTCATCAGAGTTCCTCAAAGACACGGTGTGGAACAGGAAGATTTGGATCTGGTAGGTAGGCTTAGTTATCTGCAGTAGTTTTTTTTTTTTTTTTTCATTAATTTCTTCATTGACACAACAAAAATATATAGAACTCGTGCTAAATGCCACACACTTTGGAACCAAACTGTAAATAAGTCAAGGTCAGTCTGGTGATAGAGACAGCCAAGTACAGGCCTCACAAAGGACAGGCAGGGTCCAAATCTGGCGTTCAGAACTTCAGCCCTCACAGTACAACACCTGGTGTATAATAGGTGCTCGTTAAATGTGTGTGAAATGTGTACGTGTGTCCAAAGTGCAGTGTGCCATGGTAGCAGCACACATGACCCCACAGGGTCGGGGACTAAAGAAATGTGCACCTGAGTTTGGGGACCGTGTCTAGAGTGGGGGGCTTGATCGCCCTCGCAGCCTGTGTCTGGAGTGGCACCATTCTGCCTGATGGTGTGACTTCATACAGCCGTACGGGCTCAGCTGCTCGATCACAAGTAGAACCACTGGATGATCCGGATGATAAAAAAAAACATACGTTCCAGAAGGCAGGATATACAGGGGCAGAAAGGCGAAGAGCCCTTCCAAAGAGTGATTGAAGTCGTAAAGCACAAGGTCTCGAATTGGCAGGTGGGAGGGAATGAAGCTCAAAGAGAATGAAAACAGAGTGGTCAAAGACCCACGGGCCTCCAAGAGGTTTAAAGATTGGAGAACGGGGTTAAACATGAGGAAACGAGACAAACACGGCAGCTGGTGTCACGGAGGCCAGCAAAGGAGAGACTCTATGAGCAGGAAGGAACTTACGACCTTTCGGAACTCAGTCATGGAATCGACATCCATCATCTCTGCCGTATCTGTCGGTTAGAAGAGAGTCATAGGCGAGACCGCATTCAGCAGCGGGGGTGGGGGGGTTACACAACAGGTGTGCCTCCCAGGAGGCAGGGATCCCTGGGGGCCATCTAGAGGCCACCTCACGTGCCGCAGATGAGATATTGATGTCTAAGATTCCAGAAATGGAGCCGTGGAGGGACCGTCCATTTCCAGGGGGCTGCTGAAGTTAGGTAGAGAAGGTCAAAGCAGTATGTGATGCTTGGGCAGGGGCTGGGTCACCTTTACTGTTTTGGACAATGGCAGTAGCAGCAGTGGAAGGGCGGAGCCAGAGGCCACTGAGGTCAGCAGGAGACAGGGAGACAGGGAGGGCTCAGACGGAATGAGCTTCTGGGATGAACCTCGGCTGGGGTCCTCCAAAAAGGGAAGCAGAGCCTGAGTTAAGGGCTTGCAGGCAGTTAGCTGATTTGAGGAAGTCAGCCTAGGGACCGGGAGTGGCGGATGGGGAAGGCGATGCAGAGAGGGAGGAAAAAGCTAATGCACGGGCACCCTGTGAGCGACCACCACGGTGGGCGAAGAGAGCTGGACCCTGCCTTCGGAAACTTCTGAGAAGCCACCTGCAATGAACTTCGCAAAGTGTCCACTGGCATCTCTCAGTCGAGGGTTGCCTGCGGGGGCGTCAGCTGCCCGTCCTCGAGACTGCACAGTGTGAGTGCCAAGCAGCCTTCTGAGTGTCCTACTCTAAAGCCTCCGGAAGCGCCCGGTGGAAATTACAAGATAGCCCGGCGCAGCTGAGGCAACATGCCATCAGGTTCCCACGTGCCTGAAGCTGGTTGTCACAGCTGTGACTGCAGTAGAAGGTGGGCAGGGAGAATGTGAGGTGGAGCCCAAGAGGTGCCCGTGACCACGAATGGGTAAGAGTCATTGCTTATAAAAAGTAGGCGTAGGCGCTGAAGTGCCAGAGACTGATGGCATTAGGGGCTGGAGTGCCATCCGCCCTCAGCGGCTGTGGCTCGAAAGGAATGCAAGACGCAGCCCTCAGGAAGAAGGCCAGGAAGGAAGATCCCTGCTCCTCTGGGCTTCCAGATGTCCACTGGGACCAGGCGGGTTTAACCGGACCTAGAAATCTAATCAAAGCCTGGCCAGTTGTGAATGCCAGCTGCAGCCAAATCAGAGGCATGGTGAGCACGCAGAAGACTGGTCTGCACAGGGAACGGAGTGAGATTATCTATCTGTCTCTATCTATATGCCTACCTCTTTATCTACATCTACCTATTTATTTCTACATACACATGTATATAGGTGTGTGCATTTACTTGAGATTTTTTGAGGGGGAGAGACTCGAAGGAGAAAGGAGGGCAGCACTGAACTGAGCCTTGGAAAGCTCCAACTTATAAAGATGCAATTATCTGATCCGCTTGGCAGTTTTATTCCTCGGGGCAAATAAGCAAGTTAACATTCTGATGCAGATACAACTCTCTTGGCAGTTTGTTTAGCCAGACAAGCTCCCTGGAGCCTGAGCAACTCTGGGCTTCCTAATAAATCGGGTCTCGACCTCCAAAGCAAAGGGTCACACCTGGGACTCTGGGATCACAGCAAGAAAGCGATGCCCCGTGAGGCCCGGTGGTAGCGTCTTGCTCGAGTCTTGCTCACTTCCTTCTCCGATATTTTAAACCTAATTTCCTGACTCCGCCACACCGCGTGTGTGACATGTCAAGGTATGGAAGTAACACCCCCTCTCTGGAGCATGAACCAACTAGTGCTGCACGACACTGGAACACGAAACTAAGACAGTCCACATCGCCTGTCCCCGAGTTCCTGCGGGTCAGGAATCCGGGCCCGGCATTGCTAGTGCCAGTCCTTCGGAGTCAGTCACAGACCACGACCGAGGTGTCAGCAGGATGTGGCCCTGTCAAGGCTGGACTGGGCAGGGGTCCATTTCAGGCTCACAGGGTTGTCGGCAGAACTGAGGTCCCTGTGGGCTTGTGCACTGAGGGTATCAGCCTCTCCCCAGGTGATGGTCTTCTGTTGGTTGGTTAGAAGAGAGTCATAGGTGAGCCCGCACTCAGCAGAAGTGGGGGTACACAAAGGTGTGCCTACCAGGAGGCAGGGAGCCGTGGGGACTTGTCAGAGGCCACCTAAGTGCCATGTGTCATCACAATGGGGACTGGGGCTCAGTTAGGGAACGAGATAGACTTCTGTTAACAAAGACGCTCGAACACAGTGGCTTCCGTGGGATAGAAGTTTAGTTCTCTCTCTCCTAACAAACCAGAGGTCAGTAAGCAGGCTCAGGTGGAGAGGTGCAGGGCCTCTCCAGGGCCCATGGGTCCTTCTATCCTATTGCTCAGCCCTCCCCCAGGATGCTATTCCAGCCCCTTCAGTCAAAGCTTGTCTATACCCCCACCTTCATTCGAATCTATGGGAATGAAAAGCAGGGGAATGAGAAGTGAACCAAACTTGTTTGAAGCATGGGACGCAGTGCCAAAGTTGCACCAATCCCTTCTGCTCACATGCCGTTGGTGGGAACGGGGGTACGTGGCCACACAGGGGTGGGCAAAAGTAGCTTTACAGTCATTAGCATGTGAAGCACAGTTTATTCTGTGTATTTATTTATTATTGTATTACCTTTATTATTATTGTTATTATTTTGTATCTTTACTTATGGTTTATCTTTCAGGTAATGCTGGCTGGCGATTTAAGCTGCTTCCACCCACCCTTGCGTATGCAATGACAAGGAGGTGGGGAAGTGTAGTCCTTTGCTGGTCAGCCGTGGGTTCCATCAAACCCTGAGACAGGTGTTCCTATTAAAGACAGATAGGACATGGGGACTGGGGAGCCACAGACAGCCTCTGCCACAGTGGCCAAGGATGACTGGAGGGTTGAGCTTTTAATTTGCCACCTTCGGATCATAGAACAGATGTTCCCTTGTCCCAGCTCTGACAGACTGTTTATCGCTTCTGATGGTTACCTAGAAAATGCTGTAGGTTGGCAGGCATGGCTGCCAACCCCAGATGAGCGATTTCTGCTTGATTAAAATATTAATTCCAGTCCAAAGGAGGGTCAGTGCAAAGGGGGTGTTTTCCCAAAGTAGGGAGGAAAAAAGTGAACTGCATTATGGGTCACCTCATCACTGCACGGCTGTGCTTCCATTAACGCAGCTTGGATGCTGAAATCCAAACTGATAAAGTATTCAGTTATTGGGTAATTACGAATAAGGAGGATTCTTAACTTTTTGCCTAGTAAATCAAGAGGGCCCCTAGTGCATTGCATTCATTGTAAAAGATTAAATTATTTAAAAAGAAACGCTCTACATTCCTCTATTGGCATGAAACAAACTGGTGCCCAGTCAATTCTATCAGAAATAAAAGCACTGATTGGGTTTTTTTGCTACCCAGAATTATTTTATTTTTATTCTTTACATTAAATGTATCGGGGTGACATTGGTTAATAAGATTGTGTGGGTTTTAAGGGTATGCATCTATGCTACATGATCTGTATATTACCCCATGTGCCCACCACCCAAAATCAAGCCTTCTGTCGCCATACATTTGACCCTTTCCTACCCCCTCTTCCTTCTGGTCACAACCACACTGTTGTCTGTGCCTGTGAGGTTTTGTTTGTTTGGTTTTCTTGTTTCTTCATCTGTTGTGCTCATTTTAATATTCCACATATGAGTGAAATCATACATACGGCTCTTCACTTTTTCTGTCTGACATTTCGCTTAGCATGGCATGGTGTTTTCAGCCTGAGTGTCCTCTGCTAGAGGCCTGGATAGTGAAGACGGCGGTACATGTATACTATGGGACACTACTCATCCATAAGAAGAGATGAAATACCACCATTGGCAGCAACATGGACGGACCCTGAGACCATCATGATTAGGTTCTGATTGCCACGTAGTGTCATTTTCAGATACTGCTAGTGGCCTATTCCCAGCTGACAAGAAAAGATCAAAATAGTGTCCAGTTTTCCTTAGTCCTTTCTGTGAGCTACCTCTCAGGAACACACTGACCTTTGCAGGGAGCGATTCCTTCTCTGTATGAGGAACACCCCAGGCTTTCCAGGGTGGGACAACAGGTACTCTTAATGCCTTTTTACTTACTTTATTTTAAAATTTTTCTATCTGAGTAATAAAACTTTTAAAAGATGTAGAATTTATTAGCTATTCGTTATGCTCCCTGCCTGTGCCCGAGGCTGGGTCTCTGATCAAAAACTGAACCTGCCCCTGGCTGCCAACCACTGATCCCGCACACCCCAGTTTTCTTTTAAATTTCTATCCTGCCTTGTTTTCTTTAAATTTTATTTTTTTCAATTACAGTTTACATTCAGTATTATTTTGTACTAGTTTTGGGGATACAGCATACTTTACAAAGTGATCCCTCCCCCCTTATTTCCAGTCCCCACCTAGCAGCACACGCAGTTGTTATGATATTATTGGCAGTGTTCCCTGTGCTGTGCCTCACAGCTCTGTGACTGCTTTGTCACTGCCCATCCGTCCCTCTCAGTCCCTTCACCTTTTCCACCCACTCCCAACTCCCTCCCCTCTGGCAAGCATCAGTCTGCTCTCTGATCAATTCTATCAGAAACACAAGCACTCAATAGGTTTTGTGAGTCTGTGTCTATGAGTGTGTTTCTGTTTTGTTTGTTCGTTCATATTGTTCTTCAGAATCCACCCATAAGTGAAGCCATCTGGCCTTTGCCTTGCTCTGTCTGACTTATTTCACTTCGCTTAACCCCCCGCTCAGCCCCTGCCCTGGGACCAACCGGACATCACTCGGCCGGTGAAAGGCAGAACCCGTGTAAAAGAGAACTGATCGCCGTGAGCACGCACGGCACTGCAGGGAGGCTGAAAAGGGAGCCGTCACAGGCTGTAATCCGAGTAAATGGGAGCTCTATTCCTCACCGATGGTGACATCACCGCACACCGAATGGAAACCATGGCAATGAGTTAATAATGTGAAACAGTAATCACCCGAACGTGCCACTGAGGGAAAGGCAAAACAATGAAAAGGTGGCTGGGAGGAATGGCATCATCCAGGACAAGTATGAAAGACTGGGTCCCAGTGTAATTAACACTGAGCCCTGGGGGAACATGGCAGCGGCTCACGGTGCCACTGCCCAGGACATGACTCACCTGGGCCCGTCAGGTGACTCCCAGCCTGAATAGGAATATTGCCCAACACCACAGAAACACTGTGCTGTGATTCCGTTTCACCAATGGCGAAGTGAAAAATTAACCACAGCACCAACACCGCGCCTTCCTGCACCTCCAGACTTCAGAAATGTTGCCCAGTGGAGGCCTCTGGTCTCCCAGCTGGCACCAAACACTTCATGTTGTTGTTGTTTTCTTGCTTTTGTTCTGAACAGGGACTGTGGCCATGGAAAGGCCCACCAGGAGGGCCAGGGCTGTCCTCTGCCTGGTGTCATGGGCTCTGCCAGGACACACTGGGACTTGAGAGGCCCTTCAGTGACCTGCCTGCTGGAATCTGTCCCGGCTTCCCTCTGGCTTCCCACAGCCTCCGCTAACCAGGGTTTGCTTCCTCAGGGCAACTGTTACTGGTACGTGAGAACCTGCAAGGTCTCTCTCATTCTTCAATCAGTCTGGCCATGAACTAATAATTCAGGCCTAAAATTCCACAATTACAGTCATTCCCATCCTTTGATCATAGTTCAAATTCAAATACCTCTGCAAGTAGCATAAAAGAAAGTAAGTAAAGGCAACAGTATCCTTCTTACTCTAGCTTCTTTAGGTCCTGCCTCTTATATGGAGTTCTCTAGACTCCTTAGCCCACCATGCTGGCCCCCACTTCTGAATTCCCACAGGGTCCACCTTTGTGCATTAAGCATCCTCAGGCCTGCTGATCCGCCATCTTGGATTGTCCTCCAGTCCAGTGATTCTCAAATCAGGGTAATTTTGTCCCCCGGGAGGCAGTTGGCAATGTCTGCAAACATTTTTGGCTGTCACAGCTCAGAAAAATGCTAGTAATATCTAGTGGGTGGAGGGCGGGGTGCTGTCAGACATTCTGCCATGCCAAGGGTGACCCCTAAACAGAGAATTACCCAGCCCCGTGTGTCCACAGTGCCAAGTTTCAGTGACACGTGACCTCTGTGTTTTCAGCCACTTCAATGCCATTTCAACAATAACCCAAACCTAATAAAGTCAGTCAGCCCCACGCGGCAGTGTCTTATCAGCGACCCACAGGGTCCCTCGTGAGAGCCGTGTGCAGGGGTGGGAGCCGGACTACCTGGACAGTGGTGGAGGTGGGGTGGTGAGAGTCAGGAGCTCGTTCAGAGTGGAAACTGCAGAGGAAGTTTCTCTGGGGTAGGTGCTAAAGCGCTACTCACTGGCTTTTTGTTTTTGTTTGTTTGTTTGTTTGTTTTTCTTCTTCTAATGCAGTTAATCTGAATACATATCAAGTTTCTCATGGGGGAGCTTTTTCCCAAGAGAACGTGCCCAGGCCCCATCTCTGACTCTGTTTAGGGCTGGGCCTGGGCCTGTGTTTCTGAAGGGCCCTCCAGGTGCACTCCTGGTTGGAAGCCAGTGCGATCAGGACCACCGGCCCACATGGCCGCTCTGCTAGACTTTCTGTTCCAAACTCGAAGTTTCCTCTTTAAAAGAACTGTGATTTTTTGTTTTACGGCCCCTGTAAATTAAGACAGAAAGGCCCTTCCTGCCTGGGCTTGAGTCGACTGTCTTGAGAGATAATAAACCCCAGGGTCATCTCTGCATTTCCATGACCAGATCCTGGAGCAGAGATGGTGGTCCCTGAAATACAACTTGAACTCTGAACGATTTCTGAGTCCCGAAGACCAGACACGCATGGGAGGAGCTGCACTGGGAACTGGAATTTCTAAACAAGTTACTTGCCCTTCAGAAAACGACACTATTTTATTTCGCCCTTATTCTGTCAGTCAGCCAACAGCTCTGTTTGAGACCCCTTGTCTATAAAATCATGGGTACCTGAGATGGTGACATCACAATAATAGCTTCCTCGGGGAGCTTACAATCTCTAGGGGCCCAGAAGAAAAGAGGAAACATTTTGGACTCTGGCCAAACAAGTCATTAATCCCCTTCCAGCCCCCGTGTTCCTCACTACATGACAAGGAGGTTGGCCTGAATGGCCCACAACACCCCTCCCAGCTTCCAAAGTCCTTAAACCTGTCAAGTTGTCAGCGTGTCATCCGAGTGCCTGGGTCCTCTGTGATACAGCTGGAGTCACAGAGGGGTGTCGCGTCAGGGAGCGAAACCTGCTTCAGGGAAACCACCTCGGAGGCTCCCGTGTGGAAGTCAGCCCTGGGGGTGGGGTCACAGGTACTCTCCTTGAACCAGAGGCCTTGCCCTGACAGATGCTGGGTGGGTCCTGCCATGGACAAGATAGAGTCTCAAGCTCAGCCCAGCAGCTGCTGGGGTTTGGACTCCATTGGTTCTCAGGCCTGTTGTTATCCTAAGCACCCGCATGCACACCTGCGTAACCCAGACCTGCCTGCCCAGCTGGCGTCAGCTCAGTCTGGATGACTTGGCCTGGCTTTTGTTTTGTCTCCCTCCATTCATTTGTCCCACAAATATTTACTAGACGTGTGTTCTTATCAGGCACTGTCTGGGGTGTGTGGGTACAGAGGGAGACAAAAGAACGGCCGGCCCTGTCCCCCAGCGCCCACAGTCCAGCTCTGCCGGGCACTGCGTTTTGCATCCTGCCCCCAGCCCATGCTGTGGGCTGGGGCCCCGACATCGTTTCTGCTTCCATCACACTTCTGCTCACACACTTCTGCCCCGGGGCTGGGATTCTGCTGCAAAGGAAATGAATGTCCCGAACTGCCCGGCCTGAGCTTTGGCTCCCTCATCTGGGAGTCGAGTGGCCTTCTCTTTTCTTCTGAACCCTCCACGTGGGTCTCTCTATGTCCATGTGGCCGGCTCACCTCTCCCCGCTCTGGGTCCTGCCTGGTCCTGCCTTCCTCCACCAGCTCCTCACTCGTCCATGAGGCGCCACTTGTGGCCAGTTCTGCCTGTCTTGACAGAACAGGAGACCCGAGCCACTCTGGCTGCCTTGGTCATGATCAAGGAGACCTTTATTCAATATGCCCTTCCAGCATCTTGTCAGGGATGGCTCACAGTTGCAAACAGGAGCCTTTTAGACAGATGGCTGTGTGGCTGACATGGTAATGGAGCATGAATGGCAGTGAGGTGAGAGCTCAGAGCTCCCTACCAAGCACTGGCACCTACAGCCGCGTTGTGCAAGGACAGGGATGGTGAGACTTCTGCCAAGGCTCTCCATCAGTTTGCTCCTTCTCTGCAGTCTTGCTTCAAGTGCAGAAATAACGCTGGGGACAGGCAAAGCCAGCTTTGCCTGGAAACAGCAATCCAAAGGTTCCTGTTAGCTCCCTGCACTCCCCTCCTCCACACCACTCATCCTAGTAGCTGAGCGATATATAGCACTTAGGTGCCTCTCTGTGGCTGGGGCTGGGACTCTGCTCTGGAACCTATGAGGCACTGTCAACTTAAGAGCAAATCCTCCCTCTCCAGCCTTCTTAGCCCAGCATCCCCTACAGCAAGGGGCAGGAAGGCCATGCTGTCCCTTGGAGCCGTTTATCCAGTCAGCCACCAGCCGCCTGCCTACCCTGCCACACGCGGTCAGCGAAAGGCCAGGCTCTGCTGTAAGAAAGGAGAGACTTTGAAGCTGCTATGGTTCCCCAGCCCAAGAATCCCACAGGGAAGTTGCAGTGGAGACTGCCGTGACCAGCGCAGTGGGCTATAAACAACCTTCTAAAGTCGTCAGTATGTCATCATCTGCTCCCTTGTCTTGTCTTTCCCTCCCTTGGGTCCCACGCCAGATGGGTAGAAGCTCTCCTCACCACGGAAGGTTACTACAAAGATACAGGGAACAGGTAGAGAGGTTCTATGTAACCACCCCCTTCCAGCTCCCAGAAGACACTGGAAACCAGTAGACACCCCTGGGCATGCTGGAGAGCGAGGAGCACGAGCTGTAACCGTAGCCCAACAGCTAGCCAATCGCGCCTCTTAAATGTCCCCTAACCACCGCCTTGGCAAAATGAGGGTAGCACTTTACCTGCCTGTTCACGGCAATGACAACGAGGTGCTTGGAGATCACAGAAACGAGAGCTGACACTCACTGAGCATGCCCAGTGCACTCGATGCACACCTGGAACCCTGCCCATATGGCTGACTCTTTCTCACACTTACCTTGCGAATTAGGTATCATCCCCAATTTTCAAATGAGGAAATTACATTTTGAAGGGGCAGAATTGGCCCTGGGTCACATAGTCTGTAAACTGAGCTGGAATTCTAATGGAATCTTGTGACTCCAAAAGCTAATGGCTAAGATGGTTCATCCCCTAAAATCTGGTTATGTACAAATAGATTTATAGATTCATTTATATAATAGATAATTCTTGAGTACCTAGCATGTGCCAAATGTTTTTGATAAATCTAGGAACAAATTAAACCAAACTCCTTGGCCTGATGGTTACACTCCAGTGAGAGGGGTGGCCAGAGAGAAGATATTTATTTTATAGTTCTTCCCTGAAATCCCAAAATGTGCATTGCTATTTGAAAACATGAATAGGGACTGTGAAAAACACGGTGTGAAAAATACCATATGCCCAAATGAAGTTGAATTGATTACAATGATCAAAGCTGGGAGATTCACTGTTAAGAAACCATGTAAGCAAAAAAAAAAAAAGGATTTCATTCCTGAGGGCATTTGTTGAAATTCTGTAACCATCAGTCAGCTATGGAATGTTGTTCATATCTAAAGCTTACAGAAAAGATTAGATATCTGTTAGCTAATGATTTGTTTTTGCTGTAACCTTTGAAGGTCTACATTTCTCCATCCATTTCCAGGTAAGGAAACTCACTTTCCAGGGGATGAGTTGCTCATAGTCATTCAAAGGTAATTCCTATAATGGCAAAATGCAGCTCTGAGGGCAAAACAAAACAACCGATTTACGAGCAGAGGCGTAAGAGAAATTCAATGGATGGTACAGGATGTGGTCCTGACCATCCATTCTTCCAGCAACAGGCATCAGCGTCAGGGGCATCTATGGGAAAAGTCTATAAAAGTCAGACTTTCCCTCTTAAGGCCCTGACTTCCCCAACAGAAAAGATCCTCCTGATGGTAGAATTCCTAGAACGTGGGCCTTAGGATTTCTGCACTGCTCAGCACAGAAAAGACGAACCACTTGGCACCTACACGTGAGGGATAAAAGGAAACCCTGGCCCCATGACCAGGACCCAGGCTCGGTTTTACTCGAATATGTGGGGACCCCCAATGCAGCCGATGACCCCCCCATGACCAGTTTGCCCTGAGATGAGTGTTCACAGACAAGGGGCACCACAAGGGGTCTATACTTGGACCCTGCCACTTACCAGCCGTGTGATTTGGGCCAAATTACTTGACTTCTGTGTGTGTGTTGGCCTCCTTCCCTGTAAAGTGGGGATAAAAATGGTGCCTGCTTCACAGAGGCATTGTAAGGGTCTGCTGGGTTAATGCAGGACAAGTCCGCAGGCAGTACTCCAGGCTGAGAGATGTTATTATTAATTATTGGGGTTGTGTGTCTACATGGGCTAATGAGGTACTAGTCTGACACAGCTCGCTTGCTGAAATAGCAGTTGAAGTTCCTTTTTCTTCAGTAATGCTTAAGGCCATGCAGAAACAACTTCTTGCCATGCCTGAGAGATCATGACATGGGTGACAAAGCTTCTCAGACTATCTCAGCAACAAAATCCAAATCAGCTGTCACACAGTCCTTCTGGTGGCGAAGCACAGCCTGGAGTCACTCACTTCAATGACTGCCCATTGAATTTGTCCCGGCCATTTTGATCTCCTTGTCTGGACCTGCTCGAACAGTGTCTGACATCCCCCCAGGGGGGTCTAACCTGCTGCCCATGGGCCACGTGGGGCCCAGGATGGCTGTGGATGTGGCCCAACACAAAATCATAAATTTACTTACAACCTTTCTTTTGCTCATCAGTTTTCTTTAGAGTTTGTGTATTTAATGTGTGGCCCAAGATAACTCTTCTTCCAGTGTGGCCCAGAGACATGGAAAGGTTGGACACCCTTTAGACCAGTAAGTCCTGAGGCCTGGAAAGGGGCAAAAGAACTGAAAAGCAATGAGAGGGACTCTCACCAATATGAAAATGACTGGTAAAAATAGTTTTCATTCATATGTGGGGGAAATTTTGTGCCCGAGGTTGAGTTAGGAAAGGACATTACAATGACTTGTAATGATCCAGAGCTTTGCTTGGGGAGGAAAGCCATGACACAAAATAGTTAGTCCCTTAAGGGAGATTATGATCGCTGGCAGCCTTCCGAGGAATTTGTCAAAATGAAACACAAACCAAACGATGAACCCAATGAGAGTTGTTACAAATGGGGCTTTGCATGTGCACTTGGGCAATAGTGGGGGTGTCCTTGGGGCAAAGGAGGAAACAGATTGCTGTTGTGGAAGGAATGTCATTATTGCATGTCAGCGCCTGGGTTTCATATAATGACCTTGACCCTCTCCTGCCACAAGGAAGAAGAAAAACCTCTCAAGCACCTTCACCGTAAGCTATAGAATAACACCTTTACCTGGCTCTGAGAAAGACCTTCTCTGTCAGCTAGAGATCCACGGGGGCAGCTACTTGACCTCAGCACTTTCCTGTAGCCTTGAAACAGGACTGGAACATGAAGGAATAATTAGGTGGCCCCACTGTCTCCACAGGGGGGAAAAAAGCAAATTTTTCCTCCCTCGAGTCACCAAGGAAAAAGTATCTGCGAGAGCTTCTGATGGACTGCCAGCATCTCATCAGAAGACCGCTGAAGCAGACTCAAGGTCCGGTGGTAGAATGGAGTAGACAGCCAAAGGCCCTGGATATGTGATTTTGTGAATTAAAAATGGAGACCACCTCCTAATTCAGTAAAACAAATACTTTGTCTTAGTCACCAGAACCCTTCACATCAAAGTACTTTGGGGCCGGTGCTGCCCACACAATATCCTCAACTAGCATCTCCAATTTGCTAAGAGAGGCTAAAGTGCATAGAAAAACTCCGAAATTTATATCAAAATTGTTTTTTTGCTGTGTATTTATATACAACTTCCTCATATACTAAAGAAACGTAGATGTCCTTTGTGGGTTTTGGATTAATTTAATAATCCAAAGCACCTATAGATTTTATTAAATGCCTGACTTGATACTATTTGACTATAGTTTTTAAATACAAGGAGTCTGAGTATAATAATTAAAGTTGTTATTGATTATTACTACTAGTCATAACATTACTGGTTGGAAAGCTTCTACATTTATTTAGCCAAGTATACTTTCTAGGAGTAGAACTTCCACCCTAAAAACCAACAGAATACTGTCCTGAGTGGCGTGGCCCTGTGATGAGGCGTGGGTGGAGTTCACTGCCATCAGCAGCAGGTAAAGCTGAAGGGGGAATGGCGAGACTGAGGCTGGAGAACCACCGAGGTGAGCGGGGGCATGAAAACTGACCTTGGAGCCCAAGGACCCAACAGCAGGAGGAACACAGATGCGAACGTCCCCACAGGTGCTGGAGAGCTCTCCAGTCCGTGGTCGCCCCCACAGGAAGCAGATCTGGGGACGTGCCAGCGCAGGTTCACGTTCTGAACCTGACTCTCGGCCCAGGGGCTGAGCCCGGCTGAAGTGAGGCACGCACTGACCCACACTGTCGCAGGAAGGTCTGCTTGCCACCGGGACGACAGGCCAAGCCAGTTGGTTTGGCCAAATAACCAGTTAATTGGATATAAAAATGTCAACTGGTTATTCGAAATTCATAAATTAATCTGTTTGAAGCGAAGAAAGTGATAGCCTGTACAAACTATTATAAAGTTTTTAGGTCTAGCAATCTGAGTAAAAAAAAAGCTGTAAAATTTATTGGAAAAGTAACAGAGCATGTACAAATGTCAGATATTACTATTTCATTATTTTCTATGCATCCATTATTGGGTTCATTTATGTTAGTATCACACTTCCAGTTTGGGCATGAAAGCTAAATTACTATATTCTAGGAAATGCACATTTTGGTACCTACCATGCATTTTTTTTTAGCACACAAATAAAATCGTATTAATTGCCCTTGTTGGCAGTCATAAATTTCTTAAGACCTTTTATCTGCAACCAAACTAATTGGCCTTGAATGCATTCTGACAGCATTTTAATTATTCACTAGTTAGTAATTCTTAAAAGCAACTTCAACATTAAAATGTCTCTAAGAGCCTGTACTGAGCTGTTCAACCCCATATGATAATTTCATACAATATTCATATCACCCTGAGTTTTCTCTGAGATCTTTATACATGTGCATAACATATTTTTGTATTCCAAAAACAACTTTCGAATTCGACAGAATGTGTACGCGCATTCTCCAAACCCCTTGTGTTTTCGTATAGTCTGAGGCTGCACAAGAGCTGATGTCAATTTTTGGGAACCGGTTGAGAAAGTAATGATAGAAGTTTGATGCTTACTGCTGGTAAACTGTACGATGCTGGGTGGGGGCAGGGGCGGGACAAAAGGACCAGGACCGCATTCTCCACGCTCTGTGCAGATCCCTGCAGAGGCCTGCATTGAAACGACTGAACTTAGGAAAACGACTGAAAATAAGAAAAAAGTATGAACGGCCCCTACTACAGTGGAACAGGTTTCTGCCTGAAGTTGGCTCCCTAGGTGCAGATCCATGGGAAAGTGAAAGTGACGGGTTGCGGGGAGGTGGGGCCAGGAAGGGAAGCCCCACACAGGGCCACTTGGGCTCCGTCTTGCAGGGGAGCTTTGAAGACAGTGTGCGCGGTCAAGGTCAGGGGCACTCATCCCTCAGGTCATAGGTTATGAGCCACTTGGTGGGGGCAGGGGAGGGAGGCTGGGAGGACTTCTAAGTTTCCAGGTGCTTCCGGCTGTCTGCAGTGGCAGGCAAAGTGGGTTACAGCTGCTTGGGAGCAGGATCCCCACTGAGAGGGAAGGGTTTTGGTGCTTGGAAACGGAAGCCCACAGGTGTGTCTGCGGGGGGGACAGCGTGATCCCAGGAACGGCCATGGGTGCTAATGGCATCCAGTGGAGCACGTACAACATCTGACCTCTGCTGTGGTTGCACTGGGCTGTGTGGGGTTAATTGCCAAATTACTTATTTTTACAACTGCTGTACTACATCAAAGAAAGAAGAGATTCCCTGACCACAGTAGCACATAATCTGCTCCTTTTACCATGAAGTTCACAGGGACAGGCCTGTCCCTGTTCATTGCCCCTTGTGGGTAGAGGTGAGTCCCTCTACTTCCAGAATTCTGCATAAGGCAGTCACTTGCTCAGAGATAAACCACACTCTACAATAATACATTATCAGTAGCAAAGGTGATATTTTGATCGCCTATTTTACCTCTTGCATATTTGTTAATTAGTTCAGTGCTCAGGTGAGGAAATGTGATATTATTTGTTGGTCCCCCTCAAACTGCAAAAAAATAACAATAGTGGACATTTATCAAGTATGAAGGGCCAGGAACGATTCTAAGCACTTTGTGGAAATGATCTCACTGCGTCTTTTCAACAGCGTGACGATGCAGGCCCAGTTCACACTTGCCAAGTGTGGAAGCTGAGGTGCCAAGAGGTTGTCTAGCTGGCCCAAGGTCACACTGATGCAACTATTGGGGCCAGGATTTGAACCCAAAAATTTAGTCTAGGTACAAAGTCTATGCTTTTAACCACTAGCTTAAAGACAACTGAAAATATCAACACATTCAACCAGAAAGTGATGGAGAGTGTAAAATGTGGGGAGAAGTCGATCTGAAAGAACGGTTCTGAAAAGCGTATACGTCCTCTGAGTCAGCACTTTCCGCACCCTGAAGAAACATTTAGACAGGGTCACAAAGAAGAATACACAAAGATGTTCACTATTGGCTACATAGGGACGTGGTGATATAATATACATGAAACGCTAGCAGCCATTGGAAAGAAGGAGGTGCGGCTGCATGCAGTGACGTGCAAAGCTGTACAAGATCTATGAAGTGCAAAAGCAAGCTGAAGGGTGGGCAGTCTGTATACTATGGTCACATTATGGTCACATGTGGGTACAATAATCAAATAACAAAACCGTGTGGGTGTGTCATGTATATATATACAGAACGATACTCATCAAAATGTTGACATTTTCCCCCCAAGTGGACAAATCACAGGGGAGAGAATGAAGGTATTGACATTTCTGTGCATTATTTTTTATATTTCATATTATTTAAATTATTTATAATGAGAATGCATTTAAATGTCCGTAGTATCATTTTTAAGGCAGTAATTGTAAAACGCAAATACAACTGATGGACCTGCCTGTGTATAAAAGTGGGCTGGAGCGGAGAGGACCCACCAATGACCTGTGACCCGTTTTCGCTCCATCAGGAGGCACTTCAGTGACACAATCTGTAGTACAGAACTGGCCCTTCAGTAAGAAATAAATATGCTTCAGCCCTTTCTGTCCCTGTCTCACACACACATCCCCGCAGAGACATACTCATTCATTCCCCAGATGTCTGCTGGCTACAGACCTAATTCTAACACTGTCATAAGTGGGAAGTGCTGACTCCTTCTCCGCACCATGTGCAGGTAAAAATATGCATTTTCTCAAACTTTCTGGGTCACCATGCCAGCCTGCAGGACAGCACAGGTCTGCTGCTGTTGCTGACGATTGCAGGTGGGCCGTCCTTCCCCACCCCAGGCCCACCCCAGGCTCCGACTGTTCACACAGAGCTGAAGGAAGCAGGGCCAAGGCAAGGGGGAGTTTGGGGTTACCTAAGCAAAGGTGTGTGTGGTATAGCCATCCCATCTGAGCGATAGAAAAGACCTCCGAACCACAATCCTCACAATATCATGAGAACCACGCACCAACTAACCAACCATGACCCTTCTTTTGTAAGTAGAAAGGAACAAGGACGCCGGTTTTATCTCAGGTATATGCTGGGAAAAGGCAGCAGGAATACAGGTGGCCCAAATAAACCTGCACGAAAGACAGGCCTCGGAGATAGCGCAATCTACGGAAGAGAAAAGAACTAAAAACAATAACAACATCTCTTTAATATACTTAGAATCTTGAAAAGAGATATAGTATCTATAAAATAATAGAATGATATAAAAGGGGGAGAATATGAAAATTTTTGTTAATATAGGAATTGCAAATAAAATTAAAATCAGAACAAGTAGCAGAGGACAATGTAAACATCTGATTCAATGTCAGACTGATATGAATCTTAGGAAAAAATGGACAGAGACAATATAGGGAAGGAAATCTTTAAAGGAGCAATCATTTTACATTTCTAAAGACTAGATTCTTTAGAGGAAGAAAAGCACACTAAGGGCGAGCTCACGTACTGGGAAAAATAAAAATCTTCATCCTTCGACCCATTGATAGAAAATTCCAGGACACCAAAGACAAAAGAGAGATGCTAAAACTTTCAGAGGAAATAAAACAAGTCATCTAGAAAGGAATGAGATTTGGGTCGGCCAACGAATTTCTCCGGCCACAGTACATGTTCAAATATTTGTCTTCAAAATAGTTTTTTTACCTGAGAGTTCTATACACACACATTATTAAACATGTGTGAGAGTAGAATAAAGTGTTTTCAGAGATACAAAACCTCACCCCTTCTTGGGGTATTACTTGGTGGTAGACACAGCAAATAGAAGGTGAACCAAGACAGAGATGATGGAATCCAGAGGTTCCTTCTAAAGCATGGCGAGATCTAAAGCAAAGAGGACAATGAGATGTCAGCCGTGAGGCTGGCCTAGACTGGACCAATTTAGGAGTCAGGTCTCTGGAAAAAGATACTGTCAAGTAGATCAAATGAGTTAAAGACTGGAAAAACTTGAAGACATGATAAATTATGAGAAAAGGAACAGAAAATTAGCAACTCCAGGAGAAACAGAAAGCTATCCAAGAAAGACATGGATCAAATACTAGATAAACAAAACCATCTTGAAATGGTAAGCAACTGATGCAATGTAAGAAAGAATATCTATTTGACCTTGAAGCTAGGGATATTTTATTTTAATTAACCCCTGGGTCTGACCACCGGACTCCCAGAAAGGTATGTAACCCGGTCCTCAGCAGAGCACAGAACATAATGTGAAGCACATGCTGACTTTCAACTTTCAGACTCTACTGCGGACTCAGCACAGAAGACTGGGCTGCAAGACTTTTGTTGTAGGAGCAAAGGTACGTGTTAAAATTTTGACACGATGTGAAAGTATTAGAAAGATCTGGCTAGATTGGAGATGGAATGGGGAGAGGATAAGATAACAGAAAGATAAGAGAAAAAATACCTTTATTGTATGAAAGGGAGAACAAAGTTATGTCAGCTTTGTTATGTACAGAGGAATAAAACTTATAGTGTATTAAAGAGTCAAACTTGAGGGTCACCAATAGAAGGAATAAAACTAATAAAGCATTCAAACGCTGGTAGGAAGACAAGGGGAGAGAGGGGAGAGAGTAACGTCAGTGAGTTAAATATTTAACTTTCACATTGAAGAGTCAGTAGGTATACGTGGACAGCTGAAGGCAGAGGAGGATAAACACATCATCCAGATGTTCGGATGCAGCCCAAAAAACTAAAAGCAGAAACGACGAAAAGAGCTTGCTTCTGGAAAACAGCGTCGTGGGCGGAGAGAAGAAGACGACTCGTGCTTTTTACCGGAAGTGCTTCTGTTTGTTTTTAGGGTATAGGAGAGTCTCCATAAATCCACTTCCCCGTCTATCCCCCTCGGCGGCTGGGTCATTTATCTACCAGGTTACCCTCTAACTTTCCCAGTGCCTGTCTGCCTTTCCCACATGGCTCCTTTGGACGCCGCATGATTTCTCTTCCTCCTTGTCCCCTCCCTTCTTCATCTCACCAGGTAGCTGGAGTCCCGCTCTAACTCCACTGTCTCACAGGCAGATACTCTTGTCTGCTTCGTTAGCCTTTTCCTGCTCCCCTTTGGGCCTGGATCCCCCTCCTCTCGTTCCCACTGGCTTAAGCATCAACCCAACAGAAATATGTACATAACATTCAGGCAAAGAGACAAGATGTCAAAAAGCAGGGCATGATTAACGGCCAGAAGCACTGTGCAGCTGGTGATTGCCATAGGAGTTCGGAGGAAACACCGTGTGAGCACGCTAATGAGTCATTTCTTTTCTCCCCCAACAGCTCTCTCATGGGACCGTGGTCTACTGAATCACTGAGGTGGTTCTCAAAACGTGGCCCCTGACCAGCAGCACCAGCACCCCCTTGTTCAGAACTGTGAGAAATGCCGAAGCTCCGGGCTCACCCCAGACCTGCTCAAGTAGAAGCTCTAGCAGTGAAGTCCCTCAGCCTGTAGTTTAACAAGCTCTCTGGGTGATTTTAATAAATGCTGAAGTTTGAAAACCATGGGCCTCAAGGTGAAAACTCTGAACTCTGATGGCAAAGAGTAGTTTGAGCTAAAAGAAGGAGCAGTGATTTTTGTGAACTAAAACAGGTGATAAATTATTTAATACCTCCCTGCTTCATGATCTATATTTTATAGCTAAAATTTTATAGCTGCCAGAAGCTTCTCTCATCCATCACTCAAAACCGACCACTTCCCAAAGGCCTAAAGATGTCCATTGTTCTTTCTCGTGATAGTTGCTACAGGGAATTCCTTTCCCCTAAGTCTAAAAGTTTGAAGACAACATTGAACCCCATGTCAGCGATGTTCAGGACAAAAAACATCAAGATAGAGTGTCTGCCTTGTTCACTCTTGTTTCCTCATTGTCCAGGAGGGCCTGGAGCACATAACAAGTGAGAAATAAACACTGGTTAAATGAATGAAACAAATACTAGCCCCCAGTGAATGAAAGCTCCCTGATATCTAACACAGACAGAGAGAGATGCGAGAAGCGCTTGTACTGCGTCTCTTTTCCCTGAATCAGACCACGTTTAACGAACAGTCATGCTCCGGGCCTGAATTTTACTCATGTCTCGGCAAGCTCTGGTGAGACCTGGAGAAATTAATGGAAAAGTCCCAGGGGAGTGGTTTTAGGTTGCTCTTTGCAGGGCAGGGAGGCCAGAAACTTTCCTTTCTGACCTATCCGGTGCCATGATCCCCACCTGACCTTCAATGCAGAAAGGATACCAGTCACACCGCACCATGCACAGCCATGCATTCTCCACTGGAGAACTTCGTCAGCTTCAGAGTCGTTGATGTAGCATTAGATGGACTGATTCCTCCCCCTGGGTCCAATTAGAACAATATTTGATTACTAATTAGCTCCAAACCAGGGGAGTTGATTCCTAGAGCCCCATGGCTTAAAGCAGTTCGACTCAAAAATGGTGCGTAAGAAGCACTTGAGAACCACAGACTTTCGGGACCTACCACTAGAGATTCAGTAAACCTGCAGTGAATCTGCATTTTTAACAAGCAGCTCCAAGAAATACTAATACACGAGGTCAGAGAGACATGCATGACAGTGCACACCCCGCCCTGACTGAACGTAAGGGAAAACACTAGCTTACTTCTTTCTTTTAAGGATCAACTTAATTCACAAAGGAAATGTTCACCTATCTTGGGAAAAACGTGTTATTACCCAATACTACACCTTATCCATCTTTGTTAATATTGTTAACATTGATATCTTCCACCTCAATAATCGTTACTGTTATGAAACACTGCTATTCCCATCTTTTGTTTGATGCACCCAAGCGCCCTTAATGAAGCAGCTTGATGAGGAACCGAGACTTAGAGAGACTAAGGTGGGCCTAGACTGCTCAGCCGGTAAGGGGCAGAATGTGGACAAATTATTTGAGAACACTGAAATCATTTTTGTGTGGGCCCAGTAGTGAACAGCAGTTGACCTCTGGAGTGAATATGACTCAAATGGGGGTCCTTTGTACGTGGTGGGAGCTGTCGGCCCCTAGCGCCTTCCGAAGGAGAGCCTGGGGCACACAAGGCGTCCTGGGAAAACCGGTCGAGACGGCTCCTCTGGCACACCAGTGCGAGCTCCGGCCCCAGCCTTTGCCTCTTTTCTTAGCTTCTGCTGATTCCAGTCAGAATTGTTCCCACCATTTCCTGCAGCTTCCATTTACTCTTCAAGCCTTTGGTGGCTCCTGGGTCTGCGTGAGGAGCTGTGGTACCCTGGTGTCCCAGCTCCATTAGACATCTGCGTTTTGTCATTCCAAGTGTCTGGGGCAGCCTCTTAGGACTTCTGTCCAAAATTCAACTTTGCCCCTAATTCGAAGGGCACCTTTGTCCAACACAGATGGAAGATACAACTCTCTAGAGAAGTTGAGGATTTTTAAAATTTTTTTATAGGTATAAGTTTTTAAAGATTTTATTTATTTATTTTAGACAGAGGGGAAGGGAGGGAGAAAGAGAGGGAGAGAAATATCAATGTGTGGTTGCCTCTCGTGTGACCCTTGCTGGGGACCTGGAGCTCAACCCAGGCATGTGCCCTGACTGGGAATCGAACCGGCCACCCTTTGGTTTGCAGGCCAGTGCTCAATCCACTCAGTGACACCAACCACGCAAACTGAGAACTTTCCTAACGGGAAATAGAATTTTTCCTAGCAGAGAACACAGCTGCCCTGTCTTTGCCTCTCACATGCACAGGCCCTTATGTGTCAATTTCCCTGGGAAAGTCCTGTTTTATGCCTGCTTTCCCAGCGTAATTATTAATAGCTCCCCTTCCACTCTCGGAAGTGTCTCAGATTGGGCAATAAATTAGGTGTCCATCCTACTCATTTGACATCTCTCCGCAGGAATTCAGTTCATATGTTTTAAAATAACTGCTAGTATTTGGTGCTTCTCAGCATCGGTTAGGAAACATTACCCAGGGAACTTGTAAAAAATTGATTTACAGCCCCTCTACCCCGCTTCCCACCCCAGACTACAGAAACAGTGGTCTTGGGGTTGAGCTGAAGAATCTGTATTTTGAGGAAGTTCCCAAGGGATTCTGATCATATTCTTCTATAGACCCAAGTTTAGAGCTTACCCCTCAGCTACATTTCTGCTCTAGCCCTTGGTAGCTGCATGACTTTGGACAGATGACTTGCTCACCCCTATCTATTTCCAGCAGTGAGGGTGGGAATGTTGTTACAACATGCACCTTGAGGATCTCAGTGGCCTGACAGGATACAGGTTTATTTCTCATTCTCCTTGTCGTCCAGTGCGGGGTGGAAGGGGGTTCCGCTGTATGCTGATACTCAAGTCCGGACCCCTTCCATCAGACTCCATTGTCCTCTCAGAATTTTCTGCTGGATCCTCCTGGCCAGGCTGGCAGATGAGGAAGGACAGAGGGTATGGAGGATCGTGCAAAAGGTTTTATGAGCCAGGCCTGGACGACATAATGGTATCTACCCAGAACTCAGTGACACGGTCCCCATAAAGGAGGACAGAAAGTGTCACCTAACTGTATGCCCAGGAGGGAAATGAGTGGTTGGATAAACAATTATTCAGCCTCTGCCGTGGACTCCCATTCTGGTCATCACTTAGCCCTCCACATGGGCAATCCACAAGGGATGACCGAAGGGCCCCCAAAGCCCACCCACCCAATCTGTGTGCCCAGCTAACAGCCAGGATTTCCCAGGGTTGCACGGCCCTCTCCACTCAGTCCAGACATGGCCCTTTCTAGTGCAGGGATCTGTGGCTTTAGATTAAAAATACGACTTAATGCACAGTAAAAGTGTGGGGGTGGAAGTTATATGTAGAAAGAAGTGACACACACACATTTGCCCACAGCTAGGCAAGCATTAAGAAGGTCCCTTCCCTATGGCTGGAGGACTTTCATTTGACTCTGATTTTGTTCTCTGGGGAGAAAGCCTTGCCATTTATTCTCTGTGGCTGCTGACTCTGCTCATTGCGGTGTCTCTTCCAGTCAATAACCACTCGGTCCCCGTCTTGAGGGGGTGCTGGGGTGAATGTCGTCCTCAGAGGCTCCGTTCGAATCCACTTCCTGCCAAAGCACATTCTCAAGTGCAGTGGTTGTTGGACATCCTGGAAAGTCTGGGCTCCTGATTTCTCTGGCAACACAATTCTTTCCAGTTCTTCATAGGCTAATGGAGTGCCTGCCACCAGTCAGTTCCGTGAGCCTGCAGCCACACCTGAAGTTCTTTCCCAGATATAATCCCCGACCCTGACTGACTTCTCACCTTCTTTGCCTCCACCACTCTCATCCCCTGCTCTCTCTCCCCCTACCACCCCGCAACCAGCTCTTTCCTGAATGGTGACCACCTTGAAGTCATGTGAAAGAGTGTGAAGGAAGGACACACACCTTATCTGATTTTTGTCAAAGAGCCAAGTTGCTTTGTTCAGTTGAGGAATATTACTAGATCTTTGTCAGTCAAAGCTTTTTTAAGTCTTCCCTTTGGGGATCGAGAAAGAGCTTCCTCAAATCTGACGCCCCCAGTTCCTTCCATCCCCACACACTGTGGCTTGTACACTGGCCTGTTGGTTCCTGAGTGTTGTTTGATCGTTTGTCACACCTTGTTACAGACAACCAATGACAGCCACGCTTTCACCAACACTTCGATGTTTTCCAACCAGTCCCTGGAGCTATGGTTTCCTTACCCATGTAAATGACCTCTCAGATTAAGGGAGGTGACAGTTTTATCAAGTGTTTCACCACTGTACAGCATGGGTGGCCACCTGTTTCTGCCTTAGATGTCAGCTTTCTGGCGACCCATTACCCAACTGCTAAGCCAATGTCGTGTGTGTGTGTGTGTGTGTGTGTGTGTTTGTGTGTGTGTGTATTTTTGGCTGAACCCCACTTCAAGACACCAACATAAATATGCTATCTAATATAAAAAAAATATTTCTTTCTCGCTTATGTCACTGGGTGTGCTCTGCTCCACACACTCATTCAGGAACCCAGGCTCCTTCTGTGTAGTGATCCAAGATCCCCTTTGAGCCTTGCGGTTCTCTGCTGGATCCTCTGCTTCCATCCAGCAGAAAAGGGAAGAAAGACAGGTTGGAGGACAGGGTGAGAGGTTTTTATGGGTCAATGGGATTTACCCCTTATGCTCACACCCCCTAGCTATCCCTAACTGCAGCAGTGTCTGGTGTATCCGCTATAGCTGTACATTCAGAGAGAAAGAGAAGTGGCTTGATCGATAACTACCCCATTTTTGCATGCCTTATCTGTGAGACAGGGAAGATCATAGAATCTATCTCATAGGATTGCTGTGGGATCGCATGAAATAATTCATGTGACAAACTCAGACCGGCATCAGACTTACAGAAAATGAGCAATACATACTGTTGCCAAAACTGCTATTATATACATTTTCAGTATTGGCTGGAATGGAGCGTTGTGTGTGAGGAGCTTCTATCTAACTAGAAATAACAAAGCTCTCAACTAGTCAACAGCTCTGTTATGAGAGAAAAGCCACCGGAGAGGAATGCCTGCCTCAGCAATCAGGCTGTGTCAGGGAGCTTACAGGCAACAGAGGGGGTCACACTGGGGAGGACCCCCTCAGAAAGTCATTGTGTGAGAAGAGCCCGGACAACAGGAAAAGGACCTTACTGTGGTCCAGTTGCATTTCTTTGGAGAAAAAAAAAGAGTCCCACCACCAATGACATCAGGGTGAGTCTTCTCTGAACGACTGTGGAACCTAAAGGCACACTGCAGAACTCAGATCTCCCAATGCAGAAGTTTCTAGCTATTAAACCTCTTCACCTGATGCGTTCTGAGTCCATACTGTGGAGAAACACGTGCTTGTCCCACTGAGTGCATTTTTCTAGATTTCTGACTGTAGCTAGTGCAAATGCTTATGTGACATTAACAGTAGGACTCTCAAACACATATGTTCTACACACTTAATAAAAACTTAAGGCAATAATGAAAGACATAAAGCTAAGAGCATCCAAAATCAAGATCATGTGCACATTTTTCTCCCTCCACACTCCCTTCCCTCCCCCGCAACACCTGCAAAAGAATTCGAGCCACTTATTTTACGTCCCCCTTCTTGCCTGTAATCTCCATAGGTTTGCAGTGTTGCCAATTCTACTTAATCACTACAGGGTCATTGTACTGTAATAATATTTCTCTTAAGCAACTGCCAAAAAGTGTATCGTGTTGGTCTCTATTGATGGGGTGGGGATTTTTTTTTCCCCAGTCTGTTTCTGAGCTTGCTTCAGTCTCTAGGAACAAATCTTGAGAAATAAATAAACAAGGATTGAGGCACGCTGAGAAATAATGAGGAAAATATGTTAACAAAAATGAGAATGCAACTTAGAACTTGAGGCTGCATTTAAATTTAGCCTGCCGATGACGGTTTCGTGTCTTTGAGCAGTTTGGACAGACATTTGCTAGGAACACGGATGGGCCAAAAGGCCTTTCAAGTAAATATTGACTGCAGTTGACAAAACCTGATGCTTCGTCCAGCTTTCCTGACACCAGAAAGGCGCTTGCTTCTTAGTAGGTGTGCGGAGGTGGGAGGGTAAACGAGCAAACAGTGGCTCCAGGGGGAAAATGAACGATCATCCACAGAGGACAGAACTTTTCCCCAGTGTGATGGCTTCAAACCTGGGGCAGAGTTTAGAAAACGCACCTAGATTCCTGGTCAAGTTCAGATTCAGAAAGTTTGGGGAATGCCCCAGAATCTGTCTATTTTGAGTGCCCTTACAGGCAGGGTTGGGAATTCCAGCTCTAAAGGCTCCTAGCACGATTCTAACTACTGGCCCAGCACCTAAGTCGGCTGGGCTCATAAGAGCCAAGATGGACTGGGATGTGAAGGACGCGTTAACATTATCTTCTACGGGAAAGGCCCTTCAAGGTGAGAGTGGAAGCAGATGGCCCCTGTTTCCATTTCTTGCATAAATAGCAGATTTATCTTGCAGGCTGCCAATTTGGCCCCCGTTTGAAGCATGAAATTCACTTAGCCAATCAAAAAGGGAGGCTTTTTAAAACACCATCTCAGTGAGGGCAAACTGCAACTGAGAACAGGCCTGTTCTCTTTATTATAGATAGCTGTGATCATTCAAACATAACGTAACAACACCTTGTGTTTTCAACATCAAGGATCTAAGGTTCTTTTGAAAACCAGTCAATTAACCATTTGCAGGAAGTGCCAACCACAGTCAGAATAATAGAAGAACTGCTGGAGTTCGTCAGACAAGGGTTGGAACACTGTTTCTACCCCTTTTTGGCTATGACCATGGACCAAACTGCTTAGCCCTGGCTCTTCAGTGCCCTGCTTTGTGCAATGGAGGAACAACAGCACTTACAATACAGGGTTCTCATGAAATTATAGTAACAATACAGGCAAGGCCCCTATATGCTTGTCTAGCAGTCAAAGGTGTCAGCTCTTAGAGTTCTTATGATTATTACTATTATTTCTGACACAGAGCCAATATGTAGTAGATGATGACCACGGCCATGATGGAGCCAACTGAAATCTTTTCCTCCAGCCCACCATCTCTATCACCACCCCAGTTATGGGGGTTTCAATAAAAGTAATTGGACCTGCTATTCTTCAGCATCAAGTTTATATAAAATGGGGTGTGAGATAACTTCATCTCTATGAAGCCATCCATTCTCCCTCTGCAAAATAAAGCTGATGAAAGCACTTCACAGAAAAGGGAGTCAAAGTTATGTCACTAAGAAGAATAAGAATTCTTCCTGCAGACCAAAGACAGGAAATCAATCTTCGTGGTGGTGGTTGGTTTTAAACACACTCAAGGCAACTAGCCACTCCGGAGAAGGGGCTTTAGAGTTGCTGCTCCCCAAACGTGGGACTAGATCCTGAGAGACACACAAGGACAGGGTGGTGCCCTACGCCACCCCAGTCTCCACCACTGACATTCACTGATGAAGGCTAGAATGTATAAGACCTGGGAGAGAACTTAAACTTGGTATTTTCCATAGGGTGGGCATTCTAGTGACAGGTGAGGGCACTGGAAGTAGTCAAGAGTGAAAAGGCAAAGGCTCTTAGAAGAGGGACATGAGTAGACAGTTTAAGACCAAGGGACGTTAGCAAGGCACCATCATGTTGCCTGGGAGACATCAAGGTCAGCCTTCTAGCAGGTCAAGGCAATGAGAACTTGACCTTTGTGTGATCAAAAAGGCCCATGAAAACAACCTGGGGAAAATGCCAATTCTTCCTCCATCCTTAAAGGTTCTCGTCACCAATTCCAACACGGGTGTGTTGGTGTGGGAGGGTTCCCTGCACATTCAAACAATTCTCACATACCAGCTGGTGTCCCACAATTCAACTCAGTTCTGACACTATCTACCTGGAGATAGCATCAGATCCCACAGGTTAGGGGTTCAGTCCCACATTTTCAGATTCCAAATGGAAGTCCAGGTTGTCACCTTTTCTGACCAGCTATACATCAGGGGTTCCCATAACCTCAGGTTCAGTTAATTTGCTGGAGTGGCTCACAGAGCTCAGCCACACTCAGGTAAGAAATGCTAGACTAGGTATGGGGAAAGGACACTGAGCGTCCATGCCTCCCCCAGGTGTTGCCAGTCTCTCCCACTCCCATCCTTACCGGTTTGTATGGAGGCTGCTTACATAGGCCTGGGTGACTAAATCGTTGCCCACTGATCCAACCTCTGGTCCTTCTCTGCTCCCCAAGGTCTGGGGGTGGGACTGAAAATTCCAGTTCTCTAATCACGTGGGTGGTTCTTCGGGCAACCAGCTCCAAACCTTGGGTGTAGTCCCAAAACCCACTCATTAGCATAACAAAGGACATGAGATTTCTTTATAACTCTAATCCCTTAGGAAATCCCAAGGGTTTTAGGAGTCTGCGCCAGCAATGGGGATAAAGAACAAATATATATTTCTTTTTATATATAAGTCACAATATCACAATTCTTTCCCCTACTCCACGCTCCTTTGGCATGATGACCTAAAGCACTTTATCAAAAGCATCGCATGCCCCATTAAGTCCAGTGCGGGGTTACTTCAGGGAAAGTCAAGAGGGACAACGCTTTTTGTCACTGTTCCCTGGGTGACCACATTGTGGATCACAGGACAGCAAGAAGTAATCAGTCACTGCCTATCATCCCTCACTGCCCTGACCGCCCCCCCAGAAATGATAGCTAGAGACACACCCTTGTGGACAGAAAGGAGAGGGGCTTATTTACATCAGGAGTTCACTGGTAGCTGTTTCAGAGGCTACATGTGCAGATGCTACAGAGGAGTTGCTATAGGACCTAAGGCAGCATAAACAGTGCTACATACAAAGTCTTACCAGTATTCCAGTAATTAAACCTTTTGTTAAAAACAACATTCCAAGGAGTACATTGGAAGGTCTAATTGGCTTTTATTTGGAGATCCTTCTAACCTCCAGAAGGGAGCTCCCAGGGGTGGTACTGAAAGGAAGGTTTTCATAGGCAGGAGGAGGGTGAGGCAAGAAGGCACAATATTAGCAGAAGAAAAGGAAGGAGTGGTTCCAGCCAGGTGGTCTTGTTTTGGGAGGATGGTCATGGAAGGAAGGCAGGGGTCCCATGAGGCAGCTCACCTCACTACCTTTAATCAGGAAGCCTCACACTGACTGTCTAAAGGTCACATTACTGAGAAAGATTGAAACCATAATTAAGGCTCAGTTTACTGTCACGGGAACAAAGGACTCTATTTGGGGCTCATAAGAGTTTCTTTTTTGACACTTTGAACATATCACCAAAGCTGTCTGTGAATATTTCACCTCCCAAAAACCTTTTCAATGCATACGTCATTGCACAGCGTAGATGTTAGTCTTGCCTGGATGCAAGAAGCTACGCCAGTTTACCCCTCAGTTCTCACAGGTGAAGCTCTTTGTGCTTACATTTACCATCAGGGAAAAAAGCACCATATAAAAAGTGACAATGTCCAAAGTAAGTTCACACGAATATCTCATTTTATCCTCAAAACCTCATCATCACAAGCCAGTGAAGAAACCAGGGCTCACAGAACGGAACTGATCAAGGTCACAGAGCTACAACAGAAAATCTGACTCACAGCCGAAGGCCCGACCCTAATCTTACACCTGTTCGCGTTGCCAGTCTGAACCCCCACCAGGGAGCAGGCAGCAGGGCTCAGAAGCTGTCTCATGCTCCAGAGATTCTGGGGGAATGAGGGCGCCCTGAGCACCAACTGATCTGTGTGGTCTTAACACATTGGAAGTAAAACAACCATTCTCTTACACTGTGAGGGTTCAGAACAAGTCACCCAAAGGTGGGCCTCAGTGGAATGTGAATTATTTTGAGCTAAAGGCAACCAAGACCCTAAAGACTTGAGAGAAACTTCTACCTTGCCTTAGTTACCCAGAAGAATTTAAATTAAGGGCCTTGCTGATAACAGTTTATCAGAGACAAACCTTGTGACCTATCTATCTACAGGGCAAGGCAAACTTGTAATTATTGAACATCCGCTCTTGTCATCCTGCAGGGACCTTCCCCCTCTCCAAAGCCCCAAGACAGCTTACCCCACCCCCAGGTCAGAGTGCCTTAGCTTCCTCATTTTAACTCTACCCCCACCACAACCTCTCAGGAATGTGGGGTTCCCATATGTACATATGTAATTAAATTTAAATTCTTCTTGTTTCTCTGTCTTATGTAGATTTCATTATCAGAACAGCCCAAAGAAACTTGGAGGGTAGAAGAAAGTTTCTTTACCCTGCAATACAAATGATCTTTTACATTTTGTTTCGTTCCACTCAAATAGCAACTGAATTCTTCTGTTTACTCAGCCCCTCCCCTGACTCCCTCCTCTGCGGAGCACTGTGCTGGAAGCTGTGACACCGCTGGGTACAGGCAGGCCAGTGCATGGAGCCATGGGGGTTTGGCCTTTGAACAAGGACATAAGGCTTGCAGGTCAGAGTTCATTTCAACTGGAATTTCCTTGTGCCCAGACAGAGACAAAAAGCGAGGTTGGACAAGGCAGGATTTGTCTGCCATGTGGTCAAAGGGAGAACTCACCTTTGATATTCAAGATAGCTTGAAAGGCAGAGACGTGCCATACGGGTCCCAAATTGAGACTGGACAGACCAGACTTGGTCAGCAAAGCTGGCTTTAGCAGCCGGGGAAGACTGAGCCTGTGTTGCCCTGGCCCTAACATAGGGCTCCAGCCAAGGGACTCTCAGACTCACTTGGTTAAAATGTCCTGTAAAGTGGGACCTGTTTCCTCAGCATCAGGCAGGGTGCTTCCCTTACTGGTGGTGGTTCTGCCACCACGTTCTTCTACAGAAGTGCATTTGGGGGTCAAGGGGGGGGAAGAAAGGGTGACCTTCCACTGGGGACCCCAATGCCTGCAGTTTTTCCAACCCCCGGGCCTGAGAAGCACACAGAGTCCTCAAGTTCAGCCCTGAACCCCGCGGTCTTCCTGACTGTCTCGTGCACATTGCAATGTTTAGTCACATTTAGTTTGGAAGAAACAAAAAGAAAAGAATTGTGTAGGAGACTAATGAGAAGGAAGATGGAAAGATAAGGTCTGGGCCAAATTATGAGGATCCAGAACAGACAGGCCAAGGGAAGATTTTGGGAAACATGGTTATTTTTTTTTCTCTTAGAAAAACATTTTGCCTCTTGTAAACCAAAGATATATGTTGCTGACTACTCTTCAGCCAAATATTTTCGTAGCATTTAAACACTGTCTTTGTGCATTTGCCACAATTTATGCAAAGAATGCATCCCCAAAGGTTGTATTAAAGTCACATGTTGTAATTCAAATCGTATTTTCAATGTGCTCAGGGATCTTGTTTTTAAAGAGCCCCTTATAAGCATTTCATCTACTGAACACACACGCGCACACACCTACGTGTGTGTGAGAGTGTGGATGTATGTATCCAGGAAGTTTATTTTGACTTCAAAGTTGGATAAAACTGTGGGTAACTCACCCACTAAATTTACCTTTTATTACACTCCTGATTTGCTGTCTTTTCCAAGGGCTGAAGAGCCTGAGAGTAGAAACCACTGCCCTAAGTTATCTGCTTTATTTTCAGACAGAGAGACACCAATTCATTGCCTTTTACTGCATGCCCCAAATAAGCTATCTGCGGTATGAGAGTGTCTAAGGAAAGTGCGTCTTATTTGTAAAGGTTTAAGAGGAGGAGGAAGAATGCTGCCTGGAATCTCCCCCAGATGTCTGCGTGGAACATTGTTTGTCTGTTTTAAAGGACATGGTGAGCTGGTGAAATGGGGGCGGTGGGGAGGGCACTGACCTTCTGGAGGGAGACCGAGATTGCAAAATCCAGCTTGGAGAAACTCCCCAGATCAAAGAACTGTTTGGCTCAAGCTCTGCTCCCAGACCTTTCTGAGTTACTCAGCTCAGCCAGGCAACAGTGAGCCTGTTGCTCAGATTCATACCTACAAAGCTGGCTGACAGCTGTCAGAGGGGACGGAGGCTGGGGGGCTGGGCAAAAAAGGTGAAAGGATTAAGGAACAACAACGACAACAACAACGACAAACAACAACTCACAGACACAGCCTCCAGTATGGTGATTACCAGAGGGAAGGGGAGTGGGGGGTAGAATAGAGTAAAGGGGGGATAAATGGTGATGGAAAAGATGCGACTTGGGGTGGTGAACACACGACATAATATACAGATGATGCATGATAGCCTTCTACACTTAAAACCTATATAATTTTATTAACCAATGTCACCCTAATAAATTCAATAAAAATTTAAAAAGTTTTTAATGAGCCTGTTGCTTGAATTACCCGGATTGTGGGTCCGGTTGCCCCTTCGCTGTGTCGGTGGGAACCTTCCCCACACATGGCTAAGCACCACTCCCCTCTGCAGGCAAGAGCTCTCTGTTGATTTTGCAGCTGGCACAGGCTGGCTGAGACCATCTCTGAATATTTTCCTGGTCATCTTGAACTTGAAGAAGCTCCTTCAGTACCCCATGTCAAGGCTCCTTTGCACAAGACTTTCTGTTCTGGGATAACTTGTCCCAGGGCAGAGATTAGCATTATGCCAGGGAGTTTAAAATGTCACCAAGAGCAGGGGTGGGGCCAGGACACCCCCTACCTGCCTGGCTCCAAGTTCACAAGCTCCCAGCTCAGCCACACCGTGTCCCTCTCCACGCACTTTCATTACCCCTCACAAACCACGACCAGCTGTGGGGATGTGGGTCACTTAGCCGGTACTGGCCGTACAGCTGGAGTCTGTTCATCAACCCGAGAACAGACGAGTGCCACATCTGAGGCTATATTGATGTGATGCTTCAATATGCATTGAATGCATGCCACTGACTAGGAGAGTCCAGTGATTATCTAGCATTCTGTCTGTGGGGGTTTGACTGCCTTTTGTTTTTTGACAAAATTGACAGACAGTATAGTGCTGTGTTGACACCTCACAGAAGCAGCTTCTCTTCGAAGGGAGAATTTCGAAGAGAAACCTCTGCTTCCCTCCCAAACTGACCATACCCTTGGGTAGTTAAGGGAAACCAAGGAGAGAACCTCAAGGTCTATGAAAAGAGCAAGTGGGGAGAGGACAACTTAAAGGAGGATTTATTTATGTTTATGTTTTGCAAATGCACACTTAGAACTTTCCATGGTGAGAACAGTGCCATAGGAAGAGGGGCGGGGCTCCAAGCCGAATGCAGGGATAAAAGGAACCAAATTTCTCTTTGTGTTACTCCCATTTCCTTCCAAATATTTACTTCATCACTGGCACTCGATCAAATAGATTTCTCTCTGAGGTTTCCATACTTAACGGCACTTCTATCGATACTGGACAAGAACGGGAGGCTGACCTTTTAATAATTTCCATGTGATCTCATATAATTTGTAATACCGATGACTACTGTTACTGAACACTCACCCGATGCCAAGCCTTGTATTAAGAACTTTGCAAACATTGTCTCGTTCAATTAATTTTCAAAGCAACCTTATGTGACCTGTATTTTTATTCCTGTTTTCCAGATGAGGTCATTGAAGCTTAATGTAGTAGACATGACTTGTTTTCGCCTGCCTAACTCTCCTTTCTTTTGAGGACCACCCTGCCCTTCATGCTGTAAGCTATTCAGGTTTAAAATCCCAGCTCTGTCCAATCGCAGAACCACAGAGATAGACATGTGACCAAGACTGACCAATGAGAATCTATCCTGAGAATCTGAATGCTGAGCAGAGAAACATTCAGGAATCAAAAGCAGTTGAAGTGGAGTCGTCAGAATGGAGTAGCCTGAAGATCCAAGAGGTTTAACAACCCTGCCAAGGACCTGCCTTAGATCCTGTCCTTCTCAAAGCCTGGGTTGTAGCTGTTCCTTTGGTTGTGGGAATAACCCCATTCCTTCCTATAAATTCCTTTTGAGAGCACTTATGTTAGCCAGAGCTAGTTTCTATTCCTTCAAACCCAAGAACAGCAACTGATATACTTAAAAGGCGTTCAGTAATTGCTTCGATCTCAAAGCTGCTAAGTGGCCAAGCTGGGGTTTTAACTAGGACCTGTATGACTACACAGTTCCACACGTGGCCATTGGTTAGGCTGATTCATCCACCCTGTCTCATTTAGCTCACAGCTTTTCTAGTTCTTGTAGCAACAAGTTTCGTGATTTTGCTTTTTTGCTTAAGTCTTTGGCCAGTTACTCATTAGTGCAACACCTCAACTTTGAGCAGGGGGGTTTGGTTTTGTTTCTTAATTTCTGCCAGAAAGCACATTAATAATACTCATCCTGTGAAGCTGGACCACTTACTTCACTGATCTGAGTGTCTACTCCTCTTTCATTTATGACATAAAAGAGGGAAAGTCCTATAAGCACAGGCAGCTGTCAAAGGACAAGGGACACAGCAATGGGAGGGTCTCTCTTAGCTGAGCAAAGGCAAGAGAAGATAGCCACGTGAGCTTCAAGTGGCTAAGACAGAGCCGGGTGGCCCCACAGCCTGAGGGAGACACCGGGGCCTTGGAGACAAAGGACAACTGGGCCCAGTCATTTTTACATGGGTTCACACTCTCGAGTCACTATTTCCCAGCATACACCTCCTCCCAGACATGAACATTATATTTGTAAATGATAAATATTTACTACTAAACTGTTCTATCATATTTTAAAATACATGGAAGCATATTTTAAAGGATACGTTGAGAAACATAAACCTGAGTTATGGAATTTTATTTCTGCATCTGCATGATTACTGTCTGTACCTTCTAGGGTTCCAGGGACAGAGATCCCTGTAACACATGCAGATAAATTCTTTTGGACCATGATTTTTGCTGAAGGATTTTTTAAGGCCTTCCCCTATGCCTGAGGTCTATATACAAAAATAGTGTTCATATTAATAAATTAGCACTTATTATGTCACATTCATGATTTTTACATGTATTTCCCCATCAGATCGTGACATTCTCAGGGGCAGGGGCAGTGCCGTATTCACGGTGTGCTGCTCTAACACAGTAAGAGCACAGACAGGGGTCTAACAAACAGTTAAACACAAACACAGAACTATCAAGAACTTAGCCTTAGGCCTCAAAGCAGGACATCTATTTAAAATAGCAATATCATAAAAGCTATCTTTGCCTTTAGATGCAAACTCTGCTGGAGGAATGGTCAGGGTCCACTGGGCCACGGAAAAGACAGACTCTCCCGCATGTCTGCGGGTGCTCCCCGCAGCTGTGATGAAAGAGCCGGTGAAGCATCAGAAGCCCTCCACGGTGAATGGCATTGCTGTAGCTCTTTGGTCTGGAGGGACTCAAGTTTTGCAGTCAAGGTCTGTCACTGAGCTCAGCTCAGGAAGTCGTGCGTGCATGTGTTTTGGATTCTCCGATCCCCTGACTCGATATTCTGCTAGTTTATGGGGGCGTAGGTTACATCTCGCATTTCTGCGAGATGATGCAATTCAGTCTTCCTGGGCGTCCCACAAGAAGCCTGGGAAAACTCACAGCTTCAAGTTGTTCTTTTTCCCAGCGGAGAGAGTGGAATTCCACTCCTTTGTCCTGCTGTTCTGCCCCACAGAGGACAGAGCTGTGCTGAGAACAGTGGTCCAAGCAAGGTGTGGCACTCACACCTTGCGAGGGAGGAACTAGTCAGATGTCCAGGGATGTTCCCACTTCAAGGACTGTTCCCCTCAACACTTTCAAATGATGCAACAGGACTATCAGCACATATCCCCTGTCTGGAGAAGGAGCTGGAACAACCCACACTAGGAAGGAAGACAAAACAACAAAGTGAACAGAAAGATGAGGAGGAACTAAAAATGTCCACACTGCTGTCCCTCACTGAGCAGGTTGGGGATGTGCTAATTCTAGAAGGCTCTCTCTAGGAGGTCAGAGCTATATGAGGCTTGACGAGTCCTCCAACAGGACAGCCCACCCCCCAAGAGGCTCTGTGCCAGCCTCCTCTCCTCCCGCCCAAATGCCGCATTGGCTCTCTGCAGTGGGCGCCTTCAGGGGCAAATGCAATGCAGGTCACTCCATGCTGGTCTCAGTTCTATTCCCTTGCTCCACGGCCCAGGAGGACCGGCTAGAACAGCAATATGACTGCTCCACGGGCAGTGGCACGTCTGTGCGCCCACAGCACTTTAAAAAAGAACTTTTTCTAAGGAAAGAGTCTTGATAGCGTTTCCCCCTCCGACACAGCCTATTAGTTACGGGCTTTCCGGCTCATTGCTATTCAGTGAAAACCAACCGAAGGGAAGCCCTAACTCCTCCCCTCCCCTCCCTGCACTTCTCTAAGAAACTCACAATGGACCAACCAAGGGAGTGTCTTTCCTGGGCTGGGTTTTTCTCTCTGCATCTGTGGACAAAAATATTACTGTAGCGTTTGTCCCCCTGAGCCCGGAAGAGAAGGGAGTGTTCACCCTAGAACATTCGGAAACTGTCTCCCTGAGTTTCCACCGTGGCCAGATCAGCAGGAGATGGGGCAGTCTGCAGGCCGTCAGCACGACTGTGAGGCCCCTTTGTGGAGGGTGACAGGCCTCACAAAGAGTGAGGCCTATTTTAACTGCTCGTGCTGGCTGCCAATGTGGTAAAAAACAGTTTAAACGTTTTCCCACAGGTTATATGCTAATTAAGAAAATGTATATGACATAGACAAGCCAAGCAACCCACCGCTTAAAGGTAATCACCATTTGCACTCAGTTGTACATCTTACTTGTATTGTTTCCATTCGTAAATTTTCGTTTTGACTCCCCCAAAAATCAACTATATATATACCATTTTAAGTACTGTTTTTTTTACTAAATGAAATGTACTGTATATGTTTTGTTAGATATTAATTATTCTCAAAATTCATGTATAAAGTGTTTTATATATGTACTTATATGTGTGTGTACATGTATTTTTTCTCACCTTATGCGTCTACCATAATTTACTTAAGCAACTTTCTATTTGGGGAGACGTTAGAAATTTTTCCTTTTGAAAAACTCTTTGGATAAACTATGCATGTTGGACATATTTACGATAATTTCGTAAAGATCAATTACTAGCAGACAAATTGCAATTCCAAAGGTAAACAAATAATTTGACACATAGCCAAGTGGTTTTCCAAAATGATTATACCAATTTACCAGCCATACATAAAATTATTTTTAATCTCTGATATTTCAGTAGGTACCCACCAAAATGTGTTCTATTGCTGTTTTAGTTTGCCTTCATTTAAATAGATATTACATCAAGCATTTTTTAAAAAATGTATGGCTCATCGGCAGTACCTCTCCTGTGACTCTCTCTGTTCGTGACTTCTTCCCAGTCCTCTTTTGGGGACTGAGTGTTTTTCTTTTTCTTTTTTTTTAAGATTTTATTTTTTTTAGAGAGGGAAGGGAGGAAGAAAGAGAGAGAGAGAGAAACATCAATGTGCGGTTGCTGGGGACCGTGGCCTGCAACCCAGGCATGTGCCCTGACTGGGAATGGAACCTACGATACTTTGGTTCGCAGCCTGTGCTCAATCCACTGAGCTACACCAGCCAGGGTGGGAACTGAGTGTTTTTCATGCTGATGTGGAAGGAATCTTATATACCACATACTAGTAGGCGATCATCTATACATTCCAATCCTCTTTTCCTCAGTTCTATGTTTGACTTTCAATATTGTTTACTGTGTGGGGCATGTAAAATAACTTTTCCTTTTTATATGTTGACTAAAAAATTTAAAAATAATGCAGGCCTGTGAACCAAAGGATCACCGGTTTAATTCCCAGTCAGGGCACATGCCTGGGTTGCAGGCTGTATCCCCAGCATGGGGTGTGCGAGAGGCAACCACACATTGATGTTTCTCTCCCTCTCTTTCTCCCTCCCTTCCCCATCTCTCTAAAATAAATAAAATCTTTTAAAAAATTAAAAATACAGAGAAGCAATCAGATGAAATACAATCATCTAAATGTCACTACCCAGAGATAATCAAGACAGGCAGAAATTTTTACTTTTAGTATAATTCAAACCATTTAAATATTTTCTTTTATGGTTTCTATCTTTCTTTTTTATTCTTAGAAGCACCTTCCTTACTCTATAATCACCTGCATTTTCTTCTGCTCCTTGATTAACACATACATCTCTACTTCACTGGAACAGTTTTGGTATGAGGTAAGGGTGTAACATTACGTCTTTCCCAATTCTCTTTCCTCTGCCCAGTGTATTTCTATCTATAAAGAACAGACATCCAGTTCTGTCCTTCTGTATAAGTCTGGAAGCATGAATATTGGAAACTGAGTAAGCTGAACAGTTCTGGCAAAAGCAAGGACTCTACTGAAAATAATAAAACCGATCGACGCGAGTGGCCACGCACAACAACCAGGTCAGAAGGAGGCCCCTCGACAGGCGGTGAAATGATAGAATGCCCGGAGATGACAAGAGGTGAGCTGGCTGTTCACACTCAGTGTCTAGCCCTCCGGCTTTCCCTCAGCTACCACCTGCTGCCACCTCTAGAGCGTAAACCACAGGCTGCTCATGAAGATGAAGTGGTGTTGAGGTGTCATGAAACACGGGAACCCAAGTGGCCGGTCTAGTGACCAGGACCTGATGGCCATGAGGTGAGACCGCTGAGACACCAGCGAGGGTGTCAGACGTTCCTCGGTGCCGCCTCTGGATGACGGCTCTTGACATATGGCGCATGGAAGATGGTTGGTGTCTCCAACATTAAATACCTCGCCTGCTCCTAATGCCGTGAGTGACAGACAGGGCGTGCGATCTGGCCGAGCCTATGCTCCACCCTTGCTCATCCCTCTCAAATCATGTTACTGACAGTGAGATTTCCAAGGCAGTTAAAATAAAACTTTGAGTTAATTTTCACTGCTGCAGAGGTTCATAATAGTTTTTTCAAAATGCTTGGTGAAATGAAGGTTTTTTTCTCCAGTCTTTTGGCTGATTTTTTTTTTGTGGGGGGTTGTTTCAAATGTGTTCATAATTGCTCACTGAAGCATTTTATAGTGGCTCCTTTAAAATCTTTGTCAGGAAATTCTAACACCTCTGTCAGCTCACAGGTGGCATCTCTCCATGGTCTTTTTTTACTCCATTTGACATCTTCCAGCTCTCGGTGTGACCAGTGAGTTTCGACAGAGAATTGGACATCTGGGGTGATGTGCTTGAAGACGCTGAATCTTACTTAAATCCTCTGTTCTAGCTGGCTTCCTCTGACACTGCTACAACAGGGGAAAGGAGGTGGGGGTGGAAGTCAGCGTCCCCTCCTTGGCCACTGACACTGGAGGGGGTCTGTCCTATTACCGCTGGGCAAGACTGGGTGTTTCAAGTCCCTATTAGGCTCCGCTGATGCCCTCTGGCTGGGAGGCACTGGGATGCCCCCTAACTACTCACCATGGGGCCTCCAGTGTGGAGGATGGGGGGACCTTATTATATGTGGGTGGTGGTAAAAGTCTGCCCCACTAGGCCTGGTCTGACACCACCGCCGAAGAGGGGGAAGGGTTGTTCAGTACCGCCAAGGAGGAATGGAAGTTCTGATTGCCTTCCTACTGGACCTTCTCATATAACACCCCCATTAGACAGGGTAGGGGTCAGAGCACCTCACTGCAACCTGGTGGAGGGATACATTTTGTCTTCCCCACTGGGCCTTGGCGGGTGAAGGTGGGGTGGGGCCACCCTGCTTTCTGTGGTGCTGGCAAGAGCAGAGCAATGGTTGTCTGATAGGCTTCTGTACTGCTAGGCCGCCCTTTTCCTGGCTCTTTGACTACAGAGAGGAGGCCTTTGTTCGGGCTTTTTAGATCCACACCCATGGGTGTCTGGGGATGCCAACTTCTTGAGATCTAAATCTGGAAAACATGAAGCAAAAACAAACTCACCCCTCCGCCATTCCTCGGGTGCCAAGGCCCCGAGCCGATCAGCCACCTTCTCTCTCCTTGTCAGAATTATCTCACGTTAATTATCTTCATGTCCAGGGTTTTACCTTGTACCTAGTGGGAGAAATACCAAAAAGTATGTCTATTCTGCCTTTCCTGTTCCTTTCTTTAGTCTTAAAAACAGAAACAAAAGCAGTAATGTAGATATATGAAAATATTGATATCTTTATCTATATATCCATATAGATGAAACACATATTTAAAACATACACATACATTGGTTCCTACCATGGGAACACCAAATCCTATGCTTTTTTTTACCTAGTTTAATTTGTCCCAGGATTTAAGTGAATAGGAATAGTTTATGTTCAGAGTCTTGTCAGGAAGAGTCAGAATCAGCAAGATGTGGATCATCAGTCTCTTTCAAGATCTAATTAGACTTGTCGCTGTGAGCCCTTTCTTGGTTACAAATCATCAGTAGTTCTTATAATGATGTCTTTGTAAGGAAAGGCAGGGCCCTTCTCCCTGGTGCCAGCAGTTCAGAGCAATAGAAAAGCAATCTAAGTTTTCACATGGAACTTACGTGGAATACCCAAGTGCGTGTGCGCGTGATATGCATACGTACCTATATCTCTAGATACTTACTGATGGCAATTGTCTAAAGTCATGGGGATAACCTTTGAGTATCATTTAAGAAAGAAGCAAAATGTGTGTCTTTATGGAAATAAAATTGAGAAGCAAAATGTGAAGGTGTCCCCCACCAGTATACTTTTGACCAGCAGAGAGCTCACCGAGAAAAGCAAGGTGAATAGTGAAATAAGAAACCCGTGGGCAGTCAGGGGCCTGGATTTGCTATTACAGCATAGTTTAAGCAGTGTCATTCACCAGGGGTTGGACCGAGTTGCTTAGCTCTGTTCGGCATCCTCGGTCTGGGTTTCTATGTCTCCCAGGACTGGGGGGTGGTTGGGAGGATATGCCAACATATAGTGACAGCTCTACAAAGTAGAAGAAGATATGAGAAAAGAGAAGGAGTCTCAGAGACTGAACCTGGGTCTCCCCAAGATGGAATCACCAGACTGGCTGTAGAAGCATCATCTGCCTCGGAGTTGCAGAGAGCTTCCTCCCATCCACCCACACTCATCCGGGGACCCAGCCGTAGGAAGGAATGTGGAAGCAGAGAAGTCTCTCTGTAGCAGTCAACACAAGTCGTTGAGAATTCGTGGGAAGGCCCTACAGGCAGACCTGCTGGCCAGACAGACTGAGGGCTGCAGAAGACGCACCTGAGGGGCCTCCTAGATCACCGTGCCCAGCGCCGGTGCTCGGTGCGTGCTGGCTGGTGCCAGACCCGGTGCTGAATGCGTTATAAGCATCGGCTGTAACACCCCGGATGTGAGGTGGGTGAGAAAAACAGCTGTCAAACATGGCGACAAGATTTTCAGCCTGAGCAAACGAAAGCCTAGAACTTCTAGCTAGACAAGCCTTAGCATCTACCCATCAGACCTACTGTTCAGTTTTGTGAAAAAACTGAGAGGCAGAGTCTGAATGGCTGCCCTGGTCACTGTGGTTTCTTAATCCCAGTCCCTGTCCTGATTCTGCTTTCCAGTTCTGTTCTGCTCAGGCGACAATATAAATTTACCTTCCTTGAGCTCATAAAAAGAGACACACGGGGGAAAGAGACGGGCAGGCCATTTTCTAAGTGGAAAGTCAGCTGGGGATAAAGCGTACTTCAAATGATCCCCCAGAAGGAAGCGTGGTGTGTGGCTAACAGTGAAAGCACGCCACACCATGCAATGATTGACCCCTAAACTCAGCTGCCTCTCTTCCTGCCTCCATCTTCCTTCGTTAGCTTGGTCACTACCTCGGCTATGAATAAATGACTCCACACTGTTCAGATTAAGGCTCAACGACAGGGACTATTTAAACATTAAGCAGTGCCAGAGAGACATAAGGAGAGATATACAGCTCTAAGCATATGAACTTGAACTTTGAGGCAGATCTGACCAGCAAACAGAACACTGACTGAGAAGAAAGAAGCTCACCATTTGTCTGTGGAGCTGGCCCAGGGCAATCATTCTGCCCGAGTTCCACCCACAGCTCGGACGTCCCTGTGTGACAGGGGTGGCGTGCTTCCAGAAACAGGTTGTGGAAGGGGACTCAAGGATCAGTCTCTGGTGTTCCTCAGAACCTGGTACCCTGTTCTTTCCTCAAGGTAGGACCCACTGAAAACCAAGAAGATTTCTGCCTCAGGGATCATGGGAAGGGACAGACACAGCTCCAGTGACTGAGCCAGCAAGTGGGTGACAGAGGGGCGCAAAGGAAACAGGTTCCCTCTGATGAAATCGTACACCACAGAGACAGGGGGGACAGACGATAAGCAGCGTCCAGCGTCCACATGAAGGGCTGCTCTGTGTCAAAGAGGAAGAGGAGCAGGAAATCTTCCAGAACAAACAGTCTTGGGAGTTCCTGAAAAGACTTGCAGGTTTAGGGGGCGGGCAGTCTATCCCATGCCGGACTGTGTGTTCTGGGCTCCAACAGGGGCGAAGAGTAGCGGGGAGAGGGATGAGGAGGAGCTAGGGAATGAACAGCCCCGACCTCCCTCTCCCCAGGGCCTGGACCGATACCTCTGACGAGTGTCTGCTGAGTTAGCTCTCCACCCTCCTCTCTTCCCAATGTGTGGCGCCGTTCAGATTTTCTAGGTCAGTCCTAATTTCTGATGCTTTCCCCCATGTCCCCGTAAATCATCAAAATTGCTGGAAATTCTAACTTTTTATCACTGAAACCGCAGCTCTTAGACTATTTTCTGCATCTAGAAATGAATCATAAGCCCTCATTTGCATTTGCGCCGCATCCCTCTGCAACAGAAGGACCAGGCAGTAGAACGGCAGCACCGAGGGAGCCTCCTTGGCCCAGTGTGTAGGGGTCTATCACCTCGCTCAACAGAGACCACTGTGATTGTCGTCTGCTGGGTCATTGCTAGGAGTGGACGGGTGGGATGAAGGAAAGCAAATGTTAAAACTCAAAAGGTTCTAGCTTCAGAGGATCAGCATCGCCTATATTGGCACAGTCAATAAAACGTATACATCATGGGAAAGTTCTGGAACAGCCTTTCCCTGCCACTTGCCATGCTCTGGACACATTCTTAGGAAAACTCTCAGGGGAAACTTTTGCTTACACTCAGACCTCCCATTCCCTTCCCTTCAACCCAATACTTGGCACCATTCACTTCATTAAATGGCCCTTTCTAGGAGCTTGGCGAATATTCCTGTTCATTCACCCTAGGAAATCCATCTGCTAGGTGCTGTGGCCTTTTACCAACATGACATTTTCTTAAGAGAACTTGTCATTCACATGGAAAACGTTAGTCTAATATACAAAACAAAATCCGCCCAGGGCTACAGAGTAGCCAGCTACCTTCTGGGTAATCGAAGGGGATAACTCACCCCTTCCTTTTCTCTTTGTAGACAAGTTATCTCGATTCCCTAGCAGGTGTTCAGTGCTCACTGCGACTGTCCCCTCCTGACGTGTCCAGCCTTTCCTTCTCCTGCTCTCCCTAATGGCGAGGGCTGGGGTTGAGCTGGCTGCCTCAGCACTTCCTGAGCATGCTCACTCCTTTCTCACCACGTGCCTTTGTGTACGCAGCTCCCTTCAGCCATCAGAAATGTCTTCCACTCAAATTCCACCCACTGAGATCCTACCTATCCCTGAAACTCCAATGCAAATGTCATTCTACCCACCAGCTCTTCCCTCACCTGCATCTCCCAACTCCCCCTACTGTGACGGATCTCCTCTCCCACTGTCAGGTCAGTGTGCACCATTATCAGACTTTGCACCAACAGTTAATTACCAACAAGTATTTCTCTCATTCAAAACGTATATTTCAAAGGACTTGAACTTGAGTATTTTTATCATTATAATAGTACTTAGAAAGTCACCTTGCCTAGAATACTGAGGAAATTTATGCAATACTCTGACAGCAGGGAAGAGTGGACCTCCAGAAATTCTGACTCTGGAATGAGAAGAGACAAAAGTGATTTGTATAAAATTACTGTTTTTCTTTTAGACCAGCTGACATGGGCTCTGGAAAACAGTAGGGATGCTGTACTGTTTTTGTGGGTGTCCTGTTGGGGATCATAGATTTAGACCACACACTGGGGGAGTGGAACTGAAGAATTCAAATCCTTCAAAAACATATCTCAGTTGCTTTAGGTTGGGAAAGGAGAACAGTTCTGGATCAGGGAATGAATAATCAGACGGCAGGTCTCAGTCTGGCAGGAAGGCAAAAGTTTCTCTTTTCAAACCACAGATGAGTAGGCCTCAGACACAGAGACACAGAGGTGCCTGTAGGAACTCCAGAGGTGCGGGGCAAGCCCCCCATGGTGACACAGATGTGAGCTGCATGTGAGGCAGACAGTAGGACCCCCGACATTCTGGCTCTGGGCAATGTGGTTATTTCCTTTCCATTATCCCCAAGCTTTGACAAATTCTTATTACTTGTAGCAACCTGCTGTGCCACGTGAAATTAGGGGGACGGCCATTCTCACACACAAGATGAAGAAAAAAGAGGGAGAACAAGGCCTGTGTCCCTACAGTCAGAGGTATTGTCACCATGGTGGGGAATTAACATTGAGGTGATCCTACAGGGCATACTGGGAGCTGGAGGAGGGCATACATTGACAATCTGATGCTGAAAAGATGTGATGATATTAAGTACTTCATGTAATTAATTACTCCCTCATTAACAAGTGTGCTGAGACTTTTATATCAGGTGTTCTCAGAATGGTCGATGACCGTAATTTATTCAGGCGATTGGAAACACGTCCGAAGTGTGCACACACCACAGAGGAGCCATTAAATGTAACAGAGGTACCCAGAGGTATCCAGCACTTTGCGCCAGGGACTATGCTCCATGAAAGGAAGGCGTCACAGAAGTCAGTACTAAACCAGATTAAAGACCATTCATTGCAGAATGAGTATAAAGGAACATCTCATGTTAATTTCTGAAAATTGTATGCCAAGAGATCACATTTTTTGAAATAAAGTCCAGTTTAGGCGCTATTTTTTTTATCATTATTGATTTTTTTTTTTTTTTAGAGAGGGGAAGGGAGGGAGAAAGAGAGGGAGAGAAACATTGATGTGAGAGAGAAATATCCGTTGGCTGCCTCTGGTACGTGTGTGCCCTGACCAGGGACCAAACCTGCAACCCAGGCACGTGCCCTGGCCGGGAATGAAACTGGCAACCTTTCCACTTTGCGGGATGACACTAACCACCTGAGCCACACAGGTCAGGGCCACAGTTTGGACTCTGTTAGTGTTGCTCTCAGTCTTGGGCCATCTCTAAAAGCATCGATGACATTGAACAAGTTTGAGCAAGAATTTACTGAATATCTACTGTGGGCCTGACCACACATTGAAAATACCTTAAAGTATTTAAACATCATCCCTTATTTCAAGGAGCTCACGGTTCAGTGGAGAATCCAGACTCTTTAGCAGATGGTTAGCGAATGATGTAGTGACCGCACTGGCTGAGATGGGCCAGGAATGTGAGAATACTCCTTTTGACTGGTTTTGCTCTCATCCTAACCAGTAACATACCTGGTTTGTGGATGGAATATTTTGTATAATTAATTATAGCTTCTAGTATCAAACAGGGGTGCTGAGATAGCTAGCCACTTCCAGAATGGTAGAGTGAGGACCTTGGCAAAACTTCCTTTCAAAAGCACTGAGAAAATTATCAGAAACAATGACTTCAGAATTCCAATAATTAACCAAGAGAGGATAGCTAAATCCTAGAGACCCCAGAAATGAGAGGTTGGTATCACCTAGTGGAGAGATGTCCAGGCAGGTAAGCCATCCGCGCCAAGAGGTTTTGGGAACTAGGAAAACCAGGAAGGTCCCAATTTCTAGAAGGAATATGCTATGGGAAGTGGAGGGCAGGGAAGGACCCTACCCCAGAGGAACTAGGTTATTGGACAGGTTATAAGGAACCAGAGTGGCATTCAGATTTGGGGCTACATGAAGAACCTGCTGGAAATGCAGTGAGAGTCGTGAGGTGGGCACAGGTCAAAACTGGATGGGGATTAACAGGGAGATTGGCGTGGTGGTGCTGACTGTCCCGCATAGTTTGGTTAATACGCAGAGCTCCTGGAGTGGAAAGATGATAAATGCTTGATCAGCAATGCATTTGGCCTTTCCCAAAGGCGGAGTTTATTACTGCTCCCTTAACTTTCAACTTGACAAAGACTTTTATCTGAGGTTCTCCAAGCACCTTAATAACAGTAAGAGGCTGGACATTAACAGAGAAGTGAGGTTTCAAAACTTTTCATAGTTACTCATTCGTTCTCCCCACACTTTGTGGTCCTCCTGCCAAATCCCCCAATTCCTAGTGTCTCCAGCTATGTCCCCACCACAATTCCTCTTTGCCAACCTCTTAAAACATGTACAATGTCCCAGGGCCCCCCAGGTGACTGACCTCCTGTCATAAGCCTCACTGGCCAAGGGAACATCAGTACCTAACCTGATGACTGTAGAAGACCCTCTCAGTTACGCTGGAACTCTCATCCTTGTTCTTGCAGAAGCTGGGTCAACCTACAGGTCTCTGGCAATTGCTCACGGAAGGACCCAGGGCCACCTACAGCCAGAAGGGAATGTGGAAGAAGAGTAGCTTCAAAACTGCTGTCTCTGTCCCTGCTCCTCAGAGTCATTTACTTGTGGAACCTGACCCTTTGGGCTACTATGACCTTAGAGACACAGCTAAGGCCATTGAGCCTCAGAGCTGCCACATTCTACTCATACTACCTGTCTTATCTTTTCAGTTTTTTCAGACCTGCGTTCTCAGCACATCTTATCTGTCATCTTAGGCATCTACTGGCTTTGTCAAAAACACCTGAATCTCCAGACTCCCTGTCTTCGTTGCCTGGGTATCACAGCCTCGCAACCCAAAGAGGGGAGGGGGATGGAGTGATGGGTGTCTGTTAACTGTCATTGACAAGTGTCCTTTGTCTCCCAGAGTCAGTTGGGCTGGCCGAACAGGACGCAGCAGAATGAAGCAGCATAGGGCAGCGTGCCAGAGCTGTAGGTCTAGTCTGCTTCCTAGACTGGCTTCTTCCCGTCCCCACAGCAGGGACTTTTGATTCTTATCTGACTGAGGCTTGTCTCCATCTCTGGGGCCTGTCCTGGCCTGGGTGGGAGGGGTTTAAACTTTACAGCGGGAACAAGAACCAGAATCAATCACACCCATGCTCACCGCACCTCCAGCTTTGGGTCCTAAAACCCTGCTGTGTTTCCAAGAACCGGGACCCACTCCTGGGCCAGGTTCTGATGCCTGAGAGACTGTCCTCTCTGAATCCAGATCCACATCCTGTCTGTCAGTCTGGGAAGGCACTGTCACTGCCTGGATGAGACTCGGAGTGAGCTGGAAACTGGGAAATCAGCTTGTGTTCTGTAACCCTGACCTTTTCTAAGACTTGGAGACAGAAGAGATAGCCTGAGGCAAGACTTGATAAGCTGGACTCTATTGAAATGAGAAGTTCTGCTCTGCAAAAGATAAAGTCAGAAGAATGAAAAGACAAGCCATAGACTGGAAGAAAATATTTGCAAAAGACACAGCTGATAAAAGACTATTGTTCAAAACATACGAACAACTTTTACAGCTAAAAATAAATAGATAAATAAGCAGCTTGATTAAAAAATCAGCCACAGACCAAAGAAGACATACAGAGGGCAAATAAGCATATGAAAAGATTTTCCACATCCTATGCAATTGGGGAAGAAATACAAATTAAAACAACAATAAGATACCACTACACATCTATTAGAAGCGACAGGAATTCTCCTTCACTGCTGGTGGGAATCCAAACAGTGCAGCCACTTTGGAGGACCTTTCGGCAGTTTCTTATACAACCAAACCTCTTCTTATCATATGGTCCAACAACGGCGGTTCTTGATAGTTACCCAAAGGAGTTAAGACCTTACGTCCATATAAAAACCTACACAGGGATGTTTATAGCAGCTTGATTCATAATTGCCAAAACGAGGAAGCAACCAAGATGCCTTTCAGTAGGTAAATGGATAAGCAAACGGTGGTAACATTCAAACAATAGGATATTATTCAGAGCTAAAAAAGGAAAGGAATTTTCAAGCCATGAAGAGATATGGATGAGACTTAAATGCACACTGGTATGTGACAGAAGCCAGCCTGAAAAGGCTACATTTCGAATGATTCTAACTGTGTGGCATTCTGGAAAAGGCAAAAATATGGAGACAATAAAAAAATCAGTGGTTACCAGGGGTTAGTGAGGAAGGAAGGATGAAATGGCAGACACAGAGGATTTTTAGGGCAGTGAAATTACTCTGTATGATGCGATAATGGTGGGTCCATGTCGTCACACTCATACATTCATCTAAGTCCACAAAGTGTACAACACTGAGGTTGAACCCTAATGTCAACTCAGTTTACACTCTGGGTAACAATGATGTGTCAGTGTAGGTTCACCAACTATACCACCAAGTGGGGGATGCTGATAACGGAGGGAAAGAAGGAAGGAAGGAAGGAAGGAAGGAAGGAAGGGAGGGAGGGAGGGAGGGAGGGAGGGGGAAAGGAAGGGAAATGGTGGGAGAGAGGGAAGGAGGGAAGGAGAGAGGAAGGGAAGGAGAGAAAGAAAAATGGAAGAAAGAAGGAAGGCAAGCTGGCCAGCCAGGAGCCTGGCGGGGAGTGTGGGGGACAGGGCGGGTGGCATTATGAATCCTTGAGTAATGTGTGCTCCCAGCTGCGTGTGCTTGCTAGTCTCTTTCACAACTGCTGACTAATGCCCTCTTTCAGCCTCATCTTGGAAATGTGATCCCTTCCCTATGCACTCAGTGAGTGCACTAGATGTGACCCCTTGATTGGAAGTGCCAATACCTCTGAAAACAGGCTCGGGAGAGATGGATGTGGCCAGCCTTGGATGAAGCTGTTTTCTAGTGCTTGCCATTAGCTCTGTCTAAACTGACTCCATGTGGAAGACTTGGCTCCTGTGCTCCAGAGAAAGCGCCTCTAGTCTTGCTCCTATTTGATATCTGGGCTCCAGAGTTGCTGGGCCCGGTCCTAACATTTGGTTCAAATTACACATGCGTAGCACAGATCTGCTCGAGGGCATTCCAACCTCTCTTTTAGGGTGGCCTACCCGAGAAGGCAGAGGGAGACAAGATAGGAATTGCTATTCAAATTCAAAAATGACATGACTGATTGTACCTTAGGACCTGGTGACCTGGTCATCTTGGAGTTCATGAACCAAGGAAGGGAATGCTGGGAACCCTCTGGCAGGAAAGCAGGAGCCAGACCCTCGGAGCAAGACAGGTAAATACCATGACCCAAAATTCTAAAGGGGAGGTTAACTGAAGGAAAAGTTTCCAGACTAATTTTAAATATAATTCTAATAATGTCATCCCAAACAATCCCGATGATGATTTCAGTGGGGCTGGCACAAGTACTTGGTGTGCGCGTGTTTTTTTAGCTGAAATTTATTAAATTCTTAATGTGTTCCAGGAACCATGCAAAACTCTTTACTAACTGCCTCACTCAACCCTAAGCCAACTGTGTCTGTCGGGTATTGCTGTTCTGCCCATTTACAGACGAGAACACCAAGGTTCACACCGTTACATCAATCGGTCAAGGTCATACAGATAGGTAAGTTCCCCAAATCTGGATGTGAACCTAGACAGTTTGACTCCAGAGCCAGCGCCCTTAACCCTAACCCACAGGAAAGAAGGGCAGGGACCTGAAAGGACCCCCTCAGGGTGCCTAAAGCCCAAATGAAGATCAAGATTATGAAAGCACTAACTTTTTAACCAAGACAGGAAGAGGACCATTGTTTGGAGGCAAATGATAGAGCCCAGGATGGCAGAGAGGTTTTAGCGTGAATGACAATTTCAGGTGAGGGGGCCTGGAACGTGGGTTGAAGAGGATCCTGAGATGCCCAGGCCTTGTTGGAAAGAGCACTGGGAGTAATGACCAACTTCTGCCATGGGCGCAGGGGCTGCGGAGGGGGGCGCACAGGCTGTGTTTGCTCTTCCTCACAGAAGCCCACAGACGGCAGATAGAGCAGGATCCCTTCAAGGAGACAGGCACAAATCAAGCTAGTTGTGTGGCCAGCATCACAGGGCCAACCATGCAAAAGGTGTCTACGGGGAGGCAGGCTGCAGGTGGTACCAGGAAAGGTCCCTGATTGCTCTTCTGAATTAGTAGTCAGGTATCCAATGGTAACTAGTAAAGGTGGGATTTCCTTTCCAAAAGAACAGGATCTTGGCGAGAAATCAGACAGCAACTCGGTGACTTGATATATGGATGGTCTCAAAGACAAAGCCTGAGCCAGAGGCCTGGTCCCTAGTGCAAAAGTTGGAGTGAGGTCAGCAATGTGACTCAGTAAGGCTGCTCAGCAGTTATGGATCTCAGGTCTGCAAATGTCTCTCCAGGGAGGGTCTGCAGTTGTTCTAGAATACAGAGAGGGACTGAGCCAGCAATGGGGAATCAAGGGATCCTGGTCATTGGTGAAACTTAAGACAACAAGGCAAGCCCTGGCCAGGTAGCTAGTTGGTTAGAGTGTCATCCCTATATGCCAAGGTTGTGGGTTCAATCCCTGGTCAGGGCACAGACAATAATCAACCAATGAATGCATAAATAAGTAGGACAACAAATCAATGTTTCTCCCTCTCTCTCCCTCTTCTTCTCTCTCTAAATCAATAAATAAATTTAAAAAATTTTTCAAAAGTACAAGGCAAGAAAGCAGCATGTCTGCACACCAGTCCTGTAAAGAAAGAATGGGGAAGAACTGTTGTGCCAACCAGCCAAGGAAAAAATTAAATTAAAGGGAAGCAATACCTCATGTGGCCTCGACAAAAATGGCCCCATTTCTAGAAGTGTGGCATCCAGAACAGGGGGCAATCATCTGTATTTCACATTTGTCAAATCACTTCTGGAGAACTGTGCCCAGGCCTGGCCACTCCACCTTCAGAGGTCAGGGACAAACTTCAGAGGGTGGTGAGAGGTTCTGCAAGGGACAGCTGAAGTGCCTGAAGCTGGGAGTTGCTTTGTTTTTGTTTTCTGGACAAGAGAGAACCTTTGAGGAACATGGAAGCTGTTTTCTAGCCAAAGAGCTAGCATTTGGAGGAAGAATTTGCCTTATTCATTGTAAGTTCAGAAGAAAGAATTAAAACCAATGAGTGACAGTTACAGGGAGGCTGACTGTAGTCAATAAGAGAAGACATTTCTAACAACTGAGACAGTCCCCCCGTCCTAGATTATTTGTCCACAGGTTACTGTCCCACTGGAAGTTACTAGATGCATCAGAGGGGAGATTTAGAAATTTCTCAGTTAGATGGAGTAAACAGGTTTCTTCATGGCTGGACTCCTCGAACCCCATAATGGGTTAGTAGCACACTTAAAATTTCTCCAAGAAGAACATTTCCCAAACTTAATTCACCACAGAATCAAACTCTATTTTATTTATTTAGTTTTCATGACTCACCTGTGAACATCTCCTGAAGCAAGGACTCTGTTAAGACACATTTGGGAACCTCGGACAAAACTCATCAACAAACAAAGAGGCTGCTTGGGAAAGAAAGTTAGCAACCTGTCAGTATTCCTGCCGACACCCCGAACCCCCCCCCCGGAGCCTCGGGTTGCAGAGGGAATAACTTCGAAGAGGAGGAGTTTGCATTAGGTGACTCTGGAGGCTGTGGTCCTATGAGTCCTGCTTTAATAACATCTGTCCCACAAACAAATGTTTTCAAAGGAGGCTGTATTAAGTCCAACCTCAACAGATCTCTAAAACAATATCAAGGTGATCACATGAAAATATTCAACTGGTGACAGCTCCTGAGATGATACAGGTCTAACAAGAGTTTGCTGCTGGCAAGTGCACATATAAAGCTGATACTGTCCCCACAAAATGCCTTACTGAACCTGCGGAACCTTCCAGAAGTCATCTAGTATCATCTTAGGTTGAACTCTGGGAGCTTTCATCTATTTCTAGGTCCTTAGATCTTGTAGTTGTTTAAGTTATATCAGTGACTTCCCTTAAAAAATGGTTCCACTCATCAAACTTTCACACCACCTTAAGTCCTTTTAGAAAGAGAGGATGAGATATACCAGGTCTGTCCGGAGAGAGCCCAGCTATTTCAAATATAAAGAGAATGATTTAAGCCACATCAGTGTAACCTGGCAGCCAAGGAGAGTGGACTGGAATGCACATGTGTGAACAATGACGACTTCACTGCACTAGTCAGTGGGGGCAGCAGATGCCGTTGAGCAAGCCTGTGTACTGTGGGGCCATCGGATTCAAAATGACTGAATGAGCGGAGCAACGAATCTGCATCAATTTTGCGTTAAGCTTGAACATTCCTCCACAGAAACTACTCGGGTGATTTTGAAGGCCACAGCTGGTGGTTGGCAGGTTCATCAGAACAACATGCCTACTCATGCACCATGTATTATGCACAGCTTTTTGGTGAAACATGAAATCACTCAGGTGACTTAGCCCCCTACAACCCAGATTTGGCACCCTGCGACTTCTGGCTTTTCCCAAAACTAAAAGCACCTTTGAAAGGGAAGAGATTTCAGACCATTGATGAGATTCAGGAAAATACAATGTAGCAGCTGATGGCAACTGGGAGAACCATATGAGGTTCAGGGTTCCTACTTCGAAGAGGACTCAGGTGTCATTGTCCTGTGTACAATGTTTCTTGTATCTTCTTCAATAAACATCTCTATTTTTCATATTACATCGCTGGATGCCTTCTGGACAGACTTTGTGCATTTCAAATATATAAGCTTAAGAGTTGTGTGTCTACAATAAGCATAACATACAGTGGTATGTACCTAGTTTTAAAAAAGTTGGCCCCATATACAATTTGACATGCCTGGGTGAGCCAGAAAGACCCCCTCCTTTTCCTTTCAAGCAAAGGATGCAAGGTCTGGTTCTAAGGACTTCCATAAATATACTGGGCAGCTCAAGGTCCATCCTTTGTCCAGCTGGTCAGCAGGCTGGCCCAGCAAGGGGTGAGTCCACTGGGGTTCCCTGTCCAAGGAGGTACTGGCCCTTGGCCTGGCTGACCCCTGGATAAGACACAAAGACAGCTTTCATGGCCTTCTCATTCTTGTGAGTGCGCAGCTGCTCAGAAACAAAGAAAGAACAATTCCTATCCCAATTCCTGACCTGGCCGACGCCCACCCTGCGGCCTCACCTGATACTACTTTCCCTCTACTCCCCCCTCCACTCTGCCTTCCGGCCACTTTGAAGCCGCGGAGCTAGTTCCTGCCTCCAGGCCTTTGCATTTGCCATTCCTTCTGCCTGGACTTCTCTTCCCCCAGCCCTTCGCTTGTTTCACACTCTCCCTTCTTTTAGGTCTCTGCTGAAACGTCACCTCGTCAGAGTATTACTCTCTGATTACTCCAAACAGGCAGCAGTCGTCTGTGCATGGTCCCCTTCCCTGCTTGTCGGTTGAAGGGCATTTGTCACTACATGAGACTAGATCCTCGGTCCAGTCATTGCCTTGTTGGCTCTGGGCAGGCCTGAAGCCTAGCGCTGCCAGGCGGGTGGTGTGCTTGGGACATGGACTCAGGGGGACGCAGCTGAAATCCACCCAGTCCTGAAGCAAGCTCTGCAAAGAGGCTGAGCTGTTCCCCGGCCACCTGTTTGTGGCTGACAGACAGGAAAGTATGAAACCCTCGGGAGGGTGGCGAAAGGACCAGCTTCTAGCACCCTCCATACCGGGTTATCACTGTCAAGGGCCCTCCCAGGGCCAGGAGCCCAGGAACACGTCACCTTGGACTTGAGTCCCCTCATACTCCAGCTCGGCCAAGCTGACTGTGTGTGGAGAGCGAGCTACATCCCTCACATAAAGGAGGGAACCCAAACTTACTGCCTCTGGCTTTTTGCCATCTTTCCATCCATCCTATTACCGCCCCATTGGGATAACTGCACAGGATGGAAGCTTCTGTCTGGTTCGCCATGGTATTCCCAGCACATAAACAGCGCAGAACAGGCACTTGAAAAATGGTTTTTTTTTTCGAAACTAAGTAAAAGAGCAGTGAGAAATCCTTTAAGAGTGAGAGGAAGAAACTTGTAAGATTACCAGGGAGAAAGTGGAGGTCAGCCTGTCCCTCCAGAGGTGTCCCTCACTTTGCGACAATGGATTATGACTGTGACCAACAGCCTCTTACTAGGATAGGTGGGGTCGATGGGCCCCATAGGGCACTGCCTCCCCTGCCTCGCCTGGGATTCTTCTGTGATAATAAAATCATCTGGAATGTACAAAATTAGAAGACATGCCCTTTTTGCTCATGATGATGCTGACCCCTTTTCCAGATTTGTTCCCTATAATCTTGACCACCAGGACTCAGTGTCAACCTATAACTTTGAACTTGTCCCGCTGGCTCCAAGCTTTGACCTCAATCCTCCACTGAGTCTCACACCTGTGTCCTGGTCCAGCTCTGCTCCTGGGGCTTAGCTCCAGTTAGTCCTCTGGCTTCTTCCTTGGCCCCCACTAATGGGACCCCAAAATGTGCCTCCACAGATCAAACACATCACTTGAGGGAAAGAGACAAAGAGAACTCCAAACGACCAAACCAATCCTCTGTGTAGAGAATACGGAAGGACCCCTGCAGAAGCGAGTAATGACCCTGGAGCAGGCTGATCACGGCAGGGGCGGGGGGGGGGGGGGCTGACGGTTAAAAACAAGTACTTGAGAATCGAAGGAGGGGGTAAGGAAGGTGAACTCCAAACGCCATCAGTTGCAACCGTCGATCGATCTAGGAAACAGCCAAGACTTCTCTTCGCTGCCAGTGAGCTTGTTTCTCCAAGACAGCTTTTAAAACCACACACCATTAACGACGGTTTGTGTAGGTGGATTACTCTGAGGAAAACACTGCCTCTCACCACACCTTCAAGGAAGGATGGTGAAGCAAATGGAACGGCCAAGCCAGCTGTTTCGAAAGAAGTCAGCAGAAAGCAGTTTCTAAACCCAAGTGAATTTAAAAATAGCTCTGGAAGAGATGCAAACCGTCCTAGAGCAAAGAACTGCACTTCCCAGTCTTCCCCACTGCCCTTGCACCTGGAGTTCCTCGGTGTCTGAGAGAGCCAGGTGCGGTCTGTCCTCCCCCATCTGGGGCCTGCCGTGTTGTGCTAGGTCTGGAGGGACATCAGAGTCACTTGGTTCTGATCTGCCCCACAGCGGCCTGAAGTCGCTGGGTCTGTTTCAGAGTAGGATGGTGCCACCCGTCGCCCAGCACGCACACACGCGCACACACTGCAACAGCCAGCGAGTGACTCTTTCAAGGGAGGGGACTGTATTAAAACCTCAAGAGGGGAGAGAGTATCTGGTTTTTAAAAGCATGTTCAATGTGCTTCGGGTTTACTAATAGAACTTACAGGAAGCCAGGCCCCACAGATATCTTTGTATGGCTGTGCATTAGCAGACAACAGAGTGAGTAGGAATGCTTTGCAGGGAGCTACTAGGCTTTTAAACAAACCACTGAGAACCACGGCCTGAGCGTGCCCCGTCCCTGGTGAGGACGGTGCTTCGGGGCTTCCGTCAGCAAACAGCACATAAGCCTCAGTGTTTGGAGGAAAAAAAGAATAATCTGACCTCCCAGCAATTGAGGCCACAGGAAAATCTGCTTGCATTAACCAGCTGGGTGCTGAAAACGTTCACTTCTGCCTCGTAGGAATTATTTCCCCAACAGATGTCTGATCTCCACCTGAAGGGATTACTGAGCAAATAGCAGCTTTGCCTCCAACAGCAGCTTAGTGAGTCATCACTGATGGCAGGCAAGGCACTAGCTGAAACGTTTGGGGAAATGCAGTTGGGGGGTGGGGAACTCAGGGAAGGCAGCATCTTGGTGGGCAGACAGAGCCTGGAACCCACACAATAGGAATTCTACCACATTGAGATTTTCCAAAGGATGATAGAAGGTCAAGGCTCGTTAACTGCACATCAGAGCACTGATTCCAGCGTTGAAAAGAGCTCTTCCTCCTAAAAAATTAAGGCAGGGTAATACCCTGACTGTCTTCACTTGGTGACAACATAAAATTTTTTTTTAAAGTTAAGTTCTCAAGATTGACAATGACCTTAGAAGTGAGTTTGTCTGAGTAATCAAGAGGTCAATTTCCCGAGCTCCCAAATAAACACAATTGGAATAAAAGAGGTTGAAGCGCTATTCTGTTTAAACATGGAGAAAAAACCCTACTGAACATATTCCAAACCCTCCTAAAGGGTTAAGTGTGTCTATGTGTCTGTATGCACACCTACACATGTGCTCACCCACCTTACATGCGTGCAGCACGCATACTTAGACTCTTCCAACCTTCCATCCACAACAGCCTTGCTGCTCGTTAGAATTATCCAGAAAGCTTTCAAATATCCTGACCCTCAGTCCGTACTCTGCACCAGTTAAGTTAAGCGGCTCTGGGGGTGGACTGTCAGCACATTTGAGAATGCACCTGGCTGAGGGCAGCGTGTGGCCAAAGCGAAGAACCACTCCTTGGGGAGAATGGATGTGTTGTTCATTCATTCAACAAATATTTGCTGAACATTTAATATGCATGGGGCACTGTCCGAGATGCTAAAAACGAAATGGTGACTAAAACATGCATGGAATCTTTAGTCACACAGAATTTCCAATGCAATGAGGGGAAACGAACTAGGCAATGACGGATGTGTCATTTATAACTTACTGAGTGTTCTGGAGGGAAGAGTGTGGTTCTGTGGGCTGACCCAACAGGGTCCCGTCTCCGAGAGAGGTCAGGAAGCTCCTCCCTGACAAAGTGCCGTTTGTAACCAGAACGTAAGCCTGAGCAGAGTTAACTGGCAAGGATGGGCAGAGCTCTTTAACTGTTTCTGGGAAGGGAAGCGACCTGTGCAAATGTCCTCTGGCAGGACAGAGACTAACAGGTTCAAGGGAATGAGGGGAAACATCAGTGTGGAAGGCGTAGACAAAGCAGTCAGCGGGAGTGACACCGGACGAGCCTTCTCACCATGAACTGCGTTACTCAGGGTGCACACAGGACACTAGAAACCACTGGGAGCACTCTGAGAAAGGGGTAGGTCAAGGGACTGGGTTCACAGGTGAAGGAAGAGGAGGACAGGGCCGCCTGGAAAGGAGCAGCAGCAGGAGCCCCCTGGAGTCCTGGCCTTGGGGTGCAAAGGAGGGGGGAACAGACTCACCCGGGAAGCATGAACGGCTGCAGGCCCACTCCCGTGCTAACGGAGGCCCCAGCCACTCACAAATGAAGACACTTCTACTGCCCCCAACAAGCGGACAACCAAGGCCCCTCGGTCTCCACATCTACCTCAGGGCCCCAGGCACAGGGGGTCCCCTCCGCCAGGGCCAGAGCGGCTCCTGCTGGAGGGCGGTGGAAGGGGGAAATCGTCCGAGTATCTGGAAATTTAACATTTCTCCTTGTTCTACTCAAAGTTATATTTTTATCCTGCTCCTCCACAAACAGCTGTCCTAATATAATTTATGGTTAAAAGTTTTCTACGGTTAAATCTCTTTGATCACTTCATCATACCTGTAATAAAAATACCCATATTAAGATTTTAATATTTGTTTCATTTATTGTGACCAAAGGTATTAAATGTTTTTAAGTTTTGTATATGGTGTTATCATTATGAGGGTTATTAACACAACTGATAAAAATAAATATTTTTATAAGTATTGATTATAATAATAATATGTTAAAACAAAAAATTATTTTGGGGCTACCTGTCCTCGTGAGATCAGACTTTCCCTATATTCAGAGGTTTGGCCTCTAGCTCATAGTTTCCTTTTCTTGCTAATGAGTTAAAAATAATTTAAACATTGTATAAGATGTAATAAGGAGTTGTTGTAACTGAAATAAATATTTGATAATGTAATCTGATAATATAGGTCTTAACTACCAATTCTGGAAAAGAACTCACATCAAAGTTTTCTCTGTGTGTTTTAGCTAAGGTACCCTGAGAAAAGCTTCTGATTACATTTGGAAGAATAACTTTCCCTCTCCTCTCTTCTTTCCAACTATACAGGAGTAAACAGCACTTTTCTGAAAATAGCTTTAAAAAGAAGTCTACATTTCATGTCTTAAGAAATCTGTTTTATGCATTCAATATTTCTGATTGATGGTCTCTGCTTTACTTTTAGAAGGCTGCCTCACAATAGCAAAGGAACAAAAGAGGCCAAGTCACTGAGCAAAATTGTACAGTTCCCCCCACCTCCCCACTCGGTCAGAGATCTGAGAACCTCCCATCCCAGGGAAGGGCACCCTTCCCCGTAAAGAGAAACGCGAATACAACCAGGGCGGACAGGAAGCCCAGGGGCTCACCGAGCCTTCGTTCCCCTTCCTTGTCTTGGCGCCTGAGGTTTTTACATCCCGGGCAATGTGCCATGGAGCGAGCATGCTCTCAGACCAGCATTTCTCAAACCCCCTTTTGGGAACACCGAACACTCGCAACGCAAACAGACCGCGAAGCTGTCCGATGTGGTCGCACTCGCGGGAACACTGGCAACGTCCGCTCCGCTCTCACCCACCGTTTGCTTCACTTTCTGCTGTTTCGGTCACCCGGGGTCAAGGGGGGAGGGGGCTGGAAATATTAAATGGAAAATTTCAGAACCAAAAACTGAAGTTTCGAATTGCTCGCGGCTCTGAGTTAGCGTGAAGAGATCTCTTGAGTCCTGCGTCTCCACGGCGCACCCGCTCCGCGCACGTAAGTCGTAAGTCACGTGGCAGTCGTCTGAGTCGTGCACCGCCCTGGGATCACCGTGCTTCTGTTCAAGTCACCCTGATTTGGCTTGCTGATGGCCCCAGAGCATGACAGTGGTGATGCTGGCAATTTGCACGGGCCACAGGGAAGCCGTAAAGCACCTCCTTTGAGTGAAAAGATGGAAGTTCTCAATTTAATAAGGCGTTTTGTCATCTTGCATGGTCACAAGAAGGGTGAGTAGAGGATGAGATACTGAGCCAGAGAAAGAGTGCATTCACGTAACTTTTCTTACAGTTCACGCTTGTGGTGGTTCTATCTTACTAGTTATTGTTGTTACTCTCACTGTGCCTCATTCACAAGTCAAACTTTATCATAGTTGTGCATGTGCGGGAAAAAACATAGCGTGTATAGGCTCTGGTGTACCACAGATTCAGACACCCGCTGGGGGCCTTGGCACACCTGCCCTGTGGATAAGGCAGGCTACTGAACTGTGTCCCTCTGTGCAAGTTGCTATGCAAATTAACAAATTAGTGCCCCTCAGAAGTCCTGGAGTAAGTGGACCATTCCCCTGAATTTAATCCAGCATTTTCCAGATGGCGTACAGCATAGCATATTGTTTTCACAGCACGTATACTCCTAGTCTGCGCGTTGGTGTTTTCCCTAGTTTGGGAAATGTGTCTCAGGCAAAACCTAATAGTTAGGCATCTGAATCATGATTACGGCTAGGAATTTGGGGAGAAGCAGGGAGAGGGGGCTCGGAGCAGATAGGGTTGCAAAAAAAATAGTTTGTGGTGTGTTAACCCAGACTGGTTGATGTAAGAGTCACATAGATAAACTTCATTATAGAAAATTAATTATTGAAGATCAAAGAATTTGATTAATCCGAAATTTGGCAGTAGTGAATAACACTTTCTTCTTTAAACATTAACCCTTTTAAGTTTTTAGATTATCTCCAAATTCTGTTTGTTAGATCTTTGAAGAGCCAGAGTTCCAGAGGGCTCTCTTCTTGTTCTGAGAGATGACTCGGTAGCCCGCCCATGACTGGGTGTGACATGGTTAAACAGTAAAATCCAGGATCTCTGTAGCCAGAGTTCTTTCTAAGAGTGCTGCTCCTGGCATCTGTGAATTCTTCCTAAGAGCCGAGACCTCTTCACATCAGAATGGAGCTACACACTTCTTCCCACTGAGAATCCAGAGGCTATTCAACAAGTCTCCTAAACTCCCACCACTCTGTCTTCCCTTCCCACCTGGCAGCCTGTGGAAAAAGCTTGGGAAACAGTTAAAAAGCATTTTAGGGATAAAAAAAATGTTGGCACATGATAAAAATACAGTAAGAAACCTCTTTTGAGTAATATGTAACTGGTAACGGGCACTTTGCAAATAGCATTGGAGAACAGCAGTTTCTAAGCTGCAACTGATAAATTGTCAGTTCTTAAAATCCAAACTTCGAGGTGCTACAGATAACAGAGACTGAAAATCCTCTGTTAATAGTATAAGGTCCTTCACATAAAAACAGTACAAGCCATAAACAAGGGCATCTGGCCCAGAACAAGCGAACTTGATCAGAACAAAGTCCAGGCACACAAGAATTTCAATAACTCCTACTATGGAGAAATTTGCGGTTAATTATCTGAACCACAATAGGGAGTATATATAGTTTATTGTAGATATTATGCTTGACTGACTTTATTGTAAGGCCAACTGCACATAGCTGATGAATATATAAATTTAATCATTCGGAATTAATGTCTGCTATGTTTATAAAACCTATACTTCCATAGTCCCTTTGAATATGTGTATTGACACATGTATCTATATAAACACACTTTTCCTGACAACTGCAGACCAGATTTTGGTTTTTAGAATGAAAGACCAGATTAGCAACACACCTTGCAAGAGGCCACGTTAGCCAAGCTTACTCCCGGCTCATCGTATACCGAGGTTATCCTGCCGTAATTGGTGGTTTGGTTTTCTCCGAATTCATATGGTGATGTATCTGCTTTGGAGACTCCCACACCGAGTGTTCACTGTGTTTTGCTGAAATGAAACCCCGAAGGCAGCACCATGGGTTTCCTCCGCGATGCATTAATGATCTGATCCAGAGAGCAGCAAGGCCTTACCATGTTCCCTTTACTGTCTGAGAGTTTGTATTCTCAATGTATCACAAGGCTGTTCTGAGTCTGGAAGATGGAGCTGCTTTCGGGTGCCCACTCTGCCTCTGAACAGTGGGACTATTGATGCATAATAACTCTCCACCTACCCCCAGAGCAGACGGCCACCTTAATAGAATAATCAGTGCTTTTTAATACATGAACTGGTGAGGATGGCCAAGGAGGAAACAGCACCAATCATTATGCAAGGGTCTCACCAGGCTGTTGGCCATGTGACACAGATTTCACTTGGACGGGGAAGGTCAGACCGAAGGAGAGAATTTCCCAGAGGCACGTGGCCATTCAGGGGCCTGAGTGGCAGACAGAAAGCTCTCCCTTCTTGTCACCCACCCCTCTCCCAACTCACTGTTCTGCCCCTGCAGCCGGACTTCCTCACACTCTGTGTTCTGTCCAGATCGTTCACGTTGCTCAGCGAGTACAGGGAAAATACAGTCACCGCAATCAAAGCAGCATTTGTGAGGAGTGATTGCCCCCTCCTGCTCTCAATGCCTTCTGCTCGCTGTGGGCAGAGAAAACACACAAACAAACAAACGGACTGATCCAGACACCCTGAGTGTCCTGCGCTGAGGGGCAGAGACTCCGGATAAGCTCCAAACCCTGGTCCCCTGTGTTTTTCCTTTCTGGCCGCTGTCGCTGTTGGGAGAGTGGGAACCAATGACCAACTCCACAGAAAGACGTCTTGCCTGTAGCCCTTACAGAGCAGTGCTGGCTAAAAGAGGAACAAGAATGGAGAGAAGGCTCACCGCCCTGGAGTGCTTCCGAAGCCGGAAGCATCTTGCAAAAGGGGGATTTTTTTTGACTCCCCTCCCACACTGGGAGAATTTGAACACCCTCCTGGGGGCTTAGTCGACATTCTCCTCTGTTCACTCCCATTGAGAGTCACTATATTGAGGAGACACTCCTACTGAGGATATTGCTCATATCCCTCAGTTGTGTCGAGTCAGCAAAAACAGAACAAGCACCACTTGCTTTAGAGGCTCTTCGCTCAACCTCAAATAAGCTAAACCTTTTGATGAAGAAGAAAGCTAAAACCCTGCTGGGAAGGGGGGCCATGACTAATTAAAAATCCGAGTACTCCTCAAGGTCAGGAGCATCTAGAACAGGCCATTGAAGGGAATACCTTATAGAGCAATAAGTAGGCAATGAGGTTAGCAGCACAAAGAGTGGTCAGGCTCCCTTCATGGAACCAAGTTCAGAGCAAAGGTCAGAGTCAGGAATAGTAAGGGAAGACAGTGGCTGAGAGTCTGGGCTCTAGGGGCATTGAGCATAGCAGCCCCAGGGAGCTGGGGGCCCGTGGAAAGGAGTGTCGTGGATATAAACACCTGGCCGCCTCAGTGGCAAGTGTCACCCTCCGTGATACCCTCCTGCTTCCCACAGATGCCAGCCTAGACACATTCATGTCTTGGGAGCAGCTCTGCTAACAGATAATTATTTGATTACCCACAGGCCTCAGGTGCCACTCAGCATTCTTAAGAAGATCATTTTACTTTAGGAAAGGAAGGGACACTCTCCCATTGTTTGTTTCTGGTCTTCTGTATGAAATAATTGCAAAATGTGTCTTGTCCAGCGGCAGTATTTACAGTAGAATTTCAGCTTTGCCCTCTGTGGGATTTCACCCCACATTCAGAGAATTCTGACATGTTGGAGTGGAGATGTGTTCATGTCCACAGTTCCATACTAGCATCTTCCTAGAAACTCCAAGGTGAAAGGCTAGATACCACGCATTTTCTCCCTGCCCCTTCACCCTGCAAACCTCACACCTTACCTTCTCTTTGGCTTTGTGCAGACGTGAATAAAGGCCAGACAGGATGCCTATCCAACAGGCACCTCCCGACAAGCGAGACAGCTGCCACCAACATCAGGCGGCCAGAACTTAGTTACGATACATCTCAGGAGTGACTGGGTTCAAGAAGGAACGTTTTGGCTTGTGTTTTGCGATGGTACCATCAGTCTCATGTCCAATTTACATCTCACTCTACATAGAAGGCAGATCTGAAGCAGAAGCGCTCCTGACCCAAAGCCTCTTGATGTCTTATCAAGCCACTGGATTCAGACCATGGCTCGTAGGATTCCATCTATGTCTTTGAACACACTTTATCCAGCAGGTTAAGTCTAGATCTCCCAAGTCTCTCCAAAAGCAGAAAGTAAGATTCATCTAACTTTCAAATCATTGCGGGTCAAAACTTCAGTCAGAGAAGACAGAGAAAAAATGTGTAAGATTCGATCAAGTTGGTACGGGGTGTTCTGGCAAGATTTCTGCCATGTATCTCTGGCCTTTACCTTGAGCTGCAAGAATGAGCACCATTAGAGTCCTTAACGATAACATGCAATAACTAGTGCACGCCTGCAGACGTGAAGAAACTAGCCTGCTCATTTCCTTTACTGAACAAAATTGTTTCAGGTCTTCTGTATGAACTAATTGCAAAATGCGTTTCTTCATGAAATGGTCAAGCTGTCACTTCAGGTTAGTGTTAACTCTAATTAATTTACCATGAAGTAACCTGGTGGATATAATTATTCCTTATTCTTACCATGACTGTTATTAAAATAACATACAGGAAGTGTGCTATAACAGGTCAACAGAAAGATGCCTTGTGTTTTATATTGAAATTATCCTTTTCCAAGTAATTGAAAGAGGGTAAAATGTGTACAAAACTTCTGTTGTATAGAATTTGGCCTTTTTGATGAAAGGTAATTTAGAATTGTTATCATAAACTTTCACTGAACTGGAGTCAGGTTAAAGTGCCCGTTGGAAAGTGTTCCTGATTTCGAGTTGTTTTAATACTTCAAATTAAGAATAAAAGTTCAACATCTAGAAATAAAATATATTCATCTCATTTACAATGGCACCTCAGTCACAGCCTCAGTGCAGTCTCTCTCAAATACCTCTAAATGCCTAACAAATATTTAAAAAGGCAAAATCCTACACCACCTCCTAAAACTAGGACTCACAGCCATTCCATTACAAAAGTCGCAGATGCATTTTCATTAATAATAAATCCGGTGAAATGAAACTTACAGAAACTCATCAGGGGCCTGTGTTTACTTTGCTGCTGAAAATATAGCAAACATGTCCATCTAAAAGGAGGTAGGAAGATGCTTTATGATTTTTCTGACTGCTGCCTCTAATTTGAAATGGCATATTCTGGAAGGATGAGAGAATTAGGCAGCAAAATCTGGGGGTAGAAGGTTGGGGTGTTGTGACGTGGTTGGTAGAGTCAGGGCAGCAACTGACTAGCATAGTCCATGCAGTAGCTACATAATACCCTTTACACACAGTCAAGATTCATTAGAAGTCACAAGATTTCTAGATTGTGAACACCTGAGGACAGGGATTTTGTTTCTTGTTCACTGTAACATGTCCAGCATCTAGCAGGGTGTCAGGCACACAGAACAGGCTCAAAAAGTAGTTGAAAGAAAAGGAGGGAGAAAGGGAAGGAGAGAGGGAGAGAGGGAGGGAGGGAGGGAGGGCAGACCTGCTTATATCCAACAGTAAGATTCTAACACTTCTTGGGAAGATATTCTGTCTAAAATATTTTCTCATGATTTGAAATAACTTTGAAGTAGAAACCTCATTCTAGGGAAATTATTTTGAGACAAACTTCTATTATATCCACACAGTGGCCTATCTAACCAGTGGTGTGATGCCAGGTACACTCCCACACTACATATTATACTCATCTATATTTGAATAACACGCCGAGGTACTTTTATGGCCGTTCTCCTATGCCATATTATCCTGCTGGGATTCTTGGATGTAATCAAATTAAAATCAGTAGGAAAGGACATTCCAACCTAGTTCTTCTATGCCTGCCTCTGCTTTTTGAGGATAGTCTTATCAGGAATACACTGAAACCTCCCTGCTCCTTCCCACCTCACTGCATCTGCAACCCGCATTGAAGGGGTTCGTGAAATTCAAGACTCTAGGAGATACCATATAGAGCATTGTGCCATTCACCCCAGAGAGACCAAATGGAGGTATCTTCAGGTAAAGATGAGGACCTCCGTAATGAAAACACGGTAAATGAACCAGGGCTATCATTTCATAAGAAATAGGGTCAAAATGACATTAACTGAGGTCAGTGAAACAGCCAGAGTAGTTCTTTCTGTGATAGGGTATGGCTTCTCTTGGGTTCTGACTGACAGGGATGGAAAATAATAATGGAATGGAGGCTGTAGAGGCTGAGCATTCATTTGTTCAGAGCTGATGGGCCATTTATCTTGTGTCTGTGACTATCTGAAATGATTTCATACCCCCCCGTGAGATGCTACTTCAGATCGCCCGCCCATTCGTCAAGGAGAATATGAAGAAGGGAGCAGCAGCAGAGAACTGTGTGTGAAACAACGCTTCATGGCTCTTACTAGCCAAGATGTGGGCTAAATGGAACTATAGGAATCTGTGCCCCTTTTGATTTTCCGATGGTTGAAACTTTTAGAAAAGGCCTTAGTTTATTTTTGGTGTTTATGGTTCAACTATTTCTCAGAAGGTCAGTTGGCCTTGGGGAGCTTTATAGCCCATATTTAGATGACTAAAGCTATGTTTTAAATAAGACTATTTGGGACTGATCCAAAAAAATTGAACTTAAAATAAAAAAAGGATGGTAAGATAAGTAGGATTTCCATGGCCAACCTAACCACTTGTATGGCCTCATTTAAGGGCCCATCACAGAACTCCCTCGTGGCAGCGACAGCTCACACTCCAGATGCTTCCCCAGTGTCCTCTCCTAGTTCATTTTTTTCCTTTCAGCCTTCACTCTGTGCTCGCTCTTTGGACTTGACAACTGCATTTGGCTAACCCAGTGTATACACACATCGGGATATTTCTGTGATTGCAGGTAACAAGAGTATTCAACTGAAATCAGCTTAAACCAAACAGGAAATATATTGGCCCATGTACTGGAAATTTGAGAAATAAAAGCACATCCTGGTACAAGGGCTCAAATGATATCTCCAGGACCCCTTTTTTCTGTGCTGTGACTCAGCTTCCTCTGTGCTGACTCTGTTCTCAGATAGACCCACCCCTCATGGTCCCCAAATGGCTGCCACTTGCTCTGGGGACAGCTTCCTTCTAGATTCAAATCTGGAGAAAAGAGTGAGTGTCTTTAACTCAGAATTCTCAAAAAAAAAAAAAAAAGCCGGAGATTCACACTGCAGTCTAGATCTCATTCCCACCCTTGTTCTAAGAGAATATGGCGCACCAGTTGGCTTAGGCCTCAGTCCAATATCCACCCCCATCCAGACCACAAGGAACGAAGCAGAGAAGGAATGGATTCCACACCAGATACCCATCATATCCAGCTTTGATCGTTAGTTCTCCCCGAGCTCAGGTTGTTCTCCACACTCCAGCCACGTGGAGCTCTCCACACCCCTAACTTGCCACGCTGCCTTTCACCTTCATGCTGCCCTGCATGCTGGGATACATGGGATGGAATCTAGCCTATCACCTGCTGTCATGAAAGAGAGTAAATGAACTTGCCCCAGGACACAGATACACGGGGCTCCATCCAACGAGGCAGTCTAGCGACACTGGGGTTGCTCTGGCCCCGCGGAAATGAGTGTTGCTGCTTCCAACGTGTATCGATCACATAAACCAAAACACATCCCATTTAAAAACTCTATTCTAGTGTAGGAAGAAGGATGACACAATGTCTGTGTCAGATGTGTGGTGCCCGGAAGCACTAGATGTGGCGGCCGGTAACACTTGGGAGCACTTTCATCTCTGTTGTTTTTAAAACACTGAAAGACTTATCCTCCAAGCAATTAATTCCTCTGAAACTACTAGGCACCCGACGTGGCCATTCAACCTAGAGAAAAGAAGGTCGACTTCAACTATAGGAAGGACTGGCCTCCAAGCAGTCAAGGAAAGAAACAGAGTTATTTTGTGACTTTTTTGTTTGTTTTTGAGCACACGAATAGGGCTCAAAGGAAGTTCAAACAGCACATCTCGTTCACCATACATTTATCAGGAGCCCACGAAGTGCCAGAGCCTGGCATATCACGCCGACGTGACGTAAGTAAGACGCCTGCCCTCAAGGTGCAAACAGCGGAGGAGCAGACGGGTGTTGTGAACCATGCACCACAGTAACACACACATTAGCCGCCACCCCCAAAGGGGGTGGTAACTGTGAACTGCACCCTTCCCACTTCCGACATTCCCACCTGGAAAAGAGGAGAGAGGTCCTGGGCTTTCCGACATGCGCTGCCCTCCTTGGCATCTTCCAACTGATTTTTTCCTTCCCATTCAATCCTGCTGCGTCAAGACCAGCACAGCACTCCGCTGCGGCTTTCCCGGCCACTGTGAGAGGCCCGTGGACTGGACGGTGGCTCGCTGAATAATTGAAAGGCAGCTTCACCCATCCAGAAGCAATGCTCCGGTTACCTTGGATAGCATCAGGCCACCTACCTTTCCACCTGTGCCTGAGACAGGGACACAGTGGTGATGGCTTTGGCTCAAATAGCCAGTGAGTCAGCAATGTCAAAGGCTACCCCCCAATCCTCAGAAATTATGGACTCTCTGCCCCTGCCGCAAATGGAGGGATGTGTGTGGAGGAAGAGCTTGTTAGATTTGCTGGCCAGCCCCAGGATAGCAAGCCAAAACAACTACCTGTGCCATAACAACACAACCACGATTATTGATAGTTTTTTAAATCAAGCAAGAAAGTTTTATCTACTTCCTCCTTGCCGCTGGCAGCCCCTCAGTTATTTCAATAAGCACCTTCACCAGGGAATTCAGAGAAACACAAATCATTAATACATATGTGTCAAAATATAAACAGAAGGGAGTTTTTTCTTGTGGGCAGAACAACATGCTGAAAGATCTAGAGCTCACCAACAAGGTTTGCCTGTTCAAATCCCCAACAAAGCTGAGTTCTAAGAATCCCTTAAATCATGACTGTACTCGCAGGATTTCTAGGTGTGACTGTTGAAACAGGCTGATTTCATTGGGGCTCAACAGTGGACACAACCTAAAGCTGCAGGAAGTCTGGAAATGAATCCACGAAACAGCGTCCTCTTTACACCCAGCCCATGAAGGTGGCTCTGAATAGTCTCATTAAGCTCCTGGATTAATTTAGGTAAGCCCCTCCTGATTCATTCCTTACTCACTCGGGTAATGCAGCATGCTAAGCTGGGTTTGCTCCAGGACTCCGGCATGTCAAGGCATGTTGAAGGATGGCGGGGATGGGGACGCCGTTCAACAGGAATTTAGTTATGTAAGGGACAGAGGAACCTTAAGGAAAAGACCTGTGCAGGAAAGAGACTTCCAAGGCAAACATGTTTCATAAAGGACAGAGGTCCAGCATGGAAGGGACAAAAGAGCAAGAAGAATGAGGTGGGGGGGCCCTCTGGGAGACTGAGGGAGCCCCAGGCTGTTCCTGTTTTAGAGGCTCCTGAAATATTATAACAGTAAGAAACATTAAAACTGGCTTATAAAAACAGACATATTTTACAGATTTACATTTAGCATATCAATGTTGTTAACACCAAAACGGAAACACATTACAAATAATCGTGCCATCCCCAAGACCGTAAATGGATTTCTAAGCACTACTGATCCATAACTCAGGGCAGGCAGGATGGTCCCTGATAGAACACAGGCGAACAGTTGCCGGGTGAGTCGAACCACATCTCTGAGGTGGTAGGAATGACCTGGTCTGGAGTCATCCCCACGACTGGCCTGCAGGTGGCTGTGTCTGTCTGTCCTCCTGCTCTGTCCTTTCTGGCCCAGCCTAAGTCTTATGCCTGTGGGAGGGGGAGCTGCAGAAAAAGAGCCCGTGGAAACCACAAGAGCTCTTTACCCATCAGCTCTGGGAGATGCTGAGCTTGCAAACCTTTTGGTGCCAAAAACAACTTCTTCAGCAACTTTGGTGACCTGAGCCGCCATGGGAGTCGGCTCAGACATTGTCATCTCCGCCAGGCAGGAGCAGCCTTGGCGCAGGCATTGCAGGGCCATCACAGCCCTGGGAGGGCCTTTTACAGGCACCAGCCAGGGTGGCATCTTCCAGGCATATTGCCAGCAGACCTATCACCGTATAGTATTGATTATAAGGAAGATCATCAACGAGAGCCCAACTACCAGTGGCAGGAGAATCATAGTAGCCACGTGATTACCAGGAAGATCTCTTTCCATGAATTCACCCCTCCCTTCCCTTGCCCTCAGGGGCCAGCCTTTTCCCAGAGAAGACACACTCTGTTTTTCCATGGCTGATTTTATAGGGACGGACCAATTGGAGAGTCACCATCTGTGACCGCGTGGGTGAATCTACTCAGTTCTGGGGTTCAGTATTTTTAAAGCCTACTTGTCCATGGATAGAAGGTTTATTCTTCAATATAAACTTTAATCCGAATTTTTTTAATGTTATATATTTGACTCTATATGCTGGTCCTTTTGTCTCATTTCTAGATTGCTTCAGAACTCATGGAAGAGAAATGCTATTTACGGAGGCTCTCAGACACTCATCATCATCATCGTCATCATCGTCACCATCACCATCATTACCACCATCACCACCATCACCACCGACATCACCATCACCATGCCTTTATTCTCAGGGCCTGCTATATAGTGTGGCCCTAGGAGACACATAAAGATATATTTGAGGGAATCAGTGAAAAAGAAAATATGTGCCATCCTCATCCCTGGGCAGTAGCAGAAATAATCTGTTTGGAACTGGAGGGGTATCTAATGGGAAGATGACATATTAGGAGAAAAATTGATGATCATTATAGTGACTCAAATTTTTTTCCATAAGGCTGGTATACCCAGTAAAGATAGCTTATTCCCCTACTGGTTTTTACTTTTCAGAAATATCCTTTGGGCATTTAACATGTGCCAGGCACACAGAAAGAGAATCCCCACATTTTAGGAGTTCATACACTAGCTGAGTAGGCAGACCTGGGTGCAAGTAACTGGAATTCAACATGACAAAGGGTTCTCTAACAGCATAAACTAGTTACTGTAGTGGCACAGAGGAGGTGATAGTGAATTCTGCCTGTCAAGCGAGTCAGGAAAGTTTTAAAAAGCCGAGGACCATAAAACATCAGCTTAAATCCATGGATTCATAATATGGAAAAGAAAAATAAAATGCCTGGGGCATTGAGCAAACTACTATGTACCTTTCAGTTCTTCTCAAAGCCAGGAAATGGAACAGACCTCAGTTCCAATGGGTTAGCTGGTGACCCATTCATTCAACGAGTATCAGCTGAGGGACTACTGTGGATAAACACTGTCCCCTGGGTCCATGGTAGACACAAATGCAAAGAAAAAGGACCCAGGTGCCTGGAGCTACATGTTCCAGGGGGACGTAGACCTTCTCTGGCTGCCGTCTCAGGACTGGGCTCTCAGGCCCTGTGTTTGGCAGACTTTTCCTTCCTGCAGGAATTTCTACAACAGACAGGGATGGGTGTCACGTAATTTGAGCTTTGACCCCTACTTGAACCTATGATCCTGGACGTTCTGATGAAGAGGATTAAATCCAGGAAAAGCTCATGTGAAACTTTTAAGTAATGTTCTGAGTTACAGGCAGTAGAAAATATAATAAAATTATCTTGGGATGAGGATTCCTTTGCTCTGGAAACCTCAGTTATCAAGGAATGGCCACTTTCAATTCTGATACCAATTCTGATGTGGATTTTTCCCTGAGCAATTCTTGGACACCAGTCTGTGCGTTGTAATTCAACTGCATTCCGACACTGTCTCTGGAGCTAGTGTCAGCTTCTGTGTCCCCCCAGACTTGAGGTGTCAGCCGCAAGTCCATCTGTGCCTCTGACCAACTGGCTATGGGTGGAGGATCCCACAACCTCCTCTTGTAATTTCCTTCTGTGATATTAAAGCCTTTGGCAAAGTTTTGTTGTCACAGTCTGGCCTCGTCTTAGCTGCTAGTAAGGGAAGGATCGGTGTGGAATGGTAAAGGCACAACAGACTTTCCTCCTCCTGAGGTCAGCTTCATGATGGCAGCATTGATGGAAGGGAGGCAGAAGGTTCTAGAACTTCAGAAAATGGCCAGCAGGCAAGGGGTTGGTGGCCCATGGCAGAGTGGAGTTCACCCACCTGGAATGGTGTAAAGCAGAGGCACAGGTGTGGTGTGATGGACCTGGGAACCAGCATGAGGCAACCTGCCACCACTTGCCTCCGTTCAAGCGTGCTAGAGAGTTAGCAGGACCACAGCGGAGACTGGCTCGGCGCTCAGCAGTGTTGTTTCTGCTGAGCGGCACAGAAGGCGACGGCTCCCAGACCCCTTGCAATGAACGTGACCGAACGTGACTTAGGCCCCTTTTGGGTGGGGCCGCTAAAATCTCAGTGATGTCCTCTGTTTGATCTCTCCTTGCTTGCTGGTCAGCTCAGTTCATGCGACAGGAAGAGGACTCTAAGACGGCCACAGAGGACAGCAAGCCCAAAAGACAGAAGGCTGAATCGCTGAGTCAGCGCTCAGGGGAGCATGGTCAGACCCGTTTTGAGTTGTGATGCAAGCAAAGAATAAACATGTATTGTGTTAAACCACTGAGATTTCAAGGTGTGCCGCTCGCATTAATTACTCTGACTAATACGACAACACAAAGAGATGTCTGGAGCCCTGTTCCATGGACGAGATTCATTTGAACTGTCAGACATTCAGATCACAGAAACATGAATCGGAAAGAGTTTGTAGTCCACAAAGAGGTTTTAGGAAAAAATGTGACTGTAGAAGGAAATCCAGGGGCCTAAACATGTCTTCATTTTTCTATTGCAGACATTAGTGATGAGGCACTGAGCCGCCAGGAAGGGTTTCAGCAAAGAGTCTGAGTGCCCTTCCCTTGTCAGAACAGCCGGGACTGGGGAGCTTGTTTCAGGTGGTGAAGCCTTCAAGATGCTGCCCATGTTCCTCTGTCGTCTGCTCGTAGGTGTCTGTTGATAGACTGATTTATGCATTGCCACGGTTTTATCTTTTACTGCCCTGTGGCTATTAAAACATAAAACAAATTTAAAAATAGTATACCAAGTCGGTTCTTCCTCACCCAAGACTATGGGAACACAATGCTCTTGAAGTAGATAGAACTACACATCAAAATATGAGCAAAATTTTTTTTTAAATAGCTGACCTGGCAGCCCTGGCGGCAGAGCTCTTCACAGGGGACACACAGAATTCCTTTCTTTGAATCCTCTTTTGTCGTTTCCTTGAGACCTGGACAGGGCACAAAAGCAGAGGCTCGCCAGGGCCGTTCTTCCTCTCACGGAGCACCTAGTACAGCCGGGTGAAAGGGGACACCCATCCAGGCGAGGTGGGTCTGTGACTTTTCTCTTCTTTTTTTTAAATTCATTTTTATGCAAATGTAACTTACGATCCATGCAACAACATGGATGAAGCTTGAATCCATTAAGCTAAGTGAAAGAAGCAAGACCCAAAAGGCCACATGTTGTATAATTCCATTGCTATGAAACGTCCAGAGTGGGCACATCCATAGTGGCGGAAAGCAGGTTCGTGGATACCAGGGCGTGTGCCCACTGTCTCCTGAGAACAGGGCTGCCTTTGGGGATGCAAATGTTCTGGAACTAGATTACGGTGATGACTGCACAACGCTATGAATGTACAGATGCCGCCAAATTATACATGTTAAGATGGTGGTTTTTACATGAATCCCACTTCCGTTTAAACATATTTTGACATTTTTAAAAAAGCAACCTAATATTAGCGGTCACCTCACTTGTGGTGACCGCTAATTCCTGCTCTGTCTCCTACTCATCCTTCCTGCAGTTAGCCCAGGAACAATGGCAGCGGCAGCAACAGCAGCATCCCTAACTGCATTAGCATCCTTCCTGCAGTTAGGGTGTGAACAATGGCAGCCTTAGCAACAGTAGAAATGACCGCTGCTCACTGCAGCCAGACTGGCAAAAACACACGACTCAACTTGCGGGCAGTCGAATGGCTGCCAAATCAATGGGAAATCGGAAAGGGGAAGTCCTGTGCTGTTCAGGCGAGTCTCAGGGGACAGCAGGCTGCCACTGGAGCGGACACAGACCTCAGGGTTCCTGGACGGGAGATCACTCAACAAACAGCAGACACAGGGACCTGCGGCCTTCCTACCTACCTCCCCCAAGTGCATGCTGGTGCTATTTAAAGACGTGACCATTTAAAAAATCTTACGCCCAGAACTAGCTTTTATTTATTTATTTATTTATTTACTTACTTACTTATTTTTAGAGAGGGAAGGGAGGGAGAAGGAGAGAAAGAGAGAAACATCAATGTGTGGTTGCTGGGGGCCATAGCCTGCAACCCAGGCATGTGCCCTGACTGGGAATCGAACCTGCGATGCTTTGGTTCGAAGCCCGATCTCAACCCACTGAGCTACACCAGCCAGGGCTCAGAACTAGCTTTTGCGGCAAACCAGACTTCGACGGTGAAGAGCAGAGTACCCAGAGGGCAGAAGGGGAGCTGGGATTGGATTGGGATTGTCACGCTGATCCCTGCACAGCCACCCTGTTTCTTTCACTGATTTGGGCGAGTAGCAAGGCTCGGAGGCTGGAAGGAAATAGACCCGAGAACACTTGCTTTAAATTCCTGCCCTCCCTCCTCCCCTCAGCCTCGCTGTCTCCTCTCTGCGGGAGCCCAGAGACAGAGGGTACGTCTGACCAGAGGGCGTGTCACTTCACACAGAGGCTCCTATCCTTCGCCCGAGACCCACGCTGCTCTGTGCGATGGTTTCCAAGCAGTTTAGAATGTAACATCAGCAAGACACCAGCAGGCTCTCCCTGATCCCGCACCGCAGAAAGCAAACGCTTGGCGTTTTGGACTGTGGAGTCCTACCCCAGCCCTGCTTTGAGGATGTGAAAGAAAATCCAGCCAGGTGGCTGCAGCCCCTCAGGCAGAGTGGGGGCTGGAGCTGGCTGGGCTCACGGGAGCCCGTTGTTAAATGGTCAGGAATTTTGCAAGCCAGCTCTTCTTAAACGAAAGCATTATTTACAAAAATTATATTACAAATATGACTAGAGCTGGGAGAGCTCTCAGTTTAGTGGTCGTGCTGCTACCCCCGGAACAACCCTGGTCTGGATGGTGCGGGTCCGAGTCTACACAAATTTTTTTCATTAAATATGGTAAATATATTTTCTCTTCCTTATGACTTTCTGAATAACCTTTGCTTTAGCTTCCTTTATTGTAAGAATACAGGATATAATACGTAATACACAAAGTCTGTGTTAATTGACTGTTAGTTATCGGTAAGGCTTCTGGTTACCAGTAGCCGATTAGCAGTTTTCGGAGAGTCGGAAGTTGTGTGTGGATTTCCACTGTACAGGGACCCAGCCCCTCTAACTCCGCACTGCTCCACAGCCAACTGTAATTCATACAAGGGTAATAAATAGTAAATAAACTGCAGATTACACAACAGACGTAATTTCTCGGGGAAAAGATTTAGCTGATTGGAAGGCAACTCTCTTTGTCATATCATGGCTGATTTGCAACTATAGCTTGGCTACATGAATTCAGCAGAAATCAGCAAAGGCATTTTTGTGAGGGCCAATTGGTTATGTGGAAATTACAATAAGGTGTGTCGTATATTTTATTATTTGCAGATTGTATTCTACACTCCCTTTATATCAATAAAATCAGTAATAAACCAAATTCATTTTTTTCAGAGAGCTGGTTGTTGAACATTACCAGCATAGCACCGCCTGAAGATCAGTCACACTAGGAGATCTGAGGGGGACATTTGCTCATTTTCCCACCTGTGAAATGGAAGAAAGGAGGGAACGGAGGGAGGGGAGGAGGGAGGGAGTAGGAGTGTCTGACCTGCGGCCCATGGGCTGTATGCGACCCAGGGTGCCTATGAATGTGGCTCAACACAAAATCATAAATTACTTAAAACCTTTTTATGCTCATCAGTTTTCATTTGTGTTTGTGCATTTACTGTGTGGCCCAAGACAACTCTCCTTCTTCCAGTGTGGCCCGGAGACGCCAAAAGGTTGGACACCCCCAAGCATTTCAAATCCAAAGCAGTGCAGAAAATCGGAGATAGGAAAAACACAGGGCTCTCTCTCTGCCCCGGTAGGGCAGACAGCCTCCGACCTGGGATGATCTGAGAGGCACTCCGGAGTGACAGCCCACAGTGCTCTGCCCCTCTGGCTTGCCCAAGCCTGCTGCTGCTTGAAACCCGCAGGACTTGAGCTTTCTCCGTTTGGGTGAGCCTCACCTGCCTCCTATAGCATCCTTCTCTTGCCTGCAGTGTCGCTCATTAGCACCTTAGCCCACATTTGGGTATAAATAACCACATGTGACCTTGAAAAGCACTGAACTTCCTCCCAGGGAAATAAGGCGCGTAATTCAAAGTGCTGATGTGGGGAGGCAGCCAGGAAGAGTCCAGGCGTTGGGCTTGCTCCGACATTACAGCCACAGAATGAGGAATCCCAGACAGCACTGGACACAGGCCCTGGAGAGCCTGTTGGCCCTCAGAAGGGCTTTGCAAAGGCGGGTGGGGTAAGGAGCTTGGAGTGAACCCTAATGCAAACTCTGGAGTCTGGGTGATGACGGAAACGCAGACTCATCCATTGTCACCAATGTCCCACTCTGGTGGGGCTCGTTGATGGTGGGAAAGGCTTATGTCTGTGGGGACAGGTGGTGTATGGGAACCCTCTGTACTTTCTGGTCAGATTTGCTGTGAACCTAAAACTGCTCTAAAAAACAAAGTCTATTTTTAACAGGATAGGGAGTTGGGACCAGGAGGTGGATCTGGTTCCTCTCCAGTCTGCAGCCAGCTGCCTTCCCAGGAGTCTTCTTTCCCTGCCTCTCACCATGTAACGGCCCTCCAGTGTCTGCCACCTGGATGGAAGCACAGACCTTGCAGAGATGTAATTATAACTTAATAGACCAGCAGGGCTCCACACGTGGATCTCCGCATCCAAAGTGGTGGGGATGACGGGAGGAAGAGTCGCCCCCACTGCGGCACTGGAGCTAACCGAGCTCATCGATTATAAGCTGACAGAACTCATCAATAACACTCGTAAAGTCGTCCTTCCCCCTCAGGGCCCTCTCCCCTTGGCCCTTCAGACTAATTCCTAGGATTCCCCTGTTTTTCAAACTTCCCAATTTCTTTTAAAATGTGTCTTTTACTTTGTTAATCGTGACCGCCCTGGTTTTCAAACTATGTAGTTGAATCTGTTTTCGAAGGTTTCTTTGACTTGACTTCCCGTGACGACTCCTGTTTTCAAACTGTGGACTTGGATTGCTCTGCAATGCTCGGGTCAGAAAAAAATTTTTTTGATTTGGCTTCCTCTGTTTGAAAGGTTTTGTGAAGACAGATTAAAGTTCACCTCCTTATTTTGTGAATGACTTTTCGTGAAATGAATCACCTTTGACCCAGTGGGGACCATTCTTGGAGTCCGGAGTGAACGACCCCCGTGCCGGCTTCTCCACTCTGCAGAAATGGGGTCACAGGGGTGTCTTCCTTGGCTCCCAGGTTCTCACTGTTTTTCCAAGATGTCGCCTTTGAGAAGTGTCTGCCCCCTCCCTGTTCCAGCCCAAGGGGGAATCTCTTCTCTTAATTCCCCCAGTGTGATGCTGAGACAGATGCACTGGATGGCTCTGTCTTCCCAGGAGTTAGCTCTGCAGTTAGATGCTTTCTGCTTATTTCACTAATGTTTTAAAGGAAGCAATGCTGTGTAAGCAGAGTACCTGGAGCCCAATTTACGTTTACAACACATATTAAAGCTGCCTATACAGTGTATATGTAGGTTAGTGGGGCAGATGAAGACTGAGCGGAGTGCGCTGTTCCAGGTGAATAAGTAGGGACCAAACACACAACATTAGGGTTACTGGTGCACTGAGTGGCCAGGTGTCCCTGGGATCCTTCCTGCGAGTATCAGCCCTCTAATCGCCAATCAGAGGAATCGCAAGGAGCAGGGGCTGTCTCCTGAGCTGACGGGCTCCCCGGCTCCTGTGGATCTGAAGGAAGGCGAGGAGGGAGGGCAGGGAAGGGAAGGCGTGCTCAGTGTGGCTGGACGTGGCGTTGGATTATAGAAGCCATTTCTCAGCACAAGCTCTTGACTGAGCCTGCTGGAAAAGCTGATTTCCTGTCTGTCAGGCAGCGTTCACAGGAGTCACAAGACACAGGCACATGTCCTCATGGTGGAACTCCCCCTCGGCCAGAGTGTTTGAGGACCAGCTGTGCTCACGGGCGATCCTCTCGGAGTCAAGGCTTCTGGGCCGTGGGGAAAGTCCGCCAGCAGAAGCTAAACAGCAAGAGAAAAACGCCAGGACTGGAGACAACTTTGTGGTCCCACTGGTGCCCGGGATACTGTCTCTTTCCTGCGTCCTATCCTCCTGGTAGAGCCTCCAGATGGCTGAAAATCATAAAATGAAAAGTAGCAGCTGCTGGTTGCCTCCGTGGCTTTTCCCTCTGCTCCCTCAGAGAGGGCCGCAAGGAGCCGGGCTCTCGAACAGTCAGAGGCCACTCCTGACCACCAGGCATCCCTCCTGCAGGGGGCACCTCCCAGCTGAGAAACCCCTCGCTGAAGAACAGGAAGGGTTACCAGGTTCATCCCTGTCCTTAGTTCTGAAGCTTCTTGTCTTCGACCTGATTTTCCTGACCCAGACTCAGGGCACGTGGTCTGAAAGTGGGTGTCTGTGGTGCTCCCAGGGCCAGGAGTCATTTGGGAGAGCCATAGTTTAGGAATACAGATGTTGGGATTTGGGGCACATCTGGAGGTAAAGCATAGGAGAATGACATGGAAGAACAGTAGTTTGGGAGACAGGTGGCTGTGATTAAAATTATATCTCCACTTCTTGCAATAAAAACAGTACAGTCTTGGGCAAGTGTGGCACAGCCTTCTCTCCTGGAAAGCGGAGTCCTAGTACCCATTTCATAGAGGTGTTCCAAATATCGAGATAATAAGAGTGCATTAAACTGCCACAGCTGCCTTCTACGGGACAGGGGTCTTGAGCTTCTTCATGGGTCCACTGCTTTTCTTAGCGTAGAAACGAGAATTTCGACTTTCCGGTAATAGTCCAGGAGTGAATCCTGCGGGGTGGATGGAAGCAGGGAAAGAAGGGAGGGTCCAGTGAGGTGGTGTGAGGCTGTGGAAGGAGGTGCTAAGTTCCTCCTTAAGGCTGCTGGACCTGGTTCAAATCCTGTCTCTGCCACTTAGTAAGTCTGGAGCTTCAAGCAAGTTATTTGCCTTCACTTAGTTCAGTTTTTGTATCTGGAAAATGGGAACCCCAGCATCTCCCTGTCGGGGCTGCTGTCAGAGTTAAACGAGATAAGTGTTGTGGCGTGCCCGGTACCCAGTGCCCGCTGTTGCGCTCACTGTGCATAGCAATGGGAATGTACGGTGTGATCTTCCTGACGAGGGACACCTCCGCGGAAGCACTTGTGTAACTCTGGGTTCCTCGGGAGCTTTCCCCTGTGAGCACAGCAACGAGGTTTTCTCCTTGATTGTCCCTTTCAGGGGTCACAGCTGCCCTTCACTGCTGCTACCACCATCGGTACATTCCCATCGCCCACCGGGATCTGCTTTAAATCAGAACAATTGTTTACAGAAGTTTGAGTGTCCTCAGCCCCTCAGTACGTAGAGACACAGGTAAAGATTTGTGATCTAGGATGTTCAATACAATATTATGTATAAAAAATAAAAATATTGGAAATAATCCAAACTTCTGGTTATGGATAAGTAGTAAATAAATTATAATACTATGAATATGATACCACCATTTACAGTTATATCTTGAAATATCTTTAATGTCATGGTAAAATATTCATGATAAATACTGAATAAAAGCAGTCCATACAAGTATATATAAATATCTTTCAATTAAATGTCTAAAACTATACACATATTTGCATTGAGAAACAGAGTTTAAAAGAATATATCAAATGACGGGATAGAGATTTTCCTACAATATGTCATTATTACATTTAGAATAAGAAAAAAATTAAGTGAGCAATTGGTCTGTCTCTGGCTTATTAATTCGTATCTCATGACAAACAAAATAGCTTTTCCTCACTTGTTCTCCTCCTCCATTTAGATTTGACTGCTTGAGACTGAAGACTCTGTCCAGTGTTTTTGTTTCTTCCTTGAGGAGCAGGGCTTTCAGACCACAGAGGCGGTCGACCAGCAAGCCTAAGAAGCAGCAGTGAATGCTGTCAGTTCTATGGTCTCTTCCCAAAAGCCCCTGTGGTCCATCCGTTAACCAAAGGACTGTCAGCCCACGGGGCAAAACTCTACAGCAATGAAGATTCCAACGTTCCCAGCAGAGAACAAAAGCCAGACACAAGGAAATAAGCTTAGGGTCAAGCACATCTGGGTTCCAATCCCAACTCCACCACCCAATGGCTAAGTAAATGGGACCAGGTTACCTACTTCTGGGAGTCCCAGTTCAATCTCCCATAATAACACCATTCCTCAAAGTGATTGTAAGAATTCAAGGAGGCGCAGCGCCTGGCGAATTGTTGGTATTTTCCCCTCCCCCCTCCAGAAGCATGAATCATGCTGCTGAGAAAAGGGTGCTGTGAATAATTGAAATTGTCATCTGCTCCCACAGTTCATTAAACACCTTCTTTGGAAGAACTCAACAGATTTACAATGAAATTCTAAATGGTATTGTGTGGACAGAATTCACCCACATGTGGAAAGCTCCAAGTGGAATCTTTGTTTCTGTTGCTGCCTGGTAGAGTTCTCACTATTTCCCTGAAAATCTCTTGCTGTTTCATCAAATCTGATGGGGGAGGAACATTCGATTCCCCAGGGCCTGGGATTAAGCATTAGATATGAAAGTCACATAGAGACCAGGAGAGATAATACGATGTCTCAGCTCATTTATTCTCAAAGGCTTTATGAGGCAGGAGAAGAGCTGGATGGGAGGAACTTAGACAGAGTAACCAGATTTATGAGGCAAAAGGATCTCATTTTTACCTTTCAATACTGGGAAGCAGGATTACCTTTGATAAAATAGTTTTCTTGGAATTGGAGTGGCTGCTATTTCTTTTGCATTTCTCCCTTATAAGTACAAGGACATGATAATGAATGTAATAAAGTCATAATGAAAATTTATTCTTCATCCTACCCCATCTCTGCCTAACTCTCCTGGTGCTGTGACTAGTTAAGCAGTAATTTTCAATACATTTTTATTCTTAGTTATCTACCATATCTTTTTCCTGTATTATCACAACATCACTGTATTTTTTTCCTTTTGAGTTCTGAAAACATGGACATTTAGATTGCTTTTACTTCAGAAGTGGGGGCCATAATTAGCTGGGGCTATTTGTGCATTAAGCAAGCTGGTCATTTCTGCAGAGAAGAGAAATGGATAGCAGTAATGATTGAACTTTGGTGTGCATGAGTCAGCGTTATTTAATATTAATCTGCATACAGCTCCACTTAAAATGACCTCGTCCCCCACCACACTTCGAGAAATTCTGCTTCTGTCCTTGTGTCACCCATGTTGCAGAATCCTTGCTCCTTATGCTACAAAATCCTCAGTGTAGCTTTTTTCTCGTGGTCTCCAGATGGCTGCTCTTTGTCCTCGCTCCTGGTAGGAGGGAGGCGTGAGGACAACAGAGTGAGTGTACCAGCTAGTCTGATCTTTCAATGGAAAACAATAGTTTTTGCAGCATTTTTTTACCCAATAGAATGTAGCTTGCATCTCACTCACCAGAGTTATGTCACATGTTTATTCCTACTTGCCAAGGACACCTGGGGAGTCATCCTTGTGAAATGTTTTTCTGGTACAAATGGATCGCATCTGCCATCAGATCCAGGTGCCACCTCGGAGACACCCTTCCTGGCATGCTCTGTTACCCTTCCCCAATCCAGGAGGGAGACACTCCAGGCTTGATGCTCAGCCAGCCCAGGCACACTTCCATTTCCACCATCCATGGGGGTTCCTTCCTCTTTCTCCCGTGATAGACCCTCTGTTTCTTGGATGCTTAGTTCTTAGTTTATTCCCACCTTCCCTTTTCTTATGGTGCACACCCTTCAGTGGCTTTTTGAAAAGAAGTAAATTTTTGAGATCTTACATGTCTGAAAATAACTTTTATCTTGATCAAAGGTTATTCTAAGTAGAATTTCTAGATCAATGATAAAATATGTGTATTATATATATTTTATATTTAATTTACACATAGATATATTTTTAAATATAAGTATTGAACAAATACATATTTTCTGGCTTTTGAAGGTATTGCTTCATTGTCATCTAGTTGCCAATGGTGTGACCGAGAAGTCTGATGTCATTCTTATTCCGGAACTCGCCTATATGCTCTGGTTTTCTCTCCGGGAATTTTTGGCGGGTTCTGCTGGTGTTCTAAAGGTTGGCTCGGCTCTGTCTGTGTTGCACTGAGCACTCGAGGGGTCTTTTAACCTGCAGGCGTATGTCCTCCCGGTCTAGGAAACCTTCTCATATTTTTTCCTTGATCATTTCCTTCCCTCCAAGGTCTCTGTTCTTTTCTTCTGGGAAAAGCATTAATGACAGACTGCACTTCTTAGGTTGCTGTTCGTCTTCTTGTTCCTGTTTTGTCTCATTAACTGTTGCTTTTACTTTTCATTCTCCTTTCTCATAATGTGTTTATGTGATGTATCCTTTCTCATCATTTCACCTTTAACCCGTATCTTTCTATTTAAAGTACATCTCTTATAAACAACGAGAGCAGAACCTTACTCTTTACCCAGTCTGACAATGTTTGTCTTCTAATGGGTTTAGTCCATTTACATGTAATGTAATTGCTGATATGGTTGGGTTTTGGTCTTGCTATTTATTTTTTCTTTGTCCTGTGTGTCCTTTGCCCTTTCCTTGCCTCCTTCATGCCATCAGTTGGATTGAGTATCTGTGGTATTCAATTGTGTCTCTGTTGCCTTTTTGTTTTTACCTTTGTTTATGTTTAAGATACAAAACAAGTTCAAAAATATTTACCTATGTATTTATGATTTCCAGTGCACTTCACTTTTAGAATTTCTGATATCATTCCCTTGAGCCTGAAGATCTTACAGCAACATTTCTTATAGTGAAGGTTTTTTTGGTACTGAATTTTCTCAGTTCTTGTTGTTTTGAAAATATCTTTATTTTGCCTTCACTTTTGAAGCCTATTTTCCCTTGATCTAGACACCTAGGCTGATAGTTTATTTTTTCATTTATTATTTTAGAGATGTCATTCAACTGTCCTAGGTAGACATAGAGGTATTTCCTGTTGTAATTCCAACCCTTAGCTAACTGAAACTATTTGTTAGACCAGGAGAGTTCCGGCAGGTAATAGAAAACAGTACGTTGAAGGCAGAAGGCAATTCATTCAAACTCTAATGAGCATTGTGCCTCAAAACAGTAGCAGGGGCCTTTTCTCACAGCGGCAGACAGAGCCTCATGGGTCTGTGCTTCTGTGACCTGGAAGGTTCCTGCACTCCTACAGATTCTGCTCTTGCCTTTCTGGAGTATTAGGAATCCAGCCCTCAACTGTCTCTCAGACTAGGAGGGTCCCCCTGAAAACCTGTGCTTCCCTTAATATAACGTGTTTCACAAATGAAATTATTTGTTTTGCATCTGTCTTCTCTGGTACATTACCAACTCCCCGAGGGCAGGGATCATGCTGAGCCCTCACCCTGCTCCTCAGCCAACTGTTCAGTAAACCACTGTGATTTGAGTGGTTCCCTGGAGTGAGGTGGGTCCCCCCAAGATGGCACCTTGTTCGATGTCATTTCATTGTAACGTTGGAGGGATGCTGTAGGAACTTAACTCTGGTTTGTATGAAACAGGCTATGGTAAAATCGGTTATGTCACCTGTCATTTCACTTGAAGTCACAGAATCTAGCCACGATAGTAAGTGAGGACCTGCTGGGTATATTTGGAGCGTGCTGATGTTTGAGGACACAGTATGGAGAGGCAGGAAGACTGGGTGGGGGCTTAAGTGGGTCCAGCAGCAAGATGTTCTTACAGCATCTTTTTACACTAAAAACGCCGCACATGGCGGGAGTCAGACAGCAGGTGGAGACTGGAGGATTCTGCATTGGGCAACCAGGCTCTCTGCCTGTGAAGTTCCTCCTGTGACCTCTGCTGAGTGAGAGACAGCACAGAAAGGTCAATGTCACAGAAAAACTGCTCGTCAGCAGTCGGCACAAACAACTAGAAACAGAAAGCAGTGGAATCCTGGCCATTACTGTTATCCAGTTTGGCCGGGACCAGATAAAGTGTTAAATGCCCAGTAGTTCCCTTTCCTCTCTGGCGAAAGTCGGGAGGCAGACAGGGGGTCTGTGGCAGGGACAACATCTTCTTTGCATACTGAGGGGGTGAAAATATACAGTGTATCTTTAAGTGGGAGAGAACCAAATGCAAGGACAAACTTCTCGATTCTAAAAAGAAATTCTTGCAGTAAGAGAGAGGATCAAGAACGGGAAGAAGCAGGAATGTTTGATTGGAAAATTGAATAATTTGTCACAACTGTTCAAAAAAATTAGATATACTAGATAGATTGATTGATAGATAGTTTTGTTTTTCTTTTAGGTAGTGTGTATGTGTAAACAGAGACAAAAATAAAGCATATGGGAAAAGGTTACTAATTGGTGAGTCTAGGTGAAGGATATATACGGGTATTTTAGTGTTCTGTAATTTTTTATATATTTGAAATTGTCTAATTAAAAACATCATCATGATTAATAAAGGTGAAGCTTTATATTCTTAGAATATTCTGCTTAGCCATTCAGGGCATCTGCAGACGCTTCATTACTGACCTCCACATTCCTCTCCCTGAGGTCCTGTCTCCCCACCCACATAGCACGAGTCAGAATCTCTCTTGGGCGGACACACCCCAATGCTCCCCCCTCACTGCTCCTCCAGACACCCAGCTCGTCCAGCTGAGAGCCATTGTTCTATTGGTGGTGGCATCAGAGCCACTCACCAAAGCAGGTTGTGCCCCATCGTTTCCCTGGAGAGCTCTGAAGTTCCAGCTGTGGTCTTCTTTAGAGGCAGATGGTTGAACCAGCGAAGCCCCCCAAGGTCCTTCTGATTGTCAGTGTGCCTGAATGCCGAGCGGCGAGGGTGTCGAGTCTCTAGACTAAGTATTACAACTCCCTTCCTTCTCCCTGGTGATCTGACTACTCAGATTTCTGGAAACGGGCACATAGCTTTGGTTTTGCTCTGCTTGGTTTGCGTTTCTGTCTCCTGCAAGAGCAATGACCAGTGTCTGCCTGGCAAAGTTGCTAGTGGCAGCATTCCTGGAAGCTCCTGCCTCCAGACAATGATGTCAGATCCCACGTGACCCCCCCACCAAGCCTGAGGAAGCGCTACAACATTCCAGAATGTGATTCCGTCTGATGCAGAGCTCCCTGTCCTAAGCAGGTCTTGCTGCTGCCACCGCCACCATGAGCAACAAGCTGCTGCCTCAGGTGGAGGCAGCTTTGCACAGGTCCGAAGTAGAGCGAGGTGGACAGCAGACTCACCTGAGGGTTGTGTTGCACTCCACTCCCCATCCCCCCCCTACCAAAATGAGTGACTTCTGGGGCAGGCCACACAGCACAGTCATGCACAGACATTCCATCGCTGAAGGTCAAAAATGAAAGGAAGGGGGTGTTGTCCTGGTGAGACATAGCAGCATGTGGTGCGTGTTTGGCTGAGTCCGGGATTTTGGTCGGTCAGGTGTGGGCTATGTGGGCAGAGGTTGGAGTGGATTGTCGAGTGTGGACTGGAAAGGGATAAGAAGCCTCTAAAGGGGTGTTAAAAGAAGTCAAGGCCTGCTTTAAAGACCTTTGGAACCCATAATCACCTCAAAATGACTATAGAGGCACAACCTGGGAGTGGAGGGAAAATCTGAATACTCGACGCCCATCTGTAAGGGTAATTGTAAGTACACTGGTAGAAAAAACTACAATCACTGATTGAGCTCTTACCTGGCGCCAGGTGTGGTTACCACATGTCAAGCAAGCTCATTATTTTGCCAACAGCATGACCACCTAAGCAAATCACCCCTTGCCTTACAGTGGTCATAAATAACCTGGTGTCCTGGGGGGGAGTCCCATCAGGGTCCAATAGACCTTTGTCCCCCTGATAATAATGTTGAGCTCGTCACTAGGGCCTCAGTCACTAGGATCTTAGCTGTCCTGCAGGCATTCGGCCACCATGGTGGGTCCCGCTCTAGTTCACCAGGAGTGTCGATCAAAATGGCCCCTGCATCTCTGAGCAGCAGGCCTCCCATTTCTGTGCCGTCTCTACAGCCCCACGTGGCACACAGCTCATGTACTGCCTCACCTGGATTCTCTGCCTCTTAGCACTAAGCTCTTCGCCAAAGCTTGCTCCTTTTGCTTCCCACCCCGCCCTATTTGTATTTGAACTCCATGCAGAAAACAGGATGAGGAGTCTAGGAAGTATTTGCTTTTCTGCTTACTCAAGGGCTGGGCTCCTCCTCCTGGCTTACCCAGTGAGCGAAGGCCCACTGACCACTGCCGGCCCCCTCAGCCCCGTCTCCCAGCGACCCTCAGCTCTCCAGTTTGGAAGTGGCAGAGGTGAGACTGGGGAGAGTTCTTTGCTCCCAGCCCCCTGGAGTAAAGAAGGGCTCTTCCGCAGTCATTAATATTACAGAAGAGGAGATTCACTTTCCCCGACCCGTCTGGGACTCAGCCCTGAGGGGAACTCATCATTCGCCAAGGAGGGCAGGGTCGCACTTTGGGGCTAAAAGCGGAGATTTCTATTAGAAATATGTGTAATGATTTCCTACCCAGCTGCCCTAAGAATTGATGAGGAAACAGTAGGGTTAAACGTGATATATTTTTGGTACTGAAGCAGCGAGACAGACCTGCCATTCATAGAGGATGTACTTCAGTTGTTCTTTGAGAGTGATGTCATTTTAGAGCCAGACTGTATCTTAGGATCGTGTCGCTCAAGTATCACATATTTTGTGACCTCGTAAGTGGAAGTTAGATTACACACTTGGGGGTCTCCCAGTAAGGCAAAGATGGAGGTGGCACTAGACCATCATGGCCCAGGAGTCAGACTGGTGCTGCTTCCACTAGCCCATGCTCCCTTCCTGAGTCAGTGCAGAGGTGTGCTGGCCCCTCTGGTTCACATCAGGGTCAAGATCACGTATCGCAAAACAGCTGGATGTTTTTAGAGATAGGTCTTGTTACAGACAGAGCAGGCCCAACTGAACCACATGACCTGTGCTCTTGGCTGCACTAGCAACGCGTTCATGGTGGTTGAGCTAACCAGGACAGACAACAGTGGGGATATAATGTGCATATAAAATCACTGCTCACCACTGAGTCTGGTATTGGAAGACAGACTCTTGGCTTGGCCCTTAGTTTAGGGCCAGAGGAAAGGCGATACTACCCTACACCAAGTTGGAACTGCCTCCGTACGAGTCAAAAGTCTTCATCGTGACAAAAATCTAACTCAAACGACCTTCAAAGAAAACCACACAAAGGAACTGATAGGCTCACGGAGCTGGAATATCAGCTGGGCAGCTCCAGGGATGTGAGAAACCACAGGAGCCAGGGCCGAAGGGCTGGGGTTGGGAGTCAGTCCTCCGCCCGGCTTTTCTCTCTGGTGGTGTAACCCTCCTCCTTTCCAGGAACGCCGTCTCTGCTGGGCTGGAGAGATGACCACAGTCATTTAACTTCACCTCCTTCTGGCACTGTGAGCCCCGAGACAAGACAGCTGTTCCTCCGATTTCCCACTCAGAAATTCCGGGGCAGGACCCTGATAGACCAGCCTGATCTCATTCCCTCTGTTGAACCCTCCCCGTGTCTGGGAGGAGCCGGAAGCTGTGACTAGCCAGACTGGTGTTACTGGTCAGTGCTCCTGTGATGGGGAGGGAGAGGAAGGACATATGTAGGAATAAGGGGTAATGGGAAAGTTTGCTTCTATAACCAGAAGACCGCAGCTAGACCCAGCGCCGTCCACTACGCCTTGTTTTCTGTAGGCGCCGGAATTCAGCACAGCTGTCGTTACCTCACGCTACTCCTCCCTCCGCCCACGTGCATCGATGTGGACCACCAATAAATAAACTTGGGTGATGACATTGGCAGTCTGAGGAATTCTTGGCACGTGAATCAGGCTTGTCAAACCTGATCCACGCCAGCAGACCCTGCTAGGACCCTCCGAGATCAGGCAGGCAGGGGACCACGTGCTGTCCTGAAGGGTTCTGGAAGAAAAAACAAGAGATCTGGGTTTTGTCACTGACCAACTCTGTAGCCGTAGGCAAGTCCCTTCATCTCTGAGAGTGTTTATAAAACACCCAGGCCCAGGAGACCTCAGGGATCCTTCGAACTTGAATATCCTGCAGGTGCGGTTTCAGGGGCAGTAACAGAGCGTGGTGCTGCCCCCTCTAGTGGTTCATTTAAAGCGGGGCGAGCGCTCTGAGTATCCCAGTTTTGAAAAAGAGGAAAAGTTTCCTCCACAGAGCCCGACAGGCACGTTCCCGTGGAACAAGGTTAAATGGCAAAGTTTTGGGAGCAGAAGAACTCCACTGCTTTGTCAATGCAAGCCCTGGAGAAGTGCAAAAATGGAGACCTCTCTCAGCATGGATACACTATAGCCAACCTGACATCCATTCATCAGAACACCGTGTGTCCGTCCATCCAGTAGAAATAGGAAAAGGATGGTGGGGGAGGAACCCACTTGTGGGAGAGTGTTAAATAGCTCTGTGGACAAGAGAGGGTGAAAAGAGGTTAGTGTCCCAAACACTATTGGTCAAAACTCATTTATTCCAGAAATGTTTATGGAGCATTTACTGTGTCCTAGGCACTGCCTCTGAGCTCTAGCACCGAGGGTAAGAGAATTTACAGGTCCAGCCCTCCCAGGTTTTATATTCTAATAGAGAACACAAACACGACCTGAACACAAGTAAATGCCATAAGGTGGGAGTCTAGGGTCTTCTGTGAGCTCATGCCGGGGAGCCCAGAGCTTGCCTTTGGCATCAGAGATGGTCTCCCCCAGGAAATGAGCATGACACTGAGTTGTGAGAGCACCAGCAGGTCCAGGCAGATTGTGTGGGGTGAATAGTCAACAGGCAACAATAAGCGAATTTTCATGAGAGTTAATTTAAAAATTGTAACACACTATTTAAATAGCCCATTTAAATAGTGTCCCAGTCAGTGCTCTTAGGATGCAAAGATGAATAAAATACAGAATTCTTGCCCTCACAGACCAGAGTCCGTGGATGAGAGAGGGGAGGGTTTGGAGCCGATAGTAGCTGGGTTTCCAGAGGTCTGTGGTTACAAACTGGGGGTAATTATGTTTTTGGCAGAAATGTGGGGGATGTAACAGGGAACATGTGTGTTCGTGATCGCCATACTTCAGGAACTTGGCCTTTTCTAGCCATGCATCTGATAGTGACCCCCTGGGAGAGCAGAGGAGTGAGTCGGTACGTGTCCGAGACGGCTTGCTGCTTATCAAGTGCTGCACCCCCAGCACGGCATGCCCTGCACTCAGTCGGTGATGACTACTTGAATGAAGTTGCTTCCTTCAGACCCTCCAACCTAGTCTGTGGCATCCATTCTGAATGTGTGGCGCCCACGGCTACAGAGATCCAAGAGGGAGGGCGGGAGCTGGTGTCAGGTCCATGCTTCGCACAGAGAGGTTTCTGAGTGCGTGTTTAACAAAGGCATGGTCGCGTGAGTGAGTGGACAGCTCAAACTGAACCGAGTCAGCACGTTTCTCAAAGACAGACGGAGCATATGTTCGAAATGCAATCGCTTTAAACACACTAGAGGTCTCATCATTTAAAGGAAGAATTATTACTCACAGTGGCCAAGTTATGGAAACAAATGACAAATCTTTTGACAACTCGAGAAAGATGTGGTACATACACGAAGGAATACTACTCAGCCACAAGAAAAGATGAAATGCTGCCATTTGCAACAACGTGGGTGGACCTCGAAGATATTTTGCAACATAAAGAGAGAATACGAGTTTAGTAAAATGGCAATAACCTCAATGTTTGTTTTCAGAATGCACCTTGGCAATCTATTTTAAGTGAGAAGAATCCCAACAAGTACAGTGAAATCAGACGTAAGGTATGATAAATACATATCTTTGCCTTTGAATGTCTTATGCTATTAATGAGTTCATTTATTAAAACATACTTAAAGTGTTCTTTTCATATTCATTACTGACTTCTGTTAAATATTTTATCTATAGATCTATGGCCAATAAGGCTAAATCATTGAAGCTATAACATATAGAGCACTCCAAGAGTTTCACTTACTAAGATATTAACATGCATTAACCAGGGCTCTGCTCAGCCCTGAAATATTTATTAATACATCAGTGAATTATTTATTCCCTTGTTTTATTCATTGCTTAACATCTCAGCACTTTTGAGCGTTAATTTCTTTAGGAAAAAATAATCTCAAAATGGACTTTGCCAGGTCTACAGAGCTTCATGTCATACCTTACCAAAAAATCTGTTCTCCAAAGGGTATATGTTTTCAGGGAACTGATTAAGCCAGAAAGGCTGAGCTTTCCCCGAGTCTGCACACAGCAAGTATACAGTTAGTGTGGGAAGACATAGTGATAATGGGGGAAGGAGGGAGGAGGGGCAGAGCAGACAAGTGAAAATAGAATACAAATGAACGCCTAAAAATTAATAGTATGTGGCTACATTAGTTAATAAAATGTAAGATGAGATTACACTTACTTTTAAAAAATAAATGTGGGTGGCTCATTTCAGTATAAACTCTATATTGATCCCATACCATCATTAATGACTGTAATTTTTTTAATGGACAATTATACATACCACAGAGTCAGAGTCTGTTTTCTGATTCAGCGAAGGCCAGCAAATCATTTCCTCATCTCAAAGGCTAAGAAAGGCACTTGGTGCACGAGACTCCTACGGCCATACACAGCATCAACTAAATAATAAACATTTCTTGGTTTTGCTCCTTTTCTATGTAAATCATCACTCTTCAAGCATTTGGTGATAATAGCAAAACTGTCTCATAGCCTCTATCAGGTTTGTATCAGACGAACACCCGCTCAATTCTCCTGCTTTCAGCTTAGATGACTCAGCGCGGAAGCCCTCCCTGGTCCCCAGCGTGAGGGGCCCTTGCTACGTGCTCCCCAATGCTGCTCCTACCAGTGCCTTTTCCAAATGGAGTGATGCTGCCTGTTTCTCTCGGTCTGTCATTGGAGTCTACATCTGTTAGCGCAGGTGTGTGTTTCTTTTGTGTGTTGGGTATGAGACAAGTCTATGTTTCGCTCCTGGTACCTAGTAGGCTTTTAAGAAAATGCATTACGTGAATGACTAAATGGATGAAGGGCTGTCACAAAGGTGAACAGGTCGCCTCCCTGCCCTTGAGGACATCACCACCTAGTGGGGGAGACAAAAAATGTGGATAGAGCACAATCAAGGTGCTAAGTTTTAAAATAGCTACATAGCGAAAAGCTATGGGGGTCCACAGTGACCAGTTTTACCTGGGAAAGTCAGGTCCCTTACCAAGCAGGTGATTACTGGAGCTGGGTTTGGAAGACTTTCAAAGGCTCCTGGGTAGAGAAGAGGCACATAGCAGCTGCTCAGTAATTAACGACTTTAGAGATGTTCCAAGCATACATCTATAATCCTGAATGGTCAAAACTTCCAGGTGACTATCTGGGCAAGACAGAAGAGAATAGAGTAGGGCCACAAACAAAGGGTTTTACTAATTAGGACAGTGGGAAGGACCGTATTTGGAAAAATGAATCAAAAAGGCATATTTGGAAAAATGAATCAAAAAGGCAGGTGTCAAATATATTCAAGTCAGTGGTTGCCAGCAGGACAATTGTCACTGACAATGAGCTACTGGAAAGTAGCCAAATCACCAAGTGTGAAAGACTTGATTGCCTCATGCCAGTCCACGTAGGAGGAGGAATGAGAGAGCCAGGGAGGGACGTGTCCTCTGGATTCATCAGGGAGATGACCGAACTAGGGCGTCTGCCAGTCTGGGGCTGGAGGAGGAACAGGAAGCCAGCGTTCCACAAGTCTCGCTGCTCCTGGAAGCTGGCAGGTGTGTCAGGTGGAGCTGGGTCACGTTAACACACGATCACTCCTAACCCTCAAAACCTTGTCCCCTCCCTGTAGCCCTTTTGACTGCAAGTAAGCTGTGGAAAATGGTATTCATGAAGAAAATGAACAAAAAGGAGATTTTTCCCACCTTTATGCAAGTTAAGAAAGGCTGGTGTGTCCTCAGTTTCTGGAGGAAATGAAATGTGAGGAAGTTACAGTCTCTCAGGCCACCTCCTTGCTCCCGCCCCGTTCACAGCGTCCTCATTCACAGCGTCACACTCCCATTCTGGAAACAGCAGTTGGTGCGTCTCCGTGCACACGAGTCATCGCTGCTCTGAGGCACGGTGTGATGATGGTGTTGTTTCGAATGATCCTCACCCAAGAATACGTTTATTGGTTTGAGAGAGAGGGAGAGGCACATGGATGTGAGAGGGAAACATCCATCGGTTGCCTCCTGTATGTGCCCTGACTGGGGACAGAACCCGCAACTTTTCGGTGCACGGGACCGTATTCCAAACAACCAGCCCACGCGGCTAGGGCCTGATGTCATTTCTTTTGCTGGGTAACCTTCCCCCCTCTCCCCTCTACCATCATCATCCAGCTAAAATCGATTCCACTTTGAAGACTCAGTTCAAATACTACCTCCAAAACGCCTTATCTGCACCCTGAAGCTGTGTATGTGCCTCTGCTGGTTTTACTTGCTTGTGTCTTGGTGACCCACCCCCTCCGCCAGCACTGGGTCTTATTTATACTTATGTTCACAGGGGCTCTGGTCACGCCTGGCACCGCAATGGAGCAGCCAGGAAATAGTTCATAAATGAACGAACAAATGAAAGATTACAGTAGGTGTTATTGGTAGATTTACTAAGTGACACGATTGGATGGATGGCTTGGGAAGGCAGCCCTGTGGAGGGCAACTGAGGTGGAAAGACAGCAGAATCAGAAGCAAGAACAATCAGGGCCCTAAAACAAACAAACAAACAAACAGTTGAGGCAAGAAGTGGTCTTGAGGGCCTGGATTACAGAGATTTGGTGCCAAAATAAATACTGCAAAATATATTTTCTCGTGTTCACAAAAACACTTAACACTCAGTGAAGTTGTCTTTCTCACTGGTGAACACCAGCAAAAATATAACTCTGCTGCCCTCCCTAAAATGTTACTCCTTTCTTCAGAGTGAAAGGCAAAGCTTGTCATAGCTAGCTAGCCTCTGGGGCTGTTTGAAAAATAACCTCTTCTGCGGAGTGGTTACAGATTGTCTGCCAAGGAAACAGTTTGGCTGATCTGCAAGCTGGGCCATCACTGAGACGTCCTACCTGCTACGTGAAATCACCTGACTAGCCTTCGCCCCGTCAGTTCTCTATTGACGTCATCACAATAGCATTACCTGTTCATGACGTTTTCTCCCTCCCTTGACCTCTGTGACACTGTCCTACTATGTGCGGTTTAGTTCTTTGCTTCCTTTCGGTCCCCTTTACTAGCGCTCCCTCCCCCACCCACACCAAAAGCAAACCAACAAAAACCAAGCCAGTCTTCCCAGCTTGTCTGTGAGGTCAGTCCTTCTCTTCTGCACGGGACCAGTGTCATTTCCGTTCCCACCCTTCAACGTGACCTCTGTGGGTGGCATTGTCAGGAGCCTGGCCTCATTAATTCCATATTTCTAAACTCTCTTTATTAAAAAATCTAGCTTTTCTATGGGCACTTCAAATTTAACAAATCAAATACTGAATTCATCTTATTCCTGTTGGTCCCCAAGCCACTCCTCCTCTTGCGTTCTTCATTTTGGTTCTGATGTGGCATGGCCATCTCTCCAGCTCTTCAGATATGAAACTGGAATGCCATCTTGGGTCTCATCTTCCCTCCCACCATCCACACATAATCACATGTCAACCGTCCACTGACTCAGCCTCCGGGCAGCAGGGCCCTTCCACTGCCATGGCCTCCCACTGAGAATGTTGTGATGACAACCTGAAGTGTCCCTCTGCCTCCAGCCAGGCCATGTAGTGCTCCCCTGTCATGACCCAACTCTCCTAAAATCAAAACAAAACAAAACAAAAACCCCTTCATTTGGCTATACCTTGCACACAGAATAAAATTCAGATTTTGAGGGTTTTTACAATCTGGAGCTAATCTGTTCATACCTCTTCCCAATGAGCCCTTTTTCCTTAAGGAAAAGGTGAGTGATCAAAATTAATGTCTCCCTTATTTCTCCCACAGCCCTTTCTGAGTACCAAAAGTCACCTCTTCACACTCTGCATTTGTCAGTCCTCTGTGTCTGTCTGTCCTCTTGTGCAGTAGTGAGTCTCTGGCGGCCTAGTCCTTATCTCTCCACTGTGCTCCGCACAGCGCCTTTAGAGTAATAAGACAAATGTTACCCACCCTCCATGGATGTTTGTCAAGTAAAACTAGTTGTTTATAGACCTTGCTCCTGTTCACATTTCAATGCAGACTTCAAGGATGACCCGTGGTCCAGTTATGATGTAAGGCTTCTGAGTCCCACTGCTATGCTTCTGTTTGCCTAGAGATGCTCAGGGCTTCACATTCATTCCTGCCCACCCAGGCTGCTTGCTGGGAAACCTACACAGACCACCCCACTGGAGCCACTCCAACTCCCAGACCCTTTCCTTCCCAGTTTCTCACCAAAACCCGCACATTCCAGAGATAGACTTTAGAGTTCTGTTTCTCCATTTTCTAGATCAAGACAATAAGGTCCAGGAAGGGGACATGAATTGCCCAAGTTCATGTGAGTACATTAGCGGTCTCTCTGAGACAGACCTTTGGTCTCCTGACTCCATGTCTGTTGCTCTTTCTTTCACACTTTGCTGCCATCCTGGATCTCAACGACTTCAGCCTCAGGCTGCTGGTGAAGTCTGGCAAGGACCTGCTGCTAACTCTGCTCAGTAGGCATCTCTCTCCTAGCAACAGTTACCAGTGCTCTGACTCACCATGATGGATACCAGAGAGGGTTCCCATTAGTACCCTCCTGCGAGATTGTTGGTCTCACTGCTTTTCTTAGCTCCTGAATTCACAGCTCGGGGAGAGGCAGTGTCTATGCTGGGCTGTGGAAAGCCTGCGCATTTCCTGCAATGTGCTTTCTTAGGACTGTGCAGTTAGCGACATCCACTGTCTAACACAGTCCTCCCGCCCTCCACAGAAACCAGGGCAGCAGAACTCCGGAGGCATCCCCTGCAGCTTTACAACTTCCTGGGGGAAGAGTTCAGTTCATGAATGTGTTGTAATTTCTGTGAAGGGTATCTGAAGTCCTTAAAAGCATTCATGAATGAGCCTTTTCAACACCACTTGGACGGAAGTCAGGAACTTCACCATTGAAACTGAGCGGTAATGAAATTCACTAGCCGCCACACAAGAGATGTATGAATACCCTGGCGCACAAGGCCAGCTGGATCAGCCAAGGGCAGTCGCTTCCACAAAACGCATTTACCTGAATAGGAACTTGAATGGTTTTCAAGCAATGACACCGTGTGCGTCCAAAGAGTGTCGTGTGTTCTCGATTTACGCCGTAGAGCTAAGAGGCTAAATTTAAAATGTACTCTATTTTGGTATTACTCTCATATTTGGGGGTTTAATCACTGGGACTGGATGACCTGAGGAAGCATGGCATTTTGGGGGAAGGATGGAAAGTGGGAGCACTGAAAGCTTGCCTTTTCTGCAAGCTTTGAATACAGAATTACAGTTCTCTGATGTGTAAGGAACCTCACAGCACCCCTAATGCAAGCATCTGTTTTATAGGGGAAGAACTGACCCCTGGTGACCTGCTAACATAGGAATTATCAACCCTGTTTTGTGGAATTTGTTCTACTCTAAGAACAGGAATTACTGAAGTAGGAACCTGGGCACTAAATTGTAATTGTTATATTATTAGGACTAATTGTGTACACACAGTCCTGACAGACATAAAGGCTCTGGATTTCATCTACACACCTTCAATTTATTTCCATCCCATTTTCTGCCATAGGAAGTGGATGGCCACTTTAGGGTTCTTTAGGCAAGTATATGAGTGTCCACAGTGCTTTGGGTTAACATTAAAATAATTCCTTCTTTGGTTTTTACTTTTTAGAAAAATATTTTAAATGAACTTCAAGAGTCTTCTCAAAGACACTTAAATTTCTTCGTTTAAAAATTGGGATAAGACACACTTTCTAGATGACACTGTGACTATCCAATTGGACAAACTATAGAAACATACTTTAAAAAATATAAACTGCTTTGTGAAAGAAGGGATAATTCTGATTACAGTATGTACACATTCCATTCCATTTACTGCTTCAGCAAATATTTATTAAGCACTGTGTGCCAGGTCCTATGCTAGACAGCTATGGACATAAAGTGGTGTTAAATGACATCCCAACTTCCAGGAATTTACAACAAAATCTGTACCCGATCCTGGCAACTGTGCACCTCCACCTCCCACTAAAACAAAACAAAACAAGACAAAACAAAACAAAAAACTAGGCAAGTTTCCTTGTCATATTCTATCATAGCACTTTGTACTTCTTTCCTTCCTTACCATGAGCAGTTAATAGTTTGTTCATTTCAGTTAAATAGTTGAGTAATTAATTAACTGCTTCTAGAATTTTAGCTCCATGGGAACAAGCATTTAATCTTTCTTGTTCTCTGCTTTATGCCCCATGCCTCGCCAGTCTGGAATAGAAACGACGAGCAAAGCAGTTGTTGAATGGGTGGATGAGTGAATGAATGGAAAATCAAACGCACGTCGACAGAAAGCGTAAGTATGCACCACAGCGCGGCGCGCGCTGTATTAGGCGTGCATAGCACCGCGGCAATTTGTAGGTGGAGCGTTTCTAGCTAGCCTTGACGGAGGAGAAATTAATCTTCGCAAACTCGGACACTTGCATGACTCCGTCCCCCACTGGCCTGCTACTGGTTTAACAGGGATTATTTCTGAAATATCGAGACCGTGCCAACGGCATCAGTGAGAATGGTCAAATGACAAAGGCTGAGACGCACAACATCCAATGAGACGCTCTCCAGCTAAAAGCCACAATGAATAAAAGCGCTCGATCCCGGGCGGAGGCGCAGAGCCCCGATTGGAGTCGCTCCGAGGCTTCCACGTCTGCAGCACCCGCGGACAGCTGCTGCTCACGTGACGCGGATCGCGTCCGCCGGAGCCGTTCTGCGCACGCGCAGTGCTCCGCAGCGGGGGACCCGCGTGCGCTGACAGCTTCCGGTTTGGTTTCCCCGCCCCTCCATAGCTGAAGCTGTCGGGGCTGAGCTGTGGCGGCCGAGGGGTGGCGGGGGGCAGGGCGTGGTCAGGTAAGGTGAGTGCACCAGTAGGGCTCCTCGGAGCCATGGCCTGCTCCATTGTCCAGTTCTCCTACTTCCAGGACCTCCAGGCCGCCCGCGACTTCCTCTTCCCTCACCTGCGGGAGGAGACCCCCATCGGCGCCCTGCGGAGGGACCCCAGTAAGTGCCCCCCAGCCTCGCCGCGCTTTTTCCCGGCGGGTTCGGGTCGCCGTCCGGCTCCGCCGCCTCCGCCCGGGGTACTTCTGCTTCCCCCCACGCCTTCCAGCGACGATGCCCTGCTGTCCTCATCCTGTAGCCCCCTCCGCTCTGGCCGCGTCGGTGTCGCCTTCCTGTCGCCCTAGCTGTCTCCTAAACACCTCGCTCTCCAGCCAGAAACTGCGTCCTGCTTCCTCTCGTCGCTGCCCACTCCTAGCTCTGTCCCCGCGTCTCGCCCCGTCTCCCTTTATTCCCACCCGGTGTTGCCTGTTCCGTGATCGCCTCTCCTCCCGGGGATTCCTTGCCAGCTGTCGGCGGGCGCTGCACCCTGATGTTGGCCTTCACCCCGGCTCCTCCATTCCTGGGTCTGTGGCCTTCGGCTACCTGCCCTTGCCAAAGGGTGTATCGTCGCCCACAGCTCTCTTCTTCCATTCCCTTCCCCTGCCTCCCTTCAGATTCAGAGAGGAGATGGCTGATAGGCGAGTAACTCCTAAGGTGGCGAGTTAAGCGGCTCCTAAAACAGGGTAATAACGTGTCAGGAGGTGAGCGACAATCTACAGCAAGAACTAAGGTGACACGAGACGTGTCATTTCCGTGTAAATTACAGTAACGCGGCCATGAAACGTTCTGGTGTTTCATTGCGGTGAGAATCCTCCACCTATTATTATCATCAAAGAGTGTGAACCCTTCGTCCACGGAGTATAAAATCCTAAGACTGGTTTATCAGATCCTGCCTCGTTCCTCAGAATTTCCCACAGGTCTCCTACCGAAAGAAAGGGTGTGTGTGTTTTATGTTTGTTTTCTTCCTATTTCCGATCTGAAGCACATTGAGTTTTGTAGTGCCGCGTTGTTACTTTGGGCTCTGCTGGACTGGCGATGAACGGCCCCCTGCATAAGTTCCTCCCTGCTTCTTAAATTTAGAAGCTATCAAATCAAAGCTGTCTGTAAGCAGATAGAGTATTTATTCTAGTGCTACAAATCAAATAAGATTGGTGGTCTCTGCCCTCTGCGAGCCCATAATTTATGGGGACAAATACGGTAGCAGCTACCATGCGATGCGACCAAGATATGTACATATATAGACATGCATACTACATATTTACATACAAATATGCATGTGTAAATACAGGCATATTTATGTGAGACACGAGGGCATACCTCTCTGAAGTGGTGCTACTTAAGCCTCCCTTCGGAGTACTAGTGAAATGGATAAGGAAGAGATGGTAACATGTGCAGAGGAAGGGAGGCCTGGCCTGTTACTGAGAGACCCGAGAAAACCTGAATGAGAAGAACAGGGAGCTGGATCATGAGAAACCTTGTGAGAGTCATGGGCTGCCTCTGAGACACCTGAAGCCGAGAAGTGACACGGTCAGATGGGAACTCAGTGTCGTCAGTAAAGTTTTCGAGTTGCTACTGTGTGCTTTGACAGCTGCATGCAGGAGAGGTGGGGACGCAGGTAAATGGGATGGGGGACAATTCCAACAATCCACTTGAGAAGGCTGAGCCAGAGTTGAAAGGCAGGGCTCGATTAGAGGGCTGTGAAGGAGGTAGAATCTGCAGGGCCCAGGGGAGACCGGGTGATGGGGGTTATTATAGCTGGTGAGTGAGAGGGGGTTAAGCATCTGAGCAAGGGCTGATCTGGGCTTCTGATCTGAGCAAGGGTGTGTAGAGAGAGAGAGAGAATGAAGCAGATAGGTTTTGTTCCTTTTGCATGTTAAATGTTTGTAATATGTCCAAGTAGAGGGGTCCAGTCAAACACCAGATAAAGGGCCTGAGACTTAATAAGGATTCCTGGGCCAGAGATGTTAATTTGAGAGTTATCAGCCAAAGGTGTCAAATTGGTTTGAAGGATTATGTGCACAGTCATGCCCCGTGCATTGTTGTGTGAACATCATCGAGGACTCTTGCACAGACCTGGATGGTACAGCCTGCTACTGTAATTGTGTGTGCCACACTTTTATACGGCGGGCTGTGCAGTAGACTTGTTTACTCAAACTTGGGAGTAATGCATTGTGCTGTGACATTAAGATGGCCACAGAGTGGCTAGGCAATGGGGGTTCTTCAGCTCTGTCATAGTCTTATAGGACCACCATCATATATGCAGTCCGTCATTGACGGAAACAACTTTTGCAGTGGGTGACTGTGTAGTGACATGGACTGAGGACCGAAGTGTTAAGAGTCCAGTGGGGGTCAATTGGAAGAAGCATGAGAGTTACAGAGGAAAACCAGGTGAGTGCCATGCCCCAGCGGCTGAGGCAGGAGAGACTTTGATGAAGGACAACAGTGGCCAGCAGTGGCAAGTGCAGCAGAAGTCAGCTAAGATGAGGACAGAAATGTGCTCGTGGGTTTTGGGAAGGCGGAGGTGACTGGGAGCTCAGAACAGTTTCGGTGGAATGGTGGGTGCAAAGAGCCCATTCCCAGCGTTTTGTGGAGCTAATGTAGTTGGCTGTTTCAAGGGTCCAGGTTGTGAAGGATAGTAGATATGGGATTCTAGACATGGGACGCAGAGAGAAGGAACACATTTTGTGTGTCTCACTGCCCTAGTCAGGCTGCCATCTGCTTTCCACTGGCCAGTGGCACCAGTCTTCTTACAGATCTTCTCGTGTCCACTCTTGGTTTCTTGTAATTCATTCCCAAAAGCAGTCAGAGTAAACTCTTAAAGACCTATATGGTGTAGATTACAGCATTCCCGTCTTTATAACTCTCTGTGCTTACAAGTGCGCTTAAATATAAAATCCAAAGTTCTTGCCTGGCTTACAAGACTCTTGAGGCCCTGCCTCCTGCCATTTCCGGCACTGCATGCTCCTCTCTCTTATTTCTTATGCTTCAGACATACTTTGTGTTGTTGAACCAGCCAAGCTTATTTGCACCTGAGGTCTTTGTCCTTGCCCTTGTGTCTGCCTCGGGTGCTCTATGCAGGTCTCAGCATGCCAGCTGCGTCTTGTCATGCAGGTCTCAACTCAAACGTCAGCATCTCAGGGAGGCCTTTTCCGCCATCTAATCTAAAGTAGTCACTCTTGCCTCCTTGGGTCTCATCTGTTACTCTCTGTCATATCATCTTGTTTATTTTCATCACTATGTCTGCTGTCTAGTACGGCAGTCTCTACCGCGTCGGGCTGGCGAGCCCTTGAAATGTGGCAAATACTACCAAGGAAAAGAATTTTTAATTTTACTTAATTTAAATAGCCAAATGTGGCTAATGGCTACCATATTGTATGGCACAGTTAGAGGTGCTAAAATTTAGGCACATACAGATTGAATAGTTGTCCAAGGTCACACAGTGAAGGGTAGCCTTAGGATGTGAACTCAGCGCAGGCATTGGGCTAATCATACCCCACACATCTAGGCTAATTTGCAATATGCCTATGAGTTTGCAGATATTTAATTTATTACTCTTTTAAATCAAGTTCTTAGGTTTATGTTTGTTGGTATTATTGTGGCTACCATCAATTCAGGTAGAAAATAAATAGAGAAAGAACCTCTTAATGAGTAAGCCCCTTTGCCAAACCTGTATTTTTACAGTTAATACAGTGCTTTAATTTATAGATAAAAGTCAGTAAAATAGCTTGCCTTGCTATAGATAGCTTACTTGGAATTCTAGGAATGGCTAGGGCCATGAATTTCAGTAGCCACTCCTTTTGCAAAACATCAGGTTTTTTAAAGAGCCCTTTATCAGAATTTGTGGCAGATGTATGTTGTTTTCCCAGTTATCTGCTTCTAACGTAATTACAGTAAGTCAAGAAAGAAGGCACATTTTAATACTGAGAGCTTTATGATCACAGGAAAACCATTTTTTCTAGTTCATATCTGTTTTACAGAAAACTTTTTGACCTGGTAATAAAAATCTGTATTACATTAGAATAGCATTCTTTGCAGGAAATGGAGTGGGAAACAGAAGGAGAAATAAGATGTTATAAAATTACTCTTAGAGAAGATCATATTTCTTAATGAATGTGGGTGTTTGTCATTTCCCGATAGTATTCAGAGTCCACTATGTATAAAAAGATGCTATAAATGTATATTAAAATGTCTGTGTTCACAGTATAGAAGAAATTACATCTCTTGTGCAAAGGATACATACTAGGGAAGAACTTTTTTGGGGGATCTGTAAGCAAGAAGTTTGAAGACATTCTTCTATAGGGTTCAGGCATTCCCAACGTTGTTTTTTTTTTTTTTTTTTTTTTGCATCATAGCGTACATAAAAAAAGTGAGAATGGACCCTGAATGGTGAAAATGATTTTGAAAAAAAATAAAAATGTTGGGCACTCATAATTCTTGATTTCAAAACATATTGCAAAGCTACAGTAATCAAATTTGTATGGTGCCAGTATAAAGACAGACAAATAGACCAGTGGAATAGAATAGAAAGCTCAGAAGTAAACCCTTGCATATATGGTCAAATGATCTTTGACAAGAATACCAGGCCACTCAGTGGGGAAAACTGCACGTCCATGTACAAAGGAATGAAGTTGGAGCCTTATCTTACACCATGTACAATAATTAACGCAAATGGTATTCCTTTCCATGGTATGTATGCCAGCGTACATACATACTTGTCATCATTTTATGTCATCAGTTTCTTCGACTTTTGCTCTTCTAATAAATGAAAAGGTGGTTCTCATGTGATATTAAGATCATTATCAGACTGTATCTGTATTTTTTTTTAAGCAGAAAGTAATAGCAAGATTAAGCTGGTATTGGAAGAATTTAGTTTAAGGAAAATTTTCTCATGGGGACAAAATATTAAAATGGATTTAATAAGGAAGGTGTCAAATTGGCTTCTTTAGAATATGCAGACATTAGCTTTAGCTGGCAGTGTTTACATACCTTCGGCTACCTTTCATAGTGGACACCTTCCCTCACCTTACTAGCTATGCATGTCTGTTTCTGCGGTTTTGGATGTAATAAATCAGCGTAAGAAGCTGTAGGGAACAATGATGAGAAATGTGTAAGTTCTTTGTAGTTGCATCCTGTAGTATTGCCCTTTGGAAACAAAATTGCAGAAAGTAGCACAGGCATACTAAATTTCTTGAAGTCCATATATTATTTTGTTTTATTGTTTTTTGTTGTGTCAGAAGATTTCTTAGGTTTATTGCAGGGGGGAGGGAGCCTCTTCAGTCACCCTTTTAGAGTCAGAGGACGTGCTGAAAGATGTTAGTTCTGTCACTTTGTGGATCGGCTGTCAGGACCTGTGTTCTTACGTGATGGAGGTCACTTCTTTGGCAACACTAATCTTTGAAAAGGGACCTTAAAGATCTCATCTGATTTAATCATGGGAATTTGAAAGAGTTAAACCCCTGCTGTTGAAAATGGGATAGCTTCCTCATTTTAGATTGCTATGTATTTTTAATGTGGTTTATGTATTTTATGCTATTTATTTATGAAACTTATTTTCCCATTTCCATCTCCCTAGTAATAGAAAAAGGTTAATAATTCTGAGGCATAGGAAATTAAGCAGCAGATTCTTTATTATTTAGTCTTTTTTTCTTTTAACTTTGTATTGCTATGTGATACTTTTTCTTGCTTTGGCCAAGAAGACCCAACCAAATTTTGTCGGGCCCCCTGAATTATTTATAAGTCATAGCTTCCACAGGTTCTTCCTCTTTATAGAAACAAGTACATTATCTCTGTTTTTTTCTTGTCTCAGAAGGAAGGAAATGAATTTGCTTCTGTGTTAATAAGATCTTTTATTCAGCCACAGAGATTAAATTAAGTTTTCCTTTTCCTAACATTTAATGATTTCAGTTTCTCATTTAGTTCTCGATCTTGACATACTCATATTGGAAAAGGCAAATACCGTCAAATTAATTGCCCACTTCTAGAATTCAATTTCCTTTCTAGCTTCAGGTTCTTTTCAGATGAAAAATATATACTCAGTTTATGAGGACAGACTGTTCAAAAGCAAATCAGAATAATGTATTTTTGGAATTAAATAGAGCAATGGAAAGCAGAAGTTGAATTTCTTATTTAAGTTTTTGTTGGTAGGATAACTCATTTATTGGGAATAACCCTGAAAAAGACATCTGCAACTTTTTTTGATGGTTGAACTAAAATGTGTTTTCTCTGTGGTTTGAAGGTTTCCATGAGTATATCATTTATCAAGTGAGAGACTGAACATTTTGTTTTATAATAGTACAGTCTAATCTCTTCAGGGAAAAAAATTCTCTCCAGAGGGAGTTGTAGCTACCTTTTATATTTTGAAGTCATTTGTTTCATTCATTTGGGCAAAACATTTAACAAGATAAAGTTTAGAACAAGGGTTTATGCTTATGTTACCAGTTATTCTAGACAGTTCAAACTAGTCTTCTTCAGTGATGGGCATAAAAATGTTAAGGATTGAAAAGTCAAATTATTAGTCAGCGAAGAGGTAGTTGCTTTTCGTTAAGTTGGTTAGAGACCAGCCTATGAACTTTATTTAGATGGAGAGCAGGTGTGATTCAAGATGTGGTACGACCTAAGAAATAAGGGGGATTTCTGCAAAGGAGGTAGACTAACAGAAAACTTTAAGTGGCATTCTTCTTGAACAACTCCAATCGAATCTTCAATGCAGTCCTTGATTTTCTGTGAATTTTAAGAAAGGATGGCTAAGAATGGGAATAGAATAGATTTGAGAGGAGGCTCACCCCTCAAGAAGGGTTGCCCTGCACCCAAATTAAAGACTCATAACTAAACAGAAATATGTAATTACCTGGAAATGCCTTTTTTTTCCCCAGTAGGTTGTACAGGAAATGAGGTGGGAAAGCCCAGTTAAAACATGAGCCTTAGAAGTATATTCTGCCTCTGTCCAGACACTGTCCCGATGTAATTTTGTTGTAAAACCCCAGCTCCTAAAGCAGCATCTGCAGGTGAATCGGAGCGTGGAAGTCGCATGACGAGGCTACATTCTCACAGTCTGTTTTTAGATTCCCCTGATAGCCAGTATTTTCTGTTTTTAAGCTGTTTTTTGTATAACCAGTTTTATTCCCTACTGGCAAAAAGAATATTTGCATAATAGAATACAGGCACCATGGAAGACTGCTGTGGACATTCTCCAACCCACCCCACCCTCTTTGAAGGGGTATAGTGTTGATTTGGGAACTTGGCGTTCTTTGTTTTTTCTAGCCAACCAAAAAATTTGGTTGTTGAGAATCACATTTAATTGAGTGATGATTTACATTGAAAAATAGCTACTGATGCCTAATAGCTAATGTCTAATAAAGCTGCCATTCATGTAAAGAGTTTTATTCAGTCAATCTTTCCTTCTGGCAACTTTTCTGTGAAGAATGGTGGTCTTCATTCAGTATCACTATTGGTGTTTTCCACTTGGTCATTGGCCAGGGTTGTGGATAAGCGAAACAATGAGCTTATAACATACAGGATGTGAGTACACAAAAAACAGAGTTTGCATGGTTTGGAGGCAAAAGAAATAACCTTGGTAAAGTGCTGGCCTTCTGACACTTCTTAACAGCCAAAAATAGCTGTCAGGCAGCAGCCTGTGAAACAGCGTCAAATGATTTTCAGCAGAAGTCAGGAGGCTGCGGAAATTATATCATTGGCACTGCATAGAAGTAGCCATAGGGTAGTGCAGTTTGCAGATTTTTTTTAAACGTTTCCCATTTTTAAGATGACTAGATTTTGGAATGCATTTTCTTACAGAATTATAAAGAGATTTAGGATTCCAGACCAAGCTTCAAAGCATCTTTAACCTACCTGAGTAATAGTTTTGTTTCACCTTCCTTTAACCTCTGTTTTGCATAACGCCATGGCTTCTTTGGAAAATGTACTCCCGTGGCCAATGGAGAGGCCTGGTGAATTCTTTCCCTCTTCTTAACAGAAACCCCCAGTCAGGGGCATTGAGAAATGGCCAAGCTGTCATCCACACAAATACCTTGTATAAAGAAAGCATTTCTCAAGGTCTTCCTCTTCCTGACCATTTGGGATTGTGGCATAAAGGGAGATTGGGTCTCTGCAGGGGCAGGAACTCCCAATTGCTGCTGTCTTCTGTTTGATTGTATGAGTCATTTGTATATTGAGTCAGGGACTTTTTATACTGATATGGAAGAGAAATAACACATTTTCCATGGTTTTGTTTTGTGCTGCTTTCAAGAGAGGTTACGTGCACAAACTAAGCTCTTTGAAGGCTTATTTGCTTTTGTATCTCCAGCACTCAGCACAGTGCCCAAGACAGAAAAGATACAGTGTTTCTTGAATGAACAAATGGATGAATGGATGAATGAGTAAATGGATGGGTGGATGGATTAATGAATGAACGAATGAATAGCCAACCTTCATGAAGTGCTGTAAATCCTGCACGGTTTTCAGAGATTGTGGTGATTTGATAAATACATTATCCTTACAGCAGTTTTAAAATTCAATGGTGGCTTTTAGAGTGATGAACTTTTGTAGTTCGTTGGCTTTCTCGTAGGAGCCCCGGTGTGTTTTCTGAGACTGTAAATGGGGTGGCCTGTTTGCCCTCAGTCCCACAATGAGGCAGTTGTTTGTGCTGCAGTGGAAAAATTAGCAGAATAAAGGTATTGCCTAACTGAATTAGATTGCCCAAGAACAAACTGTAATTTTCCAAGTTACAAAAAAAAAAATTTCCCAATCTCAATAGCAAGGAAATGTTTCATTTTAAAATAATTAAGTGTTCTTACTTTTGACCCTCCTTTTGACCTTACCTGCAAGGCCCACTGTTTCCTCACTGCGTCCTCCATCAGCCGTAGGAGGAGTGAGCGTAACAGGCAGACATGGGCTCTGGAACTCAGGCCCCTGCACTCAAACCCACTCCGCCACCTCGTCCTCTGTGATCCTGGTCGAGTTTTGTGAACTCAGTGGTGTTTTCTTCCTGTGGAAAGGGGAAGACACGGACCCTTGCCTAAGTGAGCTACAGCCTGTGAATCACTTGGGAGGCAGAAGCACCGCTTGCACATTGTCGTGCGATCACCTCCATGCGAGTTGCGTCTTTTTGCCTCTTGCCTTTGCTCACCTTGTCCTTCTTCTTTAGTATATTTGAGGAGTTCCCGGCCCCTTTTTAAGGTCTCCGTTTGAGATGATTCCTCACTGCGTTTCCTCTTCTCTCTCACTGCCCCATCTGGGTTCCCCGAGTAGTCAGTTGCAGTAGCCAGCAGGCACAACCGTGGAGTGCCCGCCCCCTACGCCACACTGCACGTTCTTTAAGGAGTGTGCTTGTGTTTTTCTCTGCTCCTGCCGCACGCACGTGGTGTTTAACGGAACACTTGTTGAGCGGTTTGATGGACGTGTGTATGGAAGTCTTCTGTAAGTTGTGCAGTGTTACCAAATGATAGTACTCTTTTCGGACCTAATATTGGGCTTGGCATGTTAGGAAGTATTTATTTGGTGTTTAAATACTGAAGATATTTAAGAGAACACATTACCATGGAGCCAATCGAACAATGGTTCCAGACCCTAGACTGACATTTTTTTTATCATCTATGTCTAATTGATTTTAGCAGCTTGTAAAACTTTGTGCATGTGGAAGATCTATTTCCTTCCTTTCCACTGTAGGCATCCTAGGTGTCAGGTTCGGTCCCATCGTTTTAGTTGGTTCTCACACTACCCCCCGCCAAGATTTTAAAGCGGATTGGTTTAAATACAATATTTTATTTTTATTCTGTAATATTTTAATGGCTAAATCTTGATGACTAGCATGGCAAGCTGACGTGTCAGGCACTGAGGACTTTAGTATGATTTAAATTTAGTATGATTTAACTGATTTAAATCCTCTTCCAACCCTACTAGATGGAGGTGCTATTGTGTTACACGCTTTTATGGCGGGAGAACTAAAGCTTACAGCTGTGGGGTAACTCGCTCCAGGTCACAGAGCTGGTGAATGCTGGGTCCAGGCTGTGAACTGAGGTCATCGGCATCTGGGGCCTAAACTTGCAGTTCCTTCGACTGCCTGCTCTCCTCACGTTTTATTTGAACTTTATCTGCTCTTTTTTTTCTTAACTTAATTTGAGGTGATATATCTAAAGTAGCTAATGTTTGACTCAGAGTCGATGATTAAAAACGTGATAGTTTTTCTTTCTTCTTTCTGATGTGATACCGTAAGAGATGAATTCAGAAATATTATTGTATGAAAACAAGGAACATGAGCAGTGCAGGGAATCATACTCTCCAAACCTGTACGGACTTTCGCTTCTTCGTTACAGTGCTTGTTGGCCATTTTAACCTACAAAAATACTCTCGCGTAAGAAATCACAGAAGTCCAGAAAAAGGGGGAGAGTAGTAGATCTGCCTTATTTCAACATTTGGTTTTCTTTTTCTTCGAGACCTCGCCTTATCAAAAAATGACTCACCTTCTAAGACGTCTGTGTGAAATTTTAAGTGTTCTTGCCACTATGTATAATATTTAATTTGTCTGATGTCTTAACAAACAAATATTTGTCATTTTGAAATTTTTTTAAGTCACCTTTGCAGTTTGATTTAAATGTGGATAACCTTGATGTCCAGTATCTTAAGATCTAAATAACTTGCAGCACAGTTTCACTATGACTTAGATTTGGAAATTCAGGTAGATGTTTCCTGATTATTCTTACATAAGCAGTATCCCGATAAAGTGTATTGTACCCTTATTTTCTTCCCTAACATCAGCATTATATTTATATAATGTTTATTGTGTATCAGGGGTTGGCTGTACTATGTTTAGAGAAAACGCTCTAAAATCCTTGAAGCTCTCTATGTCATGGAAGTACTCTTTATCTTTGAAAACAGGCAAATCGGTGAACTGGGAGGACGACGGCTGGGGAGCGTGGGAGGAGACGGAGCCCCAAGAACCTGTGAGTTTTCCTGAATGTGCGCCTGCTCCCTGGTCCTGGCGTTCTCCTTTCGCCGCTGTGGCGACACGTTTCAGTGTTAGATTGACGTCTTAAAATCTCTGTCAAGGGTGTTTCTGTGCTCACTGGACAGCACCAAGTCGGTCCCTGTTACTGCCACTGCCGTCTGTGATTGTGAGCAGCCCTGAAGGCGTGGGCAGCTCCAGAGACATGACAAGACCCTGAGTCCATTTTGGCAGATGCATGAAACGCAGAGGTACATGCTGTAGTCAAGGTGACAGGTGTAGCCACCCAATCAGAATGGAAACAGACGGAGAACTCAACGCCTGCTTTCCCTGCCGAGCTGCACTGGCAGGTCTTGTCCACACGAGAGGGGAGGCCAGTGCTGGAAGAGGTGAAAGGTCTCCAAGTCAATTTCTGGTTGTGTTGTGACCGGAAAGGGACCAGGACCGAGGCGGACCTGCCCCAGCATGGTCTGGAATGTGTGGGTTCTTGACTTTGTGTGGGAAAGATTTCCTGACACAGTTCAGATGATTTTGAGAGTAAGCTTATTAAAGCTGGGGACAGTGAAACAAAGGAAGGGCTTACAATAGAAGAGGCGAGATCATAGCAACAGCAGTGAGTCTCGGCACGGCTGCCTTGGCCCTTCAGAAAGAAAGCCACGGAGGCAGGAGAACTGAGCCACTCTGGACCATGGGGACTCAGGAAACAAGTTACGGAGGCGAAAGGAGGCCCTTGGAGACAGGTTCGGGGGTTAGCCCAGGACAAGCTGCCACTGCCCGTCGCTCCCCTGGTCACAAGTCTCCTGGGAACACATAGAGCTTAGAAAAAATAGAGCAAAGGACACATGGCCAAGGAAGGAATGGGGGAAAGGCACAGGCCTGCTCCAGGGAGAGTGCACAGTGAACGAGTCCTTTGTCTTAAGGGTTCTTACCTGTTTTCTAAAGATGGGAGTTTTAGGGGACATCTCAATCAGAATATTCATCAACTTTTTGGGTGTGTCTATTGATATGCTGATGCATCAAAATGAGCAGAGAGAGGAATCAGGTCATTCTCTGGTCAGCTTCACCTTCAACAAATGTCACCTGAAAGGGCCTGAGACCAGGCCCAGGGGTCCGCTCCAGCCATTTGCTCCTCAGTGTCCTTGGTTAGGGAAGATAAGACCTTGCCATTGATTTTCTGGCTGTAGTTTCCCTCCTTTCGTGTCAAGGAAGTCTCCTGGCATCTTTTTAACCTGCCTCAGCGTCAAGGTGCTGCAGCGTGAAAACAGGGGTAGGTTCCCCACCAGTCCCACTGGCTCGTGGTTGTGATGGCCAGCAGAGGAGAGTAACTGTTTCTTTGCTAGCCTAACTTAGAGGGTGTCGTGTTGGGGGGTTTTAGCAGGGCTGCAGGGGTGTGGGGAGGAACCACAGATGGGGGCCGCTCACTGCCCCTGCCCACCGACCCAGAGGCCAGCCAGCTGCTGCTGAGTCCAGCACAAAACTGTAAAAACCTCAGGGTGTTTTTTATTATAAGTTTGTAGGTTTGGAGTGTTGTAATTGTATTTGACATGAACTTCTTACAAGGAATGAATTTGTTTTTTTAAAATGATGCATGTGTACTACAGAAAATTCAGGTATTAGAGAAAAAGAAAGTTAAGAGAAAAAAACTACAAGTGTGGACAGGGGCGGGCAAAAGCAGGTTTTACAGTCGTGAACTGAAACATGGAGTGTTTCCTTGTATCATTGTTAATTAGTGCATTATTTGTCGTCTTCTGTGAACCTACTTCTGCCAACCCCCTGCCTACAGTGCGCTGCCGTTTGTGCTGGGAAGGGGGCAGGTTGTTAATGCATGTACTTGTGTGAGCAGAAGGGGTCTGGAAATACACGCCGGGACCGGCTGCCTGCGCTGTCTCCCCCCCCCCCCCCCCAGGGGACAGCTGGGCAGCTGGAGTACAGGACTGTAAGAGGCTCTCTAGACAGGACCTTTGTAGAGCTGTTGATTTTGTTAATGGTGGGAATTCACCTGCACAGTGAAATAAAGGTCAAATAAAAAGAAAACAGCATCAAATTTATCAAATAATTCACAGACCCTACAACTGTAATCCTTGGACGGTTTTTTCCTGCTATCTAGCTGCAGACCCCCTAGCCATTTCTCCAGAATAGGATTTTTATGAAATTGTTTAATACTGAATCATTTTGGAGTGATCCCCATGTGATATTCTTTTACTGTTTTTCTAGTTTGTACTTGTTTACACTGAAGTTTCTGCATCGGTATTCAAAGTTATTCGTAGTGGATACTTTGTTTGTTGGTCCTGTTTCACAGGTTTTGATAAGGAATATTATGGAGACTTTATAAAAGATTTGGAAAAATTTCTTTTCCCCTTTTCCTTTCCCCCCACAGTTTAAGGCAGACGAGCTGAATGGACATACCCTCAATATTTTTGCATGCTCAGTCACTGTAGTTCTACCCACAGGAAGAAGAAGGAAATACTTGCAAGATACAAAAAACTTCCTGGCTTCAAGATTGTGTTTTATCCTTATCTCCAACCAATGATCTAATGGTCATAGCTCGGGAGCAAAAGGCTGTATTTCTAGTGCGTGAGTATCTATTGTTTCCCAGTGGCCTTCATTTTAATGCATTGACTAGAACAGAAAATGTATTAGAAGGAAAACAGTGTTATTTATGTCTATTACATGCTTATATGGTGGCATTCTATAGTTTATTTTCTGTAGTTTATTTTATATATTGTATACAACTTTGTATTTCTTTCTCTTTTTTTTCTTTTCTGTCTTTTTTTTTTCTTGGCTGCAGATACTTTAGCCATCTCTCTGTGGCACTTCCGAGGTAGTGCTGGACATCGCCTCAAATTGAGGTTTTGGGTTTATACAGGGCGTGAAAACCTCTCTGATCACAATGAGATCATACAGTAAATGGCTATGAAATGGTTTTATAAAACGAATTTAGCTTTCAGTGGCATAAATCTAACCTTTTATGAATAAAATAGGTGGGGGTACATAAGAATTAATAATTTTATTATATGGATTAAATTGGAGGAAGGAGAGACTAAGGGTAGAGTTTTATAAAAATCTTACAAAATTTCAAAATTTTATTTTACATTTAAGACCCAAATCTATAATACAGAACTATTAAATTTGGTGCTCATCATTCTAAAGAGAAAGAGTCAAATTTATAAATTACTGTTTTAATATACTAATAGTTAATGTCATTTTATATGATAACTTAATTTTTTCAGCAAAATGGAAATACGGTGATAAAGGGAAGGAAGAAATGCAGTTTGCTGTTGGTTGGAGTGGCTCTTTAAACGTTGAAGAAGGGTAGGTGCCAGTCAGCTGTTTTGCCTCTGCGTGTGTTGAATATGCATGTGGGAGTGTTTGCCTTGTGAGTCTGCTGAGAAGTTTCATCTTTGGAGGTGAATGAATGTTCATTCCACACCTTGATTTTACTCATCATGTGATTACTTTAAGAAAAAAGCATCTATCTGGAGAGGATTTAAAGAAACACTCAGAGGAAATATTATAATATCCTTCCTACATTTCATCTATTTCTCTGTTTTTCATTACTAATTTTATTCAGCCAGAAATTCTAGGGCAGTAATTATCTTATCTGCTTTCCTAGCTATTGGGCTTGTACTTAAAGAGGACAGTGCTCCATTAATTCTTTTTCTGTTTTTATTTTTATTTCTACTTTTTGTCGAATTTACTGGGGAGACATTGCTTCATAGAATTATATAGGTTTCAGGGGTATAAGTGTATACTGCATCATCTGTATATTGTGTTGTGTGATCACCACCGCAAGGCTACAGTAATTCTTAAAACTCATAAATGCTTCAGAAATGCACACTGGTAAAGCCAAGTGCCCTGCTGACTCAGTAAGAGTTTGCAGGTCACATCTCAAGTGTGGTTACGTGATGGAGCCCAGCCCGGAGCCTGGAGCCAAAAACTGTTCTGAATTAAAGTTTTATGACTCAAAGCTCTCTGATGGGAATGCATAAGATTTTTCAGGCTTTGAATTCAGATAAAAGACTCCCAAGTGCAAGTCTGGCACATCGTAGATACTCAGTGAAATGTCTTCTCTTATCAAAAGTGAACATATTTCTCTTTGTCATTTAGTCTAAAGCATTTTAAAGACACTTAATTTCTGTCACAAATGCAAAGCAAACATAATGGTTGAATCACTTTAAGGAAAACAAACAAAAAGATTGTGTTCAGTGATTACCTACTAGGATGTATGGGACAAGAGTGTTTATTGTTTCTTTGTTTTGTTTTGTTTTTTAATCATTTCTTGAATAAGCTAGTGATGGTCCTGAAGTTTGACTGGTTCAGTAAGAGTCAGTCAAGGAGTTCCTTTAATTTTGAGGCTTGGTCTCTGAGCTCCTGACAAATTTCTCAAGTCTACATGTCAGAAAAGAAATCTCTAGGGAACACCCAGGCTAGCATGAGCCTAGAAGCAGGTTATCAGGGGCTGTTTCTTCCAAAGAGGAAGATGCAGCAGCCCACCAGGGGAAGGACAGTGAGTCCCCGGAACGGTGTGCCGTCCGCAGACCTGCAGCAGTGGACGGCGGGCGGGGCCGGCTGCTGCTGGGCATCGATACTTGCTCAGTTCTGTGTCGTAATCGGTGCGCGTGGTCAGGTTTGGCTTTCCCTACTTTCGTGCCTTTCACAACAATACAGAAAGATACTGTTTATTTTTCCCCCTAACCTCAAGTGGACGTGACATGGCCTTTCGTGGGAATGAGTTTTAGGATCCGACGTAGGGCGGTGGCCTTTGCGGGTACAATGACTTGGGCGTTGAATCAGGCCGGCCCACGGGGCGCACCTTCCACCCCTGCGCATGCGCAGCATGCACCTTGGGAGGCGTGAGGGCAGGGGGCGCCTTCGTCCATCGGACGGGCACGTGACTTTGTTTCTGTTTTCAGGGAGTGTGTGACCAGTGCTCTGTGCATCCCACTGGCCAGCCAGAAGAGGTAAGGATAAACGAGAGGTGTTGGTTCGCTTTGCTCTGACTTACGGGCTGTTCCGGTCACGAGTTTTGTCTGTGGCAGGAGTTCCACCGGGCGTCCCGACTGGACCTGCACCGTGCTGGGCTTCACCTCCGGCTCCGTGCGCTTCTACACGGAGGTGAGCTGGGGCCCGGCTGCCAGAAAGCCCCGCTGCGCTCACTGGTGATTCCTCCACGCCGCTGGGACATGTGGGCGGCACTTGATGGGGATGGAGACCGCCCAGGGCAGGGGTGGTGGCAGGAAGGTCTGGGGGAAGCTGTGCGGAACAGAGCTGTGTTCCTCTGAGAGGAGGGGACCTGGTGGCCGGGGAAGGCTTGATGGGGCAACGCCATACCTGTTCAGGTGTGACGTGTGACGGCAGGAAAACAGGCAGGCTGTCCTCTGTGCCTCCCCCAGAATGGTGTGCTCCTGCTGGCACAGCTCCTGAACGAGGACCCGGTGCTGCAGCTGAAGTGCAGGACCTATGAAATCCCGCGGCACCCCGGCGTGACCGAGCAGGTAGTGGGCGGGCTTGTGTGCGGAGCACGGGGGGCTTCACTTTGCCGTAGTCCTCCGCCAGACAATGCACTCTGAAATTAATTTCCCACTTGTTCTTACTCCTCCTCTGCCTGATACTGCCCTGTGCCTTGGTGCTGACAGCTGTTTAGTCCCAGTATTTTTTTATTGTGCGTGCGTCATGGCATTCGCTCTAGTGGAATGGCGGATGCTCTTATTCGGTAATGATTATGTTCTTCTCTCCTGTTCCCGGGCAGAATGAAGAGCTGAGTATCTTATATCCAGCTGCCATTGTGACCATTGACGGGTTTAGCCTCTTTCAGTCTCTTCGTGCTTGTCGAAATCAAGTAGCAAAAGGTAATTTTTTGGCAAGGAATAGCAAATTTGTGACGATGATTGTCTTACTTAATTGAGCCTACATAGACAATTAAATACGTCTTCTAAATTAGAAAGGCCTTCCAAAACTAGGTTTAAGGGAGAAGCCCCGCTGCCGTGGAAATGGGCGGGCGCTGTTGGCAGATTGCTCGGTCAGGTAAAGGTGGGGCTGAAACGTTGACATGTTGCCCTGGAGAGCGTGCCCAGCACAGGAACGTTTCAGCAGTGCATCCTGGCCAGTTAGGGAGAGACTCGCCACTGTCTTAAAGCTGAACAACCAAAGATTGCTCTCTGGGTCAGCAGCTGTTGGGCCAGTCTTCTGCCAGCGAAAGACACACCATCAGTTTTACACCCCAGTTTTAAAGGTGGTAAAATAGGGGGAAGAAGAGCCTTAACATCGGTCAGAATACCTGTGTCGGTGCCACCCCGGTCAGGGCCGCCGTCTCTCCCGCAGGGAGAAACTGCTTACTCGGCTCCAGGTGCGGTGTGGATTGACCTGGGTTATTAGTGATAGTCTGGAATCGTTACCAGTCGTCTCTAATGCTGGAGTGTTCCAGAATCTCTCGTGACAGCCAGTGGGCCCTTGTATGTTTATGTTTTACGTGCATTGTCTTGGCATAACTGGATTTTGCTTTACACCTTAAGATTACTTTGTCGATTACTATATGTTGAAATGTTAGAATAGTAAGTTACTACATGTTTGTGATTTTTGTAAAATAAAACTTCATTCTGTCCTTTACAGTTAGGTCTGGTTTGTCTAATTTCTATCTTTGACAGCTGCAGCGTCAGGCAATGAGAACATACAGCCACCACCGTTAGCTTACAAGAAGTGGGGTCTACAAGATATTGATACTATTATTGATCATGCTAGTATTGGTAAGCATCACTAGTTCAGTTCTTTTGGAATTTACTTCTTGTTCTTTTCAATTGAAGCATCTCATTGATTAGAACTGTAGGTTTATTCTTATGTGAAGAGAAAATGCATTGCTTTTAGTGAGACACTTGGAAGTTTGTTCCAACTTATGGGTTATCATAGATTTCTGTCCTTAAGTTTTAATAATTATGCCCTCAGCAGCAGTACTGGACAGTGTTAAGCCACTCACTATTTGACTTAATTTTTCTGCAGACAAGGTTAGTCCCTGTAATTACCATATGGACTAGTCTTTTCCAAATGCACCCTTTACACCAGCAGACCGCGGGTAAAGCAGGTTTCTCCTTGGGAGCAGGATTCAAAGGCTCACTGTGCTGGGCGTCAGGAGACCAGGGACGGAAAGACGTGTGCGGTCCCTGCTCTCAGGAAGCTGAGTCTCGCGGGGACAGAAACACGCAGGGCAGTTACAGGACTGTAGTCTCACTCGTAGACAGAGGACTGGCTGGAGTGCAGAGTGTAGACAGAGAATGTGAATGCATTTTGCCCTTCCAGAGAAGTGGATTTTTATTCAGTGGTCATGGGGAAATAGATATCCTGACTTCATTCTCCTCACCCTCTCTGATCTCCTGGTGGGGCTTCCCAACTGTCTGACCCCAGCTGGAAGTCTGCACAACCTACACACTGGCCCGGGGGGTGAGCAGGGAGAACGGGTGGGAGTGTGAATCTGGAGGCCGACAGAAGCTATCTGGCACACAGAACGCCTGGCTACTGTTGCATAGAATCATGTGGAGCACTCTGTATTAAACACCTTGGTGGTAGACATTCAGGTTCTCTTTACTTTTTTGCTAGCGTAAAAATGCTACAAAATTCCAAAGTATTGAGTTCAGTTCAGGGTAGTGCCCCTGTTCTGTTAATTGAGCTTTGGAACATTGAAATAGGCTAGGGAAAACGAATGGATAGAGGACACGTCTCTATTCATTTATCTCCCAGCCGACAAAACAAACAAAAAGTGCAGTGTAAAGTTCTGACCAGCTCATTCAACAAATAAATGAACAAGCAACCACCTGGTCTGTCCCAGGAACTAATATTAGTGCCAGAAATACCAGGCAGACAGGCCCCCTGCCCTGCTGAAGTTCACATTCTGGCAAGGAGGCGAGCAATAAACAGTTAAACCAGATGTATAAATATGGTAATATCAAAATGTGGGTGAGCATCATGAAAAAAGCAGCCGAGTTACGATAAAGGTGGAGTGTGTGTCAGGTGGACCTGTGAGGAAAGGCCTCCCTGGGAAGTGACATTCAGACTACGCACGAAGGGTGAGAAGGGGCCAGTCCTGGAAGAGGGCAGGAAGGGCGTTCTCGGCAGAGGAAGCAGCAAAGATGAGATGCAACCTTTTGTAGCGTAGAGGAATGAGAGACAGCAATTCCAGCCTTACAAATATGTTATAGTATTAATTTCATAGCTTCTAAAAGTGACTGTTTCCTGCTCCATAAAACTGAGAAGTTAGTATCTTCGAATGGAATTGAACATTCAGTGACCTGCAGTGGCACTGTCATTTTGGTGCCTTCCAATCGTGTCTCGTCGTCTCTTTATCTTTAGGTATTATGACACTGTCCCCCTTTGACCAGATGAAGACGGCCTCCAACATAGGGGGATTTAACGCCGCCATTAAAAACAGTCCGCCTGCCATGTCTCAGTATATCACTGTGGGGTCCAACCCATTTACCGGCTTCTTCTATGCTTTAGAGGTGAGAGTCCCACCCTTGACCATGAGCAAGGCCATGGGCTTTTTCTCAACTGGTCTACAGAGTGGGCGTGGCACCTTAGCCTTAGAGAAATTAAGCAGTTTACATTTTTAAGTTTCAATTTAAATGCAAATGGATCTCAGCTCACTTTCTTCTAAATTCTTGAATTCACTGAAAAGGAACTAAAGTCAGGGTAGAACCAACTCTCTGTTTCTGATGCTCCGAGTTCTTGGACACTTTGGACACTTGGGCTGCCTTCAGCGAGTGGGGCCGTGGTCAGTGGCACAGGGGGCTGTGGCGGCACCTGCCAGGGACGCATGTCAGTGAGAAACTGTCCACCCACAGCAGCTGCCCACTGTCGTCACCCGGGGGTGAAAACTGCCTCAGAGAAGTGGGGAACGTTAGGCATCAGATGTGGCAACTCTTCTTTCTCGCTTGAAAAGCAGCCTTCTCAGAATTGCCCAACCTACCTTATTACTTTAACAAAAATGTATTTTGTTTTAAAAAGAGGGGAATGGGAAATCCACAGCCCTGCTTCAGTAATGCCATCTTAATGCCCTCATTTAAAATTTTCAATTAAACTACAACTCAAAGGGGGCCTCCTGAAGATGAAAGGACCACCAGTGGTTTTGACATTTACCCCATAAGGCCGAACTGTTGATGACGTTTGCCCTTCCTACAATAAAGATTTCACCGCACCCTCTGAAAGACGCTGCAGATTTTTGCTGGCCCAGGCTCTAGAGCGTCTCACGTTTTACAGTGGGCCTGGTTTAGAACGTGTGCCTTGTTCCCGGTCAGCCCTCACGCTTCCCCCCACCGCCCTGTTTTCCAGGGGAGCGCGCAGCCGCTGCTGTCTCACGTGGCGCTAGCGGTGGCCAGCAAGCTCACTTCCGCCCTGTTCAACGCCGCCAGGTAACTGCATGGCAATTGCGTTGAAACGCCTCTGATTCCTGTCTAGCTTGGTTTGGGCCTCTAATTGGTGATCTGCACTTTGACCCCCTGGAAGCCTCGGTTTTATTTCCACGTTCCCCTTTTCAGTGGTTGGCTGGGCTGGAAGAGCAAGCATGAGGAAGAAGCTGCCCCAAAGCAGAAGCCGAAGGTCGAACCAGCCACCCCCTTGGCTGTCAGGCAAGTCTGCCCCGCGTCTGTGGTGTTCGTGCTGGTAGGTGGGTGGTCCTTTGGTGCGCGCAGCTCTCGAGGGTCTTCGGAGCCTCGGGGAGTCCTGGGTTTTGGACCATTCCCCCGTGGAACTTGAACTGCATGCGGACAGTGCAGCATAACCCGATGTGGAGTACCACCATGAAGGGAAGTAGGACCTCCCGCCCTTTGTCGGTCTTCTCCTAAAGGGAGACAGCTGTCGTCAAAATGAGTTGAAGCTTATCTCCTAAGGTTTTTTCATCCTTATTTTAAAAGATAAGATCTTGTGTAAATTTTTAAATTCACCCAAGAATGAAGAAATAAGCCAGATGGCCCTATGCATCCCAGATAGATGCTGCAGATCTGAGCACTCTGTCTCGGGGACTTTCGTCATCGTGAGCTCCCTGGTCCTTCTCAGCACCTCTTCCTTTGATTTTACTCACCGTTCTAGTGAGGTTGACTCTGGACCAAGAGCAGCTTGGAGAACTATTTAGAAGAAGGGAAGTTCTCACTGTGGACTCATAGCACCGGTATCAGGGAGATAGGAAGTCTGTCCAAAGAGAACAGATTAGGAATAAGAACTTAAATAGACAAAAGACGCCTGTATAGAGCAGAGTTTTCTGAAGTCTAGTTCATTGTGAGGGCATTGTTTTCTATGATGTAATGCTTGATCGAGGAAAGACATAATGTACTCAACGTCCTCTTAAAACAGAAGGTCGTGGGTGTTTCTATAGAAAACCCATGAGACAGATGTTTTTATTTTATAACAAGACTCTTTGTATATGTTATAGTGCAAACTGTCAGGCATAACCATTAGTCCATGCAAGGTTCATATTTCTTTATATAAAAACAGATTCAGCCTATTTCATTTATGTATTTCTTCTTGTGGTGTGTGTTTCTAGCTTAGAAGATAATTGGAGCTTTTTGTTTTCTTTCGACTATCAGATTTGGGCTTCCAGACTCGAGACGCCACGGTGAAAGCATATGTGTGTCCCCGTGCAACACACTGGCGGCAGTGACGGATGATTTTGGCAGAGTCGTTTTGTTGGACGTAGCCCGAGGAATTGCAACGCGCATGTGGAAAGGTGCTTCTTTACAAAAATCGTGTAGTAGTTGAGCAACATTATCATCCTTTCGCTCCTGGTTCATGGCACTATTAACCCTTTATCTTTATGCTTTTTTTTTTTTTAAACATGAACTTGTATTAGCAGCCCTTGACCCAGTAATCCAACTGGTGTATCTTCAAGTTGATGAGCTCATAGGCATTTCCTACCTCTTTCTTACGTTCTTTTCAATTCCTGAACTCAGTTTTTTGCCCTTGCTATATTCATTCCACTTCACAAGGTCAAACTTGAGTCAAATGTCCTTCCCAAATCCAGAATGCCAAGTTTTTCAGATTTAAGAGCAATCTCACAAAGTCTATCTTTGCTGACTTGACCTCCATATCCTACGTTTGGGTCCGTTTACTTAGTTTCTTAGTAACTATGTCAGTTGGGAATTGCATTTCGCTGCTATTAACAGACTCAAGTACAAGACTGATATGAAATCACCACAATATCCTCAGGAACCCACTGTCCTCCCATGTAGCTTCCCCACACAAGGCTATCTCATGGTACGAATGGCTGCTGGAGCTCCAGCCTTCTTACCTCTATCTCAGGAAGGAAGAAGGGGAAGGAGGAACTGCCAGTTGAGTCAGTCTGCTTCAAAGATACTTTCTGAAGTCCCTCCATTCTTCTATAAAACATGAGCCAGGAGTTAGTCACATGGTCTTACCTCACTGCAAGGGAGACTTGAGACTGAAGGCACGTTGTCAACCTGAACACCATGAAGTGTCTTTGACTAAGGAGGTGGTGGAGGATGCATCGTTTGGAATCATTTGGAATACTAACATGTCAGCGCAGGTTGGAAAACACCTTATGGTGCAGTCTGGTCTGTACTTAACACTGTGAGGAATAATGGATTTGAGTGACATTAAATCACTCTGGAGCAGTTGAATCCACTCTCAGCTTGTTGCCAAAGAACTGCAGGGCTTACCTGCCACATTTTTGAGCATCTGCAGAAATAGGTTTCGGTGCTGAGACGCACCATTTCTCCTTGTGCTTGTCTTCTGAAGCTGTATCAGCCGTGTGTTCTCGGTGGGACTTTCCCAGAACATAGAAGTCGTAGGTGCAGCAGCTGGTCCCAAGCCATGGTGGCGCTCTGATTGCTGGCCTTCCCGCTCGCCTCTCAGCCACTGGTGCAGCCAGTTTTCCTCCCTGTGCTGGGAAGGGAGGCATCAGTTGCCTCTGAGCAGGGTTTCCCGGGAAGGGAAACGTGCCGGCAGCACCTCAGTCTGTCAGCTCTGTCTCCCACCATCAAGGGGACTTGAGTAGCAGGAAATCAGTCAGCTTGATCTCTTTCTGATATTGTAGTTGGACTGTTACTTTAAATCCAAACCTGATCACCTCCTTGGAATGCTTTAAAGGGAGAGAGGTTTTTAAAGAGAGGGAGGCACGGGAATGGGGTCAGGCAAGGGTACTCACGAGGCTGCAACAACACCTGTTGGGTTTTTATAGCGATGTAAAGCAAACAGAGCAAAATATTAAGAGATAATAAAATTTCATGGTTGATTCTATATTTATTATAATTAAGATTTTGTGTTTATGATATTTCATATTTTAAAAGCAACAAAGTTTTATAGCTTTTCTTAAATCCCTCCCCCCAAATCCCATAGTGCTTCAGAAGGTTACTATTAAACTTTGGTTAATTAACTAATTGGCATCCCTTTCTTCTGTCTCTTAAGGGTATCGGGATGCCCAGATTGGCTGGATCCAAATTGTAGAGGACCTCCACGAAAGAGTCCCCGAAAAGGTGGATTCATCCCCCTTTGGGAATACTCAGGGTCCCAGCCGAGTAGCTCAGTTCCTGGTGATCTACGCCCCGCGGCGGGGCATTCTGGAGGTGTGGAGCACGCAGCAGGGGCCCCGCGTGGGGGCCTTCAACGTGGGGAAGCACTGTCGGTAAGCTGCCCTGCGACAGAGAGGCAGGCTCTCTCCAAGGAAAGCTTTCATTCAGTCTGCTTATCAATTCGCACGCTGTTTGAGATGTGAGATGTTCTTTGTTGCGGCTTTTCCTGCACATATCTGGTAACAAACAGAGCTTTGAAAAGGCCATGAGGTGCTCCTGAGGGATGGTCAGCTTTGCTGCTGCCACTTGTCCCTGTCCCTTACGTGGTGCAGGCTCTGATGGGAAGGTGCCTTCGGAGGGCAGATGTGGCGAATGCTGTTCACCGCTGCAGCACAGGCCGGGCTCCTGCCCTCTCCGCGCACATTTCAATGGGCAGAGCGCTGTGGTCGAGTCCCGCTTTACCTCTGGCTTTGGTGTGGCTTCTGTGTACCTGCCTTCTGAGTGCTCCCGAATCGCCGATACCGTCGGGGCCCCTGGCTCCAGCAGGAGTGCCTTTTGGTGTTTGTCCGATCTCTGATGGTTTTACTTACTGCTACCTGGTTTCCGCAGTCTTCTGTATCCTGGCTACAAGATCATGGGCTTAAATAACGTCACCAGTCAGAGTTGGCAGCCACAGACGTACCAGATCTGCCTTGTCGACCCCGTGTCTGCGAGTGTGAAGACAGTGACCGTCCCCTTCCACCTGGCACTGAGGTGAGACCATCGAGTGTCTGCTCACTGGCCTCCGTCCGCTCACTTTTCCTTCCCTTACTTCGTATTTGTTCTGTACTTGCTGTTTTCTTGGGTTTTTTTTTTCTTATTAGAACGATACCGTTAAAATTAAGTAGGAAGACTAAACAGGACAGAAAACAGCCGAGTGTCAGAAGTAGAAGGAAAACAGTTCACGTTCTGTAAGAACTTGCTGTGTTTATTATTTCAGCGACAAGAAGAGCGAGCGTGCCAAGGACATGCACTTAGTGAAGAAACTGGCAGACCTGCTGAAGACCAAGTCTCCCAGCCTCGGTAGGTGTGCTTTCACGAGAGTCAGCCAGCCGACGCCGCCATTTTCAGACTCACCAGTGTGGTCTGAGTGGAGCAGTCGCAATGCCCGAGTGCCTTCATGAGCGAAGGCAGCTCCTTCCCAGAACGTGGTGAGCTGCAGGCAGTGCTCTCCCACGGACTCGCTCTGTGCGGACGGGCTGGCATCTGCACCGGTAACGTGGCAGAGCCCAGGGACCCTTCGAACTGACCGGTAGTGCAGACACATGCACTTTCCTTTCAGAATACAGCTGACCTGCAATAAAAACGAAAATTTTACTTTGCTTAATTTTGTCTTTCTAGATTTGGTGGAAAAAGAAATAAAGGAAGTAATCCTCGATATTAAGTACCCCGCAACCAAAAAGCAGGTGAGTGCACACGTGAACTTCCCAGCTGGGTGGCTGTCACTTGCCCCTCTGAGGGACATTTTATTGTCTTATTCTCTCCTCACGTTGCAGTGCACAGTTATGTACACTAAAGCATCTTAAACACGGAGTGTCCGTCCCTCTTGGGGGAGGGGAAGTATAGACGTAAGTGTCAAATTTTAAACAAAATCCTTGCCTTCGAATTACTGGAATTGCTCACTGTCTTTCTTCTAGGCTCTGGAAAGCATTCTGGCAAGTGAGCGTTTGCCGTTTTCCTGCCTGAGAGACGTCACCCAGACTCTTGTGGACACTTTGAAAAGTCAAGGTAATGGGTTTGTACCGACTGGTGGTCACGGCCTCACTTCAGGTGGTGTAACTCTGATTGTGGAAAGCCGTCCACGGCTCACACGATCCCGTTCCTTTCATGTGGGCACAGTGTCCACAGGGTAAAGAGAAACTCGTTTCCTGCCTTTAGGGTTTGGGCACTTTTTATTCCCTGTCTGTCGTATGCAGTTGCTCTCTGTCTGAACTTTCTCTGACTGAGGTGACTCAGCTTCTTGCTGTAGACACTTATGTTTCACCCTCCCGCCGTGAGGAAATGCCAGCATAGAATGACGGGTGACTATTCTGGTGCGGTCGTAGAGCGTTTGAGAGCTGCTTCACTGCACTGTTTTTTTTTAACTTCATGAGAGGAGAGAGACTTTTGAGATGGGAATCCTCTAATGTCGTTTTGATCAAGAAAATGATTAAAAAACATGTATGATTTAATGAAGGTTCTGTTAGTGTCTGGGAGCCACGTTTTCTCAGCCCTTCCCTCGTGAACAGAGCCAGCCCTTCGCACAGCACAGGCCGTGACTCAGCAGCTGGCTCTGAGTGTCCCGGTTGTTTGCTCTTTGGAACTCATTTGTCTGGTGACCAGGTGGAGCTGTGGCTGTGGGGCTGTAACTCCATGTTCCGTCCAGCTCAGGTGGCAGGATCCAGTGTGTTCTCATGTGACATCAATTCAGCTGCAGTGTGTGGGGAGCTGACTTCTCTGGTCGTGACTTTCTACTTGTGGTGTTCGTTATATACAGCCCGCTTCAGAGGAATCATGTTTAAGGCGACTTAGAGTGACTTACTAAAGAAATCGAGATCTACCCTTTTGGGACTTGAAGCATCCTTCTGTTGAGGTTCTTTTTTCAACATACACGTAAGACTGACTGGGTACACAGGGGCCTCCTCTAATGGACCGAACTTGATAAAAATTCCTCTTTTAAAAAACATAGTGTGCTTACAAAGCCCCCTCTCCCCACCGAACTTTAACAAAACATCCAAGATTTATTAAACCAGCAATTGTCTTGCACTGGGCTGGGAGTAAACCAAACACCATTGTTGGAGTTTTAGAAAATCATCACTATTTTCAAGTTCTACCCATAAATGAGAGTCCTAAACATTTCTAGGATTTAGAATGCTAGGTTTCACTATGGCTGTACCAACTTCAACAACATTCCAGGTCACTGTATACTGAATAAGAGTTTTGGGGGGTCTTCAGCGTGTGCCTTTTTAAAGAGTAAATATTTTTTTTATGTATAAAGAGTTAATTTATTATACAGGAATATATTATGTAGTGAGTATTTTTCCAGTATTAATCTTAGGAAAAACCCTCATTGATAGAGAATATTAAGTAGAACTCTACTTTTGGTCTCCTTGCCAGACTTCCTGGAGGACACATCTGTCACCACGCACAGTTTCTGGCTGAATTACAGTGTCTCTGACCAGCATCACAGCAGAAAGAGCCAGGCAGCTTGAGTTTTGCCTTTGTTCCGTGTGCGAGCCCTATGCATAGGCAGCCTAGAGTTAGGGGCTAAGAGGGGACATTTTTTTCCTTTTTACTGAATTTATTGGGGTGACACTGGGTAGCACAACTGTACAGGTTCCAGGGGCACAAGGCCACAGCCCATCATGTGTACACACCATACTGTGTGGTCACCACCCGGAGTCAAGCCTCCCTCCATCCCCATTTCTGCCCCACAGCCCTCCCCCGCAGTCACCACACTCTTGTCTGTGTGCGGGAGTTGTTTCCCTTGTTTTTCCTTTTCACTTAATCCCTGCACCTCCACACTGCCACCCACTTCCCGACAACTGTCAGCCTGCTCCTGCGTCTGAGCCTGTCTCTGTTTGCTTGTTAGTTGACATTTTTAAAGCTGTTTCCAGATCATCTACTTAAATTTCAGTATTAGACTAAGGTATTTCTCCTTTCTTTTTTCCTTATTTTTTTACCCCTATTATTAGAGCACCTTATTTCATTTAAAAATTTAGATACCTTGCTATGATGGAAAATTGTCTTTGCCTTCTTAATCCGCTATAGCTTAAACATCCCAGTATTTGATGAAATAGAACAGGGAATTATTTAATATTAAGAGATTTAATGAAGAAAAGTGTTTCATGAGCCTGTTAAATATATCTCCTTTAATATATTTGTTTCTTCTACCTTTTAGACCTTGAGTCTGTGGACGAGGGATTGCTCCAGTTCTGTACCAATAAACTGAAACTGCTCCGTCTCTATGAGTCTGTCCGTCAGTTAAATTCCCTGGATTTTCACTCCGACACACCCTTCTCTGACCATGTGAGTACCCCCATCACTCACTGTGCAAATCTCTTTATTTCCCATTTTTAAATCGGTAGTAACAATGTAGAAAATTAAGAATTTTTATAAAGCATAAAGTAGATTTTCTTTACAAGACCCCCTGCTGGCTCACTCTACCTTGCCGTTAAATTTATATGATTTACGCTAGAAAATTAAATTTTATTTTTCACCCATTTTCACTATCCTAGAAGCACCTAGTTTTTCTTAACTCATTTTTCATTTAAGGTTACTTCATATAACACCACTTCTGGACAACCTTTGCCAGTTAAAATACCGCAGTTTACTGAAGTAGCAAAACTTTAATTTCCTTTTAAGAACAACAACAGAAAAGAGTCTGCCAAGCAGATGAGAACACTGCCTCTGTGTCGCAGTTAACAAACGCACACACACTTCCCTGGGGCGCACTGCATGGGAAAGGCATTTTTAACGGTTCCACCTTACCTCCAAGTGTTTACAGTAATTATGGTGAACGTCCCATGCTTTTACTCTATGAAACATAAAAAAGGGAGAACACCTTGTCATCGTTATTCGGATACGTTCTTGTTCATTTCCGAGGGCTGTTTGTAACAATTCTCACTTTCCGTACAGAGAACCGAAGTGTCTTTAACGGGGAGTAGAGAGAAACACGCCCTCTCTCCCCCTCAGATTGCTGTGCGACCCTGCCAGGGGCCCGGGTCTCCTGCTCACCAGGAGGACGTGGTGCCGCCAGGTGCCTGGTCACTGGTGGTGCTCTTGAAAAATCACCGGTGTCTCTGAAAGTCAGTGGAAGCCTTTTGTTCTCAGTGCACATTCATGGATAAAAATTTCTTCGGCATAAATGTCGGACAAGATTTTCTTTCTGTAACAGGAACAACCTACCTACACATTTCAACATCTTGTCTACCTTTAGTATTACAGATGGACCTTATAAAGCGTTTTAGTAATGTCTGTTCATAATAACCTGTGCCGGCTGCCATGATGAATGACAAAGCCCTTCTTTTCTGGATCTTTTGTTTTGCTGTCTACTTCCTGAATAACGGGAACTTATTTCAAGCAGCAGGAAGGTTCAAGTTGATTGTTATGTCTGTAGGATTGCTTACACATTTCGCAGATTCTTCAATACCTAGTGTTTTCATAAGAACCCACCGTCTGTCTCACACCCTGCCGAAGAAGGTTAAATGTATGGCTTTGCTAATCTCCTGTGGAACTCATTTTCATTCGATAGCCCCAACCTAATGTGCAAAGATAAAAGAATTACAAAATTTTAAAAACCAGTTTTCAGATTATTTTTTTTCTTCTTAAAGCACTTTTTAAGAATTCAAACCATACTTGCTGTAGACTTGTTTGGATCCTTTACGAAACACACAGTCAGCTTCTACCTGAATGGCTGATTTTGCACCTACGAAACTACAGTTCAGCTCTGAGTGAACTCATTTTTGCTGTCTCTGGGGCATAGTTCGTGTGAGCTCGTATAGAAGTTCAGCACAGCACTGAACTACTGGTGTGTGTTCAGTAGTGTGTTGCAGTTTACTACTTGGTTGTACAAATGACAGCCTTCAGTGAGGAGATGGAACTGCCCTCATTGAAGGATGCGGCTTCCATCACATTAACGTGGGGGTGAGAGAGTTTTGCTTGCTCTGTCAAATTTATGATCTTTAAATTGTGTGTGCATGTGTGTGTGTGTGCACGCGCGTGCACTCTCTCTAACTTAGAAAGATAATCATGTCAGGAGGTGTAGGCCTTCTCCTGCACACATAGCATATGAAAGCAGTTTGGAAGGGCGGCATGTCATGTGTCGGACTTTCCAGTGTCTGTGTCGCTGGGAGCCACGTGGAGGGTGTGTGCGTCGACACCGCAAGGCCTGCTTTCCGTGGTCCATACTGTGTTGCCGCTGCTTCACAAAGGAGCGTGCAGTTTCTCATCGGCTAGTTCTTTAGTGGCCTCAGAAGCTCAAGAGTGGCAGGTGACACCCTGTTAAATCTTTGTCTGATGACACAGTAACACACTTACTAAAATTTGAACATTTTTTAAAGTCTCATCTCAAGGAACTTGGGTTTACTGTATTTAAAAACCTCCTCTCATGAACGTAAGTCAAGTTGCAAGCAGAGTAATTTGAGAGTTTGGTTTTAAGCAGAGTACATAATAGCGATCACATTCCTTGAAATCCGTCCTTGGCTGATGGCCTTGCGTTCATTTCAGGTGCTGGGGTTGACACATATGGCAGATTTCGAGGAAGCGACCTGGTCTATTCAGAATTCTCCCCCCCCCCTGTTTTTAAGGACTTGGCCGTCTTACTAAGGCTTGACGAGAACGAACTCCTCAAGCTCCAGGCGTTGTTAGAGAAATACAAACAAGAGACCACTAGGACTGCGGTGCGATTTTCCGATGAGGACGACGGCGTGTGGCCTGTGAAGACGTTCCTAGAGCACTTGGAGTGTGAGAAGGACACCATCAGCGTGAAGAAGATAAGTGAAGAGGAGTACGTGGCCTTAGGTAGGTCGAGGGGTGAGCCGCTCTGGGAGTGCCTGCTCCTCCAGAACAGAGCCTGGGAGGAACTGGTGGCATGTCAGGATGCCGCTCGCTTTGAAATTAAATCAGCCAGAGAACTGAGTGTGTGTTTCTCAGTTAACTGAGGACGCTCTGGACGGGCAGGCACCATGTCGTGAAAGTCATTTGGTTCTAATGAGCAGGGTCACGAGACAGTGCCGCTCTTCCGCTTTTCACAGTCCGGCAAACGGGGCGGCTGGTCCTCTATCCCCCACTGTGCTCCTGTTCGGGCTTGGGCTGCGGTTCAGGGAGGGCGTCCATGTGGCACTTGGTCCCTGGGTGACCGGTTGGGTTCTGTTCCCAGGCAGTTTCTTCTTCTGGAAGTGTCTGCAAGGCGAAAGCCCCACGGAGGACATGTGCCGCACTTTGGAGTCGGCCGGACTGAGCCCTCAGCTGCTGTTGGTGAGGCCTCTTGTCGCTGGTGCTGTCCTTCTTGGCTCACGTTGTCCGGAACTATCCTTTTTTCCCCCCACTGTCTGATGTATATCACAGAACATACATGAAAACCTCCCAGAAATGGTCTATTACCACTGTCTAACGTGTATCACAGAACATACATGAAAACCTCCCCAAAGCGGCCTTTTACCACTGTCTAATGTATGTCATAGAACATACATAAAAACCTCCCAAAAAATGGTCAAAGACATTTATAGTCCCCATATTTAATTAACAGTATTTTCTTTTCCCATCCCCTGTAGATTGTAACAAGCATGTTCCATGGTTGGCCTAAAACAAAGTTAGCATCTGATCAGCAGTAAAAATGTGCACGTTAGAATGAAGAGACCCAGAGAACAAAATGAACTTCCCGACAGCAGTACAGAGTTGGCAGACATTCCCAAGCTTGGACTGTGTGCCGGAACTTAGTCTCTGTGGCATAGGAAATGTAGATGAGGGGGCCACCCCGCAGATGAACCACGCACTCAACGTCTGCTCGTTCTCAGACGGGCGAGGAGACCCCCCCCCCCCATCACGAGTTCTCCCGCTACCGCTCCCACCTGCTCATGGACACAGCCCTGGCACACGGTGACCAGTGGGGAAGGGTGAGGGGAGAGGGCCTTCTCTAAAAAAAAAAAAAAAAGAGAGCCCAAGAATTAAAGTAAGAATTTGAGTGTACATTAAGATAAACTGTTAAAACAAAACCCCTGCATGGTCACTGTGGTCACCTCGGTTGGAGGAAATGGCAGCTGACCCCAGCCCTTGCTGAGCCCTTGGGCCGAGGGAACATGCAGTATAGGGTTTATGTCCTCTGAAAATTGTGATCTTATTGGAACTGTGTTCCTGAAGAAATGGGGCACTTACAATGTAGGTTGTATACATTTTTAAATTTGCAAAGATTTCTAAATGTGCTGTGTCCGCCAAGTTTTCCGAGAGACCTACATTTGACTTAGTCACTCTTCTGCTGTAGCGCCTTATACGGGTGAGACGGCGCAAGGTCCAAAGCCAGGGAGCAGCCTCCCTGGCCCGGCAGGCCCTCAGATTGCATCCTGCTGCTCAGACATTGAGGAGATGCCGTAGGGACTTAACTCGTCTTTAAGTGAGTTAGCCTGTGGCGGCGGAGCTGGTTTTGTACACGTCGTTCCGCCCCAAGCCCCAGACCCCACTGATAACATTACATTGGGACTTACTGTGATACACGCCTATGTAAGGGCTCTGACTGGCAGGCAGGGCTTAAGCCAAGAGGAGGTGAGAAGATCCTGGCAGATGATGAGGAGCCTCTTAGGTGGACAGGGGACCTTGTTCTGCCCTCACATCACAGGATGTCCCAGCCACTTACTTCCCAGCCTGAAAGATGGCGTCACTTGGACACACACATGTGCTCTCTAGAGAAGTGTAAGGATTTGTTTACGTGAAGAGTTTGTGAGACTGAAAAGGATTTAACTTTGATTTCAGTCTCTGCTCCTGAGTGTCTGGCTTTCCAAGGAAAAGGACGTTCTGGAGAAGCCCCAGTCTGTCTGCTATCTTCACGCGATGCTGTCCCTGCTGAGCAGGATGAAAGGTGCAATGCTGGGACGCGGGGCTCCAGCATCCTCGGGGGGGCCCTTGGCTTCTGCGCTGGGAAACAGAGCTTGGTGTTTGAAATGCCACTGAAGCCAGGGGTCGGGGCAGGGGGGTGGCATGGCTCCTAACAAAGGAGACTACAGCCCGCCCAGCATTTCACTCTGGAGGCTAAAACTTCTGTGTTTTCAGAGAAAGCTCTTAACGCACTTCAAGTGCACTTTATGAAGTTTACGAATATGTGCTCTCATCAAAAATCATGTAATAATGAATAATGCATTTGCTTAGTTCAGGTAAATCAAGTGGTCTTGGGTGGAGGTCATTATTTTTCTCAGTTTTGTTTTGATAAGAACAATCCTCCACTATGTTGAAACATTTAATGGTAGTTCTCTGCAACGGTGAACTGTTCCAAACAGAGATTTAAAGTGGGTTGAGAAGAGTAAGTAAATGGGATATACATGTTCTGGCTGGAATAGGCTGAGGATATTTTCCTAGTTCATTTCAGAAATTGACAAGTATGTCACTGGGGAGTTGCGTATTAACACCATGTTGAATCTGAAAGATTGGGCCCCAAATGGAGAAATTAAGGGTTCCTTGTGACCTTGGCAGTGGCCATGGACGACTCGTGGGACTCCCAGTCAGTGTCCCCCTGGTGGCAGCAGATGCGCACGGCTTGTATCCAGTCTGAGAACAACGGGGCTGCGCTGCTGTCTGCGCACGTGGGCCACTCGGTTGCGGTGCAGATGTCCAACGGAGGGACCGAGAGGAAGGTCAGTGGGGTGCTGCCCAGCCTGTGGAGGGGCCACTCTTCCTCTGTGAGCCACGTGGTCTTCCCATGGTTGGGTGTCGGGGATCTGAGCTGTGTGTCTGCTGGTGCTTGTTAGCCTTTCTTGAGGGTGGGGGGTGGGGAGGGGTGCTATCCTTAATCTGTGTGTTCAGATGGCATGCACACTTGAATTTAGCCGTCACCACATGGCACAGGGGGAAAGTGCTGAACTTGACCCTGCTCTCTACCAATGGCTGGGGATTGGTGGTGAGTCCCTTAAAAATGAGTTTCGTGTCTTCAGTTTTCTCATCTGAAAGAGGTCAGCGACAGGCTGTGTTAGGTCTCAGGTTTGTTCTGGTTTCTGAAAATCCAGCGATTGTGTTCACACCCCCCCTTTTATAAACAGATTGTTTGGGCCACGTGGCATTGCATGACTCTGAGAAAGGTATCCTGTTGACCCTTTGCCTTGTGGTTTTTCCTCATCTCTTGGAGGCTCTTAAAAAAAAAGTCTGACACCACATATAGTGTAAGGTAGCTCCAATACTTTTTGTAGGGGTTGCTGCATTAAACTGGATGAGACGCTTGGACGGGTCTGGGGGGAGTCATGTCACATCATCAGTCAGTAGTTCATGGACTCAGTTTAATGTCACCAGCTTGAAGTGTTCATGATCATGCAGAGAGAAACATGAGACACATTTTTCATGCTGTGTTCTAAAAAGAGACCAGTCTCCTCATACTGTGGCCCTGACAACTTGGGGGTCACTGCAGGTCTCCTGGGGATGCCCAGACTCCATCCTCGTTGTCCCCGAGTCTCCCATCCACTCCTGACCCTCATGCTCCGTCCAGGCGAGCAGCAGTATTCGAGAGCTGACACCTGAGTGATGTGCCCTGACTACCCATCAGCCTTCGAGTCCAGAGCTCATTCACGGTCATGGGGAGTCAGAAGCTCTGCCAGGTTCTCACCAGGGCCTTTTCTGTCAGCTTTCCCAAACAGTGGTGGGCGCAGATGCTGAGGCCCTCACGGACTCCTGGGAGGCCCTCTCCCTGGACACCGAGTACTGGAAGCTGCTGCTCAAGCAGCTGGAAGACTGCCTCGTTCTGCAGACGCTGCTGCACAGCAGGGCCGGCCCCCGTGCCTGCCGGGCGCCCACGCTGCCCGCCGAGCCGCTGCCCAGGCTCTCCGTCAAGAAGCTCCTCGAGGGAGGCAGAGGTAACCCGACGTCTGCTGGGGTGTTTGTGTTGATGCACCTGTGTTTGGGGGTGTGTGCTTCTGTTTGTTTCTTTTACAGAAATGACTGAAAGAATAAGGAAGAGAAATAGCTTAGATTTTAAATATATATGTAGTCCACCACTACTACTTCTCAATCTGTTCAAAGTCTGCTCCTGCCAGTTCCCTGCTCAGCAACACCCACCCACATCCCGTGGCCTTACAACGGTCAGAGGGCCTCCACGGTCCCCCCGTTTCCGACTCTGTGTCTGGGTGAGGCCACATCCCCCTCTTCCCCACCGCATACTGCACCCGGCACAGCGGAGCCCAGGGGATGGGGTGCAGGAGCTCACCGGGGCCTCCAGACCGGGCCAGGTGTGGCGAGGTTTGCAACATGTAGTGCCCCTTCTCACCAGATGCCTTACCGGCTCTGGGAATTAGTTATTTTCATGAAATATTAGCATGCAGTGGGTTACAATTTTAACTTTAAAATGAATATATGAAACTTTTTTTTAAATTTCTCCATTTTAATTTCTCTTACCATAAATATTGGTAAATATAGCCCATAAGGTAAAGTTCTTTGGGGCTCTCTATAATTTTTAAGCATTTAAGGGGTGGAAGCTGAGACTAAGAGGTTCAGAAACTGCTGGAACTAAGTGTAGATTCTGAAGCTTGCTCTCCAGGAACTGCTGACTTTGACTACACCCCACTTCTCCATTCCTTGCTTCTCACTAGATTGCCGTGCAAATCCCCGTCTCCAGGTCTGAACCTGTGCTCGCTCCTCCCCCTTCCCCTTCCCCATCCTCACCTTCATCCCTTCTCCTGCACCTCCGAGTCCCAAAGCCTACTCTGCTCCAGGGCTGCCTCCTCCTCTCAGAGAACCTCTCTCAAGCCACAGGCTGCAGCTTTTCTCCTCTGCCCCTCATTTCCATGGAGCTTGGTCCCTCTTGTCCGACGCACGAGTCCCTACCATCCTGGTCACTGGGCCCCTGTGCTTCCGTCTCTTGGGACCGTGGGCATGTTACACCTCGAGTGGTCTCGATGGCAGCCTTTTCCTTCCCAGCAGCCCTGTCAGGTGTGGGATGCTGTGCTGATAGTTTTTCTGGGTTTGTAAACACCCAGAAACTAGATTTTTACCTAGTTGACTCGTTTTTGTATTCTTTGTAAAATGTGAAATTTTCCATTATAAACTCACTGTGCCCCACGCCGCCACCTGGTGAAAGGAAGGGGGACACCACTTTCATATTAGCGGGAGCAGCATCGTGAGGGCCTTGACTTTGGACTGAGAGCCCACAGGTGACGCGGAAGCCAAACATAAGACATGAGGTTGCCTTGCATGGGGCCTCCTCTGTGTTCCTTGACACTGTGACTTTCCTGAGTCCTCCTTTTTGTGGAAACGCTTACATTTGAGTCAAAAGAGGAGAAAGACTGAGGGAAACATCTGGGAAATTATAGAATGTGTATAGTTTGTTTTAGGTAATAAACAGGACCCTTCACTTGGAAAGTGGTCCTGTTTGCATCTGTAATTTTTTGGACTATGTTGGTTGCAACATGGAATACAGCATTGTGTTGTCGACTCACTACGGCTAAATTTCGCCCCTAACTAGTCCAGATAGGCGAGTTAGTTAGCTATTAAAAGTAACACATTGCCCAAAGAAGCCTAAGCAGATGTTCTCATCCATATGTTTTCACGCATATTTAAATGAAAGCGTCTTAAAGATGCACCCATCCTTCGTCTGTGTCAGGTGAAGTCTGTGTTGAGCTGTGAGTGTAGACGGAACGTGGAACCCGGATGCATGTGCGTCTGCATTTCTATGTGTTGGATGTTGTAGGCAAGATGGAAGATGCCCTTGGGTAGCAGGTAGCTCACTTGCCCTCACAGGTGAGTGATAGGCAAGTAGTAACATGCTGTGAATCCCACAGGTTTGGGGGTGACTTTCAGGCTGCAAACAGTGTTGGCCCTTAGGTCTTGTCCTCAGAAAGGCTCCCTTCTGCGGTCACTGCAACTGTTCCTTTTTTCTCTCTCGTCTCCAAACTGTAGGTGGCATTGCAGACAGTGTGGCCAAGTGGGTGTTTAAACAGGACTTGAGTCCTGAAGTGTTAAAGTTGGCTAATAAAGAAAGAGATGCAGAAAACCTGGACGAACCCAAAGAAGGTACTCACAGGGGTTCACTGGAGGTGTCAGCAGCGGATGTGGACTTGGGAGCCATATCAGGTAACGCTTACAGGTGGAGACACAGGAACTCCGGAGAGGAGGCTGGTGGGGCTTTGGAGGCGGGACTCAGGCGGTGCTGTCTCTGCCTTGCAGACCTGCTGCAGGCCGCCTACGAGCAGTTTCCGTGCAGCCTGGAGCCGGACACGCTGCACGCTCACTGCTGCTGGGAGTGCGTGGTCCAGTGGAACAAGGACCCAGAGGTGAGGCTGTGCGCACCTGGGGGCGGGGGCGAGGCAGGGCCAGGGGTGAGTCCTGTCTCCTTGCGCACACTGCTGTTACATAACTCATTAGGGATTTGGGACCTTCCCCCTTAGGGCGTCTGTCTCCTTGAGCTGTGCTGGGCCTTTTCATCCATTATCCCGCACAGCCCTCACAGTAAACCCGAATGTGCTGGGGCCGTCCTTGTCCTTGCTGTGGAACCAGGCTCAGAGAAGCCGCATTTCTGGCCTGAGGTCACACCTCGGAGGCAGTCATCAGGCTGGGAATGAGCCCAGGTTCCTCTGTGGGAGCTAAGGCCAGTGTGGTTTCCTGTTCCCATCTGGGCTGTGATAAGTGTATTTTTTATTGCCTTTTCAATTCCTGCGTGAAATAGCACCTACCTAACAGAACATCGTTAGTATGACCATCATCACGGTAACAGCCAGAGTACCTCCTGATGGCAGCCGAGGGCCTGAAGGTCAGGTGTGTCTGGGTCTGCTCATCCCATCTGTCTGCCTGTCTCAGGAGAAAAATCAGGGAGTCCAGACTGTGCACAGAGTTGGTCTGGGGTCCTCTCAGCTCGGGCATTGTCTTCTACTGGTGGTGCCCGCCCCCTGCCCCGCCCCCTGCCCCTGCCCACAGAGCCTGGAAGTGGTGTGGGCCTGGGTCTGGCCGTCACTGGGTCTCTGAGCCTGTGTTTTCTCCCCCGCCCGCTCTCTTCCAGCGGTGGTGCCGACCCTTCAGGGTTGAGGCCAGGATGTGGTAAGATAAAAAAACACACACTGTCCATCCCTCCTCGCTGGCACTGGCCTTCACGCAGGCCTCTTGCGCCAGCAGGCACTGACCCTCCCCCTCAAGTTGGAATTTCTCCTTTTCCTGTCCTCAGAGTGCGGGCTGCACTTCCAAAGAAAGATCTCATTGATGAATTAACTCACAGTAGTGCATTAAGGGTGATATGCCTCCTTCCTCAAAAAAGGTCTTTAAGATGCCGTCACTTATTTAAGGAAGATATTTAAAAAATAAGTGCTTTAAACAGAGGTGTGGTCTGATCAGTGAAACTATGAAAACAAAAGTGATTTGGGGACAGGGAACCTCCAGATGCCCTCAAATCCCCCCTTCGGTTGATCCCACTACCTCCTAATCACAGTTAGGCCTGACACTTAAACAGGATACCTTTCCTCTGTGGAAAAACATGTTCGGGCTTAAACGAGGACATCATGATTTCAACAATCCAGAGAACTCCCTTCCAGGCTCCAGTCTAAGAAAGTGACATTTAAGAGATACTCCTGCATTACGAGCTCTCACTGACAAGCCAGTGGCGGCTGGCATGGCAGGCACAGCCGTGTGCAGGCCCTGGCACTGCCAGGGAGCAGCCGCAGAGCCTTCCGGAACATCTGGAGCCCTTTGTGCTCAGTGTTACCCAGAGAGTAAACGAGGGCCTGACAGTGGCCGTCTCAGAGGCGGTGGCGGTTTCTGGAGGAGACTCACCTGGTGCCTGATGGGGTGACTGGTGTCGGTGTCTGTTAGTGATTACAGCTGCGTGATGTGAAACGGAATAAGCAGCCACCATTATTGCTTGCTCGGGTGTTTTCCTGTTGGCTATTGATCTCCTCGCCCCATCCAGCCCCGTCCCAGTTCCACTTTGCATATACAGCTTTGTGAGGCTCAGGATGCTTGTTTGCTCTCTATATGGGCACCAAGTCATTTCGCAGAGGTCTGGAGAATTTCTAGGTAGTTCTGCCTGTGAGGCCTGAGTTTCACCGTGTGAACTCTGTTGGTTGGAGAGAGTGGCACTGCAGGCATCCCCTCTGGTTTCCCGGTTCCCCTCGCCACTCTTCAGTGTTCGCTCCTTGGCATTTGTCGCCGACATCCTGTGGCATTTACTGATGCTTATGATCCAGCCCCTTCATGGGAATGTAACCCCAGGGCAAGGATTTGGGTCTGTTTTGTTCCCATTTTATTCCTGGTTCCTCAGACAGCCCGGTACATAGTAGGTGCTCAACAAATATTTGTTGAGTAATGAATGAATGATATTTGCAAAGAAGTAAATCCATTGTTTTCATACCTGTGTGAAGTTCAAGTATTTGTTGGAAAGAGCGCTGCCGTGATGCACAGGTCACAGTCAACTTTGACTCAGATGTCAGCACGGATGACCTGGAGGTTCCTGGAAATCAGTCATCTATAGGTGCCATGAATTTAAGGGAGACCACGACATCATCTTATGAAAAGTTACTTCTTATCTAATACTTCCATGTTCTTATTGCAGCATTCTTATGTAGCTTTCTACAGAAATTTGTGTAAGAAGTCTGCATTTGCACTTGAAACACCGGCTAATGATACTTTGTGTCTCTCTCCCTCTGCGCAAGGAGGCGCGCTTCTTCGGGAGGTCTGTGGAGCACTTGCAGCGCATCGGCAGCGCGCATGTGCAGCACGGTAAGCGAGCGGGCTGGGCGCGCCGGTTCAGGAGAGGCGAGGATCTCCCGAGCCCTGTCCTCTGCCGTTTTCATTCGGTGGTCCTCCCACACACACACCGTACTGGCTTTCTTCGCTGTGTGGAGAGTGCTGTGCAGCAAAGGGAGGGGTGGCGGTAATGGTCACCTGTGTGCCCCGCCCTCCCCAAGCGGACTGCGCTTCCTAGGTGTGCGCTAGGGGATGTTCTGCACCCGTGCTTTACTCGTTCCACATTCAGTTCAAGGCAGGTAAGGGAATAACGGTGGGCTGCTCAGAACTCTCATTCCTGATTAAACAGTTAATTGATTAATACATGTGACTGTTCCCCATGAGCTGTTGCACCATGGGGACTGCAGGTGTCTCCCTGAAAAAAATGTGTGACAGATGTTGTGGGAAATTGTAAACAGGTTGCCAGCTGCATGTAATGGCTCCATAAGTTCCCTGTAAGAATTAACAGAGGCGCTCGGCCCTGGGGGGTGAGTCAGCCTACTGAATTTTGAGACTCGGTTTGGGGCTGGGTAGGCTGAAGCATCGCCTTTATGTCCATGTGATAAATTCTAGAAGAGCTGCTTATTTCTTCTGGGCCACCTCCCTGTGGGTGTCATGAAGTCAAATTGCAGAAATTCTAAAATATCTCCTTTTACGTGAAGAGAACTTGAAAATTATTTTACTCATCTTTTTAGATTATACCTTCTTCCAAAGAAATAAGATTTTAAGTGGCTCATTAGGGAAATTTGGCCTCTAGAGTGTTCTATCCCTACCTGTCAAACTAAGTTACCTGCTGCCTTCTGGCCAGTGCTGTACTTCCTCATGTTCGGACTTGGTGCCCAGTTTGTACCCTGGCTCCCAGCCCCACCTGGCCCCTCCCAGCCCCACCGCTGGATGCAGGGGCAGCTGCGTGGGTGACACCAGCTGGGCAGGCGATGCCAGCTGCAGGTGAAAGATCACATGTGTGCTGCCTGGCTCACAGCTGCTTCAGAGGTTTTCATTCACACGCCATGGTTTATTAAATGTGAAAGTATAAACCCCATTTTTAAATTTTTTTTTTTGTATTTTCATACCTGTTTTTACCTACCATTTTATTGGATGGTTCTGTATGAGGTAAATCGGTTGAGGGACATTGGGTTTGTTTCCACTGTCTGGCTGCCGTGAACAAAGCTGGGCTCCACACTCTCGCCCGGATCCCTGTGTCCATCTCCGCCGTGGAGCCGCTGGGGCCTGTGGTAGGAGCGTGGTTAGCCTTAGCTGTACTGCCAGTTTCCGAGTGGTTTCGCCAGTTCGTAATCCCGTCAGCACTGCAGGAGCATGCTCCCCAGTTGTTTGCAAATCCTCCTCAGCACTTGGTATCAGTCACCTGTTAAAACTTCGCCTTTCTGTGGGTTGCGAAATATCTTTGTCATTTTAATTCATTTCTTATAATGATGTGCGTCTTTTCTTATGATAATTGGCCATTTGGGTATCCTCTTGTGCAGACCAGTTCTGCTTTTTGTTACGGAATAAAGATTTTTATTAGTTTACAAACACTGCTAAGCAAACAGCATAGAGTTTTATAAGCTTAGGGAGGACAGTGAGTGGTTCAGCACGATGAAGGAGAAAGCACACGAGCCTCCGTCTCCCTCTCGTCCTTGTCCTGCTCCAGGCGTGGCTCTCATGATGTGGAACACCTTCCTGGTCAAGAGGTTTTCTGCGGCTACGTACTTGATGGAGAAGGTAATCTTACGTTTCATGTACTGGCTTCGGATCTGCTTCCCTTTATTGATATTAGAAAGATTGTGTACAGTGGGCCTGGTTCACCTGTTCTGCTTTTTTTTTTTTTTTTTTGACACATTTGACTCCGGCTCAGTGAACTGTGGTTCCCATGGCTGGCTTTCTGGCAACTTGAGCAAGAGCCCCAAACCCTCGACAGGGAGCCCGCCACTGTGAAGGCCTCTTCCCCCAAGAGATTGGGACCAGAGACTGGTCCCAGCAAAGACTGGCACTTCGTTTTTAATTAAAACCTACAAGCGTCCTAGTACTCGCTGAGCTTGGGGTGTAAGGCCAAGACCTTTGCTCGGAAACGGGTCAGTTGTAGCTCTGCTGTGGTTTTCCTACGTAACCCTCACCCACAGTGCATTGCCTGTGAGTTCTCGATCCTGTTTTCATTTTTCTTTTTAAAGATTTCATTTATTTGTTTTTAGAGAGTGAGGAAGGGAGGGACAAAGAGAAGGAGAGAAACTTCAGTGTGCGCTTGCCTCTCACGCGCCCCCTACTGGGGACCCGGCCCGCAACCCAGGCCTGTGCCCTGACTGGGAGTCGAACTAGCTGCCATTTAGTTCGCAGGCTGGCACTCCATTCACTGAGCCGCACCAGCTAGGGCTCGATCCTGTTTCTTCAAAGTTGTGGTGCCATCTGAGTGCATAATCTTTACATTTTTGTAATTTATCCCCTAATTGTTGTAGTTGTTTCCTATATTTCACACAGGAGACCCAGGAGTTGGCTACTACTCTCCATAAATCTTTATAAAGCATTCAGCATAGCATTCATATAAACAGCTTCCTCTTTCGTCATTCACATTTACTCAACTGAGTTACATTACAATTGTGGTCTGTACCCCCTGCGTAAATAGGTCTGGGGAGGGACAGAACGTGTCAGCGTGTAACTCAGCTGGTGGGGCAGAGGCTGGCGGCCTGCTGGATGGGCCGCCTGGCCTCAGGGCCCCTGCCCGGGGCGGGGAGCCCCCTCAGCTAGAGGTAATGAGGCAAGGGTCCTTTGTCCCGGAGTCCCTTCTCCCATTGTCACCGTCTCCCCTGAACTGTCCTGTCGAGTAATGCTCCTGAAGGGCAGGATTTGTGCCTGCCACTGACTGTCTCATGCAGTGAGCAGTGCGGTCTTATTACTTATCAAGTCAAGGCAACCAGCGACTGACTGTCTGAGCTGCGAGTACAGCTTGTGCTTCAGACTGTCCCTTCTTTCCGGCCTTTCGCAGTCCTTATTGACCAGCAGAATCCTCTGCTGCCCTTTGTTCGTAAACTTAAAGCCTTAAGTTTGGTTTTGAGTTTTAAGGCAGCCCAGTTATTTGATTATGCAAAGTAAGAACCAGAGTTTTGAGTTTTCTATTTTAGTAGTTCAAAAATATTTACTTTTGAGAAGGATTGTTTGTGAGCCCAGGCTGATTTTTTTTCATAATATCTTTTTTCATTCCACCACAAAATTATTTGCCTTATGTTATGGTTGGTTACCACATTTATTTCTATGTGTATCTATGTCTTTAGAATTTTGTTACTTTTTACTTCCTGTACCATTGTGATGCCTTTTAATTTAAATTATTAAGTAAATACACCATTCCCTTTCTGTTTGCCTCAGGTTGGAAAATCACCAAAGGATAGGTTATGCCGAAGGGTAAGTGAATCTCCTTATCTAGGCTAGGCATAGCTGTTAATCTTGCACTTGAACTACAACCTCATTAACTACAGGGGTGAACTTTGCCTTTTACCATTTTGATAACATATCGGAAGATAAGAAAAATGGAAGGAGAATTCCGCATTAAGGAAACTGCTCAGGAACTGTGGCCAGTTTGCACTGACCTTTGCAGATGGTCAGATAGCATGTTTCAGCCGGGTTCTCACCAGATGTCCCCCACTCGGGCCGTGGGCAGGGGGGTGACATGGTGCCATCACTGGTATTTTTGCTGCCCTTCAAATGAGAAACGTGTAACAGGCCATCCAGCATCAAGTTGAAGCAGATGCATGGGTAGTGAACTTGATCTGCCTTTGTGTGATGACCCGTGTAGAGAGTCAGAAATAACATTCCAGTCCATGCAGCTGGCCTCTGCTCAAAACTTTGACCTATGCTCATGACAACTGTATTAACGCTGGGACACACAAACCCTGCTGTTACAGACCCTCAGTCTTGAAACGTCTCTGCGGTTGAAGACTTCTGGTGTGTGCCTGAGAGCGTCTTTAGCACTGTAGTCCATGTATGTGCCTGTCACAGACACTCAGGCTGATCACTTAGGGATGTGAGGGGTTTGCTGGTTGCTGGTTTAAAGAAGGTCGTAGGTGAACACGGCAGCCTTTTGGATGGACCCTTTAAAGGGGAGTGCGTATGCGCTGTCTGTTGCCCACGGCAGCATCTGGTGTTCGGAGGGTTCACGTTCTGGTCAGAGGCTCAGTTCAGCCCCTAAAGGATGCTGTGAAACCAGACCAGGTGGTTTTTCCAGAACTTCTCACATCGGGCCATGATTGTGTGGCTACGACGGCCTGTCCCCTGTGCGTTCTGGGACAGTGAGAGGCAGGGGTGTGCCGCAGCCTGTGGTGAATGATGACATGGTGTCTTTCCAGTGCTCCCGGGACACTAATTTCTAAAAGTTGATAGTACCGTGTTTTTTTAAAGCTTCATTTTAAAGCCAGTTAAATCTGAAGAAAGGCATTAAAATACGCTAATGCCTTAACTGTCAAATTCTTGCTTTTCTATTCCATGTAGAAAGTCAGGATTTTTGCTCCCCCACCCCCATAGTGATGATCCGGTTTCGCTGCGGGAACTAAAGATGTTCCTTTCTGCAAACAGGACGTGGGCATGAGCGACACGGCACTGACCTCCTTCCTCGGCTCCTGCCTGGATCTCCTGCAGACGCTGATGGAGGTCAGTGGGGTGTTTTCCTTCTCAACGGTCTGCACTGGTCTTAAGAACTACAGATATATTTTCACTTACTGATTTCAGAGTTTTGACTTAGGCCTAGAAATAGTGATGTTTCTTATTAGAATTTGATTTCTTAAAGTTATAATGGGAGGGCGGGACAAGCCTGCCCTTTGCTACCGGAAAGCTCATTACTACATACGGAGTCTGCAAGCCATGATTCCTCCGATGCCAACCAGTTCCCCATTCTCATGTGCGCAGGCAGATGTGAGCAGGGACGAGATGCAGGCGCCTGTCCTGGATACCGAGGACGCCTGGCTCGCTGCCGAGGGCCCAGTCTCGATCGTGGAGCTGGCCCTTGAGCAGAAGCACATCCACTACCCACTGGTGGAGCACCACTCCGTCCTCTGCTCCATCCTGTACGCGGTGATGAGGTTCGCGCTGAAGGCCGTGAAGCCACTGTCGCTTTTTGACAGCAAGGCAAGTACCCGAGGGTTCCAGAGCCCCGTGGGAGCCGGGCGCTTAGCAGGCGTGCGCAGGACAGCTATCCCACGGCGGGGGGGGGGAGGGGGGGCCTCCCTGGGGCGCCGGGTGGACCTGGGGCGAGCCGGGGCTTCCACCAGAGAGGCCGGTGCCGTGTGTTCTGTCTCCCGTCTGCTTCCTGGGAACTTCAGCCGCATTTCCTGACACTCTGCTTTGGCTCCTCGGACACACGTTTAGTCTCAGACAAGGGGGTTTTAGACAGTCCGGTACTTTAAAAAGGATCGAGTACATACTATATATCAGTTATCTTTTACTGCATAACAAATTATCCCAAACCGAGGGGCTGAAACAAGAGTGTGCAGCCATTTTTGTGGGTTGAGAACCTGGGTGTCTCTCCTGAGTCCAGAGTGAGGGTGGCGGTCGGGGTGCCCGCCTCCCTCCGGGCACAGGAGGGAGTGTGAGCCAGCGCACAGGGCAGAGGCCACCGTCCTTTTGTGACCTGATCTTGAAAGTGACTTGCTGTCATCTCTGCCTAATTCTTTGCTCGCAGGGCGTCACCAGCCCACACACGAGAGGAGGGGCTCCTTGGGCACACTCTTAAAGGCACCTACTGAACTCTGTAATGGTTAAATAAAATCCTAAAATGCCCTTGTTCAAGGAGGGGAAAAAATGAACCATGAGATATATTCTTAAGTGACTTTCAATTTCTCTCCTCCCCCCAGTAATAATCCATACTTATGTTTCCTTGGTCTCTTCTTTCTCTTTAGGGGAAAAATGCATTTTTCAAAGACCTAACTTCAATACAGTTACTGCCTAGTGGAGAAATGGATCCCAACTTTATTTCTATACGACAGCAGGTAAATTAGTTACTAGGTTTTGTTTCTTGGGAAAAAAAATAGTTAAGTAATAATCTAGCTGGCCTTCAAAGGATGACCATTCCAGAGTATTCTTGAGAGCCAGTTTACCTGTAAATTGCATGTTCATTGTGGATGATTACACACGTTTATCGGAAAAGCCCCTCTGGCAGGAGAGCCGACGGTTCAGACCCAGTTTAAGGAGAGACACTAACGTGACACTCCTGCGTCTCCCTCTCCCTTTTCAAGTTCTTGCTGAAAGTCGTCAGTGCGGCCGTCGAGGCTCAGCACTCGGGTGCGAAGGACAAAGGCACCTCAGAGGAGGCACCAGCCACTCCTTTTGGGAAAGACCAAGACTGGCCAGCTCTAGCCGTGGACTTGGCCCATCACCTTCAAGTCAGTGAAGATGTCGTGAGGAGGCATCACGTGGGGGAACTCTACAACTATGGAGCCGACCACCTTGGGGAAGAGGTAACCGCCCCCGAGGGAGGGCAGCTGGGCCTGATCGTTCCGAACCTGGCTGCGGGAGTCGGGAGCCCGCGCAGCTGTTTGCTTTTCCTTCTGTGAGAGCCTCTAGGCACAAGAGTAGAGGAATGCTAAAGTATAAAACGTCCTGTTTAATGTTAAGTAAAGCTCCAGCGTGCCCAGGCCTGTTCCCCACAGAGGGGCGTAGTGGCCAACAAAACACACAAAAGCTTGAAGATGACGGGCACACTCACGCTGAATTGAAAAATTCGGTGATGGCAAAAGCGTGGAATTTAAATGCTGTTTGACTCAGATGATATTTTGGTTGCACAGTTGACTCCTGAACCCCGTGAGGGTCGGAGGAGCCAACCCCATGCAGTTGAGAGTCTGCGTATAAGCTTTCGACTCCCCAGAACTTAACCACGACGCGCCTGCTGTTGATTGGGAGCCTTACTGGTAACAGTTGATCATCACCTTGTGTATATTGTGTTACATGCTGTACTCTTACAGCACAGCAAGCTAGGGAAAAGGATGTGATTAGAACCATAAGAGAAAATACACGTACAGCGTTTACTAGAAAAATCCGCGTGGAAGCACGAGGAGTCATGCAGTTCATTGCCACGTCGTTCAGGGGTCAGCTGTGTGCACAGCCCCGGGTCAGAGCTGAACCAGGCCCTTTGTGATGGCGCCTTTCCTAGGGTCTGTCAGCCTCTTAGCTCCCACCCCAAGTGGCCCACCTTCTTCCCCGCAGGCCATCCTCCAGGTTCAGGACAAAGAGGTCATGGCTTCCCAGCTGCTGGTGGTGACAGGGCAGAGGCTGGCGCACGCGCTGCTCCGCACCCAGACGAGGGAGGGCATGGAGCTGCTGGCCCGGCTGCCGCCCACGCTCTGCACGTGGCTGAAGGCGATGGTGAGTGCGGGGGTGCGAGTGCCCCCAGGGGTCACTGTGCGTTTCCGTGAGTGCATGGTCAGAGGCAGTGAAGGAGGGCATTTTATTAATAGTTTAATTTACTTTGCTCTGAAGAAAAGCATTTTTGCTAGTAAGCTATTGTTTCAGCGTGTGAAACTGATGGGTCATTTTTGTGTCCTGCTTGTAGGACCCCCAGGATCTTCAAAACACAGAAGTGCCCATTGCAACAACAGCCAGACTAGTCCACAAAGTAATAGAACTTCTGCCCGAAAACCACGGGCAGTACAGTTTAGCCTTACACCTCTTCGAGGCCGTGGAAGCCATACCCTTTCCTCCCTTAGGGCCTCGTCTATGACCCATTGCCCCCGTGGGCCTGGCACACCGGTTAGTGCATGGTGGTTTCGTACAGTGGCGGCTGGGCTTCATGGAGGGGGATGTCTTTTTTTTCCTTTTGTAAAATGAATTAAAAAAATATATATATTATATATAACTTTTAAAAAGTACAGTCCTGGTTAAATTCCACTCCTTTGGTAAAATACAAACAGATATCAATTATACTATTAACTGCTCATACAGATGTTTTACTGCTCATTTCCAACCCAAACACTGAAGTAGTGTTATTGTTGAATTTTGCTATCTAAATTTGGTTATGGTTTACGGATTACGTTCTTGTTATAAGACTCTATGTTTCCTACTCAAATGTTACTATTCTAAGAAAATTTCAGTGTGGTCCTGTAAATACAATCCCATCGGTCAAGTCAGAGAAACCCCCCACTCCCCCGTCTCAACTGTCAGGAAGAGGCTCTCCCACTACGCTCACTCCCCTGCTGGACGGCCCCTGGAGCGCTGGCAGCTGGCGGGGTCCTTCCCCAGAGGGCGTTCGGCTGCCGTCAGAGGACAGTGACCTTGTGAAGGAATGCGTTCAAGATCATCAGGCCATCAGGCATCAGAAGGGACATGTACTAGGACCCTTGACCTGGTACCAAAGTACCTGTCTGTACTTGCCAAACTTGTGAATCTGAGGTGCAGGCAACACACCCAAATCAGTTATAACACAAGATTTGTTCTTCTGCCAAGGTTCAAAGCTGTATCCACATCAGGTAATTAATTGTAAAAATGTATTATCTTGTAAAACTTATGTTTTAAAAAAAGGAGCAAAGATGCTAAAAATTTAAGTCTAATTTTACTTTTCCTACAAGCGTTTCGAAACGTCTGCTTCTGAGACTTGACAGGGTCGCGTCTCTGCTCTCGGGAGCAGCACAGAAAATGCCTGGTGACGCGGCCAAGCAAACCTACCTCACAGCTGGGTGGCAAGGTCAGGCTGCAGCCGCTGTTACAACCCAGAGTGCCTGGAGCGGTCCCCATGCTGAACGCTGATGTGATTAAAACCAAACTAACCAGAAGTCTGCAAAGTGCCCTGAGCTCCACAGACACCAAGCACGCACTAAGGTCCATCTCTGGAATGCAGCCATACAGTGCAATTACTGCCACCGGCCCAGGACCGCAGTTGTCTCTCATGTGACACAGAAGTCAGTGTCCGCGCCCCCTCGTGAGAAGCCGACTCCGGCAGTCGTACAGAGTTGAGGGGACAGAAAGGAAAAAATGAGGAGATCCCAACGTAAATTCTTTTTAGCTAAAAGGTCACATGTGAATAAGGACTTCCCTGTCTAAAACTGAGTTACTGTTTAATTTAGCATAAAATAAATGTGTAGGACGTCCTGGGTCTTCGGGGTGCGGGCCCATACACCCAACAGAGGTGCACACAGCACAGGGCCAGCTGCCGGGCCTCTGCCCTGAGCCCACCCCCGACCCAGAGACACTCGTTCGGGTTCCTGTGAGCGTGTCTGACTTCAGACAGTCACTCGCCATAGACATTCGGAAAGGTTGGTTCTTTCTGTGATTTTTCTCCACATTCTGAAAGTAATTATAAATTTTGGACGGTGGTTCAAAAGCATGGAAGTATAGGCATTTCTAAAGATTAAATCCTACTCTGATTCCGTGTCATTTTGGGGGGTACCTAATCAACATTTTAGCTAATAAAACTGGTGTAGCGCACAATCAGATCTGAGGATTGTGGAGAATAAGTGGAAACAGGGCAGAGAACTGTGACAAGTCAGAGTCTCCATTGAGTAGATTGGAAATCCTAAAAGTTACCACTCATACAATTTTAAATCTGAATTCTGAGTCGTAGGGTTAAGAAACAGCTAAATATTTTACTATTCCATCAAGGGCTTTTAAAATAAACCTAGAAATCCAATAGAAGGCACATGAGCAGTTCTGTGCAGGCAGACCTCAGTTTTCAGACTGAAGGCAAGACCATCAGCGGAACGACGGCGACCGACCTTAGTGGGCCACTGGCGTTGCCGTGGTGGTCTGCCTGCATACAGCCTGTAATGAGCAAGGGCCACAGGTGCAGGAGGCAGGTGTGTCCAGTGGCCCGTTCCCCGTTCGAAACAAAGGGCCTGCTATACTTAGCTGCAGCTGCTGCTGGGAGGCCAACAGCCAGGAGTGAGTCCCTAGATCCGCACCCCCACACCCGCTCCTCGGTAGCAGCAAAGAGGCATGGGGCACCCCTTACACGCCACTGTCTAATGCAGAACGCAGACAAGTGTTCCACAGCCGTAACTGCATGTTGCAGGTTGGGCTGAGACGTGGACTCCCACGAGTCAGCATAAATGTAGATGAAGAGGAACAGCACCAGGCTTCTAAATGCTCCCTACTTTTGCAAAGAGGAAACTAAATGGAGAAAAGGCTTATTTCACCTCAGTTATAAAAATTCATCTTAGGTCACAGTAAACAGTTACATTTAAATTGCATTCTTTAAGGAAAAATGATTCATTGCAATTTAAAATCACAGAAATCTCATTTAATACTAAGCTTACATGGATTATAACATTCAGTTAAAAGTTGCTGAGATTCATTTAATTTTTAAGACACAACATTTTTAAAGTACCGATAGCAACAGGGAAAGTCTTCTCACCCCAGCAGGAACAGATTTGTTGGACTTACAAAAGTTTGATTTCTGCTGAGGAGAATTAGCTATCCCTAGAAAGATTTTAATCCAATACCGAGTTGTTTATAAATCCTCTATTATCTAATGTAATGTACTGTAAGTAGTGAAACTGTATATACTGCTGTTTTCTGTGTCTGTTCATTGTTGTGGATTTATGTATATTAGTGAAATAAATTTTCAGCTTTCATCTTGTTTCCTTAACATTCATTAATGTAAGTACATATATGTAATGTTTTCCCCTCTTGTTTGAGAACAGCAGGTTTAGTGGCGTTTTCATTCTAATTCAACCAAACGAACTGGCTATTCTGAAGGGGTTGGTGTTCACTGGTAGGCGGTATGTGGCTCCCCGGGTTACCCCTTTGATGCTCTGTTCCTTCAGAACCACACTTCACGGCCGCACCAAAGCACCCATGGTTTTCCAAAATGCCTTTATTCTTAGACATTGCAGAACTTAAATACTGTGTCAAAAGGGCTTATGAAATATAAAACACTTCCTGCTCAGCCACAGCTGATGGCCAGCGTGTTCCGTGTCTGCACGGGCCCGTCGTGGACAGAGCAGCATCCATCTGCACGCATGCTGCTTCATAGGAGCTTCAGGACGCAGGCGTTTCTGCACGTGTATGTGCACGCTGCGTTCATCTAGTTACAGAAAGCCTTACTAGCATTCTAACTCTGACTCTCACCCTCCTCCACCACTCCTCTCCCACTCCTGGCCCGAGTCTGGGTTTCCTCCCAGCGTGGGTGGCAAACAGCCCGCCCAGATCGCTTCAGTACTGCCGCCGGGTGTGCTCTGGGCCGAGGTCGGTGCCAGAGGGAGGGGCTATGTCCCACCCACAACTTCCGCACACCGGGGGCAGAGCGTATCTGAAGACTTGGCCGTGTACTTCCAACAACGAGGGCATTTTTCTTTGGTGGTTGGTGTGACAATTACTTTATATGAAGACTCTTCACGGATATCACCACCTATGGATGAAAAACACACGTGTTTGCAGGCGCTTCTTCAGACTTTCTCCTTCCTGCCGTGGCAAAGCTGGCTACATTACTGATGTTACATGCACAGCAAGACGGTGGGACCACACGACTCAGCGGACAGCTGAGGAAGGCGAGGCCCTGAGAGAGGCACTGACTTCTCCCCGGCTGAGTTCTGTGCGGAACTCCGCAGAACAGGCCTTGCAGCCCGTGATCCAAGCCCAGTTCTGATGGGAGTGGAGCTGGAGGCAGCTTAACTTACGAACTTCGAAAAGAGCCACGTTATAGGGTAACAGCAGTGCCTCCACTTAGAACGTCTCGGTTTGTACGCAAGGAAACAAGACTTTCTCCACTGTTTACACTTGTAGACATCAGACGGGTAACACGTGGTAAAGAAAGTGCATTCTTTTCCAGTCACTGCAAACATGTTACATTCACATTTCCGAGAGTACATTAAGCCAGGACGGTTAAGACAGGCAGCGGTACTTTCCCCAGGACCTCTGTGTGCCCTTCCCTCCAGTCCAGCAGTGAGAATGAGTGAGGGTGACAGAGTCACCTACGGGAGGTGTGCTCACGAGAGGCTGCTGCAGGGATGAGTTCGTGCCCCATCTCCCGGGACTCCTCTCTCGGAGTAGCTAAATCATATTTTAATTTGGGATTTTAATTCAGGGTCTACGCAAGACATTTCAGAGTCAAAGCTGGGGAGGGTGGGCAGGCCTGGGCAGCACTAGGGAAAAGGGTGTCCCAGGAGAGGGCTGTGGAAGCCAAACAGGAGTGAGGGTGGCTGGCACCACACACAGTGACAACCACATCCTCACAGCACAGGACAGAAAGCCCCTCTTCCAGCCCTGGCACCTGTCCCCAAGATCATTGGGTGGGACGCTTCTGAGAGCCATTTCCACAGACAGCCGCCTTCAGAGACGCCCCACTGTCCTCAGTCGGTTCTCCAGCTCGGCCCCACCCTCTTGCCTTCTCCCTGCTCACCTTCCAGGTTGATGAGGAAGGTCCCTGTGTGCTCGGTGGCATCCCCAGGCATCACCTGTGGCTCCTGGGGGAGGAGCGTGGTCCGGGAAGCCATCATGAGCTCGCTCAGCTGGGAGGTGCTGGAAGTCTCCTCAGCCTGCAGCATCTGAAACCAGTGAGCATGTGCAGGTTACCACCTGAGTTAGATTTTCACCGTAAATAGAGGTTATCAACGCTAAATTCTCGTATCCAGAGAGAAACCCTTTGTACCGTTCCCTCCTGGTATAATACTATTAAAACACATCAGTTCTTCCTCGTTCGCAAGGTTTGAATTGAGAACTTCCAGTCGATGGTGTTTACTGAGAATACACTCTGGCCCCTCTTCACTTTGCTGGATGCCAAACACCTGTGATTTCTAATTGCTACGAAACACCTGCATGCTGTTTACTGCCCCCCTTTATAAAGGGAGAACCAGAAGCAAAGAGGTTAACCCACCCGACTTTCTCAGCCACCACCCAGCCCAGGGCTGTCGGCTCCAAGGCCCACACTCTCCCTGGATCATGCCTCTGCCACTTGGTGAGGGGCTGAGATGCCACCTCACGACGATGGCTGCCTGAGCAAGGCACGGACATGTCTGAAGCACGGCGAGCTGGGGTGTTTGATAGGCCCTTCCACCTTTTCCATTGTAATTCTGATCTTTAAAATGAGTGTGAGCTCTTACAGACATTCCTTTAAAAAAACTCACGAGAAAGATTCAAAGAGATTAATTTGGTTTTAACAAATCATACAATTCATAAGAGTTCAAACCAGGGGTCCATTTGACAACTACTTAGTGTGACTCCTAAGGAAAATGTATTCCATTTTTAAGTATTTTTTCCGACACAAGCTGCATTCTTTCCAGCTTATTGCTCAGAGCTTGCGAGGTCATAGGACTCGCAGGGGAACCCGGTGCTGGGCTGCTTGGCCTCAGCGAGGTCACAGCTCTGGTGGTGCCATCTCCTGGCTCATATGATGAAGGAGCTGGAACTTCCCAAGTGCAAATTTGAAAATGTTACATATTACTAAAATTCTCTTGTCTGATTAAGGGTCTAATATCTACTAGCTATTTCAAGCCTCCAATCTTGACCAATTACATAGAGCTTACCCACCAAATAAGATGGTCACTTGAGGGGTGGCGGGGGGAGGGGAACGATACCAGTAAAACATAAAATATGTTCATGGCCAATTCTTTCTAAGCATTAAAACTGCAGAAAAACCTTGAGTCAGTATGTTAAGCTCTAAGCCCATCTGGCCAATCAACCTCTAAATCCCAAGAAGAAATATTCGATGGAACTGTAGGAAAAAAACAAACAGTGAATACTTTGAGATCACATGATAATCTGCTGGAGCAAAGGAATTTTTCCAGAACTCGAGAAAAGAACTGGAAACCTTGCTTTGGATTTGTTTAGAATCTGGTCCAGACAGACAAAATTCGCAGAAAACTACACCCTTAACACAAAACTCCCGATTTTCATGTGTTCTAACGCTGTTCCCACGAACTCACGTCATCCAAACAGCCCTGAGGCCTTGCACTTCAATTAGAACCTAATTATACCTTCCCTGTCCCAAAAGGAAGATTCTTAAACAAATTTCCAGTGAGGCTGCTGATACGAACACCCTTCCGAAAGGTGTAAGTGACTGCCGACCTCTATTATCTCAAAGAGCAGCCCGGGCTCGATGACGATGGTGACCTCGTACTCGGCGGCATTCCTGCCGGGGATGCTCCCGAGAAACTTGTCCCTCATGGCGCAGGCGCTCTCCACTGCCTCCTCCAGCCCGGGCTTCTTCCAGACGGAACTCGTATTGATCCACCCGGTACGGAAAACACTCCTGGGTTCTTAAAGATAAAAATGAAAAAGCTCAGTAGTTTACATGCATTCTAAACTAAATACAAAACTCTAACTGTGAAATATTCACTGTGCCTGGGAGGGAAGAACTGTCATTTCAGGCAATCACGGGATGAACCATTCCGGGGCCGCCCTAAATGCTCCCAGACACGCACGAGAGCCTTGGAAGGTGAAGCTAATAAGTGACTCTTCCTCCTCTTTCTAAACTTCTATAGTGTCTGATTTCCTATAAGTTCGGTACAATTAGAGGGAAAAAACTATCAAAAATACTAAAAGCACTACACTTTGTTTTAATAAAATTTAATGTACTTCTGACACTTATAAATACGTAAGAAACAGTGCTTCCTCAATATGGCCCAGTTGCTGGCATCTCAGAAAGCACGTGAAGGCCCCTGGAATCCACCCTCTGCAAATAGGTGCGGCAGGGACTGAGGGGCATCCCCATAAAGCATTCCCTGCAGCTGAGTAAGATGAGTAAGGGCCGCTTATATGAAGAGCAAACAATCAGAAGCTGCACCCTCATCGTCGCCTTCCCACTTAGAGAAAAATCAGCCTTCTTACCTTTAGCGTAAGGTATGTGCTGGAACACCTCCTCAGCCAGGTGCGGGAGAATGGGCGCGAAGGAACGAACCATTACATCCAGAATCTCCGCCAGCGCGGTCTGACAGGAGCGTCGCTTGGGGTCGCTCGCGTTTTCACAGTAGAGCCTGGACAAGAGCACCCTCCTCAGCAGCTGGCAGATCACTGTATTCTGACCACCGAGGCAGCCCTGTCTGAGGTCTCACTTATTCTTACGTTACAGGGGCTCACTGAATGGGCCTAACCGTCTTCCAATTAAATAAGGCATCCTATCACAGACCCTGCATTGTCCTTTCCCCTTTCCAGGTGTGTTCCCCCTGGCCACCCCCCCAACCCCCCGCCACCTTCCAGCTAATGGAGTCCAGACTTCTGGGTCAAAGGACAACCAAGTTAGTTGACCTTTGAATGTGCCTCCCCCTCGAGCCCTACAAACTCCCCAAACAAGACTCTGTTCACATTTCATTAGCCTCTACTACTGGGCACTTCATCACCCACAGCACAGAGCACATTACTGATACCCCTTTCCTTCTCATAACCACACTGGGGTGGGGTTAGCTGTACCACGTCATGGGTAAAGAAACAGACTGGAGGATGAGCTGCCCCAAATCGTACAGCCAGGGAGAGGCAGGGCAAAAACAATCCGCCTTCACTCCAGAATCCACGCCAGCAACCACCCGGCTGCCCTCCTTGCTCACAGCTGGATGGACGCCCAACGTCTGCCCAGCAGAGCAGACACTCGGGAAATGCTTGTCGAGTGTTTCACTGTCCAGCCATACGCACCTGTCTTTGATTATGCTGAAATAAAAGTTAGAGAGTTCTCTGGTGTAAAAGGCTCGCAACAGCCGGACAACTTTTCCAAAATCGTACTGCTTGTATGAGTCGGTTATCTAGGGAGCAAAGCCAAACACGTTTGGAAGCTGGGATACGCAAATAGGAAGGCAAGTCGTCATTAGCAAAACATGTTCCTTCTGAAAACATGGGTCAAAGGCAGACAAATACAAAACAGGTGAGATAGGCAAAGCTCTTGGGCCGGGGCGGGGGGTGGTGTGGGAAGCACGTTTCCCAAACTTGACTTGTGTTTTCTCAGTGCCTCGAGAAAACACTGAACGTTCTGCTCTGGAAACTACAGGAGAACACTCGTCAAAAGAAAGGATCTGGTTTTCAGTTTAAAAGGAGCAAAGATGGCAGGTCACCATTGTAGCCTCATTTATGCCTGGAAAGTAAAATTGGCCGAAAACCTGCACACTCGCCTCTGACTCACGGGTACATGGAAGCAACTACAATTCCAATTTCTGAGTAACACAAGTGATCTGTTTACATGTAAGTGATCAGACACCTTACAAGACACAGAAATACTCATTTCAGTTACTTCTAGACTTTGAGGGGTATATCTGCAGGTAAGTAAAGTACAACCCTACTCCTTCTGGGCTAGAGAAATACTCAATAATGGAGCTGATCTACAGAGAAAATGTGGTCTGAAAAGTCTGGGCCTATTGTTTCCACGTGGTAATTCTCTCGTCGTCTGAGAGACTGGGAAAGAAATCATCAGACTTTAGACCTCAGGTCAACCTCGGAACACGTGGAATTTATCAAGCAGAGCTCTTCTCAGGGCTGCAGTTCGCTTTGTTCCTAACCTAGTACGGTTGTTCCACCTGCGTGCACGTCACATTTCAGCGTGGAGCAGTGCTGGTCTCTCCCTTTTCCGAAAGCGTACTGGTTCCCACTCACCTTGCCTGCTAAGTCCTGCAGTAAGTGCAGCATGTACTGGTCTATGACGTACATTTTGTCAACAGGGATGGAATCTGTCTCTGGGTTGAAACCAGCCACATTTCCCAAAAGAAAGCGGAGTGTATTCCTAAGCTATTGGGAAAGAAAAGAAAAAACAAAAACAAAAAAAAGAGGCAGTTAAAAAAATTATGACATCATAAGTTCTTCTGTAGAGTTATTTTATTTCTCTACAGTTAGGTTTTATCCACCTCATGTTACTTTCTTAATGGCATACTTTTAAAATAACATTCCTAAAGGAGGCTAAAAATGCAGAACAAGGAAACAAAACGCAATTCATTTTAATAGCCCAGGTGATGGAACAACCCCTGGACTTTACACGTAAAGAGGGCATTTTCATTCCATTTCTTTCTAACCGTAGGGTGGTCACCTTTCAGCGACCCAGTTTGCTCAGCTGTGTAGGTGCAAAGGATAAATGGAATAAATGTGAGAGGCTGCTGAGTACATAAAAAGTATATAAAACTGTCAAATGTAATAGCATAAACAATAAAAAATAAAGAAAAAATCTTAAAAGTATATAATAAATATCAGTATTTCACATATTATATGCTTACTTATGCGGTGTTTTTCTTCCCTCCAGTACTCACAGATATAGAACAGTAACTGAAGTTAACTTTAAAAAAAAATTGACAGTGCAGTAAGTGCAACAATACTTAAGGAATGTCTATACTTCAGGAATGTCTATAGACATTCCTTAAGTATTTGCATTTATCTATAATTACTGATACGTAACATTAATATTGTATCAAAACCTCCTTGAGACAGTGAGTGCTGGTGTATAGGGTTGTTTGGTGTTTACGCACAGAATGAATCTAACTCACAATGCTTTTCAGCTGACACTGAGAGCACCAAACACCTGGGGGCGAGTCCACGGGTCGGAGTCACGGAAGAACTCTGTCTCTACGGGAAGCACTACTAATGCGTTAATGCTCGTAATCGATTTTGTGCCAGGAGTTTGCAAGGGAGCAGTTCCCTGACTCGGAAAAGCACCGCATCGGACAGTCAGCCTCAGTGCCCTGGGAAGGGACCCGACTGCTTTGCGCCTGGCAGGTCACTGTTTTCCGTTTGACGTGAGGCCTTTCCCAGTGAAAGTGAGGAGCTGCTGGCACTTTGAGACTTCCCTTCTTTCCCATAAAACTCTGGGAGGTGTTATGGGGGCGGGGAAGGGCACCAAATCTTTGAACCTTTTACTTGGCTTATGTTATAACCTCGTACTTTTAACATAAGGGGAAATAGCATCTTTAAAGTTCATGTCTAGACAAGAGTTCAGTTAACAAAGAAGTAAACTGGACTGCTGACCAGTGCGTTGTGTGAACACGCCTTGACAGGGAGGAGAGCTGTTCTGGGTGGGTTCAGTCACACCCGTCACATTGTCTCGCGGACTCTGTTTTTGTTTACAGTATTAAAATGTCCATTAGCAAAACATGGGTGGACTTTCTGCAAAATGCACATAATTTCATGTGTGCTCTTTATTTAATAAAATACAAAAAGTATATTACAAAAAGTATATTAAAGTTATTACTACTACTGATTTTTAAACACATAATATGGGATATTTTTAAATGCTCACACTTGTAGGACTCATTTTCATTCAGTTTTGTAGTGCCAAACAAAATGTGCCTTCTTTACAAATGGTGGTTCAGTAACCTTTTCATCCGGAAACAGGAAGGACGAGGACTGACCTTGCTAATGTCATCTCTGGCCGCATGGAGTTCAGATGGACTAATTGTCACTTCGGTGAAGACGTTGGACTCAGCCACCCACCAGCGAAGGACGTCAGCACCATAAGGAGGCTCTTTGCTTTGATCCTTTTTGATGAGGGGAAAAAACCCAAAAACATATATGTGAATGAATGGCTTTCAATTCCAGTGAGGTGAACAAATCTTTCAGGAAGTCCTACTCAAAAATGTGTGAGCACAGTATGAGCATAAAAAAAACCACCCGATTTGTAGTGAAATAGGGGCTACAATCTCAGAGTCCGGGCTTCATCTGAATAAACAACACTGAGGAGAAAGCATGCACTGCAAACCTGTTCAACTCCACCTCCGGCTTGGCCACGCCTGCGCGTCCCTCAGAGCCGCTGCTCAGACACAGAGCGGTGCTCTGACATCTGGGGGGCGCACAATACACCACCTCCGCCCTGGCCACGCCTGCGCGGCCCTCACAGCCGCTGCTCAGACACAGAGCGGGGTGCTCTGATGTCTGGGGGGCAGGGAGGGTGCGCTCTTCCCTTCCACACCCCCTAGCAACTCTGTACACAGAGAAATGGCCGTTGGACAGCAGGAGGACGGTAAAACGCCAAAGGAGTAACAGATCAGTGGTGTCTTTTCTCAAAACAGCTTCAAAATAACCCAAATTATCAGCAACCCCAGGTCTGATGTTCATTAAGGACATGCTTTAAAGTGTATGATTTCCAAGAATGACAAAACATGCATTTAGAAGTTCCAATCTCATTTTTTTCTCATGCCATTTCCGTTTAAATGTAAAACGAGTTTAAAGTTCAAGTGAAAAAGGGGTAGCAGCACGGTTCAAGACCCACCTAGAGATTCAGACCTGAAACAAGCCACAAGGGCGACCCGAAATCCCAGCCCTTCCCTTTTCTGTCCAAATCAAGCATCACTGAAGAGTCCAACTTAAGGCATGGTAAGGCACCTGCTGTTCACATAAAAGATGTTTGTTTTCTTTAAACACAGAAGTAATTATATTAAGGGTTTTGGCTGCCAACTTAGAGCCTTAAAACCAAAACAAGCTGAGTTTTAGAGAGCCACCTACTTGTCCTCCATTGATGACAACGTCAGGGTCGATGACATTCCCCAGGGACTTAGACATCTTTTCTCCCTTTTCTCCCAGGGTGAACCCGTGAACGACCACTGTCCTACGAAGGCAAATCAGCGAGTACAGTGACACAGTCATGATGGTCTTCCCGAAGCTGGCTTTCAGCTTAAAGGGGGTATCTTGGTTTGATGCGAAAATAGGATTTTTCTTGACTGATTATGTATGAAAGCTTTTTCTTGAAAGTCTAATTTTAGCAGCTTTTTACTTATAAACAGAAAAAAATTTCGATCTTTGCAATCACTAAACAAGTGTTTCCTGAACATCTATTATACCCTGGTTTTGATGGTCGAAACTAACCAGGAAAATGTATGTCTTAAAAAAAGCAGATTATCACCTCAAATTATCTTCAAAAATGACAATTCAAGAGGAAAGCATCTGCTGTTCTATTGGCTTATAAAAGCACATTATACGAGAAACAAACATTTGTATTGTTCTGGAATGGGTTTTCATTGTGAGGCAGCAAAAATCGTGAGGTCTTTTAAGAATCTTTCAGATTAGAACCTCTATGCACATATGTGCATAAGGAAAAGCAATTACCTACAACCAAGAGCCCCAAATTTAACAAAATTCACTGAAGGGATGTTTCAGTTTCCTCGCCACTTCGGGATATTCCGAATACAAGGACACCGAGCCGAAGGCTATCTTCAGTCGGCCCCGAGCACACTCGTCTGCATTCCTCTGAGCCGAGTCCAACCAGGTCTGAGGGTCTGGCTCTCTGTGGGCTCCCCACTTCCATGGTCAGTGCTGACTCCTGCTTCTCGGAGTTGTGACCTGACTCGGTTAGGACAAGCCTTTTCTGTACGGCTACCTCCTCTCTCTCTCTCTCTCTCTCTCTCTCTCTCGCTCTCTCCAAACTCTCATGAGACCGTAGGCTAATAAAAGGTGGTGACTGCCCATACACAGTACTCAGCCCAGGGTCCCGCACTGGCAAGTGCCCAGCGGATGTGCTCACAGTGTGCTGACTGATGCAGCTCAGGTACGATACTCACTTAAAAGGGGCTTTTTTCCTCACTGCCACACTCGTTAACAAGGAAGACTGAAACCAGCCACCCAGCTGGTCTTTTCCTTCCAAGTATAAGTCTGCTGTTTGGTCCGTACCTCAAAAGGAAGGATTAACAAAGGCAGACATGTAACTAAACGGGGAAAATGGAAAGGAACACGTATTAAAGTACAAAAAGGGTAAAAGCAATTATGTTATTTCATGCGTCAGGCTGCACCCAGTGGGTAGATTGCATTCGCGGGAGCTGTTCCTCTCACTGCCGATTTACCAATCAAGATAAAATAAACCTTGGAGTATGAACTTCCAGACCATGGGTAATTATAATACTATCTAAATTAGGGTTCAACTCATAATTATCAAGATCAATATTACCAGTTAAATATTTTATGAGAACAAACTACTTTTTTTTATCAATTTAACAAATACTTGCTGAGGATCCAATAACTTTATGTGTTAATTCATGGGATATGCAGAGTTTTGTCTGGCAGGCAGGTATTATCACTTCCCCATTTTACAGACAAGGAATGTGGGCCCTTAGAGGGTTTATTGCTTATCCAAGGTTACGCAGATAAGAAGCAACAGTAGGTGTGGATTGTGAACCTGACAGTCTGGAGGGCATGTGCTTAACCAAGAAATGAAACCAGGACAAAATGTCTTTATAAAGGGTGAGTAACTAACTTCTAATTTGACAATGGCCCAGTCAAAAGATGGGTAAATTAGAAGAAAGCCACGTGAGCCAGGGGCTGGGGCGGAGGTGGCTGGGATGAGTGGCATAGCACAGAAGTTTTCAGGGAGGCGAGAATGCTCTGAGATGCTGTGATGAAGGACGCTTGTCACTATACATCTGTTCAAACCCCCACAATGCACAACACCAAAGGACCCTAATGTCAACTCTGGGCTTTGGGTGATTATGATGGGTCCGTGTAGGTTCGGCAGCTGTCACAAATGGACCCTCTGGTGTGGGGCGTTGACCGGGAGGCTGTGGGGGGGGGGGGCAAAGGGTATGGGAACTCTGCTTGCCACTCTACTTTGCGACGTACCTAAAACTGCTCTACAAAATAAAGTCTATTTAAAGTATAAAAGTAATTCATGGCTTTCTTTAGAAATCACTGCAATAATTAATACCTTTGTTCACTGTTTAAAGAATGTTTTAGAAATGCAGGTATGATGTATTACCTATATGTGATTCATTCAAAAATGCTGCTCCCTTTCAGAAATTTTCAGAAAACTTTCAATTTCTTAAGTTCTACTGACCTTGAACAATGAAACATGTACTTGACCTGGCATTGAAATTCATAAGCCAAGTCTCTTTCACTGCTATAAAATCTGTCAGCAAAAATTAAAGCCAAATTCATCTCATTAAATAACAGTAGATACTGATGAAGTCTGGTAGCTAAAATTAAGCTCAAAATCAAGCTGATTGTATTTCTCAATAAATACTCTCAAGGAAGTAGACAGACATTGACATTAAATCATTTCACATTGGACTTGATACAAACCGTCTGAGAACGAGAAAGAAGGACAGTGAACCTTCTCAGGAAAGTATGTGACTTCTTGTTTTTGCTTTTTTAAGGCAAGTCGCCTGCACTTTATGCTTTTTAAACTATGAGTTCACCTGGTGTCTTGACTACCACTTGCTACTGCCTATCTTTAAATCATAAAAGAATAACAGGGAGGTAAATAGGATAAAACATTAGCCAATTAATCTAATCTTTATTTTTATTAATCTAATTATTTACTTTTCTGAGGAGGAAGATGAGATCTGAGTGAAAAGCAGAAACTGCGGTCTACAATCTGGCTCACGCATTATCTATAAATGTAGTTCACGGTCTGACAGCCCCCATGCATGCAACATGCATCTTTAACAGGTAACTTTCTTTCTTTGAATTAATCCCCTAAACGTGACAGGAAAGGAAAGGAGGGTTTGCTGACCAGGTGCACTCTTATCACACTAACTTCATTTAATAAATATTCCCGCCAGAAATGGTCGGCTGAGAATACCGCAAACTAGGCAGAGACAGCCTGACCGCTCTCAGCACCACGGACAGCGGCACGGGGGCCTTAAGGGCCCTTTCAGGTCTTCAACCCCGTCTTTGGCTCCAACTTGCTAGCGCTGCACTTGGTAATAGCGGCTTCAAAAATTAAAAAGCAGCAATGCTAGTAGCAGGAATTCCCACTGGGGCCGAAGCAGTTAACGAACTCTGAAATATCCTATACATGCACATTTCACATAATGGCATACTCCTGAAATTCAGGATGTTGTCCCAAATGTGGCAGTAGGTAACTCTTTCCTGTTTATATTCCAATGCTATGTAACTTACCTACCTTGTGCAATGTATTCGCCTACATTTTCAATGTAATTTAGGAAAACTAAGTACCTAAACTGGCAACATTTTCTCTTAAATACAGTGAAAACTTATGAAATAATAATTCTGAAAATGACTACATAGAAATTATAAAAACTTTATTTATATGTAATTTACCTTTGGATATTATCATGTATATTTTAGCTATAATATAAAGTCAGTATGGATTTACTTGCCTTCTACTTTTCAAACTTCCTAAGCCAAAACAAAGGCCTAAATGAAGGAATGCATTTACCTGCAGCAACCACACTGCTCTCCGCTCCAGAGTGAGGTGTGGGACCAGTACACCCCAGCTAAAATCTGAGGACAGTCCCTTTCAATCCCTCCAACCACGGCCTCTGTACACACAAGCTACTTTTCCCATACACCCTTGCTCCAGAAAGCAAATGGGGGAAGCTGGCCCTCAGGAGCAGTGCAGGACCTGTCGGAGTGACAGCAACTCCCCCGGCAGCTCGTTGCTGACTTGACCCGCACAGTGAGGACCAGCCACATGCTTCACTTTAACCTTCCACTCAGTATCCTCAAGGGCATTTCTTCCCAGGACTCACCCTAACTGCGAGTAGGTGTACAATCAGTCAGTTGCTTTTATGGCGGTGGGGTGGGGTGGGGGAAAGTGGTGGAAAAGCAATGTAGTGAAGGAGAATGAGAACTGAAAATCAGGGTGCTTGAGCCCTCGAATCTCACTCTAGGTTCTGTGACCATCATCTCATTTGCCTCTAATGCAGTCTCAATCCCTCCTCTGAAAAACGATGGGGTCGGACCACTTTGGTGATGTCCAAACTTTGTTCATAGAACTGGTGCCTTCGGGCTGCCTGGAGGGCCGGGGGTGGGACGGAGAAAAATCCCCATTTTTATCCATATTATTTGGAAATTTCACTTGGAAAAACAAAGAGTATACAAATCTTTAGATTAAGTGATCTCTGAGGATCTTTCCAGATCTAAAGAGCAGATCTTCCAAATAAAACAAAAAGAACGGTCAGTTATAGATTTCTTCTAAGCAATGTTTACATATTCTCAAAACTGTCTGACTGGCACATAAACTATTGACTGGAATTACCTGGCAGGACGTAAGACCATGAAGTTCCACTGTCAAACCAGATGTCCAGGATATCCCGGCCCGGCACGAACTCCAAGGCACCAGCGCCGCCAGCCTAGCAAGATAACAGAGAAGCATTTCTGTTGTACCGAAAAATGTAGGCGATAAATACCCACAAACATCAGAAGAAGATGAAACACCTGGAACCATTAAACTCACATTTTAAAATAAATTTAAAACATTTAATACTATTTCACAATTTCCTAACAACTGACTCATTCGCACATAAAAATGACTATGGCCACGTAATGTATACATTTATTAATGTAAATACAAACTGTTTTCATTTTTATTTTCTTGAAATTATCCCCCAGTTTGGATTTTTGGTGTATGACGCAATCGGCCACCTCTACCTCAGGTCCTGCGAAGTCCTGATGTCCCAGTGTTGGGCACTGTTCTCACAGTTACAGCTACTTAACCACACCAGTTAAAACTTTGGCCCTTGATGAGATAAATAACCCTCACACGCTACTGCTACATCAAGTACTCAGCTTCTCCGGCTAACCAAAAATGTCTACTCTCAAAGGGCACTGAATTCTCATTTCTAGTGAATGAACTCAGTCATTCAACGTGATAATGTGCCCACTTTTTAGCTCCCAAGGGCCCCTTCTGTGGCCAGTCAGTCCTGCAGCACACACACGAGGCATCCCAGACACGGATCACAAGCAGAACTTCACCTGAGCGAGGACTTCCGCAGGAAGCAGCTGCTCCGGGGGCAGAGTCCACCAGACGTCACTGCCGTGCTGCTCCACGAGCTGAGCGACGTGCTCAACGGTGTGGCTGTGTCGGGGGACAGGACAGAGTCGTTCACTTCACTATTGTGATCGATGCCGAACATGTTAAAATTAAAAAAGAGTAATATCTCCTCCTATCTGCAGGAGATTTTCCTATCTTTGCCCCCAAACTTCAGTGGCACTCTCTTCAATGACTTGCTACTTGGCTGTCACCTGAATTCATAAAATAGTATCAGTATTAACAGCATCTATGAAATAAAATTAAGTCATAAGTATCCCTTATGAGAAGAAAAAAGACTTCTCCCAATATCTCTATTTCAGTTACTCATTTCCTTACTTCTATCCAGCCATTTTCTATTCAAGTACCTATATTCAAAACCTCGTAACTATCCCCCACAATTTCTGCCCCAAATAAAGCAGCACACTCTGCCACTTCCGCCTGTGAACTACTACTCGGGCTTGTCCTTTGACCTCAGTAATACTGAATCAGTCCAGCCTCACAGCCTCAGTTCTACTGTAGCTTGATGCAATGGTCGGACTTTTCCCCAATTCTCATCCCTTTGATTTCATGGTCCATCTCTGAGAAAAATGCACTCCCGAAACTGCTTTCATCACACCAATTATCCCCTCTCGAAATCTTCCGGTGCCCCGCTCGCAGCTTGCAGGACTGAGTTCAAACCCACGCGTACAGGAGCAACGCCACGCCAAAACGTACTTCCCTTTGACGCCAGACGCCAGGCTCATATCCCGACTCTCCCACTTTGTATACGTATGACCGTGTGCAAGGACTAAAACTTCTCGAAGTCTCTGTTGCGAGTAGTAAAATTCACTTATTCAAAAACACTTACTGAGCACCTCCACTGTCTTCGACAGTGATCTAGGCCCTGGAGAAAACAGCTAATAAGGCAGGTGAGCTCCCAGCCCTAATGAACTTGCATTTCAGTGACTCTACATACTTCCCGTAGAGTGACTGCAAACTGGTTGTGCGGGTCCACGCCAAACTGAGCACAGCACCAGACACACCACAGAAAGCCAAGAAATGCACATTCGTGAATACTGAAACTGACCCTGTCTTGGGGAAGATACGGAATTATAAATTGCTTGAAAATTAAACTCGGGGGGAAATTTATACTGAAATCTCTCACAGGAACTACATGCTTTTAATTTATTATCACAGATTTATGGGCTTTATGACTTCCTCCAGTGCTTTCTGCTGAACGGCAGTGCGTTTCAGGGCCGGGAGCCTGGACCCTGGACCCTGGACCCAGCCAGCGCCGGTGCCCTGGCTCTTTCGGTTTCCACTTGGGGGACGCTGGCAAAAGCACTTCACATTCATGCACCTCCGTTTGTAAAATGCAGGTACAACAGTATCATTAAGCCAGCTATTCTGGACATTAATCAAGCTTGTATGTAAAATGCCTGGAAGAATGTCTGGTACCCATTAGTAAGAACTATGTAAGCATTAGCTATTACCAAAATGAATTCTCTGAAGTGAAGTAAATTTAGACAGTTAATTTTGTTAACTAACTACTAGCACGTATACCATAATAATATTTAATTCACTAAAATAGACAGACTAAAGCCCACTTTTCTACTATCCTCTTTTCTACCACAGTCCATCAACACAAGTAGCTGAGGATTAACAGTAGGTCTGCAAGAGCGGATAAAACGGAAAGAGTGGGTAAGAGAAAGCTCAGTTCTTAATCTGGATCTGCTGCTTACGAATCACGACTGTGCAGGGCAAATCATTTAACTCGCTGGGTCTCATAATTCACTGATACATGAAGTGATTGTTTAAAAAACTATGGGAAGCAAAACCAAAGGGATAATGTAAATTAAATATGTTCTACACATTGAAATGTGAAAGACCTTACAATAGCAAAATACCCCTATGAAGCAAAATGAGCCATTAAAAGACTGAAAAGTATAATGCTATCAGCATCCGTCCTGAAGAAATTATAAATAACAAAAGCGTTAAAATGGGCACAAATCCATATAGCTCATAGGGTCACCTGTTTCAGATGGACTTTTAACAGTAAAGATAAACTTTTGTGATGAGACCATAAAAACATTGTGCAATAACTATCTAATTACTACATGATGATATTTAGTTACTTATTACTATTTTATGCAGGTTGCACAGAACATTTTATCACTTAAGAAAATATGAATACACTATAATAAAAAATCTGAAAAAACCTGACAAAAAAGAAATACTAGCAAAGTACATTTATACATATAACAGTACAGCAGTTACACTGTAAACATGAGTTGCAATCTCAAGTAAACAGTAAAAAAAAATAGAAAACCAGTCTTGAAGGTGTTGGCAATACACAGATTAAGAGGTAAAGCAAATGGTTCGAATTTCATATTCATTTAGAAAATAAGGTGGAAATGTTGGGGACCAAGGTTATTATCAATCCAATAAACGTGTACGTGCACACCACACATTATGCTTTCCAAAGCCCCGTTTCCGCACGCCCTCACTGGATTCACAGAATAACACTGAGCAGCTCTGTCTGTGGCCGTGTCACAGTCACGAGCCCATGCAGGTGACAGAGCTGAAGCCAGGCCTCCGCAGCCTGTCTCCTAAATCATGGTCCCGACATCTGCACTTCTCCGGTCAGCCTCAAGAACATAAGTCTAGAAAGACAACCACTGTCTCTCGGGCTTGCTGAGCAAAGGCAGAAAGACTCTTATCAGCCAGGCAGAAGGAAACCGGGGCGAGGTGGAGGCGTGGCCCCAGGAAGTCTCCGGAGACGCGTGTTTACAGAACCAGAGTCCAAAGACCAGGCTCCACCTGCGACCCAGCGATGCTGCCAGGACACATCAGACTCTCTTTCTGAGCTTCATTCTCAGTGAACACCAAGGAAAGCTGTGTAAGACACTTTAATCTTTAAAAAAGAAAGGCCTAATATTTTAGTAACTTCCAACTACAGATTCTTCCAGCTCCAGAATATGTACAGGTACATACCCATTTTAGAATCTCAAAGTCAACTCGAATGGACTGAGTTCTTTTTTGTATCCCTAAAAAGCAGATAATTCAATGAAGATTTAATATTATATTTTAAGTATTACTGCATTATACGCAAGTATCTACTGAGTCTATAAATAGAAATACCAAACAAAAGCTCCAATTTTGCGGCTTGCATGTTATTAAGAAACTGTAAAATCCCACCCCCTCGAGTCAAAATAAAGTTTGTGTTTGAACTCCTACATTTTCTCAGTTATATTTTGAGATCTTAGAAAACTACATTACTTATTTTTAAAACAAAAACAAATTATAGACAATTCTGGAATCAGAGGATAAAAACTGGACAAAACGTCTGATAAGTAAGAATGCAAATTTCAAGGACAAAAACATCCTCACATTCCGAACAAATCAAAATTTAAGTGGACAGAATTGGAATCACAAAGTGAAAGTTTTCTCTGGATTTGTACGCTGGTGGTCTGAATGATCCTAAGAAATTGTGGCACTGAATTTTAAAAACAAAACTTGCAATCAAAATAAACACATACATACAATCTGCAAACAAAGTTTGCTGGATTGCAAAATAAAAATAAATTTAATGTTCAAACTAAATCTGAAAAGATGGCTTGGGAAAAGAAACACAAGCCACGCCTGCACAAGTACCCCAAAGACACTTATTAAAGCTCTGCAGCAAAACCCCAGAAATAGCCAAATGTTGGATGGGCTATGTTTACGTGATTTCCATAAACAGGGAACGAAGCTGCCAGTAAGTGCCGAACCACTGTTTTTAATGGCTGTGAATTCATTCTTCTCAAACTGACCTGCGTGATCTCTTTTTTATATCACCGTGTTCCTTTGTAAACTGCTATCCTTATGTTGTCTTTGTGCGAGACAGGAGTCCTCTCATTTCCCTAGGATGCTTAGAAGTGCATGTTTTTATAACAAAACTGAGATCATGCTTTAAAATTTTTTAAAACACTTTATCGGCGTTTCTTAGTGATAATAAATATTCTTCAAAAAAGTACAAGGAAGAAGTCAAAATTTATGTTTGAACATTTAAGAATTTCCCCAGCCTGTTAATATCCTGTACTTAATACAGTTGACTTATAACCCAGACCCATGTAAATTGCTGCTGACGAGAGTGGGTGAAACTGCTTATCAGTACCTAACCTATATGCTTCCATTTTAATGCTGTATTTCATTAAGCAATGAGCCCATCATCATAAAACTTTGTACTTTACTCAAGAGCTTTATCTAAACACACGCAGGACGTGTCCCTAGGTTAATCAGCGAAAATCCCTCGGTAGGACGAGCAACTGTACCAGCAGCCAATCACCCTGCACTCTGATATCGAGCAGGCTGAAGGCTTATTTAGCCTGTTCCTGGAAATCGAGCAGCACTGGGGTCACTCGGCGGCGATGGAGACACTGGTGCTGTCTTCCAGCGCTCCCCACGTTCTGTCTGCACAGAGGCAGAAATGCGAGGTCTCTGCACCTCCCTTCTCCTGCAGGTTACCAGACTAATAAGGTAAGAGGCTAACTGTTTCATATATTTTTTACTAAATTTCATTCTAAAACAACTGTGAAATTTGAGAAGGAAACTACTTTTAACTTAATGCTTTAGTTATGTTTGAAAGGTTAACAGTAAACAATTTGGGAGAGACTTTATTTATTAAACATCATACTTTATTTTTCACCAAAAGATCATTAACATGAGCAAAAATCTGAGGTAGCTAAAGCTTACACTAAAATTAAACTAGAAATTCCCTGCCCATTTCTAGGCAACTTCTTATGAGTTCCAGAAATGAGAGCAAAGTTCCTTAAATGCACGGTAACTGTAGCATTAATACTGTTAAATTAACTATAATCATCTGGAATGGTGAAAGAAATTTAACAACTTCTTTTCCTTTCTAGGTATTTCTCTATTCTATCTTTTTTTATGCTAAAATGTATTTATTTTGTCTTTATTAACTAGAAATAGATTTCTACCTAAATTATAGCAGCATTAGATTAGATTAAGGAAATGACCAGTGATGTTAGAAACAGAAGTGGAATTATCTGAGAAAATACAAATGTGGATATAAAGTACCAATGAGAACATTAATTCGAATCAAAATTAAACATCAGAGTTTCAAATTCGCCAGTCACTAAATTTATTTAGAACATGAATGCATGAAGCTTCCTTCTGTGAAATAAGTATACTTCAGAGATTATTATAGACTTCCATCAGGAAAAGCTGAAGGAATCCTGTGAGAGACATCATGGAGTCATTGAGTGTAACAGCAACTCCATGTGGACTGTACTGATTTCCAGTGGAGATGCTGTTACTTTTGATGGTGTCCAACTCGCTACAATATAAAGGCACCTCCAAGGAGACAGAAAATCACGGCACTGTGACTCTCATCCAAGTCGAGTCCCCTTGCTCGTTCAACCTGCCACCCACACAAGCGGAGTGGTCTGTCTCTTCCTCCCGTCTCACCCTGCCCTCTGTGCGTCGGGTCGAGTCGTGGACTAACAGATGGTGCACAGGAAAATGACCTATGAATTGACAGACTGTGGCTAAGTGTGTCTGTCACTTCTGAGGCCAATATTCTGTATGCCTCTGCTGCTTCAGTATCAGAAACCAGCTGAGACCATGCGAGCCACACAGAAAAGAATCTGTAACACAACCATGTAACTGGATCGACTATAAATAAAACATAAATGCTATCTAATGAACATTTGTTTTGAGTTTTTCTGATGGAGCTCACATTTATTTCACTCAGTTCACTGATCAATCAACCTATGTATCATTTTACTGTCATGATCAAATGATGATCAAATGAACCAGTTTGCCCTACCTCATACGGTCTACCCCAATCAATTCACGGAAGTCCCTTAAAAACTTGTTCTGTAAATACTGGAAGGAACGAGAAACCATGACAGTGGCTTATAACCATTCCTTAAAAGAAAACACTCCAGTGTGGAATTTTAAACACTTGTATACATTTATCTCAACTTCAATCCCTAATAGAGGTAATAGGACATTATCAGTTTATATCTGATCAAGCTCTCAATTTAAAAAAAAACATAAGCAACAAATTAGGCCAAAGAGCCTTAGCTCCAAATTTTAATAAAATTACAACTGTAATAAAATTATAGGAAAAGCCTTACAATGACTTCCAGTTCTCTAGAATCTAGTGTCCTTTCCTAAACACACTCTCACTCCTCATGCCTACTTAAAAGTTTAAATTCCTCAACCTCGAAGTCAAGGCTCACCCGGTCTGCCCCAGCCCACCTCTCCCCGGGTTTGTTCCTGAAATGCCCTGAGAACACTGCGTCCACTACGGTTCCTTCCTACACGTGCCACGCTCTCCCCCGGCAGCTCCTTGGCTCCTGGTGATCCTGGCTCGTCCCCACACTTCCCACTGGATCCCCAAGGCCCCACTCACGCACCATGTCCTCCGGGACGCAGCGAAGGAGCCGCCCTGGGGCTCCACGTGAACCCGGGTTAGCCTCCAGTCCCGCCCTGGGCCACGATGCCTGGGGTATCGGCCCCCAGGGACACAGGCAGAAGTGGTTTGGTGCCTATTTCAAACTGACAAAAGCCTTCACACCTACCGTGGCTACAAAGCAGTTAAAACAAACCCCCCCAAAAATGCTTTAAACAACATTTTAAAAAACGAAAATACATGTTTTCAAAGACATGCTACCTAAAGAAACACTTAGTGTTGACAATGAAAAGGAGAACCTTTCCGTGAAGACAGTGATGAACCCCCACCCAGGGCCACTCAGCTCTGTGCCCACAGTCCCCTGAGCTCCCAGGCACCCGAGGGCCTCCGTGCCCTCAGCCACTTCCCCTGACGCTCAGGAAACGCAAATGTATTTACCAAAACAGGCTCCAACGTTTCCCTCACCTCGCAGAATAATTTAGTAAAAATTCCATTAACCAAATTGAATCCAAATTACTAAAAACAAAACAAAAAAAAGTAAAAACCTACTCCCAAAAGGAGTGATTAACATTTCCTTCCCACTTCCGTTGGCAATGGCACAGTACTGCAAGCCTCCCGAATCTGCCAGAAGGAATATGAGCCAGGCTCCCCTCTCATCACGAGTGGGGACACGGGCAGTCTCGTGCGCTGCCTCCCAGGGTCTCGTGTCTGGGCTGGGAAACCTCTTTTCACTGCACAAGCTTTTCTGCTCTGAATTGTTTACTATGTCCCTGGGTTACCAATCCAAATTAAAAAAAAAAAAATTGGGAATGTAACCACTGAAATAAAAGTCATTTTGTACCTTTAACTATGTCATAGTTTCTTAAATTTGAAAGCACCGAAACAAGGCCATGATGCCCCGTCCACTGAAAGGGAGGGTGGACTCAGTAAAGGAGCGACTCTGATTCATAAAGAAAAATTACACCCCAGGATCCCCCGCAAAAAACACTGCCCATCTGTGGATTCCCGACAGCTTGTTCTAGCACAAGCCCTGGCACACAGGAACAATGTATTCCCACAGAAAAAAAAAAGTCAGAGCCCCTGCTTCTTTGCGTAAACAGCGAGAAACCACAGTTGTTAAAAGACCTGTCGCATGAAAGGACCTTTCTTTCTGAAATTTGTATTTTATCCTCCCCAAAAAGATCATTATTTTAGAACATTTTATTCATATATCAGGAGTCCTCCATAATCCACTATTTTTTTCCATTTCTGAAGCAAATACAACTCACTTCAGAACAGTGAAAAATTTTAGGACGTTCTTACCTGTTGATCAAGAATTCGTCCTTTGTCTTGTGATGGAACACAGGGATGGGAACCCCCCACGCTCGCTGCCTGGAAATGCACCAGTACGGCCGCCGGTCTAGCGTGTCCACCATGGCGCTCAGTGCTGACGCGGGGATAAACTTCACCTTCTTCAGCAGTTCCTGCAGTCGATTCACAAATCGAGTCCAGTGAGAGAAAGCGGAAGAAACTTCCTAGAAACTGTCACTATTTATCCTAATACTGTTTTTTATTTTAGATATTTATACTCATTCCCATGACCCCTGAAGACTCCCCAGCCCCGTCAAAAAAAAAAAAACCTAAGCTAAAACACTACAGATTTCAGAGCAAATGAGGCAAAGTTAAAACAAAGCTACAAAGTCCTAGTAAATAACATCAAGAGCTGATGTGACCTCTGCAGGATGTGATAAAAGTTTGTCCCAATTTTAAGGACCCTAGGTCAAAACTAGTAATAGCAGGTTTAGTAGAAGTAGTATATACTTTATTAAACTACAGTTAAAATCAATCCAAACTCGAATGCAACCATTTTTTTAAAGGCTTAAAATAAAGCTACTGTCATAAGTTGACAAGGAATGAGCTAATTTACATAGATTATGGTGCAAAACACAAAAACACCTTCTCAAAATAACTTCCTCTGGACTTGCTATGTCTCAGGAACCCTCCCTTCTTCCATCTTACAAGAGCTGCAAATTACTAGCATTGGATTTCATTTCATTTGTCAAATATCAAAAGATAAATTATGTAGAAAGAGTGTTTGGTAATAAGCTCCAAAAGGCCCAAAATACACTAACTTCATTTTTTAAATCTTTCTACGCACGAATAAAAGCATCTTTACATTTTCAGTTTCACGGTCACAGTTTCCTCACTCACCTGAACTGCCCCCCCCAAAAGACATTTGCAGCACCCCCTATTGGCAGTGGCAATATCTGCAACTCAGTTTGACTAACACCTGGTTTAAAAATCCAAGAAATGGGAATACTGATGGATATCTGATTCTGTTAAGGAATAACTAATATTATTTAAGGTGGTGAGAATGGCACTGGAATGCTGTTTTAAAGAGTCTGCATCTCTTCAGACTCTCGTGCTGAAATATTTAGGGAAGAAAGAGTATCTGAAATGGGCTTCACAGTAGTCCAAGGAGCAGGGAGTATAAAGCGGGTGGGAGGAGGCGGGCAGGTACAAACAAAACCAGCCCTAAGTCGATCGTTATTGCACTTGGGTGACAGAAACATGAATATATCACTCTATTCTATTTCTGCAAAAAGCGACTGGAAATTGCATACAAAGACATCTTTTTAAAAACTCGGCTTCAGTAAACTGCAGCAGACTGAGATGTCCTGCAACCCAAATCTGTACAGAGCTGGAAGTCACAACTTTTAACATTGACAAGTACGGGCTCTGTAGGAAAGTGCATTTAAAAAGCCCAGTCCATGTCACACGGTCCACTGAATACAAACACAGAATGCACACTGCTCTGCGTAGCTTTGCCAAGGGCACCGACTGCCACACCAGCAGATAGACCAGCAAAATACAGTAATATCTTGGATGCAAGCTGTAAACCCAAATGTCCAACGTTCAGCCTGGTTAGCAAATATTTATCTGAGCTCTTCCATTCAGGAGAATCAAGTTGTTTGTGAGAGACACACACACATGTGATTGAATGAAAGGGCTCAAATACATATTAATATTTAGACCATCCGTTCTACAGTATTAACACAAAGCAACAACTTTTCAAATGGACTGAATTTCCATCTGAAGGAAGCAAAGGGCTTCATGAGCATTTTATCGAGTCCAGGAACCTGTCTTCACTTATTCCCCGAGGCAGGCCTTACTCTCGCCTGCAGGTAGATGAGGAAACCGAGGTTCCGAGAGGTTAAACAACTTGCCAAATTCCCTTCTGTCCTAATTCTGTGCTATTTTCACCACCCTGGGCAGGAAATTCAGCACAGCCCCTGACCCCTTTCAGCCTGATTCTCCTCATGTGGTTAACGAAGGAATGGAAATCTAAAGTCCTTCCAGATCTGAAATTCCACGATTTTATGAATCTAAGAGCAGTGATTCCCTCCGCTCCCAAAACCCTCCCTCAACTCCCCTGCAGCCCTTTCTGTCTGAAAACATGAAAACCCAGCCCTCATGATAAGGTGCCTTCCCTACCTTGGCTGTGGCCTTAAGGTCCGTGATATCGACAAACCACTGCTTGCTGGCACGAATAACCACTGGCTTCTTAGTCCTCCAGTCGTAAGGGTAACTGTGTACCAGTTTTTCCTCTTTCAACAAATTCTTTGAGGCCTGAAGCATCTTTATAACTTAAAAAAAAAATCAGTAACAGTTTGCATGAGACATCATTTCAAAGTGCTACAAAAATCCTAGCAACTCTCTAAACTCCCTGGGAGTTCGAACTCTGGACCAACATGTGTCGGGAAGAGGGGCCACCCACCAGGGATCAGGGGCATAACCTGGGATTCTCCTGGCAGAAAACGCAGGGACCACAAATCCTTAATCAGAATCCAAAGTATGCCATTCCCTTCACTTCAAAGGGAAGATGAACAAGGTGCACTTAGAATTCTACATTTGACATTCAGAGTTCCAATCTTTCACACCTAGGCTGTTAGATGGTGCCCATGTATTCCAGAAGAAACCAGGAAGAGTTGAATTTTGTTCCCACAACAGACATGCTCAAGTCTTCACTCCTATTACTCATGAATGGGGCCTTATTTGGAAATGGAGTCTTGGAAGACGTGAAGTTACGCAGGATTTGAGTGAGCCCCAAATCCAATGGCTGGAGTCCTCATGAGAGGAGAGGGCATGCAGACATACAAGAGCAGAGAAGGACGTGTGACAAGGGAGGCAGAGGCTGGGGGAACACGGAGTGGTTTAACTCCAGGGGTTACCAGGAGCCCCCAGAAACTAGGAAGTGGCAAGGAAGGGTCCTTCACAGGGTTCTCGGAGGGAGCACAGCCCATGACTCTTGACTTCGGACCTCCAGCCTCCGTAACTGTGAGGGATCACACTTGTTTGAAGCCACTAACTTTAGGGTCGTATGTTGCAACAGACCTGGGAGACAAGTACACCCGGTTTAATTAACCTTAGTCTTTAGTGTGGGCAGAGGAAGGTGTCACGGGGCCTGGTCCCTGGACCCAGAATTCCGGAAAGGCAGAAAGGCAGCTTAAGACGGGAGGACCCCCAAGATCAGAAAACATAAACTGTGCCAGACGGGTCAGTGACTTAACAAAGGTCACCGAAGGAGTGGCAAGTGTCTGGCTCACAGTCAATATCGTCCCCAAGCTCGCCACTTGCCTTCCACAAAACTGACACAGCTGCTGTGCACCCATGGAGCCCTAACGCAACGCCACTCCCTGCTCGCTGCCTGGATTTGCTCAAGCAGAGCAACGTCCAGGCCATGGAGGAAATGCTCTCCAAATCCGTTTTAAACCACGTGGCTAAATAAGACATAATTTTAGCTCTGGTTATGCTGAAAGTATAGGACACAAGCCTAAGTCAAGGTGACTGCTGGCTACTTCCCAGAAAACGCAGATCTACGATACCGACACACACAGTGCTCACCTACATCTGTCCCCTCCTCGAGGACAGCCTTCCTCTGAAGCTCAGGGCCCGCAGCGTCTGTGAAAACTCCATCTTCATCCACCAAACAATCCTACAGCGTCATTGTGAACAATTAAAGTATCAAGACACTTTATCTATGACAGTAATCTGGCAAGACAATATGTATAAAACAGCTCTTTCACTACACTGAAAATCTGGGGACTTAGTTACGAGAAAATGTAAATTTACACACTTACATGGCCAAGGGCAAGATATCTCATTAACACAGAGCCCTACAGTTTAGTAACAAAAATACATACTAAATATCACTTTTAACTTGGTCTCTATTATTTTATGGATCTATGGCAATGTACATACACAATAATGACTTTGAGACTTGCCTTTCAATGGAAAACTAGCTAAGTAATTGATGTGCAAAATAAATTTAGATAGGACTGTTTAATTCAAAAATCGAAACAAAACAAAAACATGCTCTTCTCAACTAGTAAAGCTCATAAAATCCACCTGCCATTTTTCAGGGACTGGAAGTAATTTGTCTATGTGACTTTGTATTTGAAAGAAAAAGCTGCCCCCATTTAATATATATTCTTCAATTTTAACTTTGTGCTGATTTTGTGTGAAGTCTAGGAAATCTTTCTCAATTAGTATGAATTACTGCAGCTTTAGTGCATGGCACAAATCTCAGCATTTCACAATTAGGATGGCAAAAATTATTGTTTACTATCAAAAGATAAAGGGGTTAGCTAGATTTATCACTTTAATTCTACGGAAGCAGTAATTAAAAAGGAAAAAAGAGGACTGGTACCATGGACAGGTCATGCTGGGAGGCCACACTGTAATCTTCCATACCGTGAGCAGGGGCTGTGTGCACCAGCCCCGTGCCTTTCGCCATGGTCACGTGATTTGCAGGTAAGAGAGGAGAGACTTTATCGGGAATTAAGGGATGAGTACAAGTACCGTTTTCCAAATCAACACCTGTGGGCCAAGAAAACCACAAGTAAGAATCACTGTTTAGACCTCTAATGGGCTTGTAGCTGAACTGATGCATTCAGAGGGCTTCCCTATTAGGCAGCCTTTCCATTTTGGGGTATCTCACTCATGTAAAAACAAATTTTTTTTAATGTAAGGAACTGGCAGATATATCATCCCTAAGGATCGAAGGTAATTGTAAACTTCCCTAGACTTCCATAGCTGTATTTCAAAACCAGTCCCACCAGGTAGGCTTCTAAAGGTGCTTTTGACTGAAGCAACACCTTTGGGCTGATTTTCAGAATTTATTCGATTTCCTTAGTAAAATCATATACCCAAAATAAGCATAGTCACTGCCTTCCTTGATCTTTTGATTGCCTACGATGAAAAAAGAATTTTAGCAATTTAATTTTAGATATCTGTACCATCTACAACCTATTAAGGATATTTGTTCAATTTCCCGTTGGATATTTACTAGAAACTTTTCCTAATCTGTTGTGCCTTTGGCAATATTCGTATTTTTCTATGTTCCTGTCACATTTAACATACATTTTCCTTCTGTGGAATCGATGTAAAATATACTCTAGAGAGGCAGAGACCATTATCTGCTTTGATTCAGAATGAGCAGTGTTCAGCAAAGTACTTCACTCAGCCCATATTGTGATGACCATGGTGGTCAGAATATCTACAGATCTTCACCTGAAAATGTTGAAATAACCTCAAATGTTGTTTTCAAAGCAGAAGCCACAGGTGTTACTTTATCTGCCGCCAGTATGTACAGGTCTCCAGATGTGGAACATTTCACAACGGCGTACCTGAAATAAAATTTTAGGGTAAAATTACTAACAACGAGCAGAGAAAAGCCACATTTAAAATGTTTTATATCATTTCAGAAAAACCAACTTCAATATCAAAAAGGGACTATTTTCAAAGGACTTCATTCCTTACGTCTGTTTTCCCAGAAAGTTGAAATAAGACCTTAAAATCTGTATGAGTGCAGTTAAGTTATAACTCATTACCTTTTAAATGGGTAATAAGGATAAAATACAAAACAGTGCCTAAGACGGAACGGACCCTTTTTGTGGGTAAGACAAGAAAAAAATGCAATACTATACCTACTTTGCATCTGGCATATAACAAATAGCCTGATTGGCCGGAATTGTCCAAGGCTGTGTGGTCCAGACTAGACAACTAACAGGAGCCGAACCATCTGTGAAAATAAAGTTTCAAGTATGTTACGATGGTTACAATTCCATAACCTGAATTGACTCGAGCGATGGATACATCGTACCTAGAAGAGATGCCAACTTAGGAGCAGGTTCCGAGAGAGGGAATTTGACGTAAATGGAGCGGCTGACGTGCTCAGGGTTGTATTCCAGCTCCGCTTCGGCCAACGCCGTCCTGAGGTTTAAGAACATCAGACCTGAGTATCTGGAAGCCTCACGAACTTTCCCCGTTAATGAACAAAACCCACATAAATACCTTGATGAGGGAGACCAGAACACAGGTTTGTAGGATCGATAAATCAGGCCCTATTAAAAAAGAAAGAAGACAGATATACGAAAGCTGGGATTTTGTAACACAGTGCAACACACGTGAAGAAAAAACACCTCGTCACCTTGTCATACATTTGGTAGAAAATTCTCAACTGCTTGGCCTCGTACTTCCCGTCGAACGTGTAGTAGCAGTTGCCCCAATCCCCCATCACTCCCCAGCGAATGAACGCCGACCTCTGCTTCTCAATTGCTGCCTGGGCAAATGACCGGGCTAAACAAAGCAATAAAAGGGAAAAAAAAGGGAAAACCAGTGAATCCAAATCTTTAACATGATTTGGCACAGATCTCTCTAAATGCAGGTATTGTACACAGTGTAGACTGTAAAGTTTATTTACTAGGAAAGTTATTTGGAAAGTTCAAGGTGTTCAAACTTTAAAATTAACTAGAATTTCCAAAGTTAAAATTGTTACCATCTTTTCTATTTGCCAGATTTTATACAATGACCTTGCTTTTAGAAAAAAAATACACTGGGAAAATTATTCTTCAAATCTCTTCATTTAAGAAAAGACCAGAGAATATATCTCATCATGCAAAAAAATTAATCGTTACTATGTAGTCGATACCAATAAGTTTCACAAGGAAGTAAAAAATCATCACAATAGTATCCTAATGCACAATAGTTGAACATACACAAACACAACACTCCTTGCCGACCCAATCTACTGAAAAATCCAGTAAGAGATTAATTTAAACTATATTTGTAGTACAGAATTTACTTTTGTTTTATCACCTGAAATAGGTCAACAGCCCTCAGCAGGAAAATAAATAAAAACACTGACCAAAATAATAATTTCACAAAGTTTAATGACCGAAGGACTAAAAAATGTACTTGGGAATGTTAACAAATCTTTCCTTTAGTCACTGACCGTAAGTCCTCACAAAGGGCAATTTAAAAAATCTGAATTTTCTGTGACAGGAAGTGGTTTCCAACAGATCTCATTATGACTACAGAAAAAAAAATTACAAAATACAACAGGTCTCTTTGAGAAAGCCTAGACATTTCCAAGGAGCCAGTGTTTACCAATACCTTTTTCAAACAGAGACGGACTACTCACCTTTCTCTCTAATTTCCACCGCAGAAAGATTCTGAGCTTTCCCACCAAGTTCTGACAGCACTTTGATTTCGATGGGTAACCCGTGACAGTCCCAGCCCGGCACAAAATGTATTTTGGAACCTCTCATCATATGGTATCGATTGGCTATATCTTTCAAAATCTGCAAAGAAAATGCTAATCGTCCTTCACGTGTGACACAGGTACCCCTACATTTATATTATTAATATTTTAAAACACTGAGAAAGCCCAATTTTAAAAGGATTTACATAAAGTAACCTAGTAAATATCCTAATTCGAGTTCTGCATAAATACAAGAATAACTGATATTTGAAGTTTTAAAATGCTTTAGCCTCCCAAAAGAAATCAAAGAATATAAGATTTCAAAGTGGAAAACTCTGTGCCTCAAAAGACTAATTTGCTCAGTATGTGCAAACAAGCAGCCTATCCTACCTGTTTAAGAAGTAATTTTAATTGTCCAACCACTATGCTAGACCTGTAACACACAAAATAATATTGAATGTAAATTATAATTGAAAAAAAAATTTTTTAAAGAAATAATTTTAACCTTCTAATGATGAGAGTCAATTACAAACTTGCTTTAGTCTTGCGAAAAACATAATTAACATGAATAACTCAATATTCAAGGTGTTTTTTGGGGGCGCAGGGGAGTAATGCCTAATGGGGCATTTTTGGGGCGGGCGGAGTAATGCCTAATGAATTTTTTAAAAAAACTAAAGGAGAGTAGTAAAATATGATGATTACTTAGCCTAATATGGGTGAGAAAAATGAATCCGTAAGAAAGGTGAGTTCACAAACAGCCCGTAATGAAAACACTTGTCCCTTGGGTAACAGACCAGTTAACCGCCAGAACCTCGGGGTGATCATGAAGCAAACTACAACCATCCTCCCCCTTCGTGGTAGAAAGCAGAGAGGAAACCTTGGTGAGACACAGGGAGTCAGGTGAATTCTCCAAGAGGAGGACCCACAGTTCTTCCTCAACCATTTACTATTCAAAACCAACACACTATCCACTCCTCGAAAGCAAAAGCTAACTCTGGGCATTACAGGCTGATGGGCTCTCTCCTCCCTATTTAATAATAGGTATTTATTATCAATAATATCTATTTAATGATATTAAATAATGTCTATTTGATATCTCCCCCTGAATGTGCCACCTCATTTCAAAGTTAACACGCCCAGACCCAAACTCCTGATCTTCCTCCCCAAATGACCCTCCCAGGGTCTTCTCCACCTCAGGCAACAGCTACTCTGGCCTAAGTGCTCAGGACAAAACCCTTGACAGCATCCCTGACCCCTCTCCTTCTCTTTCTCTCATACCCTGCATCCAACCCATCAGCGACTGCTGCCAGCTCTCCTGCAAACTGCACCTAGCATCTTCTGTTTCTCGCACCACTTTCATGGATGTCTGCAACCCCGGTCCAAAATCGCCATCCCCTCTCTCTTGAATTATTGCAATAGTCCCCTTTCTGGCCTATTTCCAAACTTCTTCTACAGGCTACTGCCAACACAGCAGCCCAAAGTGACCCTATTAAAACAGAAATCAGAGTGTGAATGCCTCTCCTCGGAACCCTCCGATGGCTCCTGATTAAATTCCGAGTAAAATCGAGGGTCTGGCCAATGGCCTATGAGATGTGGCCCGTGCTGCCTCTCATACAATCGTCTTCCCTTCCTTCACTTCAGACGAGCCACAGTGGCCTCCTGAAACCCGCCTCCCGGTCCTTGCGCCTGGCTCCTCTTACCCCAGTGAGTCCCGACAGCCCCCTGCCTTGCTGAGGACTTCACACAAATGCCGCCTTGCCGGTGAGGGAGACATCATACTGAAACCAAGTTCATAAAATTCTACTTTGCGCACCAGACCCCACCCCACCCCATTGTTCTTCCCTGTTTTCATTTTCCTCCATAGCATTTACCACTATTGTCTCCACAGTCTGGGCTGCTATAATGTAACAGCATAGACTGGGTGGCTTACCCAGCAGAAATTTATTTCTCCCAGTTTAAGTCAGGGGAGTCCAAGATCAACAGTCCACTGTCTTCTCACCGTGACTAACACGGTGACCTTCTCAACATAAGGGGCAAGGGGTCACTTCTGCTAAGGGCACTAATCCCACTGATGACTTAATCCCCTCCCAAAGGCCCCATATCCAAATATCATCCCAGTAGGGATTAGGTTACAATATATGAATTTGGGAGAAGTAACAAATAGTCTGTAGCAACTCTAACATGTTTTATTTATCTGATTATGTCTTCCCTGGCTATAGCATAAGCTGCAAAAGGTCAAGACTTATCTGTCCTTTGTTCACTGACATCACCAATCAAGAACAACACCTGGCACATGGTAGGTGCTCGATAATCACTTACTGCATAAAATGAAATTTAGTAATGTAAAATAATGAACTCAAACCTAATGCCAGTGATGTTATTTTTCACATAGTACTGAAATGGTTCATTGCTGCTTTCTATTAAGATCTTCATTTTATGTGTCAATGCAAACTTACATAGTTGTCATAGTATTAGAATACTCTTCCGTAAAGTATATGCAATAAAGATTTTCCCCCAAGACTTATAAACGTCATTATAATTACCTTATTTAAAGCATGTCCTACGTGAGGGTCACCATTTGCATACGGAGGTCCATCATGAAGACAAAATTCTGTCTTTACTTTTCTTTCTCTTTGCCACGAATACAGTTCTGAAAATCCACATTTCTGTTTAAAAAGAGCAAGAATGTCTGAACATCGTCTAAATACAGGCTCCTGAATCTTACCGTAAGTAACAGCCAACAGTTGTTTCTTATCTCATTTCAATACTCTACTGTAAACACAAATGGTGCTATTTCTGAAATGTACATGAGTATTTTTTAATTTTCATTGAATTTATCGGGGTGACATCAGTTAGTAAAATTATAGAGGTTTCAAGTGTACAATTCCACAATACATCATCTGTATATTTTACTGCGTGTTCACAAGCCACAGTCAAGTCCCCCTCCATCACCACTTACCCCCGTTCTTCCTCTTCTAACTCTCCACCCTCCCTGTCCCTCGGGTAATCACCACGCTGTTGTCTGTGTCTATTAGGGTTTTCTGGTTTTGTTTTCTAGGTTTTTTTTTTTTTCTTAATCCCTTCACCTTTTTCATCTAGCCTCCCAGACCCCTCCCCTCAGACAGCTGACTCTTTTTTGAAAACCTTTCAATAGTCTCCCCCATAGACTTCTGACTAAATCTAAGCTCTGAACAGCACCCAGGACCATACAAAGGTTCAGTACCATTAAATTCTCTGACAGGCTTTGAGCATTCCCCACCACTCAGACCTGCCGCTTGCTATCCTTTGATCTAATAAACTCTTGCTATTCTCTAAACCGGAAACAACCCTCGGTGCAATCTGCTGTGTGACCTTGGCCTGTTTCTGTCTTTGAACAAATGTTAATAGCCATTTGGTGTGAGGATGAAATGAGAGAACATTTGAAACTGTCCCAGTTCCTGGCATACAGATGGTATGGAATAAAACACTTTTAAAATTTCACATGGCCAAAACAGGCTGATGAGTCTAGAACTCAGATGACTGTCATATTTAAAGTCAGCATATTTCCTTAACTGATATATCCCGAGTGTCAGGGATTTTAAAGATTCCAGAATTAGAGAAACTGACAAGTGAATCTCTGCCCTTAGAAAATCCAGTCTAACGCCATAGGCACGCGCATAGTCTAGGAAGGGAAGCCCTGAGAACAAGTCATAATTCCAGCTAGGGACGGACTAATACCATGAAGGTGAGCTTCCTCTTGTCCTCATAAACAAAATTTTATTGACATGTATACATTTTAATTTACTCTTCACAAGTCACTGGGAAAGTATCCCCTATCCGACCTGTTTTGCCTAAGCTAAAAATGGGACTTAAATTTAACCCATGCTGCTATCTGAGCATCTTAGTTTCCCCTTTAATGTTCCGCTCCTGAACCCGCTACCACTTAGGGACTTACCTCCAGAATTCTTCACTTAAGTTTTCAGAGAGTAAAACCTGTGGCAAGGGGCTGCTTTCCACTCATCTGGTCACAATACAGCTCCCCTCCCCGCTCCAAAGGGGCCTGGAGCCCGCGGCCCTCTCCCATCCCGCCCAGCGAGGCTCTGGGGACATCTCGTTTCCCTTATACCCGGCTGGGTCCGGCCTCCCTCCCGAGTGCGGCGCAGAGGCGGGGCCGCACCTGCTGGATCTCCAGCTCCAAGTCGGGCTGCTGGCGGCCCAGCAGTTTCATGGGGAAGTTGGTCTGGGGCAGTAGCACCGTCTCCCGATACCTGCCATTACTCGAGTTCTGCAGCTCGTTACTGGCCCCGGTGACTGATCGCACCAAAAGCCGCCTTGCTGTCCCCCGCCACCCGGGGCGACAGGGAAAGCTGGGCGGTCCCCAGAGACTCCGGGCGGCGGCCAGGGCCGCTGCGCCCGGGCTGCGAGGACTCAGCCCCCAACGCATGGCGGGCCGACCCCAGCCTCCCCTCGATCGCCGGGTCTTCGGCTCCAACCCGGGCTGGAAGAAACTAAGACCTCAAAGAAAAACTCCCAGCAGAGCGGGAGTGCGCACGCGCGCAGGGCAAGGAAAGGCGGGGAGCGCGACCTCCAGAGTCTGGGAGATAGTCCGGGAGATACAGCCAGTTCCGGGTCTTGGCTGCAACCGCTGGGGGCTGGGTGGGTCCGAGGGGCGTGGCCAGGTGTGGCCGTCGCTCGGGCTCTTAACTCGATCACAGCTCTGCTTTTTTATATATATGTGTACATATATATACACACATATACATATATACGCATATATAAATTAACCCAATATATACGAGATGGTGTAAATTCAACCTGTAATTTATATAAATTATAAATAAGATATCTAGCACTCTGTCTCTTCACACACTGTCTTCGAGATTTGGTACGTATTGTGCACATATTGTACATCTCAGTTCGTGCTAGTGACTGGCCAAGTAAGTGGTTAACAACCACACGGGGCTGACGACTGCCTTAGGGAGCAGCGCTGCTTTAGTGAGTTCAAAGGTCACAGCAATATTGTAAATCCACCTATTTTTCAGATTCCCTCTCTCCCTGTTACCTCTCACTTCTATTCTGCTATTTGGTTGTCCAGGTCCTTGTAGGGATTTGTTTTTCTAATCAATTGCAGAATTTGTATTTAAAGGGAGGAGTTTAAGCAATTTACATTTGCTGTTATAACTGCTATGTTTCTTACTAGCTCTGCCACCTTACTTTACGTTACTTTACGTTATGTTCTAATCGCAGTGCCTTGCACTTTAATATTGAAAAAAATATTTGGTTATTCGCTCTGCTGTTATTTTGCACGCCTGCCCCCTACACGCACCCATAACACAAGCAGCACTAAGTGTGCTCCTTAAACATACGGTGGATGCCTACGTGAATAAAAAAAGACAATTTTTGTTTTTGCTGGTTTTTACTTTGGGTAGTGTATCAGGCCAAAAAAAAAAAAATCATTAATATGGTACACCTAGCCAGTAAGAGACTCTCAGGACTTCATCAACAGGCAAACGCAAAAAGTCTCAGACCCCTTTAAGAATACGACAACTGCTGATACGAAGACACACCTCCACTTTGATTGCAGGTAACTAAAGCCAACCGAGAGCTTGAAGAAATACCGGAGAACTGGAGTTTTCCGCGGGTCTGGAGTAGGACGTGGACAAGGTGACGCAACTTCTCTGCGCCTGTACCAAACTTGCCGCATGCGCAGTAGCTGAGGAAGGAGGGCCCTAAGTCGAGAGACGTCCCAAGGGCCGGGAGAAAGCGGTACTGAACGCCACCGGGGACCTGTTGCTTAATAACGCTTTGGGGGGCTTATTCTAGGTGTGTTTTTCTGCTAGCTTTGTTCCTGGCCTGTCACCGTAAGTTTCTCTCCTGCGGGGTAAGGCAGGGGCAGATCCTGGACAGATTCGAGTCGTTCGTTGGTCCCTAACTCCACCCCTTTGCACTGATATGCAGAGATTCAACGGATTTTCTGTTCCAAACAGGTTAACGTGAATCTGATTGCGTCTCCAGATACTCCTATTTCGGACCTAGATTCGTGAGTGTCGACATTTTGATTGTGTAGCTGTGATTTTATTTTCGTGCTCCAAGGTCTTTATGGCCCTACCATGTGTAAATATTAATAACAAGCCAAACCTGGACAGTGGGTTTATTGCACCCAGATATGGGGACCGTCTTACACTTAAAATTAAATTTCATTAAAACAGCAGACATTCTCCCTGTCTTTCCTGCATATTTGTAGGTTTGATTGATTTATGTCTCCCTGAAAATATACATAATATTTGCTAGTGCAAAACTAGCTTTTGCTTTGCTTTGCTTTTAATACGATTTTTATAACCCTTCTAAGAGGTTTCACCACCTTACTTCCTTTGTAACAGTGCTCAGGACGATGTGCCCTCACACTTCTGGGCACACTTTCTTGTCTGCGCCAATCTCAAAGACCAACAATCATTTCTCGTGGCTTTAGTTTGCATTTCTTTCATAATTAGTGAAGTTGAGCATTTCATGTATTTACCAGCTATTGCTTTGCTTTTTCTAGCGATGGGTGGTAAATGAAATTTCTAGTGGAATTACCTGTTCCTGTCCTTTGCTAATTTTTTATTTGGTTATTCATCTTTTACCTATGGATATATAAAAGCCCTTTTGCCTAACAAAAATGAGCTTGTGTCTAGTATGTGGCACAAAATTTTTTCCCATCATCTTTTCTCATTGTTTATGGTACTTTGACTATATAGATGTTGAAATTTTCTGTTTTAGTTAAGTGTATCAGTATTTCCTTTTACGGAGTCTTGGTTTTTGTCATGTTTATAAGTTCCTTTACCAAATCTGTAAAAATGCAACCCAACTTTTATTTCTGTACTTTTATAGTTTCATTCTTTACTTTAAAATCACACATTGATCTGAAATTTATATTAATATGAAGAATGCAGAAACAATCCAACATTTTTTAAATTATCAATTTCCCCATCATTTAGGCATAATTAACTTTCTCCCATGATTTGAAATATCAGCTTTGTTGTGTTTGGATCTGTCTCTGGAATTTATTTGATTCCATTAATTTGTCATTAATTCTCCACAGGACTAAAATGTTTCTTTTGTTTTTTTAAAGATTTTATTTATTTATTTTTAGAGAGAGGGGAAATGGGGGAGAAACAGAGGGAGAGAAACATCACCGTGGGAGAGAGACATCCATTGGTAGCCGTCTCTCACACACTCCCAACTAGGAACCTGGCTTTCAACCCAGCCATGTGCCCTTACTGGAAATTGAACTGGCAACCTTTCAGTTTTCAGGCTGGCACCCAATCCACTGAGCCACAGCAGCCAGGGCTAAACTGTTTTAATTACTATAATTTTATATCATATTTTGGTAACTGGTAAGGAGAGCATCTCTGTTCCTTTGTTTTTGTTTTTTTTTTCCAGAATTTGCTCTGTTATGCTCCTAATTTTATATTTCCACATGACCTTGAACTTTGACATCATTTAGTGAGGTTCCAAAAATAAATAGTCTCACTATTTTGATCTTAAACTCACTAATCCATATATGCTCACCACATTTATACTGAATTCAAGATACCTCTCCCAGGCTCTGAAAAAAGAAAGAATTTCTGTTGTTTTTATTCTGAACGAGTCATGTTGGTGGCTGTAAAGATTTCTCTAAAGATGGGATGGTGGGTTGATTGCCAGAAGTGTTATCTAGCCTTTTTTCATATGTACTGTAAGCCCCAAGCCCAGAATATGATTTAAAAGAAGCTGTGCTGTGATTCAGTGTCATATTGGTTATCACAATACATCCTCAGGGTCAAAATAATGTTGCAAAAGCCACAGGAATGTTTTAACCAGTATCATTCCGTGCTTACCTTGGGTCAGAGGCTGCCACAAATGCTTTATGTGTGCTTCTCATTTAATAATTATAACACTGTGCTGTAGGGACTGTGGTGGAGCTCCATTTTACAGATCGAGGCACAGAGAAGTTAAGCGGCTTTCCTAAGATCACACAGCTAGTATGTGCTGGGGCCCTGACAGGCAATTGGCTCCCATGCCTGCCTTTAACTACGTGCTGTGTTTTGAGAAAGCTTGCAGAATGCAGATCAATTTCCCTCACTGTACGGTGGTGTGCCAGCTCTTCACAGGTATCCTTTACCTTTGAAGCAGTTCAGCAAGAGGAGTGTTGTAGGACCCAGAGGTGTAAAAATGGTAGAGAAGGAAGTGCAGTGAGTTTAATCTGAACTGCTGTGAAGAAGTTAACTTGCAGATAGCGTTTGGCCTTGTTCTGTGCCCACCCATACCAGCAACAGGTAGTTCTCATTTGGGGTCTGGGGAAGGGTTACGAAAAGACCAATAGGAACTTTTTTTTTTGTTACAGATTTTTCATGTCAATAATATAATTAGCTACATTTTCTTTATACAAAGAGTCAAACTTGTATTCATTTGTTTAAAACGTGTAAGAAAAGGAGTAGGGCTAGGTGACAATATTTCATCACTGATTTAGCTTGGACTGAAGAAATACTTCAGGGAAAATGGTAGAAAAATTTTCCCATTTGCCAACTCAAAATGACTTACGGGATCTCTTTATAAATCATCATGTGCTTTGCACCAAAGCTGATTTTTTACGTTCACATAACACTGATGTTAATGTTAAATAGTGGCTCATCAATATAGTACACATTGTATGAAGGATGTGGCAGAAAGACAAAGCCTGGAAGCTTTTGTTCGGGAGAACGGACCCTGGACTTGGCAAACGTAATGGGAAGTGGTTTAGTCATATAGGAAACCTGACGCGGTTGTAGCGATTGCTCAACCAGCTCAAAGGTAAGTGATACCTGTGAACAGTTAGAACAACACTGTACAGTGAGGGAAATTGATCCTCCTTTCACGGGTGCCGTCTTATGTAAGGTGGAGGCCAGTGTGCACAGCCACACGCTACAGTAGCCTCGGTGGTTAAGACACGCGGATAGTACAGAATTGTTGCCCAAAGACTGCTTTTTCCAGTGCAGAACAAACCAGCTATGTGGCTGGTCATGGACAGAAGGGAGTAGAGGTGAGGCCTTCTGTTTTCTGTTTGAGGTATTACTGAAGTCGTAATTATCACACCCCATTTTTCCACATGCAACACCTAGTATGTCAAGAAAATGAATATAGCCCGATTCTGATGTAGTAAGATACACAATTCACATACATTGGAACCCACTTCATTTTCATCTTAATTCCAGACGGCTGTTGGTCACGGAGTGGCGCTCATTACCTTTCATTTTGCCTTTCCGTTTCAATTCTGCCTTCCTGCTGGAGGGTTTCAAGCACTTATCTTGTTTATTGTCTCGTTGATGATATTTGTGACCCCTGTGACTAGAATGTGGATGGAGGTAAAGAGGTGTGAAGAGGCTAACAGCACAACACGTCAAACACGCAGTCAGAAACTGGTGGTAGGATGGTGAATACTGCTGAATGGAGGTCTGCGATGTGTATGTCGTGTTCTGGCACTGGAATAATGCCAACTTGATTGGAGTAGAGCGGGGAGACTTTTGGTCCTGGGTTGGTCCCCCATAAGTGCTCCGAAACAGAGATCAAGTACAGGAGGGTTGTGGGGGAGTGTCCTGGGCTCACCTGTGGGAGGGAAGGGAAGCAGGTAGGAATGTGCTGGGGAGGGGAGACCTTGGGCCGTGGTGAGCCCCCTCTGAGGCCTCAGCTGGCCGCACTGGGCATCGGGGAACTAGGATGGCCCATCAGAGTTGGGGCAGCAGCCCAGCTGGAGTAGAGGGCGGCCTTTCTATCCCTTTGTTGACCAGTTTCAGGTAAAGTGACCCTTGGATGCAGAGACAATACCCCCCAAAAAGGTGGCAGCTAAAGGCCACGCCCTGGGAACACTCAGCAACTGAGAAAATAGATCCTTCAGTCCCGAAGGGAATCTGGGGGGTGCGTCCCAGCATCCAAACAGTCACTGACATGGCACAGTTTGAGTCTGTATTTTCAGAGATGAACGTATTTGATCCTAGAGGCTGCTCCCTCCATATTTGTTTTACTGGGGCCGGGAACTCTTCTGGCATTCGTTACTTTTCTGCTTGATGGGTCCTCCCTCCATTTAGTTATCCTGCCTGTTCTCTCTGTGGGGCTGCTGATGAGGGTGGTAACGAATCATCAGATTAAGTTTTATTTAATCTCCAAAGAAACATTCATTGATTTCCCATGAATTACTTGTCATCACTGGCAGTCCCTCCCTTTTTTAATTACTCCACACGTAGACCCACATATCCTCTGCTACCCAGACCTCTAGGCACTTAGGTTCGTGTTACAGACTTTAGGTTTCAATATTTTGTCCCCAAACCACCAAAACATGAGCTCATCAAGGCAGATGTTGTCTATTCCCAGCCCCTGAAGCGCCTCCCACAGTCTTTCCACCTTACGCACCTGTGCATAAAACTTCTTCCCATTGCTCAAGGGCGTGGGCCGGTTTCCCCCATGCTTCAAAGTGTCCCGTCTGCAGACAAATAAAACTAAAGGATTTATTGAGAGAGGGAATGCTGAAATGGGGGCTTTTCCAGGTCTCCTTCAGGAATCTGTATTGTTAACTGGGGCAGTCCCGAATAAGCACACGAGAAATACACGTTGAGTTGGATTCAAGGAAATGAAAGCAGTAGTTGGCTTTGCAAGTAACACAGTCTTTCCCTCTGTTTCCCTTCAGGACTTGCCATGGCTTCCGGTCCCACCTTGCTGATGCGGTTGGTCGCCTCGGCGTACTCTATTGCTCAAAAGGCAGGGACGATAGTCAGACGTGTCATCGCTGAAGGAGACCTGGGTATCGTGGAGAAGGTACTGAAGATCTGATTTCACACCAACTCTGTTTTTGTGCTGGAGGCTGGGCTCTCTGTCTGCAGCACTATTCTGCTACACTCCAGCAGAATAGTACTGTTCTGCTACACTCCAGCAGAATAGTGCTTGGCATTGAGACAGGCAGCAACCTTCAGGGTGGCGTGAAAGAGTGGGTTTTCATTATCATCCCTTATCTCGTTACACTATTAAATCCACTAAAAGTCCACTATTTCAGTTAGTATAATCTGTAAATTACCTAACTAGGCATATGTAAATTATAACATGTCACAATTCTCTGAAAGCAACTAATGGAGGAGGTTACAGCTGTTGATTGCAAGACTTTCTACTGGCTTTTACTAGTGTGACTCCCTCATATATGGATTGAGTGCATGCCATAGGTGAGCTACATGTTAAATGTTATGGTGGCTTGTTTTTATATTTCCGAGGTGGGAATTTCTTCTGCACTTCAGGGAATTGCCTTGAAGACCCCTTGAATTACTAGAGTTAGGACTAGTGAGTAAAAGCTATAGAAGAATCGGTAGAAGGAATACCTTTCAGATAACGACAGATATAGTTCTTTAGTTTTGACTTGAATAAGTTATGAATTTCATGTCTCTTAAGCTGGTTAAGCAAAAGAGGGATCCAGAAATCATGAAAGCACTTTCTGAACTGTGAGGGAAATGTTCTCACAATATAAAGTCTCCTTTCCAGACTTTCAAGTGTAGATCCCTTGAGAAAAACCAAGCCAAGAAAGTGGTGGACTCGTTTGGTGTTAAGTTCCACGAGTCTAAAAGCGGACAGTGCCGTTCAGATGATACACACGCTCATGCCTTAGGGGTCGGGGGCGGCATTCCTTACCAGCTGTGCTAACAGTCCCTTCTCTGCTGCAGACGTGTGCCACGGACCTGCAGACCAGAGCGGACCGACTGGCACAGCTGAGCATATGCTCCTCGCTGGCCCGGAAGTTCCCCAAACTGACCATCATAGGGGAAGAGGTAAGGCTGTCAGGGACCCGCTGTAGTGTTTTTGTAATGCCCGTTTACCGCGTGGATGTGTAATTGCCACTTGAGTGATTTACATACCACTATTATGACTGCAAGCCTTATATCCAGTATTTCAACGCAAAAATAGTCGTATTCTTTGGACTTGAAGGAAATGTCTGATTATGAAATATTTTGGTCCATTTCTAGGTCAGCTGTCTCAATTCTTGACCATCCAAGATGTGGTTACTGGGATAATAGGCAGTATACAAGCTATAAAAGATGGGCAGAGTTTTAGAACTTTAGAATAAAATGGGTATTGTTTCTGTTTTTGTTTTATTTTTTAATTAGGCTTCCTGACACAGGAATTGGCATCTCATGTAACTGAGAGAGAAGTTACCTGATGTCAGAACCACTTATTTTGAAAAGTCTGGAATACTTAAAAATTCTTTTTTTTTCTGAACTGTTCAGGATAGTTGAGTTGGGACTCTCTGTAGTCAGCTTTGATGCGCCGTATCTGGTGGGGGTTGCAGTTCTATTTGGTTTGCTCCAAAGCCCTAAACATCGATGGAGGACTGGTGAAAACTGTGGCGCTGCATTCCCGTCTTAGTGACGCAGAGGTGCTTGGGAACGCGGGGCGGCGCCAGTGACCGTGTTCTCCGCCGTAGGACCTGCCGGGTGAGGACGTGGACCAGGAGCTGATTGAGGACGGCCAGTGGGAGGAGATTCTCAGGCAGCCGTGCCCGCCGCAGTACAGCGCCATCAAGGAGGAAGACGTATGCCTCCGTGTCTGCCCGAGTCCCTCTCAGTCTCTGTTTGGGGTTTGGGTTTTTTTTTCCATCGGAAAGGAAGTAGAAATTTGCCTACAGTGATGAAAAGCTGATAGTTAGGAAATAGAGGCAACTGGGACTTGAACGCTTTCAAGGCTGACAGAGAGTGTCCGGCAACCACGTGGAATGTGCAGCCGGTTAATGTGGAGTTCAGTTCCTCCCGCTGTTGACGTCTTCTCCATGCTAACACTTATTAGCAATGCTCCTAGGGAGGGAATCTAATTTGTTACTTAGTAGATTTGGTGGCAAAACATTTCATAGGCAATTGGGGCTGGAAGGAGTTGAAGCAGATAGCTACTTTGTATTTTTTTAGAAGGCTGTGAGAATCAATTCGCTTATTTTTTCTAGTTGCTTAAATCTGTGACCTCAGGTAACTATCATACTTCTTTAATTTTCTGATTATACCCCGTTGAACACACATTCATTGAACACTCACGGTGGGTACAGGCACTTCACTCCGGGGGGTGACGGATACCAAGGGAACGAGACAGGTGTCTTCCAGCGTGTGTGCCTTTTCCAACAAGTTCACGTTGAGTGTTACCATCTAGTGGTTCGTGCCGTCTGTCCTGAATCAGGTTATAAGTCCTCAGTGGAAGGGACTTCTTTTACAGTCTGCTGTCAGTTGCAGAAACTGTTTGTATTTACCATGTATAAACAGTGACCTTATGTTAAATCAGCATTTACATATAAAGTGAGTAACAGCCACACATTGTTTAAGACATTTTGGTGGTGCTTGAAAGTTTTCCCCGTGTCACCATCCAGAGCTCAGCGTGTTCGTGGCATTGTGGTTAGCATTCAGCTGACGAGAAACTTTTTATCACTTTAGCAGTTCATTTTTATAATTCTTAAATCAGATTTTTCTCCAATTTCGTGGGAGTTTTTCCACGATCACAAAACAATGAAGTTTTTTCTTTTTTTTATTTTTTACTGTCACAAAACTGACGATGTTGGCATAAGCCATCCATAATATAATTTCAAAAGTGAAAGAAAGTAGTTTTAGTTAATCTATTTAAGTCTATTTTTTATATATTATATGCTTGATTTGAATATTTCCCTTTTTTTTTTTTTAGCTTGTGGTCTGGGTTGATCCCCTGGATGGTACCAAAGAATATACTGAAGGTTGGTATTTGAAGCTGTAGGACTAGTATGTGATGTTGACTGTAAACACTTAGTACATTGTACGAAAAGCTGATACTGTGTTTTACGTCTGGGCCCTAAAGCTGTATTTGTGAGCGTCCTAGCTGACTGCTGTCACATGTCAGTGACTATCAAGACAGAGAGGGACCTGCAGGACCTCCCCACACACAGCCTACGAGCTCTACAGTTCCAATGCCACCTACGTGACAGTAACTAACGTTAAACCAGTGTCACCAGACTGAGCCCCAGCTTCGTTTGGGTAGAACCCCGATGAAAAGCACAGCTGCTCTGTCCTTGTTCCTCTGCCACCCGGTCCCCTGTCCCCTGCCTGCTTCCTTCTCATTGGCCCTCATCTGTGACCTGCTGTCTCTCTTTGTGGCCTCACCTTTAAAGATGAGTTTGGAAACAGAGCAATATTTCTCTCTTCTGAAATTATGGAATATGAGAAAATAAGAAAGCAGCAAATTAAAATAAAATGAGCATCATTAAAGTCCGAAAGACCAGGCTCAGAGCCAAAGTTTTAGGTATTAGGAGCAGATTATGTAAGCTTTGAGTTTTATGTATGAAGTAAGGATCTACATGTGTTTTTCTTATGCTGGTTCTCAGCTTCATGGCTTAAAAAAAGAAAATGTCTCACATTACTAGAGAAAACTCTGTGTCCTTGGATGAGACATCTGTAATGAGTGGGTCATGCAGAGTGTGTGTATGTGTGTGCGTGTGTGTGCCCAGGAGACATCTGCACTGAGAAATGGCAAAGCTCCGTACAGCTTTAGCAAACATAGATCACCTGCACACCTTGTCTAGGTCTCCACTCCCGACAGTCAGACTCCCTGGCTCTGGGAAGGAGCCTGGGAACCTGCATTATACAAATGACGCCAGCTCCATCTAGTGCTGCTTGACAGTCCCTGGACCCCACTTTGAGAACTCTTCCTTGAGAGGCTTAAAGTGCAAGTGCAGAGAGTGATCGCGGAGTGGAGAGTGACCAAGCAGGCAGGAGGGCATTGGGTGGTGGCAGAGGGACACAGAGGGATGTAATGATAATGGCTGTGGACTTATGGCCAGTTCATTTAATCAGTTTTCAGATTGTATGCATGAGACCATGATTTGCAATGACTCTTTCTTAAAATTGGCACACTTTGCCAGAAGTTGAACTGATCATGGATGAATCATTGCAAATTCCTTACCTTTACTGCAAAAATAACTTGGAGCAATTCATGTGCTGATGAATCATAACATGACGAAGGTGTGTAATAGTTAATACTCATTCCTTCTTTATAGGTCTTCTCGACAATGTCACCGTTCTCATTGGAATTGCTTACGAAGGGAAAGCCATCGCAGGCGTCATTAACCAGCCGTATTACAACTACCAGGTATCACTCTAATGGGCACAATTGTTTTCAGTACAACAAGGAAAGAGTTTATTTCGAGAGGCAGCCAGATGAGGAGACGGGGAGAAAACCCAGCCCCGCCTCCCGAGGCAGAAGAGATGGTGGTTTTGAAGGAGTTTGAAAGGGACCTTTCTGTGCAGAGGGAGAGGAACTAAACCATTCCCCGGCCCGACAAAGGCCACCAGTGACATGGCGCAGAGGGCAGTGTTCGCAGGGCTCTTGCGCCGACCCTTCCACATTGCCTCGGTATCTGAGGCGTCATCTCCTGTTGGTGGGGACTTCTCTGAGTCTGCGGGGTTTTCCTCCGTGTTGCCTTTTGATTCAGTCTCCTGATCTTTGATGTTGCAACGACTAAGCCATGTTCCAGCACCTTGGAACCTCAGTGGCGCCTGCTCACATTTCTTCCCCTCTTGAGTCACTTGTATGGGAAGCTAGATGTCTGGACGTGAGGCCGGACATGAGGCCACGTGAGCAGGCTGCGGGGGGTCCAGGTGTCAAGAATGCCACCTCTGGCTCCTAGGCAGTGAGGGTGGAGGCCTCGCTATATACCTGGCTGTGCTCTCCTGGTTCCTCAGGTGGCTGTGGCGAGCTCGGCTGTGAGGGCCGGCAAGGAGGTGGCACCTAGAAATGTCAGCCCACACTGGCAGGGGGGTGAAGGGGTCGGCACAAACATATTTTATTAGATAAATAGTCACAGTGTTAGGTGATTCCCAATGTACTCTGTTCTGGTGTCTTCTAGCTTGGTTGCACATACATTCATCTTTTCAGAATACTGATTCCCCCTCCCGCCTGAGCCCTATTGAATCAGCACTTCTGGGGCATTGATCCCAGGGATGTGTTTGTAATACACTGTGTTACGTGCATTTTTTTATGTATGCCTTATAATTCAAATGCAGAAGTTGGGGAATTCCTCATTGGTTCTTGATTAGTCTGGTCATTGAGACACCTGATTTACAGGTGGTTCTTCAAGCACATGGAAGAAATGAGTCATTTCAATCAAGAAAGATGCTAGCCATGTTGTGGTCCAGGTAACACCACATAGTGCCTAGTACTGCACAGTCAGCAGACAGCAGAACTGAGTTTGCTTTTGCACTGTTTTCTTACTTCTCTTTCTGTTCTACCTTGACTTTCTCCTACACTCCCAGCCAGTTGTCTTCCTTAGAAACAAGAGCTTAATGTCCTTCCAAAGCAGGAATCTGTCATTAAATCACATTGAACTTTAAAGGGAATTATTGAGATACTTAAGGTATTTATTATTAGTGTGACCTCAGTAGAACTTTGAAGAAATAACCAGAGTGGGGACTGTTATTTCTGAATTTCCAATTTCAGTCAAGAGCAGGATTAATCTCTTCTAAGACAAATTTGTTTTATTCTGCTCTTGTCTGAGAATCACTTTATTTATGATCATGTGCTTCTGAGTATTATTTAGGCGAAACTAATTATGCATTATTGGGAAAGTTCCTCATATTAGGTATCCATGAATTCTTTTCATATGACTTAAATGTGTGTATAGTGTTACAGGCAGACGGAAGTTGGGGCTATTATGTAAACTTCAGAATAAGTTCGTACTGTTACCTGAAAGAGACATGGAATTCATAGATAACACTGTGATGCATGACGCTTTTCATCAGGAAAGGCTGTGAGTGCTTAGAAGTTGTTAATAATTTCCATCACGTCTGAAATCAGAAAAACTGTATTCATTTTTCACAGAACGATGAAAAGCAGAAGTTAAGGGAACACGGGCACGAAGTGAAGGTGAGAAAAATAGGTAGGGTCTTGGCTCCACTGCTTGGTAGCAAAGAGGCAGGATCCTTATGGTACCAGCTGGTCCTTGTCGAGCCCCGTCCCAGTTCCCCTCCTCCCGGCTCTCCCCTGCGCCACCTGTCCCTCCACCGCATTCCCTTCTGTACACTCGCTTTACCCTCTTTCTCCCTCCTCTCTCTTGCTTACGCCTTAAAATATGTGGCAACAAGTAGAAGGTTGCTCAGCTCTGTTGTTAGTATTCAAGGCTGAACATTCAGTTTTACATCATCATCGTTGTTGTCACCATAGTAGCTAAAACTTATCTGGAGCTTACTGCACACTGCCAGACTCCAGGGTTCACATGCACTATCTCATTTAATCCTTGCCATCAGCCTTTCAGGAAACCTTCCCCTGTTTTAAAGGAAGGGAAACTAAAGCTGAACTTATTCGAGGTCACCCGGTTTGTCCACAGCTGGTCTGGGGCTCAAACCCCAGTCCGAGCTTCTGTGCATTGTTCTGTATTGATCTCTCGAGACGCTGAAGCTGGTGGGCAGCTCAAGGACACAGTGTGGCTTAGTGCAAAGACGTGGTCTGTCTACCATTACATTGGAGCTGGCTGCTTAACCACTGGGAGACCTGGCTAACTCATCAGGAAGATGAGACTTGCCCTCATTACCCCCCAAAGCTGGTGTGGAGCCTTTGAAGGAGAGAGCCAGTGAGGGAAACCGAGATCTGGAGCACGGAGGAAGCCAGCTGGCTGCCTCATGGGATTGTCTGGCACCGCCCCACCAGCTGCCAGGTTCCCTGGTCCCACACCCTTGGCTTCCGCATTCATTCATGTGACTTTTTCAGGACCAGAATACCTGTGTCCACTATTTGTATGGCTTTCCCTTCTTTTTCGGGATATCTGGAAAGCAAAATAAGTAGGCTTCTTGAGAGCATGAAATTAGTCTCATCGATCAGTCGGAAGCCTGGTGAGCACGCATGCAGCCGTGTGCATTCCCAGTTCCAAGCCCTCCTGTCGTGTGGACTCAGGAGGGAACAGAAGAGAGGGAGCACGCGAACGTACACTGAGCACCCAGGGCTTGCCCTGTGGGCCTTTGTTGCCCCACTAGCAGGGAACGGGGTCAGGAGACGGCCTCCAGCTGCCGGCTGCTTCAGGGGTTGCCACCCTGCACAGAGCTGCCCCCCAGTGACATGCTCCTTCCCGAGGCAGTCCCTTTCCAGGGATAGCCGATCATTGCAGGGGTGTAAAGACCTGGCGTTTCACCCCAACTGGGGACAGACTACAGGCCCTTGTAGCTCTAGAGCTCCCCAGCAGTCGGCGGGAGCCTTTGGTGGCTCTGCGTCACAGCTCCGTCTCTCTGCCCGCCCATGCCACCTTTCCTCCCACCCACGGGTGTGGAGCCCAAAGGCGCTCTCCAGGAAACATCTGCCCCTCACAGCGTCTGCTTCCCCAGGAATCTACCCATAGTGCAGCCTGCCTCACTGTGACGACGCCCAGGCACTGCTGTGGGGCAGACTGGGTGGGGTGGTGAGAGCACTTGACAAGTAAACGAGGCAGCTAGTCTGATGACGAGGAACGTTGACTTTGAACATGATGAGCCTAAGTTTGCTTACGATCTCCCTAGAGTCCTTGGTCAGGTTACTCAAGCATTCCAGTCTCTTTTCTCATCTGTGAAATAAGGGTAATAATACCTACTTCATGGGGTCGTCTTGGAGATTAAATGAGATAATACATGTACACACTTAGTGTGGTGCCTGGTGCATGTTAAGTGTTCAGTAAAACACACATCTGTATGTCTGTAACATATGCAGGTTAGGTTAAATAATGGCATTTTAATAACTTTGTGTGAATTATTTTATGCATCAGATTTACTGTCCATAAAACACAGGTCATGTTTTTCTATATGAGATGCATAGTTATAACAATGTGGTTGAAAATTGAGAAAATACAGATTCTAAGATTGCATTCTCATTGTCATTTTACTACCACAATGGCCAATAAAATCTTTGACCTTGACCCCCATTATCCATGGCTACTCTTCAGTGTCAGCCTATTCAGTTGTTCTGTCTCCGTAGCAGCAAAATGCATTGTCACCATTACTATTCCCATGTTAACATATCCTTATTGTTTCTCAGATATGGACAGGTAGTATCAAATACATGGTGTTTGCTTTCCTGGGGACTTCAGTAGCTTTTGCAAACGGGTGTTTTATGTATAGTGATGAGGTTACTCCATGATTCAGAGCAATAGGAACTAGCACATGCTGTTCCCTTTCCTGAAGACCAAAAGTTCCCCTTCAGTACCAGTACCCAGTTATTAACCAAAACACCAGGATAATTCATTGGTTCTCTAGGGAAAATGGTTGTCGGTGGTGGTGTTTCTGTACTTTTTAATACGTTATCTTGTATTTGCTGAGACAACCGAGCATCCTACTTGTGGCTAACGCTTTTCCCCAGTAACCACAGGCTTTGCTCATTTCCCCCATCCACGCAGGCAGGACCAGACGCTGTGCTGGGAAGGACCATCTGGGGCGTTTTAGGTTTGGGTGCCTTTGGGTTTCAGCTGAAAGAAGTGCCTGCTGGGAAACACATCGTCACCACCACCCGGTCCCACAGCAACAAGCTGGTCACGGACTGTGTCGATGCCATGAGCCCTGACCACGTGCTGCGCGTGGGCGGCGCTGGAAATAAGGTAGGTGCCAGCCCTCTGAGATGCTGTGGTGTCGCTGAAAGAAATGCTGAGCTTTTAAAAAATGCCAAGTAAGAATTTGGCAGAAGAGATTAAAGATTGTAATTTTGCCATTTAAAGCACATTTTAGCAGCATTTGAATCTTTTAAATGTGAAGGTTCAAGTCTCTTTTTACTGAAGATATTGCAGTGAAAATGTGTCCTATGTCATTAGGATCAGATCCCGGGCCTCCTGCCAGCCCTTATTTTCTCAGGGACCCTCTTACTCCAGACCTTTCGCCTGCAGACTCGAAGGGTGGGCCTGCCTCTTCCTCCCCAGGTACTTCCCCCAGGGTTTCATCTAGGCTTCAGTCCTCCTGAGAAAACTGTGACATTGAGCACAAGGTGATCTACGTCCCTAACCTTGACCTATTCTCATTTGATTGCCCCTGGGTACCATCGTGATGACACCCTTCCGCCTCTCACATTCACCCTGCCAAGTGGAGCTCCTCTTCCTCCTCCCTGCCCCCCCCCCATGTGTTTGCTGACGTTTTCCTCCTCCTCCTAGTATGGCTGTTTGAGATCTGAGCCTTGCAGTGCTACAGTATAACCAGAAGGAAAATCAAGGAGCAAATCAAAGTTTGATGTAGCAAGTTACCGTTTTGAGTCATGCAGTTTCTGTCAGTGGCCTCAGTTCTCTATGAATGAATGGGACAAGAGTTATTAAGATGACAGTCTAAAAATTCATATTCTGGTAATGCAAATAACAATGTGTGCGACCCAAAGACAAGTAGCCAACAGCGTGTGAGACGGACCAGGCAGCGTCGCACGCCTGTTAGGACGTGCTGCCGCTTCCACGCCACAGTGCTGGTGGACACTGCTCTGTCCTCTCCGTGGTTGTGGTCAGTTCTGTGGCAAATATATATTGCATTTACAGTAAGAGAGAAAAGATAAACTATTTTACCTAACTTGGAATATGAAGACTATTCCAGTATCCTTCTTATAGTCAGTTCATTGACCACTTTTCCCCTCTGATATCATTTTGAGTGTTTTCTGTATGTTTCTTCATAATACTCTAATGTAAATCCACTAAAGGCTTTAACCTAAGTGGAGTCTAACAGAGGAATTGAAATATGTTTAATAGAAACAAGCAGTTTTCCCTTATTTATACCTCATTCATTTCAAGATCGAGGGATAATTATTATCTTTAACTTTACAGATTATTCAGCTGATTGAAGGCAAAGCCTCTGCTTATGTTTTTGCAAGTCCTGGATGTAAGAAGTGGGATACTTGTGCTCCGGAAGTTATTTTACATGCCGTGGGAGGTTAGTCTGTTTTATTTGAGAGGAGTACAGATTTCATACAGTTTTTATTTTATGCTGAAACAGTATTTTGGTAATACCACTCTACCTAGACTCTTAGGGTATAAAAGCTGGAAAGTTGGAGCATGCCCATTCCAGCCCCCGCATCTCGTATGTGAGAGAGCAGATTTGCAGCCAGTTGGTTTTTCTTTACTTACAGTTTCTTTTTGGACCTTGATCTACATACAGTCAATCTAATCAAACCCTTATTAATTTGTGGCTTTAATGCATTTAGGGTTTTTTCCTTGAAAAGTAATATATTATTATTATCATCATACCACCTAATCTCTTAAGCCAGTGTTGGTAAATCTCTCTGTACTAGTGCCAGAGGTCATGGAGTTAGAACTTTTTAAATCTTAATGAGAATATATTACAAATATGTATGTAGTAAAGTGATTTTTACAATTTCAGACAAGCATCAGGGCGCACCTTGGTGTGTTTTATTTTGACCTGTTTATCCCCAGCACGTGAATGTGTCCGTGTCTCAGTCACATTCTGCATGACAAGGAAGTTCAAGTCCTCACAGCCCATTCTCTTTAGAACGACAATTGAAGCTGTAATATAATAGTTACATTTTATGAACATACTTCACTTAAACTCTTCCAAATAACGTGTTACTATCAAACGGTAGACTAAAGAAAATACTCTTGAAAATGGAAACTGTGGTGATGACGAATAACCAATAGGAAAGGTAATCAACTCAGGAAGAGAGAAATGAATTGATACTGAGAAATACAAATTGAAAATGCCAAATGAAATTATTTTTATCAGAAGAGAAAATAGGCCCTGGCTGAGTAGCTCAGTGAGTTAAGAGTGTTGTCCTGATACACCAAGGTTGCAGGTTTGATCCCTGGTCAGCGCACATAGAGGAAGCAACCAATGCATACATAAATAAGTGGAACAACAAATCAGTGTTTCTTTCTCTCTCTCTCTGTCTTTCTCCACACTCCCCTTCCTTTCTCTTAAAAAAAAAAATCAATAAATAAAATTTAAAAAAAGTAGTGTTCTACCCTTCAATTAAAATTTTCTGTAGTCTTAAATTTCAAGTAAATTAACAACCATCATTTTCCTTATCTTATCCAGAATTAATTAGATATTATTGCATAGGGAAGCAAAAGGCATTTAAAATGATGAAATGGAATAGCAGAATCAGCCGTTAACGTTGGTTTGGTGTTTCTTCTGCAGGGAAGTTAACCGATATCCACGGAAACGCCCTTCAGTACAACAAGGAAGTGAAACACGTGAACTCCGCCGGAGTCCTGGCCGCTCTCAGGAATCACGACTACTATGCCAGTCGAGTTCCCGAATCTGTTAGAAACGCACTCGTTCCTTAGAGGAACGTCACATTTCCTTAGCTGGAGAAGGACAGCTGCAGGGAGAGGAGAGATGGGGGGGATGACTGTGTTCCTGAGGTCTCAGCCCTGCATCCGGAAATCACTGCAGTTGGTCCTGACACTAAGGAAATGCTGAAGCTCTTGGACTTTCTGCAGTCTGCCCAACCTGCAGGTCACTCGGCCTGCAGCTGGGGTGAATGTCAGAACACCACGTGGAGCCATTTGAACCTTCCTCCTGTGGTATATTATCCATAAACCTCGGGCAACCTAAAAAAAAATGCACTCATTCTTTAAAGGAACATGCCATTTACTTAGCTAGGAGAAGGACTTGGTTCTCAAAATAACACAGTTTAAAATGAAGTGGATGGAATGAGAGCTCCCCCTCTACTTTCTTCCATGTTGATCGCTGATTTATCTTCAGGTGCTTAGGAGTAGAAAATAGTTCTTAAAAACGTGTGATTAATTAATTAACCAGACCAGTTTTGACATCTGGGGAATCTATAAAGTCTGTTATATTTCTTTTCCTCCTTTTATTTGGAGAAATGAAAGAAAGGTTTTGTTCCAACTGACTATCCCAGTCAATTGTTTAATCAACATTCCTATTGTATAAACCAGATTTCCTTAGGGCACAGAAGCACAAGTTGTTAATCTCATCCTTGTTTTCACAGTAATTTTTAAAATGTTCAAATTATGAATAAATTGAAATGTCATTATGTATGTTGATGAAACATTTATGGAAAAAGCATCTTTATAATAAATTATTTAATTCTAGCTGGTCTCTGCCCAGTGCTTTATTTTATTTTGCTTGAATTTTCTTAAAAAATTAAATTACAGCTGACATACAATTTTATATTAGCTTCAGGTATGCAATGTAATGATTAGACATTTATGTAACTTACAAAGTGATCACCCCTTATAAGTCTAACTGTCCAGTGCTTTTAAAGAAATTCCTGTTACTGGGTTACGCAAGTGGCTGAAATTGATCATTCCTAAACCCAACTGCCTTCAGGATAAAATCCAAGTTACAGTAGCATATAAACCTCTTAATGTTATAGCTTTTTCTTTCTCTAGCATCAGCTCGGATCACATACATACACTGCAGAATGTTTTCATGGCTCCTGTTCGACCTTATACTGAAACCCTAAACGATAAAAGAGATGACATGTAAGAGATAAGTACCAGATAGGAAAAGTTACCTAGAAAACGCAACCCAAGTAAAAGAAAAAACACTCTTGGAACTAATAAAAGCATCCAACACGACAGCTACACCCAGACTCGCTGCTACACCTTGCCTTCCTGAAAGCAGGATTCCGTGTGTGTGCCACAGCTCCACACTCTAATACAAAGTCATTTTTATTGATGACACCCGTTTGCTTGATTCCATGCTCTCAGAGTCAACAGTGATGGGTGACTGGGATGCACTGAGTGATGGAGATTCAACTAAATGGCCGCCAAAGTTAGAAAGTGGCAATGGTATTTAGAATGAGAAAATTAGCTTTATGAAATCCTGTATGGATCAAGATGAGGGTAAATTAATACATGTAATGTCTCATCTTGGGTAACGAGCATGGGGAACTCTGGGGCTTTTAGTTGTTTACAATCTTAACGTGAGTCAACAGTTCACAGTGGCTGTAAAACACTAATGTGCATTAATAGCATTATAATGAGCAATGTAAGCACTCTGCCTGATCACACCACAGCTGGGGAACATTTTGTTCAGCTCTGAGTATCACATTTTAAAGGGCACATTGACTAATAGTGGGTTTGGAAAAGGGCAGCTGGAGTAGATTAAAACTACCATTTGAAGGTTTGTGGAAAGGCCTGGAGACAACTGGCCCAGGGAACAAAGGCATGGGGGACACAGTGACCGCCTCTGATGTATGAGTGTCAGTGCAAGCACCTAGACCTGCTCTGGACATCCTCAGAGGAAAGTGGACACAGGTACAGAAAAGCAGACTGAGGTGCATAGTAACAGGTGTTTGGAAGCAGAGGGGTCTGTCTTAAGCAGTATTAAATTTCTCATCACCGAAGGTGTTCTCAAACAGGTTATTTGGTTACTTGTTGAAAACACGATTCCAGGATTCTCTGTATCCCTAGTGCATTGTATATGGTAGAAGACATCAGTATGATATCCAAGATAAGGTTTTTCAGCAAACAAGAATCTTAAGAATTAGCTGGGTGTGCAGAAGAGAAATCACTTAGAACAAAGGGAGGCAGAAAGGCAGAATTCGGTGTGCACAGCATCACCTGGAGAACTTCATGAAACGAGGTTATGTATCCCAGCTCTGGAGATTCTGGTAGGAAGGTAGGGGCCAGGAGAGAGGTCTTGCTCTGCTGCAGGTGCAGTTGCTGCTCCCCGCTCAGGAGGCCGGCTAAGCCCTGTATTTAAGTGGCACTCTAGTAAGGACAGGGATGACTCTGGCAGGCTAAGAGGAAGTGGTGGGGGTGGTGGTGAGGTTGACATGACTTTTTCAGTCATGGGCCCCTTGAGCTTGACTACCAGCCCTTGGAATATGCCTGCAGGGCGCACACGGGGGGCACAGTCGCACAGACACTGTCGCTGAAGATTAAAGACCAGGAATCAGATCTTGTAAAAGCCACGCTCAGGCAGTCCGGGCAAACAACAGCAAGACAAAATCAGGGCAGGGGCTTTTAGAAGTAATGCCTTTTATTAATAAAGCTTTTCTTTAAGTTTAAACAATTTTTTAATTTTTAAACTTTTGCTCGATTACAGGTTACATTTAATATGATTTTGTACTAGTTTCAGGTGTACAGCACAGTGGTTAGATAATCATGTACTTTATGGTGTTCCTCCCGATATTTGCAGTACCTACCTGGCACCTTACATAGTTGTAATTATTGACCGTATTCCTAGGCTGTACTTTACATCCCCGTGACTATTTTGAACTGCCAATGTGTACTTCTTAATCCTATCAGTTTTTTTACCCAGTCCAATAGATTCTTTCTTTTAACCATTATTTTCACGTGCGAAGAAAACTCCTTAAAAGTACCTACATTCTCCTTTTGGAAAAAAAAGGAGGAACCGAGAGGCAAGCTTCCCGCATCCCCACTGTAACCACGGCTGTCGGCTCGGTGTTGCTTCCAGGATTCGCTGTTTACACACACACGGAGCCCACGACAATAAATAACAGTATTTGCGCGTGTCATTTGGAGCTTCGTGTGAACTTGGTGTTTCCTCGCTTTACGAAACGTCGTAAGTGCCGACTGCTTCAGCGTCTTTTCCACGGCGACGGGGCAGGCCACGCAGACCCTTCTACCCCGGGACGCTGAGGGGCGGGTCGACGGACGCAGGCGGCGCGCGGCGATGACGTAACTGGTGTGCGCGAGACGCGCGGCCACGGCGCAGGGGTGGAGCGAAAGCTGCGGCAGCGTCAGGGGAGCGCACACGTTGTAGCCTTTCCTCGTCTGCGGGTCGGGGTTGGTTCTGGCAGCCAGGCAGGCGCTCTAGCTGGTGCAGCGGCAGGTGGAGATGGCGACACTGTGTCTGACCGTGAATTCAGGAGACCCTCCCCTGGGTAAGGGGCGGAGGCCGCCGACCCCTGTGGGTTGCATCAGCCGGGAAGGGTGCGGGGCGGGAAGTCGCCGCGCCCTGGCTTGGCGCAGTGGCCGTGACGGCCACGGACCTTAGACCTGCCTCTGTCCCCAGACCTTCCTCGGGGTAGGCTCCGCGCCCCTCGCCTTCTGTCCCCTGGCTCTTGAAGACAGTGTTTTCGGATGTGGAAGGAAGCGCAGTGTGAGCCGGATAGCAGGGTGTCACTAGGCTCAGCTTCGGACTCTCTTTGAAATGGTTTTCCTTGGAAGACCGAGAGCTGCTCGTAGAACACCACACTTTAAAGCTTAAAATCCCATTATCTCCCCTTCCACTCCTTTAGAATTTCCCCTTTAAGTCTATTTATCGTTCCTCCTTTCTTCCCTGTTTTCATAAAAGATCTTCAGTCCACTTTCCTTGACCTCCCCTTATTTTTCCTTGGTTTCAAAGGGACCAAGGCAGACGATTATAGTAGCATTTAAACTCGCAGCTGAGGTTGGGTTTATTTTTAATCGAAGGTGGCAGGGTAATTTTGGGAACGCCCGAGCACTGCGTACTGACGGGGTTGCCTTACTATTCGCCCTGTAGATGTAGTCAATCTCAGCGAAACGTAGGAGTTCTCATCTTCTGGTTCCACCTCAAGTTCAGTTTGGAATTGCATTTTCAACGTGGCCAAGGTTATTGTGGATAGATAGCTTAGAATTTCCGCCTTTTTATTACTTTGGAAAAGTTTCACGAGATAATTTAGTTTATTGATCCTGTGTTTGTTAATGCATATGTGTGGTACAGATACACGGATACTTTTCTAATGTTCAAGAAGCCCAAATGCTTAGACACAATTGGCTACATAAGGCTGATGAATTATGCATTACATTTTCAACTTTGGTGGTGTTCTGAGTGTATTGTAACAAAAACCACAATTTAATAGCAACTTTAAACATTTTTAAAATACTTATGTTTTAGCATACTGGATCCAGTAATTAGGGCTGACCTCACAGAAATCAATGAACTCTAAAAGAAATGGGTTTGATTCTTGGGCTGGGAAGCACTAGACAGTGTGGGCTCATAGTTAAGAGCAAAGGCATTGGTTCCTTGAAACCTGGGTCTAATCCTGGTTTCCACTTACTACTTGTGGGTCATGGCAAATCCCTCATTGTCATTACGAAGTTTCCTTAGGAGGAATGATGTCTTCCCTACAGGATTGGGTGCCAGAATTAAGGGACAAAGCATTAATGAATCAATTTAGTAAACTTAAATGTGTGTTGAGAGGTGGTACTGCATTCTAGATTTTGAATTCTGCACTGCCCTAGACCTGGTTCAAATCCTGGCTGCCACATATTTAGTCAAGTCCTTTAGACTAGAACCCCTCCAAGCCTCAGTTTCTTCTCCTCTAAAATGGAGATGAAGGTGTCTATCTCTTCATATGACTACAAAGATTAAAAATTGTAATGACTGCAAAGCATCCTGCACAGCGCCTACCACATAGAAATCACTTCAATACTATTAACAATAGCTTTTATACAAGGTGCTAGTCTAATTTCCTCTTGTCTCCTGAGGGAGAAGATTAATTTCAGAGTCCCTAACTGAAAGCTGAGCATCTTCAAAAGCAGTGGGACTGTGCCAGTGAATGAATGGTTTCTGATTTGTTTTTTCTCCAAGATCAGAAGAATCTAGTACTTTGTGATTACAGACTACTGGGGAAAAAGCTTACCCTTTGCAGGTCTTAATATTGGTTTGTTGAGTCATCCTTATTGCTTTATGATTCAAGTTTTAAATATTAGTGTTTATAAAGAAATCTTTTTGTATTATTTTTAGGTGCATTGCTGGCAGTAGAACACGTGAAAGACAATGTCAACATTTCTGTTGAAGAAGGGAAAGAGAATATTCTTCATGTGTCTGAGTAAGTGCTTTCATGTCTTTTAAAAATAATTTTTACAAAACAATTTTGATGGGGTTTGATCTTCTATCTTTAACTGGAAGTTGATAAAACTAGCTTCTCTATGACAGTAGATCCTTGGCTTGGTTGCTTTGATTTATTTTAAACCAGTTATTCTGAATATCCCAGTCACATTTTCATATTTCCACCGCTAAATTGATGTATAGAAACGAATACTTAGGAGGATGATACATCATACAGATAATATACTCTGGGGTCAGTTATTGGATTCAGCTGAACATTTCAGAACAAATTGGAATTTGATGGAAACAGCAAGAACAAATTACCTCGTTGTTGTTGTTGTATCAGAACATACATGGTCAATAGAAGAGTTCTATTTTTACATTCCTTCCTAAGTCTCGTGACTCTTGCAGATTTGGCAGCGCCACAGTAATGTTTGTCTCACTCTTACGTTCTAGAAATGTGGCGTTCACAGACGTAAACTCCATGCTTCGCTACTTGGCTCGAGTCGCCTCGACCGCTGGGCTCTACGGCTCTAACCTGATGGAGCACACCGAGGTGCGCAGTGAGCGTTCCCGCGGCTGTGATGTGTTCTGGTGTTTGCTTCCGCTCTTTTGAGAACTTCATGTTATAGTTGGCTGATGTGCTGTTATTCTGTTTAAGGATGTTAACAGAGTGTTGGTTGTAGACCAGGTTAAAGAATTCTCATCCTGTTTTTATGTTCAGGGGGAAAAAAGCTTAGCTCCTAACTTTGAACTTCCAGTCCTATGTGAGTGACCCTGTTGGGTTACTGAATGCTGTCTTCCTCTTCCTAGAATTTCCTGGCTGGATGTGAGCATGTCGGTCATCTTACACAATTCCCTTACTTTACAGATGAGGCAACAGGTCCCGAGAAGTTAAAGATGAGAAGTGTACCCAGGGTCACACGCGTAGGTCGGACCCCATTCTCCTTCTGGTGTACAGACCTTATTACAGCAGCAGAAGGTTAACTTTCAGTACTGCACCTTAGGTGCCCCTTTTTATTTTTGCTGTTTGTATACAGCTCTCATTTTCCTTATTCTTAGAAAATTCAGAGTACAAAGAATAGTTTCCAAGTGTTTACTTTTCAGTTCTGCGAGTGGGTGAATCTGCGGGCTCATTCAGGTTGGTTATTCTTCCTTGCTGCCAATTTGCATAACTTTTATCTTTTTCTTCCCTGGACGTGGCCCTCAGTGCCCGTGCAAAAAAAGAAAGCATAGAAAAATAACAACAAAATGTGTTTATGTACGGGCCTTTTTGGATCCCAGGCAATTAGGATTAAATCCAAACAGTGGTAAATTCTATCATGGTTCTAAGAAAGGCATAATTCTATCTGAGGTTGGTTGTTTTTATTTAAACCTAAATTCCGGGTGCATTTCTTTTCTCCTCTGTGTCCCCAGATTGACCACTGGCTGGAGTTCAGTGCTACGAAGCTGTCTTCCTGCAGTCTGTTCACTTCCGCACTCAGTGAGCTCAGTCACTGCCTGTCTCTGAGGACGTACTTGGTGGGAAACGCCTTGAGCCTAGCAGACTTGTGTGTTTGGGCCGCCCTGAAAGGTATCAGTCATTCTTCTTGCTGCTATTGTTCTCTAATTACTTAGTGCTTTGCTGGATAAGAAGTACGCATGCTTCTTTGTATACAAACGAGCATCCGTTTACCCACTGATTTGTCGGCAGTCACTTAGGGTTTTCTGGTAAGGAAAAGACGACCCCAGCTCTTTTATTCCTAGCCAGTTCCAGGAGTCCTGTATCCTCTGTGTCCCTGGAGGTCGTCTCTCTCTCACTGCCGCAGATCCCCCTTGCCTTTGGAGTGGGCAGTGTTCCTGCTAAAGAAGCCCTGGTCCCCTTAGGGTAGACCTGTCCTGGCTCAGCCGTCACTTTACCCCCGGCACTGTCGTGTCTGATTGTTCAGTAGGGGTGGGGGTGCAGGGGCGGTGGGCTGGAGCTGTCCCTCCGGAAGGTCACTCGTTTTCCATCTCCTGTGACTACTTTGCAAGAGGTAAGGACATAGGATTGAGGAGAGATGCAAAGGGGACTTGAATTTTGCTAATTTATTTTCTGTAAAAACACAACTGAGGGGAACATGCCATAATGCTTTTTTATTCCTTAAATCTGGGTTAGGTGGGATTTAAAAAATATTTTCAGTAATTTTTTGCGGCATAGACTTCTTTCCAAATTAAATTGCTCTAGTGATAACCATCATAAACTGGAGCCTTTTCTAGTTGGAGCTGTTCATCTGTAGGCTTCAAGAAATTTTTGTCTCTCAATTTTTCGACTTGGTGTTTGTGAAAGAAAGGTACTGTCTTAAGCATATAGCTCATGATGTTAAAGTTGAGTGCAGTTCCGTCAGTACCCATTTTAGACGTCACTTCCAAAGGAATGGGCTGCTTCCCAATCTCACTTTCCGTGTTGTTCTCCAGCGATCCCCTTCGGGCTTCCCGGAACCGTGCAGTGTGGCACTGGCCTTGCAGGGCGAGTGGCAGTGGGGAGGGCAGGACTGAGCCTTCACTTCCAGGAAATGAGCTGAAAAAACAAGTTCTGAAGAACTTCTCTGAATTCTGTCACGTAGATGAAGTTCTGGAAAACATTTCAGTGTACATATACGCCCAGATTTCACTCATCGTGGAAATACAGCTTTAAGCCGTCTCCTTTACTGGAGTGAACTTCGACTGGAACGTTGCTCCCGAAGTGGCAGATTTACTGATTTATTGATTGGTGTGAAATTGTGTTTACTGACAGGGAGCGAGGCCTGGCAGGAGTGCCTGAGAGAGAACAGAGCGCCCGTTCACGTGAAGCGCTGGTTTGGCTTCCTGGAAGCCCAGCAGGCCTTCCGGTCCGTCGGCACCACATGGGGCGTCTCCGCAGCCAGAGCTAAGGTGGTAAGCCTGACAATTTTTCTTAACGCTGACGTCTTCGTCTGTCAGAGACCCCAGGTTTGAACAGAAGACTCTTCCTGGTCATGGTTGGTGTTTTTTTTTTCCATGAATAGAAAAGGCTCTTCTTAGATGAATCTGCTGTTGCAAGTCTTGGCTTGCCTTTGCTGCTATTGAACTACATCAAGCCTTAATCTACATAATTATACGTTAAAAGGTCATAATCATGGAGTGTGTGTCCCTGAGGAAGCCCAAACTCCATGTCACTAAAGTCTTACTATTTTTAGCTGTGCCGTCCCCTCTTCCTCCCACGTCTCCTGTCTGTTGGCTTTTGCACCACGGACGCCATGGGTGGGGCTTCCGTGGAGCCTCTGGCCAGTTCTGCGGGGCTGCTAGTTGGACGTGTTCCTAGACATTTCACCACTTAGCGATTGTGTTGTTTTTTATTTCCAGGCACCTCAGAAAAGGCAAGATGTTGGGAAATTTGTGGAGCTCCCGGGTGCCGAGATGGGAAAGGTCACTGTCCGATTTCCTCCAGAGGCCAGTGGGTAAGAAAAGAAAAGTTACCATCACGATCGAATGTATTTAGTGGGAAATCCTTGGGTAATTATAAAATACTGTTACTAAGTAACTAAAGAAGGAAAGATTTTAATTGTGGGAGTGAAAATTATATCTCGATCCTTTCTTAATTATTGACAGTTAATGTATTAAATTTGTAGTTTTAATTTATTAATTCAGTGGGAGAGACAGCATTTGTATTTTACCCCAGACAGAATTTTAATTATAATTGAAAAAATATACATAATCAGGAAGACTTAAGTTTCATCTACATTTTGGGATTTTTAGGCTTTCTTTTAACAAGGATTTGTATTTGTATGCTGAGCAATTTTTTCATTAGCTGTAGAAGTCATGGTGGAATTATTTTAAATTCATTTCTTTTTTTTTTTTTTCCCTACAAAGAAAAGAAGGGGAGTCGTGAAAATCATGGCAGTGTTCCCCGCCCCTGTCACTCCTGGCACCCACAGGAAATAATGACAGTCCCACAGCCCACTGGGGAAAGACTGGCTGGGGGTCGGCAGCTGAGGGCTGCTTCCAGCCTCACCCGGCACCCACCCCCACTCCACTGGCTCCTGGGGTCCCAGCTGTCACGTGGCTGTCAGCCCCTTTGAAGCACAGGAGACGAGCTTGAAAGAGAGCCTCTCCCACGGTGCCAGGGTCATAAAGTGCCTCACGGAGCGTCAGCCTCGGGCACGTAGTCGTGAGGGACGTATTGTGCCATATTGTGTAGATGAGATGGCTACCTGCTTTCCACATTTCATTCAGCCTCGGAGTTTGTGTCACATAGCTCTGTTTTTACCCACCTGTGGAGACAGGGACGCGTGGACCGTGGGGAGTGGCAGCTGAGCTGTGGTATTCTAGCCGTCTTAATAGTTCTTCGCAAACAACTCCTTCCGTCGGCTCCAGGAACAGAGATAGCGAGGGCAGTTTCAGAATCCCACGTGCTCTCTCTGTGTCTCTGCGTTTGCCGACTTGGGTGGTGAACAGAGGGGTGCGTAGAGGGGGTGAAAGAGAAGCAGTGCTTCTGGGAAATGCAGAGACAGAGTCGTCAGATGATGGGCTGGTAGCGGACTGATGGAGACTGTCGTGAACAGTACCAATAGTGCGTGGCTCAGTGCCTACGTATGTCCTGGGTCCCTGCTGTCCAGCACTTCATCCTGGGTCCCTGGTGAGAGGGGTCCTGGTTGTTGTGCTGGGCAGTGACCTCAGTGGTTTGATGGAAGCCACCTTCCTGGCAATGGTTGTGGACAGCGGTGTCTGTCATTTGAACATTTGTCCTTTTTGGATCTTTTTACATTTTCTGTTACATCTCGAAATAGTGAGTTCCTCGTTCTAAATTATGTCAATTTCAGAGAACTTGCGTTTGGCCAAATACAGATTTGGGGAATATAAATCAGTGTTCTACTTTTTCGTATTTTTGATCATATTTCCTTATATTGCTAAAGAATTCCTTAATTTTTTTAATCACTGTTTTTCTGTCTTGCATGAAAGGCCAGAAGTCTCAGCCCCTGCCTTCTGTTCATATTCTCGGCTAACATGTATGCATACCTTCTTTGTGCAAAGACTGCCGAGCCCTTTGCTTAGAGTAACTTCTTTAATCCTAATGGTCCTGTGAGGAAGGCACCGCTATTACCTCCATTTCACAGATGGTTTCAGAAATGAATTCACACAACATTAGTAACTTGCCAACTCAAACCTACACTGTCTGGCTGTAGAGTCCCCACGACTTAAAATTGTGTGCCCATCCGCGTCTGGTACGTGCCGCAGGCGGCCAGCTCAGCCCCAGTGCTGAGGAATGCAGCACGAATCTTCCTTTCTTCAGCTGTTCGGAAATAGGTTGTCTCTTGAGCCGCTTGTCTTAGCTACCTTGTGAGTGAGTATTTTACAGTCCTCTTAGCTTCCTTGAGGTTTTGAATTGTTAGAACTGCACACACTATTTCAGATTCGTAAGTAATATCTTTTATGAGATAATGGTTTGCTTTTACCACCTCTCTTAAATGAATCCCCGCGTGCAAAGCCCAGCACTTCCCTGCCCTGCGGCGGGTGGTCAGTGATGGTCAGTCTTTTCCCCAACTATGGGGGTAGCACGTTATGGGTGTAACACTTTCAGTGAAGACTCACGCAGTATTCCTGTTCCTTTCTTGAAACTCAGTTTTCTGTTTTACTTTTAATGAACTTCTATTTCAGAATAGTTTTACAGGAACAGTGCAGAATCGTACGAAAGCTCCCGCGCGCCCTGCCCTCAGTTTCCCGTGGCGGGAGCATCTCTCAGTGCCATGTAGCACCTTCGTCACGGCGAGTGGCCCAGCGCTGAGGTGTCGTCATCTTATCGTGGTCATCTGAACTCCACACCGTTTGTGGGTTTCATTAGCGTTTCCTAGTGTCCTTTCTCTGCTCCAGCATCTCATCTGGGACACCACCTGTGGCCCTGTATTTTATGCAGAAAGTTTTGAATAACCCTAAATGTGTCGCATCAGACTTTTCTGCATTAACCTGTGCCTTTAAACTCTTCCTAAAAATGGAATCATTGATCTAGAACACTGAATGAATTTCCAAAAAAGAATTAATTTTAAAGGACGCACAAGGTGTTGTATTTTCCCTTTCCTGCCGACATCAGCCGAGATCAGAGGGGTGTGTGTGGCACCAGGTGACTGTTTCTTGGAGCAGGGCGACTCCAGCGGCCATTGTCAGTTGGGAGGAGTGGAAATCCGTGAGAACCTCGACACCCCCCTGCCTCACGCCGAGTTTGCCGCCGGATGGGCTGTATTTTCAGCAGCAGTGGTGTAGGGTGCTCCTTTCACCCACTTCAGTGGTAGAGGCGGTTGTCAAAGTGTGCGGTATTATCAACATTGCCTCTGGTTTGTTTCATTCCTTGTAATTGTCAGCTGCCCGTGGGGACAGAGGAGTGGTTTCATAGACTGGTTCATGGAGTGATCAAGACCTTGGTTCTGGACGAGACCTGCAAGATCATGTAGTCAAAATGATCCTTTTTAGGCTTCAGAGAAAACGGAAGTAGCTGTCTGGTGGCTTCCTGGTTCCCCATTGCTCTTTCATTTGGTTACCACGGTGACGGAGGCGGTCCAGGTGCTGGTCTCCAGCGTGACCTGTGGGTGCCCGTTGTGAGCGGCATCAGGGTTTAGTAGGACACACTGCCATGTCACACCGACGGTTCTGGAAGTGGTTTTCCACTAAACGACTGTTGACTCCCCTGTGAAAAGAAAAAATGAAAAGAAGACTAAGATTTTATTAAGGTCGTAGGTGTTTGTAAATAACTTGTCTCTTTGTGAGATTTTACGTATGGAATTACTTCATGACATAGTTTTATAAATGTGGCAGCCGTTCTATCACGGTTGGGTTCTGGGTCACAGTAGTTTCTGTCAGGAAATAAAACACAGCGGGGGTACCAGCTTGAAGGGGTTGAAGTGTTCGGTCCTCACCTCGGCGGGCGGGCGAGGTCAGGTCTTCCGTGCTAATGGGCGTCTCCACGAACGGGGTCTGCCGCAGGTACCTGCACATCGGGCACGCCAAGGCCGCGCTGCTGAACCAGCACTACCAGGTGAACTTCAGAGGGAAGCTGATCATGCGATTCGACGACACGAACCCGGAGAAAGAGAAGGAAGATTTTGAGAAGGTAATTAAGGGTAGTGATAGTGACCTGATACTTCGTGGGGGGTGAAGTCAACAGAGATTTAATTCATGAAAATAACTTCTGTTCTCATAGGCGCTTGTTTCCCTTCATTGCATGTCCTGTGCCTGAGACCCCAGCCAGCAAGCACTGACCTCCCTTTCATACCAGAAACTTCCGTTTGTTTTTCTTCCTCAACTGCTGCAGGAGTTTCCTAAGTGCTATAAGTACCCATTTCTTAAATGAATTGGTCACTAGAGTCAGGTTATCATTACAAGTTTACGATGGAAACAAACACTAATCAGATGTTGGGAAATGTGCGGGTTTCATAGCCTCTTCCGTTTGTCCCAAAGCACTGCAGTGTATTCAAGAGGGTGAATGAATGATCCTCGGTGTGCTCAGCAACAACCAACTTTCCCTCCTCAGTCGAGAGCTCCAACAGATCCACTTTCTCAGCTGAAAACTTGGAGGCTCGTATGATGAATTTCTTTTTCTTTTCTGATCTAATACCATCCAACTTCCACAACCACGTCCAGGATGAATAAGGCTGATGGGGTGTTACCACGTCTGCCCAAATGCAGCATCAAGGGCTGGAGGTGCACTCGGAAACGCGAAAGACAAGCTGGTGGTGATTCTGGGTTTTCATCGCACGCAGGTCATCCTGGAAGATGTTGCGATGTTGCACATCGAACCGGATCAGTTCACGTACACCTCGGATCACTTTGAGGTGATAATGAAGTACGCGGAGAAGCTGATCCAGGAAGGGAAGGCCTACGTGGACGACACGCCCGCGGAGCAGATGAAGGCCGAGCGTGAGCAGAGGGTCGAGTCCAAGCACAGAGCAAACTGTAAGGCCCGCTCAGCATTTCCCACATCCCTCCGCGTTCTCGTGTCCCGTTCCGTTAGCAGACGGCGACTCATTTCTTATGAAAGGCGCTGGTTTGAAATACTTTTGGGAATATGGTTTATATGTTAGTTCGTCTCTTAGAAGTCTTTTTTCTTTCTCTGTCATGTTGCCCTCACTACTCTGTCAGCATCATGGATGCATGGGAGCTGCATGTGCCCTGAGCGTCCTGCTCATGGTGTGCAGTCTTTGCATTTCATGCATTGCCCCTACATGATGCTTCCGCAGCTTTTCCGCATTTTTCTCAATGTAAATACTTAGCTTTCTAAAAGGTTTGATGATGATATTATTCATGCCTAAATCTTCCTTGCAACATACTTCCTTATTCATTACTTGTCCCTGAGCTTCAGAAATGGATTGTTTTTATTATGTAATTATGTTGCCAGAACTTCCACACCGTTATATTTAAATCTTGAGTGTCACATTTGGGAAATACAGTAATGTCAAGTTGTTCCAAAGTCCTTTTTTCTTTAAGTTGTTCCACATTGCTCAGTTACCAGCTGGACTTTTACACATGGCCCTTTGAGAGCGGTAATGTGTCCATCTCAGTAGTTTCCACAGAGAGTCATCGTCTGGCCAGACTTTTCACCCCCATGGGGCAGGTTTCCGATATTCTGGTGCAGTAGGACCACAGCCCCTCGGGAGACAGTGCCCTTTCTCTGGGATGAAACCACACTACTTTCTGCTTTCCATCATCCCCCGTTTTTCGGATACCCGAGTGTCCCAAGTCCCACCGGAATGACAGTAGGGACTTTTGGGGGCCCCCGGGCTCAGGCTCTCAGCCCAAGCCATGTTCTCCAGACAGGCACGGGCTGCAGCACCGACGCCTGTGGGCCCCGTGGCAGGGCCGGCTGGTCTGCCCCCGGGCACCAGGCGGCACAGGAACAGAGCGCCTCTGCTGCCGAGGTGCAGCGGGTGGCTGCGGGGGCGGGTGAGTTGGGCCACCGTGGAAAATGGGAAACTCAGGATGAGAGAAACCTTCAGGCCTCATACTTCCTCTCTCAGCCTTCACCAGTACTGCGTGTGGAGTTCACGGACTCGACTTCTGCTAAAACATTTAAGAGGGCATTTTCTAAGTGTTTTGTGAGACCTCTGCCTAAAAATCCACGTATTTACGCCTGGTACCAGATATTGGAACTGTTACAGTACTTTTGAACTAGTGGAGCGTGCTTGTAATATAAAACCAGAACGTGAACATTTAAACCAGAACATGAACGTTCGTATCACATTATGGGACTGCTAGAATAATCTGAGTTCAACCCATTAGTGATACATTGCATAAACTCATGCAGCCGTCATTTTACAGCTGTCGAGAAGAACCTCCAGATGTGGGAGGAAATGAAAAGAGGGAGCCCGGCTGGTCAGTCCTGTTGTCTGCGAGCCAAAATCGACATGAGCAGCAACAACGGCTGCATGCGGGACCCGACGCTGTACCGCTGCAAAGCCCAGCCGCACCCAAGGACCGGGAGTGCGTACAAGTAAGGCCATCCCTCTCGCCCGCCCAGTCCCTGCCCGCTGCCCTGGGGGTGACGCACTGGCCTTCCTGCAGCACGCGGGCTCGGGGGCAGCTCCCCTCCTGTCCATTCGGGTTGCACTGCCTCCCTCCTGGGGTCAGCTGCAGCTGCAGAAGCTCCTTGTCGGGCACTGGTGAGGCCCACCGGGGTGTGTGTCTTCCTGTTGGGAGCTGATGCTGCTCGGCAGAGTTGGCTCGTAGATGTGATAGAGGTGAACGTTTACAGAAATAGGAGCAACAAAAGAAAGTGCTGTGTGCTTTTTCCAGTTTCAGTTGGTTTCTTGTGTGTGCTTACAGGTTAATAGATTTTTTCTTTAAATGGTCCGTCCTGCATTAATTTACCTGATATAAAGTAACCATCAAATGTGTTTTCTTACTTGTACTTTAAAGAAACCTACTATGCACATGTACTGAGTTAACCTACTATGCACATGTACTGAGTTATAGCTTTTGAAGAGCCTGGTGAATGTGGTGACTGCCTAATGAACAGTGTGACTTCCTTTGACCTTGAGGGTGCTGACGTGTGTGTCGGCTGACAAACACTTGAGTGTGTGGTTATGTGTGTGTTTATATGTCCTTCGATTTTTAACAGGGCGATTACTCCTTGTTTTTCTAACCAAGGACTTTGAATACATTTGGGAAAGTGAATTTGTATCCACATTTTCAATGTCAAGTAATTGCAAAGCCTTATGCAGTGGTCTTAATGAAATTGTATCTCAAAAATAAGAAGTCATAATGCAGTAGTATGTTTTTTTAAATTTAAAATAAAACTGCTTATACGTTATGTACATTTTTTTAAGCCAAAATTGTTTTAGGAGTATTCCATTTTAAATGATTTTTTTTTTACATAATTTTTTCTCTTGTAGATGTGCTTGAATGCAGTTAATTATAAAAGTAATTCAGTTAACTTGCGTGTGGGATTAAGATATTAAAAAGCTAAATTCCCTCAAAATTACCACGCATATGGCCTCCTATCACAATGTACGTCGGTCATTACAGAAATAATGGGTGTGGGGGTGCTGTGCCAGCACCCAGTAGTCGATGCAATTGCAGATTTGCTCTTTTGTTTGAATATTGAGTGGGTAACTGATTCATTGTTCTAAAAGTCTGGTAATGTTTTCATATACTTTGATTATTGTGAGTCATAAAACCATTTGTCTTTGAGAAATTGCTGAGTAGTAAAGAATTATATTTTAAATTAGCATTGCTGCTCATACTGCCTAACCCAAGATGGACAGGGTCACATGCCCCACGGTGGTTTTTTCCAGTGTCTACCCGACGTACGACTTTGCCTGCCCCATCGTGGACAGCATCGAAGGCGTCACGCACGCCCTGAGGACCACGGAGTACCATGATCGAGACGAGCAGTTCTACTGGATCATCGAGGCTCTGGGCATCCGGAAACCGTACATTTGGGAGTACAGTCGGCTGAACCTCAACAACACGGTGCTGTCCAAGAGGAAACTCACCTGGTTCGTGAACGAAGGACTGGTGGACGGATGGTGCGTTTCTCGTTGCCCAGAATTGAGAGGACGTGAGGGCACGGTCTGCCAGTGGCTTTCCTGCTGCTCTGAGGGGTGGGCAGGGTGGGGGTGGGGGTGGCACAGTGGGCCTATGGGGTTCCACCCCTAGTCATCCCCTGGCATCCATCCCTATCCCCTCTGTTTCAGCGCTGCACACATGCAGTGCATTGTGGGAGTGAAATGTGAGGGTGCATCTGTTAACAGGGAAGTGTGTGCGTGCCTCTGGTCCTTAACGGACCTGGTCTCATGTAGAACTGGGGGCCCTGGGTATTGCTTAAGTAAAATCAACTCATGTTTTAACACCTGGGTTTTCCGTATTCGAAGACGTCACCGACGTGTCTCTCCTGAAATGTGCTGTTACGGTTTCCGGTAGTACATTTACTTGACTGAGCAATATTTGACTAGTAAGCAGTTTTCCTCTTCCATGACCTTGGGCACTCTGGTGCTGTGATCTACCCAGTTACAGCCAGCTCTGGGTCCTAATATTGAACAAGCTGAATATGGGATTACTGCGTGAAGTAGTGTGTACTCTCTGCATCGGCACATCAAAGAGATCTCCTTGGCACTTAAACAAGTCCCTGCTTCCCCAGGGATGACCCGAGATTTCCCACGGTTCGTGGAGTGCTGAGAAGAGGGATGACTGTGGAAGGCCTGAAACAGTTCATCGCTGCTCAGGTGAGTGAGGGTTTCGTTTTCAAGTGTCTTGTACTGTCCCCTTTGCCATTATTTCTGTTGTCCTTTCTCTTCCTTCCTTGTTCTTTATGATGCGAGGGCAGAGTGTTTTTTAAGAAGAGCCTGTTAGCACTGTTTGTATCCATGGAGAACTAAGAACACCCTCAGCACGGCTGGACAGAGGCAGCTACCCCATGTGCACCCAGCGCCACATGTGACTGGCACCTGTGCCCGGGGAAGGGAACCCAATGCCTCGTACATTTATATTCCGGCAGAAATAAACTCGCAAAGAGTTACTGGGCTTCTTTTCCTAACATGCGTAGCTTCAGTTAAAGAAAATATTCTCATTCATACTTTTTTCCTTTAAGTCAGTTTTTTCTTGTTTTTCCAGGGCTCTTCACGTTCAGTTGTGAACATGGAATGGGACAAAATTTGGGCATTTAACAAAAAGGTACACGTTTTGACTCTTAATCCTCTTTTCTCATGCCTAACTCTTACACGTGGATTTCACGAATGTACTCGTGGTAGAGCAAGTTTTGTGAAGAATGTTACATTTTGCAGGCTTTCAGGAAAATGGAATGTTTTCCTTTTTTAAACATATAAAGAGCAATAAGTCTATTAACTTTGCCGAATGAGTAACAATGATTCAAATAAGCAAACTTGGAGTTACGGGGAAAAGTAACAGTTTTTTCCTTAAATCTTTTATGAACACTCTGCATTTCATTTTTCTGCTTTCAAGCTGCGAGCTCTCTGTAAGAAGGTATTACTTAGTGCTTTTGTTTGCCTTACTTCGCACATGGCTTCTAGCGTATTACCTGTCACAACCCGGGCTGCCACACGGCTTTGAAGCACAATCACATTGCTGTAAAAGACCCCCTTTTGCAGGCCCATTGGGGTGCTCTGGTTCTAGTTTCAAAAAGCACCCTCCAGTTTTCTGAGTGGCAAAGGGAAGGTTTGGCTGACTCCACCCTGCTGTTCCCTTGTATGCTGAGAGAACAGAGTTTCAAAGTTACACATTCCATTGAGTTGTATTAAAGGTTCACTAACTACAATTCCTATGTCTTGCTGGATCTAGCTTTTTGAAAAGTGTTTCTTAAACAGACATCCAGTGACATTGTTAACATGACTGATTGTAAGCAGGGGCTTAGACACTATAATAAGGCAAATCCTTCCCGTGCCATGTTTTAAACGCCGTGTCTGTGATTGTGTTCTGTGAGCTCTTTTCATTTTGCTGCCCAATCCTGTTCATGCCTTTGCCTTGAGAAGTAGTTGCTTGTCTCGCATGCGTCTTGAATTTATTTTATTGTCTTGTGTGTTCAGTCAGTTTTTTGACACAGGGATTATTAATTGTTTTTTTCTGTTGCTGCACTTACTAATGATAAATACAAGTTAACATTTACAGGCAAAGGTAAATTGGTATATTTTTTATTCATAATCCAAAATTTAAAGGTTTTAAGTTTTCATAAAGCTACAGAGCTGTACTTAGTTCAGATACATGACACATTTCAGGATAGTCACATAGTTCTGTAGGTCTGCTAAGATGAACAGCACATTCCCCTATCTTCTTTCCTTCCGTTTTCTCTCCCTGGATGAATAATTTGCAGCTCTTCTAAATCATTCTCTTGGCATCTGCGGTCCGCTTCTCTAAATTATGGGTGTTGCTGCTTCCTGGATTTCAGTTTTAGGCAGTGTCAGTGAACCGCCCACACAGGAAGGTGAGGTCTCCGAATCTTCTGTCACAGCTCGTTGGCTCTCTTATAGTTGATCGTGTGGGTCTCCCCCACCCCCCACATTTGTTTAGTTTCTTGTTCCATCTAGAACTCGACACAGATTGTCTTGTCTTTCCCACCAAAGGGTCTGTTTACGTGCCTCACGTATTCCTTCAGTTTCACCCTGGGGACGTCTGTGCTGCTGTGACCTGGCCTGGGCTGGCAGCCACTTCCCCTGTGAGCAGCACAGCTGTCTCTCGGGTCCCCCTTCGTCGTCTGCCTGGAGCGCCCCTGGTGCTGGGGCTGCTCTTCCTTCTCCCTTTACCACCTCCGGGAGCGAGCGCCCTGCTGAAGAAGAGTTCTGGGGCCTCGTGTAGGCGGTTTTCACGTTGAATGGCATGGCGGTATGTCGTGCTGGGGTCCGTTTTCTTCCCTGTCCGCTGTTTGGGCACAGGCCTTCCACCTGTAAGCCCCTTCCTCGAGTTCTGGGAAATTGTCCTTATCTTTCCTGTTTTATTTTTTTTCTCTACATGTTTTCTTCCTCCTCTCTGGAGCCATTTTGAGCAAACATGGGGCCTCCTGGACTGAGCCTCTGATTTTCTCTCCCTTAGTATATTTTCCGGTAGATCTGCTCAAAACCCTTCTTCTGAGTTCTTCACTTATGCTGTCACATTTCCAGGATTTCTCTTTAGTTCTCTGAATTTCACAAATAGCTTGCTCCTCGGTCTCACGCTCATAAGATGTGAGTGAAGCATCCGTGCGCTGACTGTAGCTCCGGGACATTGTGGGCGAGCGTGAAGGGCAGGCCAGGCCATCGTAGTAACGCAGCCTTTTGCAAAGCTTCTTCTGTTCACAGCCACGGGCGCTAACGCCGGGGGAGCTGGAGCTCTTCACACGCTTGCTGCTGTGGAGGAAGGGCTGTCCTTGCAGAGCACGTCCACCATATCCCTGGTGAAGAAGAGGAGGGGGGTGGGTGGGGGGCTCAGTGAGATGCGGGGTTCGTGGCCGCACTCTCTCTCTCTGAAAATTCTGTGCTGCTTTTTTCCTTAGGCTGACTCTTCCTCCTGCCTGGAAACCAGCACCTAATTTTCTGTGTCATAATTAAGTGAAATCTATCTACATAGTTTAATTTTTTAAAAATCTACCTGGATACCAGTAGGGGACATTCTGGTGCCTTACCCCGCATTACCCTCACTGGTTTTCTTCTTGGTTTTATGTAAGTGTTAAGATTTAAACTTTCCAGTCCAGGCAGAGGAGTCACAGCTTTAAGGGGTTCATTGCAAGAGCAGTACTTTGCCTCCCTCAGCCTTCCTCCACTGCTTTCATGTAGAGATCATGTTCATGTTTCAGGGCTATGATAATACAACATTTTTTTTTCCCAGCTCTCATCCCAACCCCGTTGCCTCTACCCCCAACTAATACATAAAGTATGTGGAGACTCCTTTCCCCATCCTGCAAATAAGGAACGTCTTCCTAAGTGAGAAACTCTTGAGTAGATCCCAGGGAATGCAAGTGTAGCTATTGCGGGGGAAACGTGGTGGGGGGTCGGGCTTTAGCCAGCCCTGTCCTTTCCCTTCCGTCTGTCAGGGCAGCTCCGTGGAATCTGTAGGACTCTTCAGAGTAATTTGAAAACTACGAACCCAGAGATTTTTAGAGTTGGCCGAAAAAAAACTTAAATCTTTTAATCCAGGGTTTCCCGAACTCGTCTGGTCCTAACCATCCTGTGGGTGCTTGTTAAAAACCGATTTCTGAGCTTTCCAGGGGCATCGGCCTTTTGGCTTCTCGGGGCCACGCTGGAAGAAGGGGGAGGGGGGTTGTCTTGGGCCACACAATACGTCACAACACATGACCACAAAAAAACCTCGGCATGTCTTACGTAAAGGTGTGATTTCATGTCGGGCCGCGTTCATAGCCATCCTGGGACGCATGCGGCCGAGGGCCGCAGGTTGGACACCCCCGCCATAATCGTTTATTAGGGTTAAGTGGCCTGAAAAGCTGTGCCAGCCAGTGCCCTACGTGGTCATTCACAGTCAGGGGTGTGAGACGCCGTCTCCGACCCGTCACCAGTGAGGAGACAGAGCCACAGTGACGGGAGTGTTTCTCAGGCTGGGTTGTCTCGTTTCAGCTTCTGGACAGCAGTTGTGTCTCGCTGTCTTCAGCACTGAACCGAGGGGTCACAGATTAAATCTCTGAATATGAGAGCCCTTAACTAGTAAGAAGGGTCTTTAAGTCACCAGGAAGACTCAGGTGAAATGGTAAACTCAAAGAGACTGGTGCTGATTTAGCATGAGAGATAAGGAGGTGAGGGGCCGACAGGGGCCAGTTAGCTAGCTTTCCAGTTGCATGAATGATCCTCTGAGGGTGGTGTCTTCTCTGAGTTTACTCAGAATTTCCAAAATGCCATTTTTTTCAAAAGGTGAAAAATACTCTCAAAGCAAGCAAAAAACAAAAACAAAAAGGCCTTGACAAACAATGAGGGGGGAGTACAAAAGAAAAGCACAGGCAAGTTTGATTAGCCATTCCACTCCCTGCATCCATCTGATGGGAAGAAATAACCTCTCTCTTCGTTCAGATACTTCTGCTTCTCCCTACATCTTTCTCCGTTTGCTTTGTCCAGCATTCGAACCCTGCGGTTGTGACTGGTCCCCACGGGTGGCCGGAGGGAGAGCGGGTCAGAGTGTAGTGGGCAGGGTGAGTCGTTCCGTCCTCCGCAGGTGTTTACTGGTCACGTGTAGGCACCAGGCCCTCGCTAGGTGCTGGGCATGCAGTGTCCCTGCACATGCAGCACGCGGACTGGCAGAACCATGTTGTTTATGCCTGTGACCTCTAGAATTGCCTTATTATAGTGACCTAGTGCTGTTCTGCTCTTTGTGGTGATGCGTTGCCTAAAAATGATTACAGAAAATTGTACTAAAGCACATACTTACCTGTATTCCTGAAAAATGGACTTTTCCAACCATGCAAAACTGAGTACCGTATTTATCTGTGGGATTAATATATAACCCCACAGGAGTTTTCCTTACTTTCTAATCCCAGAGTTAAAAGTTATTTTCTGAAATGCTCTCACATTACACTTGAACCCGTTGGTTTCCTTTCACCTGTCAGTACTCGTTCTTGGAAAGGCGCGCTCAGTCCTTCCTGTAGTCTCCACGGACGGTGGTTTCTGTTCTGCTGCACAGCGGAAGTGCTGGAGAGGAGTTAGGAGATGAATAAAAAAATTGGTAAATGCAGTAACAAAGAAAGCCAGTTAGTATTCCTGTGCTGTTATATTTGTTTTACTCACGATAACTTTAAAGACCATCTGAATGTTTAACACGAGGATGCATCTGTTGCAGGTTATTGACCCGGTGGCACCAAGGTACGTCGCTTTATTGAAGAAGGAGGTGGTCCCGGTGAACATCCCCGAGGCGCAGGAGGAGATGAAGGAAGTAGCCAAGCACCCCAAGGTTGCTCTGCAGACCGCCACGCTGTTCTTTCTAACGGGAGGGGCAGGGTCAGAGAGGGAGCGTGTGCTTTGGTGGCCGCAGTGTGCCTCTGAGACCATTTCTGTCCAGTGTTCTTAGTCAGGACCTGGTACTCCCTGGGGAAAGTATCTTGTAGATTTCTTTCTGAAGAAACGTATTCTGGGAAAACCTGTAGCGCATCGCACAGAGCTGTTCCATTCAGTGTCTGATGCTTAGGTGACGTGCATCATGAAGAGCTGCAAATATCCTAAGTTGTAGCCTTTGTGATTGTCGTGCCGTGCACGGCGTTAGCTGTCTTTTAACTTTAGAGCTTTGAGTTGTTTTAGGGGAACCCTGGCACTATGGTGGAGGGGAGAGAGACTGCTGTGAGTTTGCCTTTCTGTTGCATCTGATCCTTCAGCGAGGTGAGCAGTGGTGTCTGACGCATCACGTCACCCGCTGCTTGAGTGTGATGTTTACGGGGTGTTTTAAAATGTCAGGGGTGAAGATAAAACTTTTCGATGGCGCTTATTTGTTGAAGTGGCCGTTGTGGCCAGCTGATGCAAATGAGATGACTGCTCACCACTACAGGAGAATTAGCTGACGGGGAAGCACTGTGAGCGAGGATGGGCTCACCCCGTCGGTCCGTGGCGTTCCCATCGCCCTCGCCCCCTCCCCGTGTCCCGTGTGCAGCCTGGCGGTGCTCTGCTCTGAGCCCGGTGTGGTGCGAGTTGGTGGTGCGTGCTGCGGGTTCGCCAGCATGTCAACCCAGTGTCTCACAGTCGTTGAACACACTGTCACACGCTCATTTCAAAGGATCTTTGCACAGTTTTTCTTTTGAGTTTTCTCAAACAAAACCTGACATTTTCCAAATACAGTATTCATTTTATTCTCCAGATCTGTTTATCCTCGCTATGTAATATATTCTGAAAAGGCAGAAATTTATTTATCCATGTATAGTCCTTTCTGTCTTTAAAATTTATCTTCTAAAACATGAAAGGCCCAGTTTCCTGCGAAGGTATGGCGTCTATCTTCTGTAATCTTCAGCCGCTGGGCAGGAGTGGCTTTGTTTTCTCTTCTGCTGCAGCAGCAGTGAGATTCTGAGGATAACAAAGCAGGTTCTGGACGGAGGGACATCGAGCAACAGATGGTGCTGGCTTACATGGCCCCCAAACCAGAATGCTGTGGGCTGGGCATAATCACGGGCGGGCCGCCGCCCCTGCCTCCACTGCGTCCCGGGCCAGGGCTGGGGTTCCAGCTCGCACAGAGAACTTCGTGGGCTAGAGCAGAGAGGGGAAGGGCACAAACGTCCCCACAGTGGGGTCAGTAAGTGGTCGTGGTAACCAGCACTTCCTCCTTCACCGCTCAGAACCCCGACGTGGGCTTGAAGCCCGTGTGGTACAGCCCCAGGGTTTTCGTCGAAGGTGCTGATGCCGAGACGTTTTCCGAGGGTGAGATGGTGACGTTTATCAACTGGGGCAACATCAACATCACCAAAATACACAAGTAAGAACTTTTTGTTCCTTTTCAAATAAATATGGGAAAAAAGTAGTTTATGTTTATTCACTGGTTAAAAATTACTGGGCTCTAATATATTCATGGGGCTGACTAGTAAGTCTGCGCAGGCATGAATACTGCAAATTTGGGTGGTCAGGTTTTTTCCATAGACCGTATTTTGCCACGTAAAATGCCCACCCATGGTTTTTGTGCACATTATACATGGGATTATTATGCTTATGGCATATAAACATTATACCTGTGTATAATGTGCATCCTGATTTTTCCCTCAAAGATTTGGGCAAAAAGTGTGCATTGCACACTGCAAAATGCGGTGTGTTCCAGTTTCCAAATAGGGCACCAGGGAAGCTCTCGCTCATGGCGCCGGACACCACTGCGTCTGGACACGCCTGCGCGAGACGCCGTCCCAGCGCCCTGGGCCTCTGTCGTCCCCCGCTTCTCATCGCAGCTGGCTGGCAGAGGGTTCTTGGGGCAGGATTCATGTGTGCACCGTAACCTTATCCTGAATCGGCTTTGAAATTAATTGTTTAATGACAAATGTGAACTTCCCAGTGATTATAGTGAGTGACCTTTTAATGTGATTTTCAGATCACATAAATGGAACATACTAGGATTAATTTATGTAAGCGCTGACATTTGAGTCGTCTCGTAATTGCATATGATTTTAGGTAACTGCTAAATATTTTTAAGTATATTATGTTAGATTTTTCCGTGCTGGGTGCAGGCGACTTTAAAGTTGGTAAATGTATGCCGGCTCTTCGCCAAGGGGTGTGGTCTGCTGTCCAGCGGATTGTTCGCATCTGGATGGCAGGGGTTCTGTTTTATTCCTCTCTCAACCGGTTTATGCCTGACACATACTGAAAACTCCTGAAAGTTGTGCAAAGAAAATTCCTTACCCATTTGCTGCAGATGCTGTTTTGGCAGTTAGGGTTCATGATTTTCACGGCGCTTCTCAATCTCACCCCTAGAGACGCAAGTGGAAAGATCGTGTCTCTCGACGCGACGCTGAATTTGGAGAACAAAGACTACAAGAAGACCACCAAGATCACTTGGCTCGCAGAGACGGCCCAAGCCCCACCCATCCCAGCAGTGTGCGTCACATACGACCACTTGATCACCAAGCCGGTGCTCGGGAAGGACGAGGACTTCAAACAGTATGTCAACAGGAACAGTAAGGTAACCCGAGAGGAACTGCACTCCGTCTTTCCCTGTTATGTGAACTTGCTTTTAGAATTTTTAAAATTAGTTTTAAGACCTTGGTTCCTCAAATAAAATGGAAAAGATTTGTTAGAATTTTACTCCAATAAAAAGGTGTAAAAGTGTGATGTGCCCATTGTACAGATGAGAGAAAGTGAGGCACAGTGAGGGTCTGGAACCTGCCCCAGGACAGACAGTAAACGGGGGAGCGGGGATTCAAACCCAGCATTCGGCCCCAGAGCCCTTCCGCCTACGTGCTCTCTCTGCCAGCACGAACTGCCAGTCTGTGTGCACTGCCTGCACTGTGGTGCGTGTTTATGGTGGGGGCTCCTTTGCATCTGCAGGGGCACCAGAGAAGTTAGCGTTGAGGTCTCCTGATGCCAGTCAGTTTATAAATGTTAACTTTAAAAATTACAGTAAATGTGATTATTTATTTTAATACTTCTGGTTTTTTATGTGTACTTAAGTAGTGAAGTTTTTAACATGTTTGTTTAAAAGAGGAATCTTCCAGCTACCAGAAAAATTGTTGCATTTTAGGGTGGAGTTTAGTGCTCTGGTTTTGAGAAAGTGTGTTTTCGTCTTATGCCATCTCTGCAGCACGAGGAACTGATGCTGGGGGACCCCTGCCTGAAGGACCTGAAAAAGGGCGACATCATCCAGCTCCAGAGAAGAGGCTTCTTCATATGCGACCTGCCTTACGAGCCCGTTAGGTAAACACATGGATGGGACTGAGCGACTACTTGAAAACACTAAGGTTCTTATAGTGAATAATGTTTTAGAAATTGAACTTCCACTAAAATGCTGACCTTTCTCTATTCAGTTTTATTTTGTTCTTCTCTATTGAATATTTCAGACTTTAATAAGTGGTATCTTTGAAACAACATAGTATTAACAAACTCATTCCTAAAACTAAACCGTCTTGTAATTCATCTTCACGTGGCCCACATACAAAGAAAAGAGTTTTTCCAGAGCAGATGTACAGGTGGTCAGTCCGCACACAGAAAGCTGCATGACATCATTAGTTACTGGGGAGACACAAGTCAGGACTGCAGCGAGGTGGGGCTCCGTGCCCACGAGGATGTCTGATTGGAGCCTTCACACGTTCATAATCTGTGAGTGTAAATGTGAAGTGGAAACGTAAAATGAGGCCGTCACTTTGGAAAACAGTGTAACAGTTCTTCAAAAAGTTTAAATCACAGTTACTCTTTTACCCAGCAGTTCCATTCCTGAGTATATACTTCAGAAAAACAATAATGTGTTCACACAAAAACTTGTACACAGAGGCTCATAGCAGCATTGTTCACGATAGCCAACAGGCGCAAACAGCCCAGTGTTCCTCGGCTGAGGAGTGGGCAGACAATCCGTCCATCCGCGCAAGGGAATGTTACTCAGCCATAGGAAACAGCGAGGTGCTGACTCACGCTGCAGCGTGCACGAACCTCGTGAGCACTTGCTGAGTGAAAGAAGCTCATCAGAACAGACCACATATTTTTCTGAAGCGCCCAGAGTAGACAGATCCACGGAGATAAAGTAGTTTAGTGGTTGCCGGGCACGGGGCTGGGCAGTGGTAAAGGGTTCAAGACGTCTTTGTGGGGTGACAGAAGTGATCCAGAGTTGAACAGTGGTGGTGGTTACACACTTCATGTGATCTTTGAATTGTGTGCTTTCAAAGGGTGACATTTTGGTATGTAAGTTACATCTCAAAGCTATTATTAAAAAATATTGAAGAGGTGTAGGTCCTGTTACTACCTTCTTTCTGTCTTTATTTTTATTTTAGCTTTTACCGCAAAATTCAAAGAAATTCTTGGCTTATGAAGTCTTAGAGCAGTGGATTTTGCTAATTACACTACCTTTAAGAAATGAGACATTTTTATAAAATGAATGGCGTTTAGGTATTACTCTGCTCATAAGCAGACAGGGTGGGATTTGTCAATGGCTTACCTTTTCAGTCAAGGTGAGGCCGTCAGCACCCACTGCCGCCCTCTCTGGCGCAGGTGGTGTAGGTGACACAGGTGCACTTCTGTCCTGGGGCTGCATGTGCACACCTGTGGACCTTCACAAACTGCAAGTGTATAATTAGCACGGTCAACTGTTATCAGTGTATTTATCGTTTCCAGACTGCTCTGAAGGACCTCTGATTCGAGTAGTAAGGGAAGGGACTATGTAACTGTACTTTGGAGAGCACCAGCCTAATCTAGGAACTCCATGTTAGTTGCTGTTTGGATACTTTGGCTCAGGTGAACATGCCCGGCCCCTCCTGTGCGTTTCAGCCCCCACAGTTGCCGAGACGCGCCTTGTGTCCTGATCTATATCCCCGACGGGCACACGAAGGAGATGCCCACGTCTGGGTCGAAGGAGAAGGCCAAAGTGGAAACAGTGAAGAACGAGGTGAATGTTGCCTTTTTAATAATCATGGGTCTTCCGTTCAGAATCTGGTTTTTCACAGACAGGCGTCTGTCTTACTGTGGAGACTGAAGGAGACAACTCTCATTTTGGGGGGTTTGTTCTTCTGTGTAAGATTCTGAAATACCTTGCAGAAAAAGATCTATAAGATTTAATTTGACGTGAAGAAGTCAGAGACTAGATTAAAAGAATATTTTTAGCAAGGTTTTCTTTTTCCCTTTTTAAAGTCATAGTAGGTCTTTTCCTTTTTGACAGCCTGTCTGCTTTAGTCAGGAGCTTTGCGGGGGGCTCAGGCATGTCGAGGACCACCTGTTCCTAGCTGCTCGTTTTATATGTGAAAAGGGGGGGGAAGCTTTGCCTAAGATAGTGACATTGTTATCACAGCCTGGACTGTGCCCAGGCTTTCTGGTTCCCTGGCTGTGCTTTTCTGTCGAACTCCAGTCCTCGGAGGAGAGCCGCCGGCAGGCAGGGAGGGTGGGAAGAGAAACGGGACAGGAAGTGCTGTGCTGTGGGTGCTGGGAGAACTTCCAGCCACCCCTCTCTAGTCCTTTCTCATCCTGGACGTGACACTTCCTCTCTGCCTTCAGGGCTGTGCTAGGAAGCCACGTGGCCGTCAGGGTCTGGAGGGTGTGCCGCCTGCGGTCGCAGCTTCTGTCCTCATCACGCAGGCCGTGGACTTGAGTGGTGGCGACCTGTGTCTGGGGAATCCAAGTTGGCTGTGTGGGCCAGAGGTCCCCACGCTCCTTCAGATCACAGTACCCGTCATGGTCCCTCCGTCATTCTGCCATGGTTCCTCTCGGCTGTGTGACATTTCTGACAGTTCTCCTTGTTAAGTGGTTTAGTCCAGACAGCTAGATACAGACATACACTCCAATAACTTAGTGGTTATTTGAAGAAATAGCACGTATAAGTTGAAGGAAAAGAAGCTCAAGTTTTATTTTTAGAATATTTTGTTCTTAAGTATTTTAATTTTATTCCTATTTCATCTCACTTTTACAATGATATACAGATTGAAAGAAAATTCATAATTTCAGTTCTCCCTTCAACCTGGGACTCAGATTGGACACTACCATTTCGTGTTCCACAGTGACTTTCCGTGATAGTCGATCCTTAACACAGCAGCTGTGAAAACTGCAGCCTTGCGGAAATGTGACATGGAAAGGGACGTAGCACGCCCCAGTGTTACAGCTGCCTCAGCCTGAGTTCGTGGCGTGAGTGGTGTTGGACAGCTGTTGGGTGTCAAACACCGGTAGTTAGAGGACCCCGTGGGAGCTCGTGGATTTCCAGGGCACCTGGTGTGCCTTGGTGCACAGTCGGGATCCACGGGGGTCGGCAGCGGGGCAGTCACTGAAGGGGGCATCAGTGAAGAAGACGGTTCGCGGGTGGGGTCAGCGTAGGGTAAGCATGGAGGAGATGGAGTAGGATGCGGGCCCAGGGAACAGAGTTGGTAAGACAGGAGCCTCTGGTTCAGTTTTGGTGACTGGGTAAATAAGTGGTAAGTGACCTGCACTGGCAAAGGTAGAGGCAGGAAAGTTTATTAGGATGTGAGTTTGAAACTGTTCACAGTAGGAACGTCCTGACTTGGGCTTTTAATTTACACAGAGGAAAAACTGGTTTCTGGTCTGAAAATTCTGTTTTAACTTGAAACATGATACAGCAGACAGTTTGATTTAATTTGGTGGGGAGACATTTAACATGAATTAACTACTTTACTTTTGGTTTTCTGCCCCCACAGACAAAGACTCCTGTGAAGGACAGACCAGCGCCCCCTGCGACCAATCCATGTGCTGCCGTACCGGAGGATTCCGTGGCCCTTTACAGCAGAGTGGCTGCACAGGGGGACGTGGTTCGCGAACTAAAAGCCAAGAAGGCAGCAAAGGAAGATGTAGACGCAGCTGTGAAACAGCTTCTGGCTTTGAAAGCTGAATATAAGGAAAAAACAGGCCAGGAATACAAACCTGGAAGTCCCCCGGCTGTAACTGGACAGAAAGTCTCTTGCAAATCCCCAGCAGGCACCGCGGACAGCAAATCTCTGTACGACGAGGTTGCTGCGCAAGGAGAGGTTGTTCGCAAACTGAAAGCCGAAAAGGCCCCAAAGGTCAGTGTGCTGGGAGGAGCGCAGCCCACGTTGTACGGAAGCCTGCAGAGCCCCACGGCCAGGGCAGACCTGTCTTCCCGTAGGACGTGTGTGTGGACTGTCCACCTGAACACTGACGTAGCGGTCTGCACTTTGCCGACACCTGCTGCGTGCCGAGCTCTGGAAATACCAGTGTGAAGCACAGCACCACCTAGTGGCGGGAGAGGGGCTGGGGCTGGGGCGGAAACACGCCTGCTGACCTGACGCTGTGTCGTGTGACGGGCTGTGTCAGTTGCTCTGAGAAATGTGGGGGGCACCAAGTGGACGGGGAAGGAGGAAACTTCATAGGTCAAGGCCTGTGAAGTTCCCCATAAGTCTCTGTTCAGAGACATACTCTAGTTTTACAGTTTCATTCCATTTCTACTGTTTGTAGAATGCCTCACTCAGTAATTAAGTGGTTTTCTCTCTTACAGTGTTTCAGGTTGTAATCTTGCTGAGCAAAGGTTTTGTTTTATTTTGTTGCTGTTTTTACCCCCTGTGCAAAACTACACTCTAGTGACGACTTGTAGTGTAAAATGGAACTTCCTTCAGACAGGCCTCCTTTTGTAGAAATGGCTTCAGGAAAGGGTATAGTGCCCCTTAATTTTCCCTTTTTTCCCTTACAGCTGATGGAGTTTCTGTTCTGATGCTAGTATGTCTGGTTAGCCATGTCCATTATCCCAGGGCCAGGTAGATTCTGCTGTGAAAGTGTTCTTGGTTCTAAAGGCAGTGTGAACAGGAGACAGGTCAGGAGTGCGGATCAGACGACCCATCCTTCTCTCTGCGCACAGTCTGTCCTCTCCCCTGCGCTCCCTCCGCGCGGTGCCCGCTGTGGCCCACTCTCGGTCTGTGGGCAGCAAAGCGCGGTCATACAGGCACTGCACCAGGAACTGTGACCGCTGCCTCACAGTCGCCAAATCGCCGAGGGTATACCAGATGTCCCGGTGCTCCCTGCATTCCTTTGGCCCCATATTGCTCTCCTGGCTTCCGACACGGGCCTGCTGGTGCTCTGGACCCCTGGCGTCTTGTGGCAGTAAAACTTGGTCGGGCAGACGTGGGCAGGCGCTTTCTCTGTCTGCCGTGCCGGTGCCTTGGCTTCCCCGGTGTGTGCCTAGACAGCGCTGCCGTTCAGGTCAGCGTCCGGTGTGAGTCCTCCACCTTCGTGGCCGGCTTCTGTGCTGCGGTCACCAGTGTCTCGGGCTGTTCCTCTCCTTTTCACTGTGATTATGGTGACGTAGCAGAGGATGGCGTATGGAGGCAAGTGTCCAAAACCTCAGCCAACCTTCGAGCTTCGTTGTGATTTTTTAAAAGCCTGATGTGACTACTCTATAGTTGGGCCCAGACTGTGTGGTTTTTTGGTGTTGTATTTACTTTCTCTTTAGAAATTAAGAAAATAAGGTTTGTACAGGCAGAGCCATAGAACTTTTGACTCTGCTACTTACAGAGCCAGGGCTGGGACGCTTACAATTTGCTTGGGTGCTCCATGATTTGTGTGTTTAAGTATGCAAGATGGAAAGTCACAGTGTTAAATGCATATGGGTGTTTACGTTTATTCTCATGATTTGTATATAGTATTGTGTGGTTCACAGTTTTAACTTTAACTTTGATCTGTTCTTTTAGACTGATGATTTGATTCCTTTGTGCTTGGGTTTCCCCACGATAGTTATTTACAAGAATACTATAGTGATACAACTAAGCTTCGAATAATCTTTGGAATTTGCAGAAAGTATTAAATATTTCTCTTTTTTTCTCTTTTAACTCAGGCTAAAGCAAATGAAGCTGTAGAGTGCTTGCTTGCTCTGAAAGCTCAGTGTAAAGAAAAAACCGGGAAGGAGCGCGTCCCTGGTCAGCCCCCATCCTCCGCAGGTTCAGATTCGAGCCCAGCCAGGAGTTCTGAGTCTTGTGGTCCAGAAACACCAGAAGCCAAAGTGCTTTTTGACAGAGTAGCTTCTCAAGGAGAGGTTGTTCGAAAACTTAAGGCTGAAAAAGCCTCTAAGGTTAGTGTGGGATCCTGCTTTTATTTTTGTTTTGTGCATTGTCCACTATTTTCTTTGCCCCATGAAATCTGGCTAACTTCTACTCACATAGTTCAGCTGCCGGCTCTCTCGTCCTGCTGTCTATAGAAAACTGCATCGGTCCTTCCCCCCCAACCAGATTTGATTGGACACTCTCACACGACACTGCCTTTCTCTGACACGACACTTACATGCACTATATTAGAGTGGTCTGTTTCTCTCTGGTCCGAAAGGTCCTTGAGAATAGGGACTTAGACCCCCGCAGCGCCTGGCTCATTGAAGGGCCCTGGGTGCAGTCCACACTCTTTATTCGGCTCATTCTTCTAACTCTGTCCCGTCTGAAATGGCAGGTTTTATTTTGAAACATAGTCAGTTGCACTGATTGCATTATGTTTGATACGAGTAGGAGTTTTTGTACAGATTCATGGCAGCAGAAAACTGAATCGTCACGGGTTTTGAATTGAACCAGTAATATAGAGACTTGCTACTGTCTGTCACCTTGCTGGTTGTGTAATTTAAGGGCCCTTCACTTGACTGGCAGCGGAGTGCATGTTGCATGCTAGTGCTGCCTCAGAGAAGTGTTTGTGAGGTGGACATGCTCAGTGACAGTTCTGGCCAGTGCGGTCACACGGGGCTGCAGCGCACTGGGGATGTGGCCGTTGTGACTGAGGGCTGACCTTTTAATTATGTTTACTTCAGATTAATTTTAGTGTAAAGAGCCACATGTGGCTGATGACTCCTTTTTGGATGGTGCGGTTATAGTGCTATTTTTTAGTCACTCTTTTGTATAATTCTGTCCCCATTTGTCACACTCTTTTATTTTCAGAAGTTAGAATATGTAATATTCTCCACTGCTGCCACATCCCCCTCTGCCTTCAGCTGTGTTTTCAGGGCTGCTGATGAAGCCCTGGGTGCTGGCCCTCCACCAGGGTTTGAGTTAAACCTGACCTCGTTGACCTTGTTTTCCTCTTCTGTCGAACCGAAGGATCGCGTGGACGCCGCGGTGCAGGAACTCCTCCAGCTGAAGGCGCAGTACAAGACTCTCACCGGCGTCGAGTACAAACCCGTCTCCGCCACTGGGGCCGAAGACAAAGATAAGAAGAAGAAAGAAAAAGAAAATAAATCCGAAAAGCAGAATAAGCCTCAAAAACAAAGTGATGGCTCAAAGAAAGACCCCTCTAAAAGCCCAGGTGGCGGGCTGCCACCTAGTGGAGCAGGAGAGGGCCAGGGGCCCCGGAAACAGACCAGGTGACGAGGCTTGGAGCGCAGACCCCAGTCCCGTGACGCAGGGTTCTGAATGCCTTCAGTTCTTACATTTAAAAATATTTTTTTGGTTAGTTTGACTATCACGTTAAATCAGAGGACGCTAAAGGTATGGTGCCAGCAGATGGCTTTCGTTAGTCAGTCTTCTGCTTGTGTATTGGACTGGGCTGCACATTCACTCGCTTGGTTCGGGAGTCTCAGTAGAAGAGTCCTGTGCAGTCCCAGCCCTGTGCTTGTTTGCCGTCTCCCAGTTCCTCCCGCCGCCACGATGGGCTGGTCCCCGCCGTCGGTGGTGGTTCCTGTGTGCACAGAGCGGTTTTCGTTTGATCGCGTGAGCACAGACAGACGTGTAAATCTCCCGTCCTGTCCCTCTCAGCACACTTGGGACCTAACTGTGCACATTGTTTTCCACCCTGAACAGGTTTTTCGAATGAAATTCTTTTGTCGGGACTCAGTGAGAACTTCATTTTCAGTAGGATTTTAAACTGGGTTTGGTTGTGTATCGTACAAAGCTGGTTTAGAAACAGAACAGCAGTGGAACAGCTGGTGCTTCTGTCCTTTCCAGTCGGTGCAAACAATGCGGTTCCCCGTCAGAGTCCCCATCCCCTCATTAGAGCGAGCCCTGTGCTTGGTTCCTCTGATGGCATCACGGGGGGAAGGGCTGCCGCTACCAGCTTTTATTTTGAGATACCGTGTTTCTGACTCATTTAGCTGAGTTTCAGATTCTGCCTCTCCTCATTCGTGTCCACATGGTCTCTCCTTGAACGAGAGACAGCCGTTGTTTCTCCTTGTCCATCGACAGGGTGATCAGTTGCACAGGTAGTAGAAGAAAGACTAGAACTTCCCACCTTTTACCTTCTGACTGCTCGGGAAAAGGCCAGGGTTAATATACACGGAAGAATTCAAGTATAAAACATTAAGATTTTAAACCAAGAAAGCCGTGTTTACAAACTGAAAAGATGTCCTTTTTATAAAACAGAGCTCCTGGGTTGACTTTTCTGCATGAGTTGTAAGACCACAGTTCCGGAGTTGTCATTGGTGTTTCGGGAAAAGGGTTATTGTCTTGAATGGTGCTTTATTACAGATCTGATTAATTTGGGGAGCATCTGTCTCCGAGCTTTTACTTCACTGCAGTTAACAGGAAAACGTGTGGACTCAGGAGGTACAGACCTGTGTGTGCCCGCGGGAGCGCACACAGCCGTGGTTTTAGTGCTCGCCGCACGCTCCTTTCAGTGGGATGTCGTCCTACTGACCGTAACTTCGCCTGGGTTCAGGCCGGCAACAGATGCTTCCCGCTCTTAGTAAGAGAGTCCCGCACGAGCAGGCGCTGTGCCAGTGCACGACCTCGTGAGGACTTTGCGAATGAGATGTTTGCATCGTCGCTGTCGTTGGGCTTGGCTTTCCCGGTGTTTCCTGGGCAGTGTCTCACCACCTTTTAAGGGGCAACTGAACTGTTTTCCAGGTTTAAAATGGTGTTTTGGAAATGAATACAGAAGAAACGTAGAAGTGACTCATGATAAAAAAAATGAATCTATTTTGAACTTTAGAGTTTGTTTCCATTCAACCTCGAAGCATTTGCTCCATGAAGGAATTTATATTTTACCTTTCATACCTGCAGGTTGGGCCTTGAGGCAAAAAAAGAAGAAAATCTTGCAGATTGGTATTCTCAGGTGAGTAGGCATTCATTTGACTTTTATGTGTTAAGTGTCTCAAAGGAGACTCCGTACTTAGGTTCTGAGGCCCAGACACAAAGTGACAATGTGTGGTGCCTTCGGTGGCACCGAGGCCAGTCATTTAGTCCGTCCCAGTAGTGAAAACTTGTCCACAGAGAGCACTCCAGCAAGTAGCCCCGTGCGGTAGTCAGCACGCGAGGCAAAGGGTTAGCCCGAAGTCACAAAGACAGTAATGGCAGAAGCAAGACTGGAATTGGCGTCTGCTTAAGAGCGAGGGCCCGGCGCGTCTCAGTTCAGAGAGGCTCGTTTCACACGCGGAAGGAGGGTGTCGGGGGGAACTCCCGGCTGGAGGCTTGGCCGCCAGCCTCGTGGTGCCTGCCCCACCGCGCCGGCTCAGCGCTGGCCTCACAGACGGTGTTTGTGTTTTGAAAAGGTCATCACAAAGGCGGAAATGATCGAGTACTACGATGTGAGTGGCTGCTACATTCTCCGCCCCTGGGCATACTCCATCTGGGAGTCCATCAAGGACTTCTTCGATGCTGAGATCAAGAAGCTCGGCGTTGAAAACTGCTACTTCCCCATGTTTGTGTCCCAAGGCGCCTTGGAGAAAGAGAAGACTCACGTTGCCGACTTCGCCCCCGAGGTGAGGTCGCTTTGTCTGTCTCTGCAGTCTTTTTCCTGAAGCTTGAAGGTGTGTTTCCCACTCACACTTGAATAGTAGTTTAAAAGGAAAGTTACAGTCGCAATTCAGAGGAATTTAAACAAATGTAAAGCCATTTAAAAATTTGTATTTCTACCTTCAGGGCAGGTTATTACTCTGTTTGTTACATTAAGTCATTAACTGGCTTTTACTTCTCTCCCAACATTGTAAGGACAATAAGTAGCTGCTTTTTCTCACAGTGAACAGCAGTAAATAACTTGCCTTAATTGACATAGCAGAAGTTGAATTCACAATTTGCCGGCATTTGTGCTGTTTCTTTAAATGCTGTTTAAACGCCGTGTGAAAAGTTATTCATCTTACTAGGTGGCGTGGGTCACAAGGTCTGGCAAAACGGAGTTGGCGGAACCCATCGCTGTCCGTCCCACCAGTGAAACAGGTGAGCACGGGCCTCGGAGCGGGGGAGCCCACGGGGACGCTCGGGACAGTTCCGGAGGGCTCTCAGCTCTCACTCTGTGACCTGTGTCATCCTTGGTGACAGTGTATGAAGTGGAATGAGGGCACATACCTTGACGCATGCAAACTGGAGTCGTGTAGAATATCTCATTCTCTGTACAGTCTGTGTTACAGAGCTCTCTAGCAATAGGAGAAAGCCTTTTTTTTTTAAAGTTTTATCATTTCATGTTCATGCTGTAACTTCCCCAAATTATTCAAGGAATTGTATGCTTGGAATAATTTTATTCTTAGAATTGTGAAATTGCCAGCACTAATGTTTTGTCGTATTTATAAATTGTATTACTTATGTTAATATTACATTTCCATTCATACAGATTTTCTATAGGTTATCGAGCGGTTTCATTTACGTCCTGCACTATTCTTACGACAGCATAGTGAGGAAGGATGGGGTAGCTGCGGTTATTTCCATTTTTAGGTTAAAAACATTTTCTGGAAGGTGCAGTGACTTTCCTACAACGTCACAGTGAAAGGGAGAGACTCATGGAAAGCCCACGCCTCTGGGCTCGGCAGTGTGTGCTTTCGGACGACAGGCAGATTTGACCTGCGTTCTGGTTCTAACACCGCTGTGCTGGACTCAGCAAGTTCTGTAATGTCTGTGGTCTCGGTTTCCGTGTCTTTAATGCTGAGAGATTCTGGCAGCTGCTTAGTGGGTCGAGTGTGAGAACTGAACAGGATGAAGAATGCAAAGAACGTAACACAGAACATGATATATGCTGCACGTTCCTCACTTAGTGTTTCAGAACAAAGCAGCAGAAAGGCGACTGGAGTGTAAATCTCAATGCCAAGAGCACGAAGCGTGGTCGGGTGTAGGCAGTTTATTTCCCTGACTAGTTTCTTTATGACATGCATAACAATACCACTCACTGACCACTCACTGGACGCACTTTTGCACAAACATGGCATGCTGATTCCTGCTCACCACGTGCAGCTCAGCTCTGGGCGGCCTGCGGGGAGGAGCGGGCCTCGCGGTGGCTCACCGGCCTGTGTTCGTGTCTTTGCAGTCATGTATCCGGCCTATGCAAAGTGGGTGCAGTCGCACAGGGACCTGCCCATCAGGCTGAACCAGTGGTGCAACGTGGTGGTAGGTGCCCGCCCCCACCCCGCTGGCGTCCCCTGCCCCAGGTCACGGGACGCACATTGCGTTGCCCCTGGCTTGCATAGCTAAGGGGCTGAGGTGTGGGAGCATTTTTGAAGTGCTTTGGATCACAGTTACGCTTTCTGGTGACTTACACACAGAATGGTAACAGGCACTGAAAAGCTCTCTCTGGTGACCTGATTGCCTTCCAGCGCTGGGAGTTCAAGCACCCGCAGCCTTTCCTGCGGACGCGGGAGTTCCTCTGGCAGGAAGGGCACAGTGCCTTCGCCACGTTCGAGGAAGCCGCGGAAGAGGTACGGCATGCGGCGTCCTCGTTCGGGTCTGTGCTGTGCTGTCTTCCTCCGTCCACGCCATGCGCTCTCCCCCCCCCCCCCCCCCCCCCCCCCCCCCCCCCCCCCCCCCCCCCCGCTGTCAGTGATGCAGTGCTCTCTGTTCCTAGTAGCCGTTCTACAAGCGACTCTAAGCTGAAACTTGGTCTGATCTCAACGTAGCGTTGGAAGAGTTTCTTGGTGTAACTTAAAGAAACTTCTTAATGAAATTGTACTAGAAAAGGCTGCTTTGTTTTTTTTTAATTTTAGAAAATTTTTATTGATTTATTTTGGAGAGAGAGAGAGAAGCATCAGTTTGTCGTTCTGCTTTCATGCATTCAGTAGGTGATTCTTGTGTGTCCTTTGGGGATCAAACCTGCAGCCTCAGCGTATCGGGGCAGCGCTCTAACCAGCTGAGCTACCCGGCCAGGGCCGTTTTAAAGTTTCAGGTGAAAGCATCTTTGGACTTTAGTGTATGGAGGCAGTTGTAATCACATGGATGAAAATAATTATTCTTCAGGAGATTTTCGCTCTTGTCACTATATATCTTTCAAAAGCTTTAGTTTTCTCTTATATTCTAAATTTATGTAGGTTTTAAAAAGCTCTTCAACTCCTTTTAACGCTGCTTTGTTGGAATGTCTTCCATAGTAAATTCACACTGGTTGCTTTAGCCTTTCCATACAAAAAGGTTTTCACTGTGTGGCTGCTTCTCCCACCACAACTAGTTTTAAGTAGTACAGGTTTGTAGATCTGTAATAAATAAGTGTACCATGAGTTCGGACACTTCCACACTTAAAATGTTGTTACAGGTCTTGCAGATACTCGACTTATACGCTCGGGTGTACGAAGACCTCCTTGCAATCCCGGTCGTAAAGGGAAGGAAGACGGAAAAGGAGAAGTTCGCGGGAGGGGACTACACGACCACGGTGGAGGCGTTCATCTCTGCCAGCGGCAGAGCCATCCAGGTGCCGTCCGCTGCCTGGGCTCCTGGGGGACTCTCGAGAGCAGGGCCTGTGGGCGGGCCCGACGCCTTTCTCCTGCCATCGGAGGAGGAAACTCTAGCAGTCAGCAGTTCGAGTGCTTTCTGGGCCACATGCTGACCTCAGGCACCTCTGTCCTGTTTTTCTAAGTCTCCAAGGTCAGCCGAGTCAAGGCTGTGCCCGGACCTGCCGGAGCGTGGGGTCCTTTTCAGCCCCCGTAGTGCACGTCACTCCTGGGCAAGGGGCCATCCGTCCACAGTGCCCTTGGCAGTGGTTTTGATTAGACCTCCAGTGGTGCCAGTCATGCTTGAGAAACGTGTTGAATATTAAAACACTTAAGGGAGATAAACTAGGTTTAGTGTCATGTTAGGGCTAGTGGCCCTACAATCATTTTCAAAGGCATAATAGGTCATTAAAATCTCCTATTTCTCTGTTTATTTCAGGGAGGAACTTCACATCATTTAGGACAGAATTTTTCCAAAATGTTTGAGATCATTTTTGAAGATCCAAAGACACCAGGAGAGAAGCAGTTCGCCTATCAGAATTCCTGGGGCCTCACGACTCGTACAATCGGGGTCATGACCATGGTTCACGGGGACAACATGGGCCTGGTGTTGCCTCCACGCGTGGCCTGTGTTCAGGTGAGGGAGACCCTCTGTTCCCACCCTGTTGGGAAACACAGGTCACACGGACGAATGGGCATTTCCAAGGCCCATCCAGGTGTATGTTCCGTAGAGAAACAACACAGAACACAGTTCAGAACTTAGTATTGTGTCACTATGTACATCTTAGTGTTCTTGTTTTTTACTCCGTTAATTCTTAGCTGCTTTATATAAAGCTTCTTTAGAAACCGTTTTCTGAAATGACTTATAACAGGGCAGACGAAATACAGCAGGTCAGTGAAAACGCATGTAGCATGGACAAGCAGCGTGCAGCCAATCGGTGGGCGGGCATTCTGTGTAGGTCAGAACCACACCGACACGGGGACTGGTGCTTGGATCTGTCGTCCCTTCTGTTTCCTTGCATGACTCTGTGACACTGTGCTGGGTCCCAGGTGGTGGTCATTCCTTGCGGCATCACAAATGCCCTGTCCGAGGAAGACAGGGACGCCCTGATTGCCAAGTGCAACGACTATCGAAGGCGGCTGCTCAGCGCCGACGTCCGCGTCAGAGCCGATCTGCGGGACAACTACTCGCCGGGGTGGAAGTTCAACCACTGGGAGCTCAAGGCGAGTTCTCCGCCTGCGCGCGTTACTTCCGGTCGGGAGTTCGGTGTTCTTTATTTGTATTTCTATAAAACATAAAATACAAGTCTTTATTTTGATAGTTGCAGGTTCCTCGCTGAAATTAAGTGTTGCGCACATTAGCTAAATTAAAAAGTGTTTCTGAGGAAGGTTATTTTATTATGTTAGAATACTCGAAGAGCTGGAGGAACTGCCGGGCAGTACAGTGTTTTCTTAAGTTTATGCCTCATCGGAGCCGGTTTCTCTAATGGCTCAGGAACATCACCGGCTTTTTCTTACTGCTTGTGCAGGCCTTGTTCTGTGTATTGTTATGATTTATTATTAATAAAGCCACGAAAGAGGCTACATACGGGGTGGGCAGAAATGGGTTTACAGTTGTAATGCAAATGAAGAATACAGTAATTAAAATCTAATACAAGAGTGAACTCTGTCTCACACACTCACAACTGTAAGCCTGCTTTTGCCCACCCCATACGCAGCTGGAGCCATGCGTGTGCTGTCCTCACTGCCGCCTTTGCTTCCTAGGGCGTTCCCATCAGACTGGAAGTGGGGCCCCGAGACATGAAGAGCTGTCAGTTCGTAGCTGTCCGACGGGACACTGGAGAAAAGCTGACAGTTGCGGAGAAGGAGGCTGAGACTAAACTTCGAGCTCTTTTGGAGGACATCCACATTAACCTTTTCAGAAAGTTAGTTCCTTAGAGCGGCTCGGGTCTCTCATCTTCAAACCCTCCTTGACCTGGGAGATCCAGGCGGAGGGATCCTTGGTCCCAGCTGGAAGTCCTCCCTCCCTCGGAATGCCCATGGTTGTCTTTTCACCTTTCTCTTCATGTCTTGACTTGTATTATTATTTTTCTGAGTGCTTTCTGCCCCCTAGTAGGTTTGCAGCACTGGACTGTCTGTCTGTCCTGTGGACTAGTTTGGGTTAATTTTAGATCCTGGCTTTTATGACATATAAATTTGGGGAGTTAGGGCATTGATTCTCACCTTCTGCAGCCCCTGGGAAGCTTTACCAAGTACCAGCGCCTGGCCCCTCCCCAGAGATGTTAATGTGATCGGTCTAGAGCAGGCCTGGCCCCTACAGTGTGAAGAGTGGTTGTGATGTACAACCAAGGGTTAAGGAGGGGGCTCAGGGCCGCCTTGACCTATGGAGAGGGGTCTTTCAGAATCAGAGATCTCAAGGCAGAGGCACTTGAAGATTGGCGGCCTGTGTGTGGTACCTCATTTTCTTTCTTGCTTCCCGAAAGCAAATAGGAGGGTCCGGTCCACTGGGGACAGAGGCTCAGCATGGGGGAGCACCTGCCCTTTACTCATTCGTCTTCTAACACCTCGCGCCTACCTCATACTGGGCCTCAGTATTTCTTGCATTTAAGAGCGAACTCATTTTAGCCTTGGCTTTGGGGCTTGCTCAGGCACTTTTAGGCAAGGCAAGTGATTTTGCTCTTCTTGGCTTGCTTGCCACAAAATGAGAATAATGATAAGTCTCCTGAGGGGTTACTTCAAGGATTGTTTGGCCTGCCAGTGAGCTCTGCGTCTGAAGTTGCTCTGGACTCAGAACAGTGCTGTGTCAGAGACGAAAGAGTAGGAAACCACCTGCTGTCCAAATGGTGCACCCAGCACGGTGGTTCTGTACCAGGGATTCTCTCCAGTCACCTGGAACAAAAACACCTGAGCCTTACACCAGACGTCCGATCTGTGAGCTTTGCTTTTTGATTTTTTAAAAGATTGTATTTATTTATTTTTTAAAGAGAGGAGGAGGGAAGGAAAAAGAGAGGGAGAGAAACATCAATGTGTGGTTGCCTCTTGCACGCCCTCTACTGGGGACCTGGCCCACAACCCAGGCATGTGCCCTGACTGGGGGTCAAACCAGCAACTCTGGTTCACAGGCTGGCACGCAGTCCACTGAGCCACACCAGCCAGGGCGGATCTCTGAGCTTTAAAGTAGGTTCTGGTCATCTGTGGTATTAAGATGCTCCCGTTGATGCAGGTGCACCCTCTGGTTGAAAAACCAATGCCTTACTGACTAAAAAGCAAATTTTGATTGACATTTTTATTCAGTAAATTAGTTAATATAAGTTGCATAGAGGTACATTTTTTCCTACGTTAAGGCTTAAACAAGTCTGGAATCTGGCATATTCCTTTCTCTGGATCTTATTGGCTAAAACTTAGTCACATGGACCCTTCTCACTACAAAAATGTTGAGGAAGGGGAAGCAGATTTGGTGGACAGCAAGCAGTTGCTGGCAGAGGTCACATGGTCCCAACCCTGGGAGCCAGAAAAGAGAAATACGCCTCTCGTCTTTGGTCACCACCATGCGTGGTCCTCATGCGATGCCTGGCTTCGAATATGGAGTGGAATAATGCTTGTGCCCGTTTCTAAAAGAGTTACTCAGAGGGTGGAGGGGAGGAGGGGAGGGCAGAGGAGGATAAATGTGACAGAAGGAGACAAGACTTGAGGTGGCGAACACACAATACAGTATATAGATGTTGTGTTACAGAATCGTGCCCCCTAAGTCGTATAATTTTATTAGCCAGTGTCACCCCAATGAATTCAACTAAAAGGAGTTGTATGGTGTGTGAAAGCAGCTTGAATAACGGGTATTGACGATTTTCCCTTTTCAGAACACTCGCGCGCCCGCCCTTGTGTCTCTCGCAGCCGTCCTGTGTGGCGGTCAGAGTTGCTTGGGCAGCTTCCACTTCCGCAGGAGCTTGGGAAGGAAAGAGCTGAGAGGTTTAAAACATAACCCGGACTCTCACGGGAAGGCAGTGCTGTAGCCAGGGATGGGATGTCGGCCGGTCGAGATTTGACTGCGATGGTATCAGACATTGTCCCCTGCTGTGTGCTGGGCCGGTCCATCGTTTAACTGTCACAGAACACAGTGACGCGCCGGCTGAGGGCCGCTGCTGGTGGCGGGTTGAGGTTCCAGTGGAGCTCGTCCCTTCCAGGCTACTGCTCTTTCATTACAGTGTGCTTTTTTAACGATAACATCACATTAGGAAGACAAGTGACGGGTTCTTTTCTAATTATTTTTTTTTGAAAGGGCTTCTGAAGACCTTAAGACTCACATGGTGGTGGCGAATTCAATGGAAGACTTTCAGAAGATGCTAGATTCCGGAAAGGTAAGAGGCTTCTGAAAAGCTTTGAATATAAAGGTGTTTCAGGAAATGGTCTTTTACGACTCACTGAACTTGAGAATTAGAACATGCTAGTCCCTTTTTCAAAGCCAGTCACACAGAAGAGATGACAAATTACTCACCATTTTGTACTCTTCCCACTGGCTTTCCTAAAGCTTTGCAACAGTATGTTGTTGCTGGATAGCTCTGTGAACTGATTTTGTAAAAGCTTTTTCTTATGCTTAATACACTGGCTAAACAGCCTTTGTTCTGTGTCATCCTTGATGTTTTTGTTATTGAAATCTCCATTTCATTTTTCAGCTTGATGTAAGTTCCTAAAGCAAGCCTTGTTCTAGCTTTAGAAGTGTCACATGCAGATTCCTAAAAGGTTAAAAGTCTGTTTCTCTGAACTCTGCGACCATATACTTAGGTAGCTGTTAATGTATTGAACTCTCTGAGTAACGGGGGGAAAGCATCACTCATGTCCGAGCCTGGTTTTCGGAATGAGTGGGTCCTTCTGCCTCCTTAAAACGGCATGGGTTTTCTAATGAGGTCGTAAATGTCCTTTTAAGATTTTACCAGCTTTCTGTGTTGTGTGTGCATATGTTCCCAGCCAGACCTTGAATTTTCATGAGGAAGAGGTCCTGATTTGCAAAAGTATTAATTGCTGAGGTGAATCGCTTGTGGACCTTGCTATTCTGGTGCACCCGTTTGATCACACAGCAGGTTCTGTGTCCCCACAACAGGTCCCATGTCCCCACGGTGTAGATGGAGAACCGCGGGCCAGAGGCTGCATGAAGTGCCCCTGGCACTGGAGTTTGGGTCTCTCTCCTGACTCGGGAAGGCAGTTTAATTGGTTACAATCAAAACCTCTAAATATGTCTCTCCTCCCATGAGCTGGGAAAATGTTAATCTTGCTGGCTCTCGGTTTACTAACCTGTAAAATGAGTATGAAATAGGTCATCTCAGAATGCCCTTTAGGTCCACAGTTGTCAGGGTTTAACTTTCTCTTATTCTTGGAACGTTGCTTCTGTGATCTCCTGTTTTCTGGTTTCCACGGTCTGTCACTCGACTCAAACAACATCCTTGTCAGAGAAGGCTAGACAGCGGATCGCCATCTGATGCCGTGTGTGTTTTTCCTCTCACCGTCGTTCATGACCATTTTAGTCTGGCTCCATTAATTACTGAATTTTACAGTTTCCCGTTTGCACAAGCGTGATGGTCACAGTGGCCGCACAGTCGGTGAGGACGCTGCACAGGAGTAATCAGTCAGGAGCGCACATACTGGTTAGTCCGTTGCTTTCAAAGAAAGGAGTCTCAGCAGATGTGCGTGGAATCACAGGTTTCGACATCTATTCTGAAGCAGAGTACAGTATTTTAGTTGTCCACAGAACAGAGACCAAAGCAGATCCCGTTATTTGAGTTCAGTGGTCCTGTCCACCCCCCGTCTCACCCTGTGTTGGTCAGCTCTGCTGTGTTGACTGGCCAGCCAGCAACCTTTGAAGTTACTGTAAATAAAACTGTATTCACCAGGAGAGGAGAAGGCAGAAGGGATCTTTGGAACTTGAATGTAGGTAAAAGTTTGATTTTCTGCTTCCCCTGTTGGTATAAAGGAAAACAGATTATGTGTAGCACTTGATTTCAGTGCATTTTCCAAGGGGGTGGTTTTAATTAAATTAAAAATAAGTGTTATTTATATATAATGTATATTTTTTACTGTTGACATACATTACTAATCTGTTAACACCAAAATGAGTATTGTTATTAACATTTTCTGCTACAGAGTGCAAGCTACTGTGTATTGCAAGAGATTGTGTCTTTTTAAAACAGATATAGAAATAAAAAATAAAAATTAAGAACCTTCCATGGATGAATAAATAGCATAAAAATGTGTACTGTCCTTTCATATTAATAAATTGTATGCATAGATAGAAATTTCAGATCTTATCATTGTTAACTTTGCAGCTAGAAGAAATTAAAACATGTTTTTTTTTACAAAAGTATCATTTATGAGACCAAGTACGTTTAGTAACAACTTCAGTTGAATTTTTCACATGATACACCATTTTAAATTTTAAAAATTACTTCAGAAATATCTTCTCAAGGCAAAAGTAAGTTTTTCTTAAGAGAAAAAGAAACTAAGAATACTGGAAGCTTTGTTAAAGTTATTGAAAAATATAGCTGTGCTATAAGTCAATAAAAGTAAAATTCTATTACCCAAAGACATTCTTTTTAATTAAGTCTTAACTTTTATCATTGCTTAAATACTGACAGTGACTAAAGTTCCCCCCATTCTGTTTTTTGTAACAAATTTTAAATAATACTTTTATGAGTGTACATTTTTTTATGCTTTCCGATGGCAAAAATGCTAATGATTTACCACGATTCAATACAGGGCAGTCACTTGATGTGGTTTTAGCTCTTACATGCACATTGGTCTTTGCTTCAGTTCGCGTCACGTAATTTCTATATTAAGTTTTTTCAAAGTATTTGTTAACACCAACCCTTCCACTTTTCCTTTACCCCCTCATTCCTTCCCTCCAGGATTTGCCTAGAAATTTATCAGCTCTGCATAAGGGCAGATTGTCAAAATTAACAGTTTACCAAGTTTGGAAGTTAGGCTACTATATTTTGCTAAATGAACGTAAGAGAAGTAGTCTTCCTCACCCTTCTTTAATGTTCCCCTGGTGAATTACTCAGTTTTTTGTTTGTTTGGTTTTTTAAGGTAAAGATTATTTATTTATTTTTAGAGAGAAAGGAGGAGAGGGAGGGAAACATCAGTGTGTGGTGCCTCTCACACGCCCCCTACTGGGGACCTGGCCTGCAACCCAGCCATGTGCTCTGAGTGGGAATCATACTGGTGACCCTTTGGTTTGCAGGCTGGCACTCGGTCCACTGAATCATACCAGCCAGGGCAAATTACTCAGTTTTTAAAATAATTTCTTCATCTGTATTTCACTTTATTCTTAGAGAGGCCTTTTGGGACATGTTTTAACCAAGTCCCAAGCACAAGGAGGAGTTTGCTGGGGGGACTCTATCTGAGCCTGGGGCGTGTGGCTGCAAAGAGTGAATCAGAAGTTGATGAGGAAGTTGGATAACTCTCCAGCAGCTTCGAACTCACGTTTCCAGTGTGTGGCGATTACCCAGGCCTTTGCTTGCCCCACTGCTCATGTGGATCTCCAGGAATTTTTTAAAGGGCTATTACAAAAGTGTTACTGTAGACAAACCTAATTTTGAAGTAGACGTGCTGTGAAAAATTCAGGATTCACAACTGAGAGGAGCCTTCCTTCTTGTCTCGTCCAGCACCCACATTTGCAGAAAGAAAACTCAGAGCTAGAGATTTTCAGATAGGCAGTGCATCTCAAAGTCAGGATAAAAGCCCCAATTCTCTTGACTCTTCTTGTTATTCTGAATGGTCTACGAAAAAAATTTTGAGAGGTGTTTTTTTTTTTTCGGACACAGAATGAGTCTTGACTTTCAAATACCCTTGGCCTTTGAAAAACGATTCACTGACCTGTGACATGTTAAACCAGTGGGTCATGAAGTGCCATTTACCTGACCGTTCACTGTTACCCTGAAAGCACTTTAAGAATCGGTCACTATGTGTCCTCTCCCCGCCGTCCTCCGCTAGCGGTTCAGGCAGAGCCAGGGTGGTCGCCTGCGAGGGGAGGGGATGTGGCTGTGGTCCCGGCCCAGGTGTCCTCCCCCCTGTTCCTCCTCTCAGGCTCTGCGTGGTCGCCCGTGTTTGCGCACTGGTGTGCGTTGCAGAGATGTCTGTTCTGTCCTGATGCTCGGTGGTGTGTGGGTTTCGGGGGGTGGGAACACATTCTTTCATATCCCTACGTTTCTGAGCACAATTGCTAGCAGGTTTGCAAGGGTGTGGGGGCCTGAGAAGGGCTGGGGGACCTCTCCTTTACGCTTGTCGGTTTAATGGAGAACTCAGCTGTTCTTTCCATGGCGTGGAAGGGTCCCCAACACCATGTACTGTCCCTCTAGATCGCTCAGATCCCGTTCTGTGGGGAGATCGAGTGCGAGGACTGGATCAAGAAGACCACGGCCAGGTAGAGGGGACCGATGGGCTGGACGGGGTGTGGGGGTGAGAAAGAGAGAGACGTGCACAGCCTGAGCGGGTGGAGTTCTCACTTGTTTTTGATTTCAGGGATCAGGACCTTGAACCTGGTGCTCCGTCCATGGGGGCGAAAAGCCTTTGCATCCCCTTCCAGCCGCTCTGTGAGCTGCAGCCTGGAGCCCGGTGCGTTTGCGGCAAGAACCCTGCCAAGTACTACACCTTGTTTGGCCGCAGTTACTGAGGATGAGCCCGCACCCCAGCCTCCAGCCCCTCACTTTTAAGAAACTTGATACTGATATCCTCCCAGATATAGTTTTATGATTTTTTAAAACAAAAGCTCAAAAAGGAGGTCACGTGAAATAAATATCTATTATGCCAAAAGTAACTGTGGAAGTAAGGCTTTTCTGCATACAGCCCCAGTAATAAATACCTTGAACTGATACCGTTGTATGTATTCGTTTCTGCAATCCAAGGTGCTACAAGGAGATTCCTACGAAGAGATGAAAATAAAAGAAAATAACTTACCCTCATAGGAATTTCCTGAAGCTTCCGAGGAGTAGAGCTAACCGCAGAGAAGCTTGAAGCTGCCTCCCTCAAGGGAATTCCTTATTTACAGGGACCCTACAGTGAGTGAGTGTGTTCAGGAAGGAAGCTTTCACCCCAGTCTACATGCAATAGACTTCTTTCTTAAACTGAGATTCAACTAAAATATCAAAAGTGTTTCAGACACCTGAAAAGTGTCTGAACCTGAATCAAGAAGGTGCCTGAACCTGAGTCTAAGCAGTGTCCCTGAAGAAGTGTCATACTTGCAGACGACAGCCATCAGCTGGTAGATACATGACTAAGGGTCCCGAGTACCTAGTGTTCACAGTGGCAAAGAGAAAATAGACAGGTCAAGGGGGTTTTCTAGGATTGGACGACAGCAGGTTCCTGTAAGGGGACACAGGTGAACGGCAAGTACATCCTGAAATCCAGGTGAGCTGGTGCACTGAGGAGACAGGTGGCCCTCCCCAGGGCGGGTGGGCCTCGTTCAGTCCGCTGGACTGAGCAGCCCCTCCTGACGCCTCCTGCTTACTGTCTCCTCTCCTAAGGAGGCTTTGAGTCAAGATCAGCAGCAAAGACACCCCGTAGATCAGGTGGGGAGAGGGCATTTTGACCAGAGAGTCAGGACATACCACCCTACCTGTGTCCGATTCTACTTGGTGATACTAGTCATCTCTCATACGACTGTGCTCGGGGTTGTCAGTAGTTGTGAAAGCAGCTCCCTCTGCCCTGTGGTCTTTAAAGGCATCCTTGGTCCTTTGTCACTTTTATGAAGTCTAGAAGATGCTAGCCCTTCATTTAATACATGTAATTAATAAACTTTCATAAATGCTCTGTGCAAAGTTCCAGAGCAGACAGGAGTTAAGTAAAAACAAACGTGATGTTCCCTCCTGGAAGTCGCCCTATTTCAGATGCAAGATCAGGTGACCAAGTAGACAGGGAGGTGGAACAATGAATCTGGCTGAGCCTTGTTAGTAGGGGCCTTGCCTTGCTCACCGTTCCTGACACACGATGATATCCCCACGGAGCGACACGATGACGTCATCCACACCTAGAGTGCACGCTGAGAACCGTCCCGTACTTGAGGGGATACCTGGGAAATTCACACTGTTCTGACCCACCATCCGGCTTAAAGTAACAGAAACTTTTCTTGTGGTTCAGTAGGTGATGTTAAACCAGTGCATTTGCTCATCTTTACCAGAAAGTTCTAAGAGTTTGGACCACCAATAAAACCGAAATAATAGAAAAAGATTTTAATCGTCAGGTAATGGGAATATTTCAAAATACATTTTAAGTTGGCCACCCAAACCAAACTTTGTGATTAAGAAATACCTGCTGAGTGAGTGAGTTTCTTGCCTCCTTCAGGTCTTTACTAGAGAAACATCTCGGGGGATTCTTCCCTGACCACTTTATTTAAAATTACAGCCCCACCCCCACGCCAGCACTCTGCCCTCCTCCTCTGCTTCCTTCATCTCCATTCTTCATACCATGTGACATTTAGTACACTTTATGACTTCGTGAAGCTTCACAAAGGCAGGGGTTTTTGTCTTTTATTCATTGCTGTCAAGCCTGGAGCCGTGTCTGGCACACAGGAACTTGGACAAGATTTGTTGCAGGGTGGATGGACGAGGGCATCTTGGTGCAGTTTGATACAGAGCCTGGGCTGTTACACTGTCAGCTGGACTGAAGATGACTTGCCGGATACTTGGGAAATTACTGTGGCTGCATTTAAGTTGCAGGGATTAAGTCACAGTCACAGTGCATTAGTGTTTTCCAGATAAAAAGAACCAATGGGAAGAATGTGTTTATTTATTTATTTATTCTTTTTAGAGAGGAGGAGGGAGAGAGAGAGGGAGAGAAACACTGATGTGAAAGGGAAACATTGTTGTCTCTCATATGCACCTGGACTGGGGACTAAACCAGCAACCCAGGCGTGTGCCCTGACTGGTAATGGAACCTGCGACCTTTTGCTTTGCAGAATGATGCCCAACCAACTGAGCCACACTGGTCAGGGCTCTAAATAGAGACTTTAAAAAAAATAAAAAGTGGCAGTTATGGAGGCTGAGAGTTCCCAAGATCTGCAGGGCCAGTCAGCAGAGCAGGAAACAGGAGAACCTGTGGTTTAGTTTCAGTCTGACAGCCCATGGGCTCGAAACCCAGAAAGAGCTAACCCTTCAGTTCAAGCCTGAAGGCAGGCCAGGGTGGTCCCAGCTTGAAGGCAGCCAACAGGCAGAGTCAGGAGGGTCTCTTCAGACCTTCAACTGATCGGGCGAGGCCCACCCACACTGGGGAGGGCAATCTGCTTTATTCATCCAACATGCCCTCAGTAGGGCAGGGGAGGCAGGCCAGACCCATGCTGGGGTGCAGGCCTGGGTGTCCTGGTCACGCTGCTGAACAGTGAGGTGCCAGATGACACCTAGGGCATACTGGAGCACCAAGCTGAGAGCTCTGGAGTGTCCCCTGCTGGCTGCCTGCAGCCCTGCAGCCCTGGGGCTCCCTCAGGATACTTGAGCCAGTGAAGAGGTGATTGAGGATCAGGGTTGACCTGAATTGTGGAAGAAAAGACACTTTTCCTTCCATCCATCCAGCACCAGATCCTTACCACCAGATCCTAAATTCGCTTTCTGTCCAGCTGGCTCACCTATCCCAGGTGTGAAGGGTCACGATGTCACTGAAACCTTTTGGTGACAGTCTCCAGTACAGGAATTCACAGAGACCTCCTGGGACACGTGACAATTACACATGATGCCATTGGATGGGTGCAAGGGGACTGCAACTGGCGAGAACTACACAATGGGACAGTACGAGCTTTTCCAGCTGGGAGGCTGCACATTTCCCCAGCTCCGACCGGAAATGAAGGCCCATTCTGGTGGCATCAAGGAGCTGCATGCCTTTGGGAAGGAACTGATGATACCAGAAGGAAAATGGAATGTGAGTTCAGGTAGCAACCGTATCAGGAGGCACACTTAACACAATGGCCAAGTGGTTGAAAGAAGACAAAGCAATGGATTTATTACGGGACCTGGACCATCCCAGTCAGTCCAGAAAAGGGGGCGGAGACATGGTTCGACTCCTGTGACGGCTCCGAATTTGTGTCGGAGACCTCTAAGAAGTTGTCTGAACTTGGAGCAGGGTTCAAGAAGATAGAAACCAGCCACACACGAAGAGTTCTCTACAGTGGAGAACCTACTTATTTGGGCAATGAAACATCTGTTTAGGGGCCAACGGTAACTAAGACTCTTGCTGTAGCCATAAAAAAGTTTTCACTACCCCTTCAAACCATATTTGTCAACTAAAGAATTTCAGTTGAATCTCTTGAAAGCTTTTGATTCAGTGATTATACACACAGTTCTCGTTTTATAATATTGAATATTGTTTTTTACCTAAAAAATTCCCTTTTATTAAAATAACATGAAGAAATCCCTTTACCTACAATAAACAAAATAATCTCTGGTTTTTAAAACTTTTATTCCACTGCTTTCTTCTCTCCTGCCATCAGCATCTCAGTTTTTCATGGAGAGGTTTTGAATTTGTGTATTTTTCAGGTCTTTCTTCTTTGGGTCAGAAAGGTAAAAGGCACAGGGGCAGAACTGCTGCATAATAATATCAATATTTTTTGAGCATGGGCTTCAAACCAAAGGGTCACCGGTTCGATTTCCAGTCAGGGCACATGCCTGGGTTGTGGGCCAGGTCCCCAGTGGGGGCCATGTGAGAGGCAACCACACATTGATGTTTCTTTTCCTCTGTCTAAAAATAAAATCTTTACAAAAAGTTAATGAAAGAAAAATAATATTTTTTGGAAAGAAGTAGAAACTCTTAGAGTGTTGGCCAACATGAGCACGTTACGTGATCTTGATTTCAATCACCTACCCTTTATTAATAGTGTTACAGAACAAAGACTGGGGCGGGGTGGGGGGTGCTGGGACGGTATACTATTACTGAAAGAGACTCAGATCCGTTATGTCTGCCGCCTATAGGGAAGATGTCTCTCAATGCCAGAGATTCGTGAAAAGGAAAGGAAATGTTTATTTAATGCTATACAAACTTAAAATAGTGACCTAATGTCTTTGCCAAAATCCCAAAGTCCCTTAAAACACCGTATACAGTCCTTCCTTCCTCTTTGCCCAGTCTGGGGTACCGTATCTCAGGAAAGGAAATAGAAGTCCGTGGCTCAGGCAGCCCCTGGTTCTTCCCAGTAATTCGTCTCAGCTGGGACACCTTTTTCAGTTCCCGGCACTATCAGCTGTGTCACTGTCCAGGCAGGATCTCCAATTAATCCAAAGCCATGCAGCACCGTCTCATGGCCTACTGGTAAGAGTTCTTTCACGCTTCTTCCAGGCAAAGTTTCTCTTGCTTCCCAGGCCGCATGGCCAAAAGGAGCACCTCAAAGCCACGTAGTCCTCTCCTACCAGAGCTGCGGGGGTCTGCACTCTGGCGAAATGGCGTGGTTCTCCCCACAAAGCTGTGGGGAGACGGGGTTGCCACTCGGCCAAGCCGAGCGGCGATTTTCTGCTAAATCTGCATGGTGAATTCTCTCTCACAGGGCTGCGGAAGTCCCCTACTCTGCCAAAAGCCACATGGTTCTCTCTCACAGGGCTGCGGGAGCCCTCTTCTCTGCCAAAAGCGGCATGGTTCTCTCTCTTATCCGGCTGCTGCGCCTGGGTTTTAAATCCCCTCGCCAATCTTCCTCTACAGCTCCATTTCCAACTCCGCCCACACTGGGCCACACCTGCCCTCAATCTGCAGTCCTTTCCAGCTTTTCTGGTCGTCCTCGTGGGTCTGGGCAGGTGTGGCCCCAAGTCATGGAGCCAATCTTCTCCGAGCTCCCACGCAGGCGCTATAACTCAGGGGACCTGCCCCACAGTCACATCTTGTAGGGGGGGTCCCTTTTCCTCTGGCTAAGAGCAGGGCCATACCTATTTAACATATCTATGTAACCAGTTAAAGGTTATAGATATGTTAAGTGACCATGCCAGGGGTTAGCTGCCAAGCTGTTGCTATGCAAAACAGCTCTCAATGGGCCTGCTCCTGTGTCCCTTTCCCCCACCCACACCTGGGATGGGGCGGTGAGGACATCCTAATATTTTCTGAACACCTTGAGTTCTGGACCCCATTTTAAAAGTCCATTTGGGGGCCCCCTCTTGGCTGCACCCTGTAACAATAGGAATTAAATTTTATACTAATTCTTATGAATAAATTACAGTTTATACTATCAGCTACAGAGGCTCTCTTGACCCCACATTTTGAATCCGTGAATTTGGGGTTACCAAGATTTTAAATTTACCCTCAGCCATATTTTCACGGCAGGAGCTACTTTTTTTCTGGTGCCGTAGTTACGGCTTTTCATTTACGTGCTTTTTTTGGTCGTTTAGACTGACTTTGCAGCTCTTGCAACTTTTGGAACCGCTCTGTTAGTTTGATTTTGTTCTGCTCTCCTAACCTCAGCAAACACCGTGAAGGCGAGCCCAAGGGGTCGGCTAGTGTTTCAAGACTAGCCAGTAACTGGCGCTGTGTGAGGTCGGCATCCTTGCATTTTCGAACCTTAGTTTCCTTGTCTCTGAAATGACTCATCTGTCAGGATTGTTGTAAAGACTGCAGCCCTATCTGTTTGGCGTCGTAAGGTCACGACAGAGGTAGCTATAATGATTAATCAAAGAGGAAAAAGAAAAACACCCTCATGGAAAACCCTCACAGCAATGTTTGGTCAAATGTCTGGGCACCTGGTGGCCCAGTCAAATTGACACAGCAAATTAACCCCCACAGTCCTTCCGCTCAGGAAACATCGGACAGAGCAGCTTCAGTCTCTGTTTCTTGAAGCGGCTGAGTGTCGGCCGGCTGCTCAGAGCGACAGAGACCTCTGTGGTTTCGCCTGTTCAGGAACCAGTAAACCTCTAAGGATTAGAAGTGGTCGATGATAAGATGAAAAACAAAAATATTGGTTAAGTCACTGTAATTTGGCTTTATTCCCTGAAACTGACTGGAGTGATGTCTTCAGCTCCCGCAGTTTAAAGATGTTTTCTCTTCCTGAGTGTGGGGATATTTTTTTCCTGATCCTGGAGAATGTTGGGAACTAGGGTGCTTGCGTATTCCAGATCAGTGGGCCAGGCAGTAGAAAGCTCACCCTTGTTCCATCTTTGGCTTTCATTTGCTGTAGCCCCGACCTAGAATGTTCCCTGTCCCATGCAGTGAACAGCATGCAAAACTGTTTACACACCAGGGAGGCAGGATAGGATGGCCTTTGCCAAACCACTTGCCTCACCAGTCGCCCCGCGAGTGTGGAGGCAGGGAGGGCTGAAGCCACAGGTGTGCCCCTGCGTTATTCCAAGACACACAGACTGGACTTCTACAATGAAACACACACACAAACAGGAGAATTACCTCCAGTCCCTGTCCCAAGCGGGTGACCATTTCCACCGACCCAGCTCACATGACATCTCTCCTTTAATTGCCCTTTAAACTGCTTTATGGCTTTATAGCAGCCTATAAAAGCTGATTTCCAAATCTGACAAGCGCGGAAAGGCTGGAGGGGAGAGGTTTCCAGGAGTTGTAATCACCAAATCGGGAGCTGCTCCGCTGCTCCCCTGCGCGCCCAGCCTTCCCGGGGAGGACGCGGGCCCGCCTGGGCACCCGGCACCATGGGCCGATACTCCGGCAGGACCTTCCGCCTGGTCTTCATGTGCGTGGTGAGCGTCCTCCTCTTCGTCATGGAGCTGGTGGTCGCCTACATCGGCAATTCCCTGTCCTTGGCTTCCGACGCTTTCGCCGTCCTCTCGCACCTCCTTTCCATGGTCATAGGCTTGTTCGGCCTCAGGGCCAGCCACATCACGCGGCACCGGAGGAGCACCTTCGGCTTCGCGCGGGCGGACGTCGTGGGGGCCTTCGGCAACTCCATTTTTGCCGTGGCCCTGATGTTCAGCATCCTGGTTGAAGCGATCAAAAGGTACATCGACCCGCAGAAGACAGAAGCAGCGCTGCTGGTTCTCAGTGCTGGAGTGATTGGGCTCTTCTTCAACGTGCTCAACTATGTCATCTTGGACTGCTGCTACTGCTCCGCGCGCGGGCACCGCGGCGATGCCGGCACAGGTAAGGGCTGCGCGGGTGTGGCGCACGCGCTCCTGGTGGCTGCGGTCCTGGGGGCCTCCTCGGGGGGTCTGGAGAGGGGCCTGATTCCTCCCGCCGGCCTCTTGTCCTCGTGACTTTGCCACAGTGTCTCCGCCACTCCCAAATTCCTCGGAAGCTGGGCGGCAGCAGGCTGCTTCCAACTTGAGGGTCTGCTTTCGCTTCGAGTGGCAGGGAATGGAAAGGTGTCCGGACAGGTGGGGAGGGAGGAGAGGCCCCTTCACCAGAGCCACCAAGGGGGCGATGGAAAGGAAAGCAGATGTGGCACTGAAAACATTCTCTTTGAATGAGTAACTTTTGTTCACCCGGCTATGGCATGGCTGTCTTTGAATTAAAAAATAGTATTTTAATGTCCCCCTAAAAGATGTTCAAAAAATACTGGACTATGTAACCAGCTCATGTTGAGCAAAATATCAACAATTGGCCAGGATGATAAAACTCTTAGGAATATATTCAAGGAATTTTAAATAAAATGGAGGGGGGGAGAAATGATCTAGTAAACTTAGTTCTTTTTTAGGTGGAAATACTTGTGTGCATTTATTATAGAAATCCATCCTACTTGAGAAGAAGGAAAACAATACATGAATCTTTGGGGAAGTCTTAAGAATGGGCCCCAAACTTACTGGATCATCTGTCCAAAGATGGAATTTTAAATCTTGGAAGAGAACATTAAATCTAAAGCAATCAATCCACAAGATAAATTATTAGATAGAACCATGTTTTTTTTATTGCCATAAGAAAAACTCTTTTAAAAACTATATTAAAAGCTCTGGCAGAAGGGGAATTTGCTGGCAAGAGCTGACCAGGCTCAAGTCTGGGCTCTCCCACCGGGCAGTGGTCCAGTTTCATTACTCACCTGTGCGCCCACCTGTCCCGTGGGGGTTAAGGTCGCAGGACTAAATGGGATCCTGAGTGTTGAGCACTTAATAGGCACTTGGTAAAAAATAACTATTGTTTTTCTAAGGATCACAGTGCAAGCCTGGGAGTTATGTGATAATCCAGGATCGTTGAGTTCTCGTGGCTCACCAGGATTTTAAGAAATCCCAAGTATTTTTTCCTCATTCGATACTGATCAGTTTTCTCTCCCCATGGGGGGCATTTACGTGCCTGGGGAGCCTGAGTCGATGTCTGCACTTTTTATTGTGTCCTTCCTGACTTTGCTGCTGCTGTAGATAATGTCAGCTGGATCCAGTCCTTTATCCCGTCTGCGTCCAAATGTTCCCTCTGGTGCGGTGCGTGTGTCCCTGTGGTATGGGTTGAGTACAGACAGGAGCAAACGAGAAACGAGAGTCTCTGTGTTTAATCCAATTAAGGAACCAATTAGGGCCTCATCTTCTCAAAAAGACAATGATCAGTTAACGTGAGCCCCTACGCCTTGTCTCCATCCCTCATCATAAGATACTACTTGAGGTTCCACATCATAAAATTCGGATATACATATTTGTATGTATTTGTGGCTAACTATAAATTTAAGGTAAGAAAGCTGACATCAAACAAGTGCTTCGTATCGACAATGGCAGTGTCCTCCTTACTAAATTCACCATTATGGTTTTAGTTCTAATTTTGTGTTTACTCTTTCCACACTTCCCTGCACGTAACAAAAGCAATTTAGGCAAAGGGTTTGACTCTCTGGCCAGCAGGGAAACTGCTAGACAACC